>CM062804.1:331275839-332010839 GCA_031772625.1 Pinus tabuliformis | reverse complement strand
TTGGGTGTTCTGCATATTCCTGCATTGGCCATAAATCTAATTTCTGTAAGCAAGATGGTTGATGCAGGTGCAAAAATAGTGTTCGGGAAGGATACCTGCAAGATGGTTCGGGGATCATTGGTATTGACGCGGGGAGTTCAGATTGGAACTTTGTACAAGCTGCAAGGTAGCACTGTTGTTGATGGGTGCAATAGTTCTATGGTTCCTGAAAGTGGAACAGAAAATCTAGTGGTCACTGCAGAGAAGACCATGTTGTGGCATCAAAGACTTGGACATATTGGAGATAAGGAACTTTGAATACTTCTTGGTAAAGGTATGGTAGAAGGTATGAGTAGTAGCTCTCTAGATTTTTATTTCTGTGAAAATTGTGTATATGGGGAGTAGAGTCAGGTGAGTTTCCCCTCTGGTGGTAAGAGGGCGAAATAGATATTAGAGCTTGTGCATAGTGATGTGTTTGGACCTATGAAGGTTCCATCACTAGGTAATTTTCTGTACTATGTATCATTTATAGATGACTTCTCAAGCAATACGTGGACATATTTCCTTAAGAAGAAATATGAAGTCTTTGATAGGTTTAAAGAATTTAAGGCTCTGGTGGAAAACCAGATAGAGAAGAAAATAAAGGTGTTGAGGTCAGATAACAGTGGAGAATTTTGCAACAAGGAATTTGAAGAATTCTGTAAGAAGTGTGTATAGCACGACAAAAGACTACTCCATACACACCTGAGCAAAATGGAGTTACAAAAAAAATGAACAAGACGTTGATGGAAAGGGAAAGAAGCATGCTCAGTGGTGCTAGGTTAGGATAAGAATTCTGGGCAGAGACGGTGGAGACAACATGTTACCTAGTCAACAGATCACCTTCATTAGCATTGGAGGATAAGACTCCACAAGAGGTATTGACTGGTAAGAAACCCTCTCTAAATTCACATCTGAGGGTATTTGGATGTGATGCATATGTACATGTTCCAAAGGAAAAAAGAACCAAGTTGGATAGTAAATCTGAAAAGTGCATCTTTATTAGGTATAAGGATGGTTTAAAGGTTTATAAACTTTGGAACCCAGTAAAAAGGAAGGTTGTGTACAACCGAGATGTGGTGTTCAGAGAGGTGAAAAATGCTATTAAACATGAAGTACCATAAAAGGAACCTGAGAAGATAGAGTTTGAGCTAAAGGAGGAAGAATCTAACTCTACAATAGAAGAGGAATCAAAAGATGAAGAACCACAAACTCCGAGTGTGAGAAGATCAGTTCGAGAAAGAAGGCAGCCAGAAAGGTATAGTCCATCTACTTTTTGTTCAAATTTTTCTTTATATGTTACTGATGGTGATCCCAGAACTGTGAAGGAACCGGTAGATTGAGAGGGTGGAAAACTATGGAAAGAGGCCATGGTTGATGAAATGGCATCTTTGCACAAAAATGAGGCTTGGGATCTGATGGAGTTTCTGGTTGGAAGGAAACCCGTTGGCATCAAATGGGTGTTCAAGAAGAAGACAAATGTAGAGGAGAAGGTTGAGAAATACAAAGCTCGGTTGGTAGCAAAAGGTTATTCCCAAGTATCGGGAATTGATTTTGGTGATATTTTTTCTCCTATTGCCAAGGTAGCTTCTATTAGATTACTTTTATCTATTGCTACTTCTTTTGATTTTGAGGTAGAATATATGGATGTTAAGACAACATTTCTCCACGGGGATCTAGAAGAGGATATCTACATGAAGCAACCTAAAGGTTTTGCGGTCAAGGGTAAGAAAGAACTGGTATGCAAGTTAAATAAGTCTCTGTATGGGTTAAAACAGTCACCAAGGATGTGGTATCAGAAATTTGATACATTTATACGGGGCCTTGGCTTCACCAAAAGCAAAGTAGATCACTGTGTATTTTAAATTGATTTGTGACCATGTTATTTATCTGGTCTTGTATGTGGATGATATGTTTCTGATTGGAAATGACAAAGAAATTATCCAGGATTTGAAGACCCAATTGTGCTCAAAATTCGACAGGAAATATCTTGGTGCTGTAAACTATATTTTGGGCATGGAAATTAAAAGACATCGGGCAAAGAGGAAACTCTTGTTAAACCAGAGGACGTATGTTGAGACAATACTACAGAGGTTTATTGTGCAAGATACTAAACCAGTGAAAGTTCCTATTCCTGTAGGTGTGAAGTTATCTGCTAAACAGTGTCCCAAGACATAAGGAGAGGAAGAGGACATGTCCCATGTTCCATATGCAAGTGCAGTTGATAGCCTATTGTATGCAATGGTCTGTACTAGACCAAACGTTGCACATGTAGTGGGAGTATTGAGCAGGTTTATGTGAAAACCAGGGAAGGAACACTAGATAGCAGTGAAGCAAGTTTTCAGGTATTTGTGTGGCACTAGTGATTATCGTTTGTGCTACCAAGGAAGACCAGGATTGGACAGAGTGTTGGATATTCATCATTTTGTTGATGAAAACTGGGCTGGAGATCTAGATTAGAGAAGATCTACAAGTGGGTACGTGTTTAACCTATTTGGAGGTGAAGTCACTTGGATGAGTAAGAAACAATATGTAGTGGTACTATCAACTACAGAGGCAGAATACATGGTAGCCACTCATGCAAGCAAGGAATTAGTTTGGTTGCAGAGATTGTGTTCAAGTATGGGGTTAGTACAGGGAGATATAAGTATAGACTGTGACAACCAAAGTGCAATTATCTTGGCAAAGAAACCTGCTTATCATTCAAAGACAAAACAAATTGATGTTTAGTATCACTTTGTGAGGGATATGATAGAAGATAAAAAGGTGTTGCTGGTAAAAGTGGACACTTTGAAGAATACTGCAGATGCATTGAGAAAATTTGTGAGCTCTGAGAAGTTCTCTTGGTGTATAAAACAATGGGTGTTGCAGGGATGGATAAATGACTAAGATCTCTTGTGGTCCCCTATGGAAATAAAACAAAAAGTGGGAGAATGTTGGGTTGTGTTATATTCTTTCCACAACTAGCCTAACGTAGTGAATCGGGGGGTTAGAGGGGCAGTGGAGCCCCCCCTTCATTGCGCTGATTACGTAGTGCAGGGGTCATAGGGGGGGCGGCAACCCCCCCTATCTAGGGGGTTTGAGGGGGGCAGGTAGCCCCCCTCTACGGGTTTTGGGGTAGCACCCCGGGAAAAATGTTTTTGGACCCTATATTAGGTTGGGTGGACATACCTATGGTTTTCTGCATGGTTTCGAACATGATGGTTTTTGGGTCCATGGTCTTGGATGCTTTGGAATGTATAAATATGTATTATAACATTGAAAGGAACATAATGAAAAATCAAGCTGGTAGTCCCGGTTTTGGGATCGAGGGGAAAATCTATGTGTACATGTGTTTTATGTGTTATGCTCTCACATTGTTTATTTTCTGTGTTTTAGAATTTGTATTCAAGTAATTTTTGTACGGGGTTAAAACCTACAGTTCATCTATTAAAGCCTTCTTTATTTTAGCTATAGAATCAACAACTTTCTACAACTTGGACAAGTTTCCGCAGCTAAGACAAGCTTCTCCAGCCTAACAAATTTTTGAATTCTACAAAGATACTTGGTGATTTGGATTAAAAGACAGCTAACAGCAAAGTACCTGGAGGAGATCAAAGGACAACAAATAAGGTTAGCAAAAGAAGATCAAATTTACGTGCTGCTCTGATTTAATAATGGGGAAGGATATATAGCATATATGATTGAGAAGATATAGTACTAAAATGCAAACATTATAGCCTAAGGGTAATAGCCACCTAACAAAATATCATATGCCACCACTTAAAAAGTCATGTCATGACCTTATTCCAAATCTGCTGAAGTAATTACCAAATCATAAGTTTAAATGTGCCTAATGCTTGAATTCATCCCTATAATCCTTGTGATAATCTATTTGTTCTTCCCTATTCTTACACTCCTTTGAACTTTCATAGCCACTCCATCTTTCCACCATCTAGCAAACCCTACCAACTCCATTTTCCTATCAAGGTAGCTAGTCTTCGAGGCAAAGCATCCTTCAGAATGGGGATAATTTTTGAACTGAGCTAGTAGGGAAGCAATTCTTGGAGGGGTACCCACAAACTAGGGAGCCGCTGCAAAGGAAACAATGGCTGCAATTCATTGAAAAATTTAATGGCTTGCACATGGAAGTAACCAAGACATTTGTGCACTCATTCGATGGAATTGAAGCCAAAATATGGGACATTAAGTTCACAATAAGAAAGCCTATGATCAATGAGAATACCGAGCTGCCAAGGAATAGAGAAAAATAGTTTAAAAACAGGGGTATTGATAGCGAGGATTGGAAGGTCTTCCTCAAGAATCTTAACATGTACACTACGGTCTACAAGAAAGGTATTCTGAGCATAGCTCTTAAAAATAGATGGAGAAACTTATTACTTGTGCTTCAGAAGTTTTTCATTTGTGAGGGTAGGTTTGGGTAAATGTATTTTTATCATGTTAGGATGATGATGCAATTTCTTGAGGATCATCAGATTAACCTCCCTTATTTTCTCTTACAAAGTCTCAATAAAATGTCTACAAACATTCAAAAGAAAATTCAGTTTATTGAAAACACCATGTACCATCATGGCTTAATCAAAATCTTGGTTGAATTTCATCTCTGAAGTATAGGGGATAATTGGGAAAGTTTCCTGGTGAGAAACCACTTTGAAGAAAAATCCCCAGAAGAAGCAAGTAGTAGCAGGGCCCTCAGAGGAAGGAAGAGACCATAGAAGTGATAAGGTAGCAGACACCTTAGACCCGGACGGAACTGTGAGAAAAAGAGCTGCCTATAGTAAAGATTTTGCAGAAAATGAAGAGGGGAAACCTAAGAAGAAAGAAAGACAACCCAAGTAAAGAAGAATTCTCACAAACTAAGGCCCCTCCTCTAGAAGAAAAATCAAAGAATAAAAGGAGGAAAGTACAGAAAATACGAACCCCGGGATTGAGGAGGAGCACAAGGTTGAGAACCATCCCACAAACAACCTTAAAAACTACAAAATACATTAAGCTTGAGGAAGATGAACCAAATGAAAAGGAGCCATCTGAAAATGAGCCAACAGAGAATACTCCAATAGCGAATGAACCAATAGAGAACGAACCAATAGGGGATGAGCCAAATGAAAGCCCTGGAAATTCTCCAAAAGGGTCACCAAGATCATCACCGAGTATCACCACAACCTTATAGCTCACCTCTAGGAAGCCTAGTGCATAGTCTGGGTATTGATCCTACTCAGCAGGAAATATATGATTATATAGAGTCATAGTAAAGAAAAGGGACAACAACAAAGGAAACAATTCAGAGCCCTGGAGAAGGGAGAAATCAGGTAAATGAAAAATCATCCTCAAACATCTTAACGTAGGAGATATTTGAACTAGAAACATTTAACCGGTATCTCAAAAATGAGAATCAAGCATTGAAGACATAGAGCGAGATCCAGATTGGAAAAAGTGACAATCTGAACCGGTATCTCAAAAATGAGAATCAAGCATTAAAGACATAGAGTGAGATCCAGATTGCAAAAAGTGACAATCTGATCCTGCATCTAAGCTTGTGGTATAAGAAAAACAAAAAGAGGAAGAAGGAAAACAGAATTATGCAGAGAGAGATTATCAGTTTAAAGTACAAAATTCTCATGAGAAAGCCTAGAATGCCGATCACTGCGAAAAAGAAGAAAACAGTGAAACATGGAGATGATAAGCAAGAGGCACAAGTGATTGACAAGGAAGAAGTGTATGAGGACATACAAAATCTCCAGTCCGGGGGAATGTAGAGTCCGAAGATTGCCCTACCATGACATCCTTTTTGCCTAATGATCCTCTGTTTTCTTATATATTTACCACCTAAATAAAGCCATATCCACCAGGTTTTGATGAACGTATGCAATAATATGTCTTCTTATTCATATTTAACTTTATACCCTATTATTTAGTTAAAGTTTGCAATTGGATACCGAATCAGTCTGTTTCCACAACTAATCTAGGTTTCTGTAGTTACCTCCATCATTTGCAAGGTTTTGGAGTTCCAAGTCAGCAGTGAAGGGTGCAGATGGATAGACGATGGCTCCCTCATGGATCCCTTCCTATCCCCTAGAAACTATTTGTTAAGACAAGTGCAGGATATCATGGTCAAATTCCAAGTCAACCGCTGGATTAATGCAGAATAAAATCTGGGTTCGATCAAAACCTTATCATTTTGCTTTCAGAATAGAAAATGAAGGTTTAGTGATATAAGTTTAGATAAGATAGATATATTAGGCTTGAATTACTCATGTGGTTATGCCAGAGACCTGTTATAAAACGTATGGCCACACTGTGATTTGGGTGCGCACCACATGATGTAATTTTGAATAGTTTGTTCATTCCGTTTGAATAGAGTTGGTTTTGTGTGTATTCGTTGTGTTGATTGGAAGTTATGAACTACTATGTGGAGGGCCCCTACAAACAGTGACAGGTTTTAATACGATTTCAATACGATTTCCTTTCCTTCTTCAAATGCTATGTTTTATGTGAAAATGCAGCATAATGATTTTTCCATCGAGTTGTTATTTGCATAAGTACTTTCATTTTCTTCATACCTAGCTTATTCTATTATTTAATTTTCTTTATATCTGGTATAGCATGGTTACTTCATTTTCTTATCATCTAGCATAGTTGAAGTGTGTTTAATTCATAATATAGATGTTGCTTGGATTATTTTGTTTGAGAGAAAATTGAATAAGTAAAAGAGTGAGATTTCTCTCCTAAACAATTCAGTTCAGACAATATTTCTTCATAGCTGATAGAATAAGTTTCTTTTCTCACTTAGTGAATTAGAAGCTGTAGCATAAAGATTCAGGATCAAAAATCCCAAAACAATCCAATACAAGTAGGATCACTCTCATATCATATGCAAACTAATTAGATAGAGAATAACTCCTAGGAAACTTAGCCAACATTTTTTAGAATTACGACACTAATATAATTGACAAACACCACCTCCATTTCCATATTAAGTTTAGATCCTAACAAATACATAACGACCTAATGAATAACTTCTAAGCACATATTTTGCACCTGTACTTCATTAGTCTACACACCTGTTGTGGTCACCAACAACCCCCCTCTTTGTTTGCTATTAGCAATAACATCAAGCAAAGGGGGACCCTTAACAAAAATCCCAAAAATATTTTCATCAAAATTTTTGTATTTAACTCCCTAAAAGCTATATCGCATCGCAAAAGATAGAGTGAAGCGTTTTCCTATGCGCATAAATAAGCTGCAAAGAAGTGACGCGAAATTCATCGCATCGCATATATTGAGAGCGCTCTTAAATGAAAAACCTAAGGAATCGCCGACGGCCGATATGCGACGTCGCATATCGCAACGTCGCATAAGCAGCACACAGTGATCAAATGAAAAATGTGATCTGCGATCTGCGATCTTACAAATTGCGATTCTGCGATTTGCGATCTGCGATGAATGAGACTATCAATTGCTGCGATGACACTTCTCGACATCGCAATCCTCGATACTGCGATGCGAATCATAGAAACCACTCATCGCAAAGTTTCCTCGACATGGTCTGTAAACCCAAAATTGAGCGCGCACCTTAAGGGAAATTAATGATTGTACGCTTGAGTATCCAAGGATGATTGTGTTGCGTTTTTCGAAGAGTCAAGTCATTATGAGTGTCATCATTATGCATTCATTAGAACTTAAAGCTTTCATGTCAATCTTTTCGTCATTTCTCTTTTCCTTTGCGTAAACTGTAAGGCAGCAACTAATATAAATCTATATGCAGGAAACATCTAAGGAAAAGGGGAAAGCGCCAATACTAGAAGAACAGAGAGGAGATGACTTCGCAAATGGATGCCGCATGCAGCAGGACCGCGGATTCCAGAGTATCACTCAACAGATACTGATGGAAATAGACTATCCAAGACTCAGAGTCAAAGGCGCATAAAAGCAGCATGTTTACAAAACATCCTGAAGTTCAGGCTGGGTAAAGCAAAAAGAAAAACGCTAAAGAAGGAAGACGCTCCAGAAAAGCCTGGAACAAAGAACGGAAGCAAGTTTCAATACAGAAGATTGTTCAGGCAACGAAATCCCAAACTCATTGAGTCATTCGCACGGCCAGAAACCGAAATAGCAACAGCACAATCAGTTTGAAAGAAATATGGGTTATACTAAGTATACACGCAGCGAAGACACCCAGCCAGAGGAAGATTTTCAAAAATATCTTCTAGTTTGTCAGAAAGAGGTGCTAGCTCTTGTTATTTCTACTTTTATCGCTCGAACAAAAGGAAAAGACAACCAGCCGACTCTTTCCAGGCGAACATTGCATTGCTTACAACACTAAGGAGCAGATACAGAAACGGTTAGAAATTAGATTCAATTTTTAGAAATAAATTTGTTTTAGTAAAAGGGCGGTCATTTGAAGCCGTTTCCTAAATTTGTGTAATTAAGATTAATTAGTTAGTAGTATTTAACCCTTCTCATGGCATTTGGAGAAGGGTCCGGAAATTTGTCAAAAAACTTATCCTCAGAACATGCACTTTTGCACCCTCGGAGGTGGTTTTTGATGAATGGATGGATCGAGATTTATTTATGTTTGCATTTTAATGTCTGCTACTGATGTTGCACTTCTGTACTCTTAGTAGACATTAGAAGTAAGTAGAGATAAATCGTTATTGCTTGAAGTTTGTGAGTGAAAATCAGTCATAAATGGTACTTTTATCTCTTGACGAATTTTTGCTTATATTCTTAGAGTGATATACAGCTGAGTTGTTTATATGTTAATGTATGAATGTGTGGGTTACCATTTGGCACTTTTATACGGTGGAGTCATTTATTTGTGCTTGACATATGAATAACTTATTATGCGATATGCTGTTCACAACTGTTTTTCCTAACTTCTTATGCAGAATGGTTTATCTTAATTGATTTATATTCTTATGATAGCTGAATGATCTTTATTACCAGTTATTGTTTGAAATCTTTTTAGATCACATAATGGAAGAAATCTACCCCGGGTTAGCGTAGATTAGATGTGTTGTTTTTTATTAGATTACAGTAGCATAGAGTCAGTTTAGAAGTTAGAATTAAATTAGCTTAAAATTACTTCTAGATTAGCAACATCAAAATCTACACACACACCCCTTAGATTGGGAAACTGGTCCCATTATTCCCAGTCGGACCCGCTATACCAAACGTGCAAGGAGCCGCCAACCAGGTTCTGGACTGGGTGGGTATCCCCCTTGTTGTTGACCCGATTTTAGGGCCCTCAACATATTTGGCACTAGAAGGAGGGCACGAACTAGGAATGGCACCTAAATCAAAATCTAAATACCATTCTAAGAGTGAATCACCCTCATCAACTCCCTCGACTAGAAATATATTGTTCTATAAATACACATATATAGTAGTCTAAGCACATTTCGAAGCAATAAATTAAAAGACGAGGACGGCATGTTGACAGGAGATCTGAAGACATTTTTTTTGTTTTTCAGTGATATCCATCTCATTGCCTTCTGCCTCAACATCTTCAATGGACAACTGCGTATTATTTTATTGAGATATGTTACGTCTGAATCCGGATTAATAAGGATACGTTGGTATCTATAAAGAAATGCATATTTTATACTTCAATCCTTTCAATGAAACATAGCGTCGAATGACCTTTACCTATGGAATACTTTTATAGAGGATTAAAGATTGCCTTGGCATGACCTGTGGAGATGGAATATTTTTTTATAGATCAAGATGGCGAAGGAGAGTATTCTCGTTACTCTCATAGGTATGGTTTATATTGAGATTAAATAAGAGGACAATCGGAACAAATTAAATTTAAATATTATTTGTTTGACCACTTGTTAACTGGAACCGCTCCATTGTCTAAATATTATTTGTTCGGCCACTTGTTAACCGGAACCGCTCCATTGTCTTCCGCCACTTCCATTCTTTCGCCTAATGGACATGCACGGAATGTTCCCATTATGGCATCAGAGATAGAATGATATACACAGATTTGAGATAAAACTATGTAGACAGAGATTTAAGAACAATGGTATTTGAATTAATAAGAAATTTAATAAGTGATACTTTCTAATGATATTGTTGAAAATATTGAACATATGTTTCCGCATTTGAATTGAATAGTGGTAATTGTCGCTAATTAACCGAACGCAATATGTCACGCCCCCAATCTTTTTTTTTCCTTATTAGGCGGAGCGCGGCACCACCAAATGCCCACTCTTGACCGAATGCACGTTTATGGACTACGCCTTAACCACAAACACTTAACCTTAATTCTTAAAGTGCATTAACATTCATCAATGATCACAATTGTTTATCAACATGAACATTTAGAACCACTTTATGCATAACATAAAACCGAATCAACATCAGCATTATCAACATAAAAGATTTAACATTGACATGTCAATAAACTTCTCTTATTTATTGCAACCACTTTTCAGTCAAAGGGCGACCGCCCGTGCTCACCCGCACGGCGGTCCGCCAAGATTACAAGAGTTAATTACAAAATACAGTCGGGCGACCGCCTGTGTAGCCCTGCACGACGGTCCGCCGAGATAATATACAATAAAACAGACGCAAGTATTACTCGGGCATGCACACCCGCGCTTCTTCGGTCAAGGCACCCACCCGTGTACCCCTGCACGGTGGTCTACCACAATACACAGAAAAACTATGCCAAGTGTTACTCGGTCGAGCGCGCCCGCTCTTCCTCGGTTGAGATAACCACTCGTGTACCCCTGCACGGTGGTCCACCACAATGCCAACTCCCGGTGGTGATCGGGCGAGTGCACCCGCAGTCTCTTGCTGTGCCCTGCCGTGACTGTAATGCGACCAGACTTCCCTGCCGGTATACTATGACTTATATGCTCGCCCGACGTTGGGCGGAAGAGCGCCCTGCGCTCGACCCGTCACTGTCCCGACTCGGCGCACACCCGGTTCATAACCTGCCCACCGTCGGACTGTCACCCGACCCGCGAACACTTCCTCCGCCTGCGGCTCTCAACTGTCGCTTACCGAGACACCTGTTTCAGACTACCCGACCTTCGCCCGCTCAACGGGCTCATTCACCATGTAGCTGCGTCCTTGTGATAAGTGCGCACTACCTTAGAGGAATGAGAACCAAGTTCGTTATGATGAAATGAGCTTTGGCTTGCTGTATTTATATGCTCCCTTAGAGCATCTCAACCGCCCCAAGCCGACGCTCCATAATCCATTCATTCGCCACCATTCGTTAAATCTATTGTCGGCCCGCCCTCCAATTAATTTACAATGGTCGGCTTGACATAAGGCTAACCGCCTTATAAAAGGGGCGAGCTCACCATTTGTGTTTATTTCCATCACCCTCCATGGTTCGCTCGCGCCCACTGTCTCTTTTATGTGTTGGAGGAGTGCGCGCTCGAGCGGAGCCGCAGCTCGTCTCTTCGCGCGCCCGGGTAGGAGCGCAGGTCGTCACACTCTCCCCCGCCCGAAATCATTGTCGTCCCGACAATTCCTGCTCTCCTCCTCAATTTTCTATCATATCTCGCGATCTTATCCTTCCATCTCCAAAGTGAATCTTCCGTCTCCCAGCTCTCCTCTTCCGGTGCATCCTTCCATCTGCAAAGAAATTCCCGTCGTCGGTGGCAGCCAACACCAGTAGTCCTGAGGTTCACAATTTTCTCCAACTCTAGTCCTGGTCTGTCCACGATCCCAGCTGGTCCCCTTGTTGGTTCAACTCTCTCCGGATGGTCGGAATCAAGTCGGCATCTTTTTAACTGGCTCACATGAAAAACGGGGTGTTTCATGTTCATGTGGTGTGGAAGTTCTAGTTCGTAAGCCACTTCCCCCACTTTCCTCTTTACTCGGAATGGCCCCTCATATTTCCGCGTCAGTTTACCCGTCGTCCCCTTGGCTGGCTGAAACTGCTCCCCGGTGATCCTGAGAAATACCATGTCCCCTTCACTAAAGTGTGCTTCCCGCCTCCCACGGTCAGCATACTTCTTCATCCTCCTTGCAGCCTCGTGCAAGCGCAACCGTGCTAACTCCAGGGTCTCCTCCCAAGCCTTCATGAATCTCTTTGCATGAGGACTCCTCAAAAAACCCCCCGTCACTACAGTATGCGGTGCAACCGGCATCTGCCCATTTACCAACTCGAATGGACTGTACCCTGTTGCAGAACTCTTTTGGATATTGTAGCTAAACTGAGCAATATCCAAGAGTTCCGGCCAATTCTTCTGGTCAGCTGTCACATAGTGTCGCAAGTAGTCTTCCAGCAACGCGTTGATCCTCTCGGTCTGCCCATCTATTTGGGGGTGGTAACTCGAGCTCATCAACAGTTCCGTCCCGACCAACTTGAACAATGTTGTCCAAAATCTCCCTGTGAATCGCGGATCTCTATCCGACACAATACTCAACGGCATTCCCCAATACTTCACTACGTTCTTAAAGAACAATTCTGCTGTTCGCTCAGCCCCACAAGGTATCTTTGTAGGAACAAAGACAGCATACTTGGAAAAACGGTCGACCACAACCATGATCCCATTATACCCCTGAACCTGCGGTAGCTGGGTGATGAAGTCCATCGAGACACTCATCCATGGTCTCTCTGGAATCGGCAAAGGCTGCAATAGTCCTCCTGATCTCTGGTTATCTGATTTGTCCTGCTGACAAATGATGCATGTGTGTACATACTCCTCCACCTCCTCTCTCATCTTCTCCCAGAAGAAACCCCTCTCCAACAATGACAAGGAACGACGTTGTCCTGGGTGCCCAGCCCACGGAGAGTCGTGACATTCCTTCAAAAGGTGTCTTCTGAGTCCTGATGATTTTGGAACATAGAGTCGGTTCCCAAAGAACAAGAACCCATCCCGTAGGAAGAATTTCCGTGTCTTCCCTTCCTTCACCTGCTTCACTATATTTTGTGCCAAAGTATCGGTCCCAATGCTTTCCTTGATCTTCTTCTGCATCTCTTCTGTCATCTGAATTCGACTTCTACCCCTAGCGGCCCGGTCCTCTCCTCCCTCTAATGCTGCCAACTGCCCCTTCCTGCTAAGGGCATCTGCTACCGCATTGTGTCTCCCCGGTCTATACTCGATAGTCATGTCGAATTCTGCCAAGAAATCTTGCCACCGAGCTTGTTTTGCTGAAAGTTTCGGTTGTGATGCAAAGTAGCTAGCTGCAACGTTGTCTGTCTTGACAACAAACGGTTTCCCGATCAGGTAATGCCTCCACACATGAAGACAGTGGATAATAGCGGTCATCTCCTTCTCATGAACCGGATACCTTTGTTCTCTATCCTGCAACTTCCGACTCTCGTACGCCACTGGATGCCCATCCTGCATGAGAACCCCTCCTATAGCAAAATCTGAAGCATCAGTGTGTACCTCAAATGGCCTTTCGAAGTCAGGTAGTTTCAGTACCGGAGCGGTGACCATCCTCTTCTTCAAACCATCAAATGCCTCCTGACATTTGTTCGTCCAATTCCATCTCTTGTCTTTCTTTAGTAGGTCTGTCAGTGCTGATGTCACCTTGGAGTACCCCTCTACGAACCTTCGTTGGTAGTTGGTCATGCCCAAGAACACCCTCATCTCATGGACATTCTTTGGTTCAACCCAGTCTTCAATCGCCTTCACTCTGCTTGGCTCCATCCGTATGCATCCTTGACCAACAATATGACCAAGGAACGGAATCTCAGTCTGGGCGAACACACACTTGGATTTCTTCAAGAACAACTGATTTGTCCTTAGTGCCTCGAACACCATTGCCAAGTGTTTTTTGTGATCTTCCATGTTGTCACTGAACACTACTATATCGTCCAGGTACACCACCACGAACGAGTCCAAGTATGGTCGTAGGACATCATTCATCAAAGTGCAAAATGTAGCAGGAGCATTACACAACCCAAACGGCATAACAAGGAACTCAAAACTACCATACCTTGTTACTATCGCGGTCTTCTTCTCATCTCCTTCTGCTATCCGCACTTGATAATATCCCTGTCTTAGGTCCAGCTTGGAAAACACCCTAGCTTTCGCAAGCTTGTCGAAACAATCAGCCGCTAATGGCAAAGGATATATGTTCCTTACCGTCTGTTTGTTCAATGCACGGTAGTCACAGCACATCCGTAGCTCGTTCGAATCCTTCTTCCGTTGGAACAGTACTGGGGCTCCATAAGGGGACCTTGAGGGCCTGATGAATCCTGCCTCAGTTAACTCCTTTAACTGGCGCTTCAATTCCTCCAATTCAGGTCCCGACAACCGATAAGGTGCCTTGGCCGGGGGCTGCTTCCCTGGCTCAAGTTCGATGCTATGGTCTACTGCACGCCTTGGTGGAAGTTTCTTTGGAAGCTCGTCTGGCATCAAATCTGCATATTGGGTAAGTACCTCAGATATTTCGGTCGGAACAGGTGTCCCCTTTCCTCCTTCCTCAACATCCTTGAACATTACCGCATATGTTTCCATGTTTGAGTCCTTCATGGCCTTCTCAAAGCTTAGTGCCGAAACATGCTGCACCCTGGCTTCCTTCCTTTGCCCATGAGTGGGCAAAGTCCAAATTTGTGATTGTCCAATCAGCACCACCTCATCACAGAAAGGAACAACAATAGCTTTGTTCCCTTTCAAGAAATCTTGCCCAAGTATCATATCGAAGTCGTTCATCTCCATCACTGTGAAGTCCAACTGACCCTTCCATTCCTTTATCTGCACAGGTACATCGTGTACCAAACCCGCCACCTTAGCTCTAGAGTTCACTGCCTTTACCTCCATGTTTGATGGGGTGATTGTCAGTCCAGCCTCTTTTGCTAACCGTGTCGTCATAAAATTGTGTGTGGCCCCTGTGTCCACCAGGGCTTGGATGGTTTTGCCATGTACCACCAAGTCCACAAACCCCAAGCGATTCATCCATGCTTTCTCCATGGTTTTACCAGCTTCACCTGTCATGAGCAACCTTTGCTCTGATACCACCTGTCACGCCCCCAATCTTTTTTTTTCCTTATTGGGCGGAGCGCGGCACCACCGAACGCCCACTCTTGACCGAATGCACGTTTATGGACTACGCCTTAACCACAAACACTTAACTTTAATTCTTAAAGTGCATTAACATTCATCAATGATCATAATCGTTTATCAACATGAACATTTAGAACAACTTTATGCATAACATAAAACCGAATCAACAACAGCAATACCAACATAAAAGATCAACAATGGCATGTTAATAAACTTCTCTTATTTATTGTAACCACTTTACAACCAAAGGGCGACCGCCCGTGCTCACCCGCACGGCGGTCCGCCAAAATTACAAGAGTTAAATACAATAGACAGTCGGGCGACTGCCCGTGTACCCCTGCACGGCGGTCCGCTGAGATAATATACAATAAAACAGACCCAAGTATTACTCGGGCATGCACACCCGCGCTTCTTCGGTCAAGGCACCCACCCGTGTACCCCTGCACGGTGGTCCACCACAATACACAGAAAAACTACGCCAAGTGTTACTCGGTCGAGCGCGCCCGCGCTTCCTCGGTTGAGGTGACCACCCGTGTACCCCTGCACGGTGGTCCACCGCAATACCAACTCCCGGTGATGTTCGGGCGAGCGCACCCGCGCTCTCTTGCTGCGCCCTGCCGTGACTGTAATGCGACCAGACTTCCCTGCCGGTATCCTATGACTTATGTGCTCGCCCGACATTGGGTGGAAGAGCGCTCTGCGCTCGACCCGTCACTGTCCCAACTCGGCGCACACCCGGTTCATAACCGACCC
The DNA here is from genome assembly GCA_031772625.1 of Pinus tabuliformis. Lineage (NCBI taxonomy): Eukaryota > Viridiplantae > Streptophyta > Pinopsida > Pinales > Pinaceae > Pinus > Pinus tabuliformis. Next base: position 331,995,081 of record CM062804.1, on the reverse strand, counting down.
ACCGTCGGACTGTCACCCGACCCGCGGATGCTTCCTCTGCCTGCGGCTCCCGACTGTTGCTTACCGAGACACCTGTTCAGACTTCCCGACCTTCGCCGGCTCTACGGGCGCATTCACCACATAGCTGCGTCTTTGTGATAAGTGCGCACTATCTTAGATGAAATGAGAACCAAATCCGTTATGATGAAATGAGCTTTGGCTTGCTGTATTTATATGCTCCCTTAGAGCATCTCAACCGCCTTAAGCCGACGCTCCATAATCCATTCATTCGCCACCATTCGTTAAATCTATTGTCGGCCCGCCCTCCAATTAATTTACAATGGTCGGCTTGACATAAGGCTAACCGCCTTATAAAAGGGGCGAGCTCACCATTTGTGTTTATTTCCATCATCCTCCATGGTCCGCTCGCGCCCACTGTCTCTTTTACGTGTTGGAGGAGTGTGCGCTCGAGCGGAGCCGTAGCTCGTCTCTTCGCGCACCCAGGTAGGAGCGCGGGTCGTCACACAATAGGTCGAGAACTGCTACAACCTTTCAAATGGTGAGCCATTGGATGATGAGAGTGATGGCCAGGTTTATTTTTTTTAGTTTATAATATATTTGGAGGGTTTTAATTTGTTTTAGTTTTTAATATGATTAATTTCTTTTAGTTTTTAATATTATTAAATGTTATATTATAATAAAATGTATAACATTATTTGTATGTTTATTAGTTTGGTAAGTTTGGTTTAAAATTATAAGTATGTTAATTATATTTATTTACTAATGTGATTGTGTTAATAATTTTATTTTGATTTATAATTTTTTTTAATAGAAAATGTATATATATATATATATATATATATATATATATTTATTTATTTTTAATAAAATAAATTAAAATTTACTCACTATAATATTTTTATTTAAATAATTTATAACTTTTATATTATTAAATATATTTTTTCCAAAATATCTTAAATTCATAGGAATATAATACATTTTTAAGTTTCCAACAAATAAAATTTTATTAAAGACATTGTAAATTTATTTTATTATATAAATATTAAAAAGGTTTATTTTATGTTATTTTATAAATAATATATATTATATTACAATTGACATCATCCCCACAAAATTGAGATGATGAAGTATCGATACAACTTGACTGAGTAAGATTTTTAAGTGATCTTCACCAAGGAGATCAGTTATTTAAAGGTTATCAGGTTAATATTGATATCAAGTTATTTAAAAGTTGTTTTTACTGAACTTTCCCACTACTTTATAAGAATAGTGAATAAATATGTAAACCTTCTTTTCTATTTTATTTTCTTTATTCTTTATTATTGTCAATGGAAAAATTATTATTAGTAATTTTTAAATTTTATTTTAATTGTTATATATATGTATATATATAGAGTTTATTTTTATTCTAAAAAGTTAGTTTAATTCGTCAAGTTGTTATTTTGCTAAATCACTTTCTTAATAAGAGGTCACAAGGTCAATTCCGCTCAATGCCGAGGCTTTGTTCTCTTCTGGTAGATCTCCATGGATATTTCTTGAAGAAAAAAAAATGAGGTTATTTATGTTATTGTTCAAATGATGTACATAAGTAGTTATTATTAGTTGTTGGTTTTCTACTTAGGAAACTAGTGATTGTCTTTTAAAATGAAAAAAAAAACTAGGAAATAAGCTTTTTTCTCTTCTGGTAGATCTCCATGGATATTTCTTGAAGAAAAAAAATGAGGTTATTTATGTTATTGTTCAAATGATGTATATAAGTAGTTATTATTAGTTGTTGGTTTTCTACTTAGGAAACTAGTGATTGTCTTTTAAAATGAAAAAAAAAACTAGGAAATAAGATCAACCATAAGATGATAGACATGAAAATGGAAGTATCCTTATAGAAACATTACATGCAATATTTGGATCACTACATTATCGTTTAATTGGAGAGTCCACTTGGTTTGATGGTTGTGGCTTATTATCATTTCCAAGGAAGAGAAGCCGCGTTTTGTCAATTTTTTTGCTATAATTAAGATTTTCTTGCAAATATTTTCCACTTTATCTATTAGTTTCGCAATGCATATTATCCTTTCCTACTAAGTGTCAACTCTCTCAGTAGGAACATTTTCTCTGATAGTTTTGATATGCCATTGTTGGACACCTAATCCTCTAAGGGTTGGTGTGGAAGTTGAGCAGCCAAACGGAGTCCAAGAGACATTGGAATATGAATCCAACAGTGATATGAGTGTATTATATATGTGTATCATTTGTTAATATTAAAGGCATTCACGGTTTACCTTATTTGAATATCCACATTCCATGTATATCTAACATGGTATTAGAGCTGGTTGGTCAGACCTAACCCTTTGTCAGCTATTTTTTAGTTGCACTCTCTCCATACAATCTGACTGCAAAAGCGTTGTGAGCCCAATTATCTTTGGCTACGTCTGTTGGTTTTATTTGCAGCACCAAAGAGAGTAAAAGCTCTCCTTCCTGCTTAAACCTACCATTCATGATATGTGTGACAGTGAATACCCCATTTCTACCAAAACTATAACTCCTCTAACATTTCTATTGCCCCAATAGACCGCGTACAATGTTGAAAATATTCAGAAATGTCTTTGCAATGAATTCAGTTGTTCTTAATCAAATGTCTCCATATTACCTCCCACTGTTATTGCTTGAACAGTTAGCTCGTCAGATGTCAAATGTGTGTTTAACATGGTATTATCCTTCTCTTCCCTTAGTATTGGCACTAAGCGAGAGCCCTGACGCTTTTGATTTGACCAACGAAGAAAAAATTGAACACTCCAAAGCTTCTAGCGGAATGAGTACAAGTCGAAAAACTGGAATAGTCCTTCTGGTGATCTTTGGCGTCGCATTCACAGCAGGTGGTTTTATAATTTACAAGAAAGAATAAGTTGGAATAGATATGTTTTCCCTTGTCCTCTGGCTTGTGGTCAGGTGGTGCTTGCATTTAGGGGCTTATTGTCAAGGAAATGAGCTATAGTGGTGCACTTTCAGAGCTTGGTACCCTCACATCCTGTTGTTGAGTTCACGCTCTGAGGTGAGCTCTACATTCATTTTTCACTCCATTCAAGAACTTTGAGCTTACGCATTTTCACGTGACCATAGTGGGTAGCCCTAGATAGTGTAGAAAAATTAGTTCCTGTGTAAACCTCTTTCCCTACCACTATTCCTATGATCTTTGTGGTTGGTAAGTAAGCCTGCATGTTTTCATTTACCCATTCAATGGCCTTAGTTGGATATGTCATGTTACCAACGTATCCATTCCCCATTCCAACAATCAATTCTATACCAATGTTTGCAAATGCTTTGTGAACTGTCTCATTTACACTGTAGAGTTTTACATTATTGATATTGTTGGTCTACAGAAGACCCACCACTAGTTCCGGTGATGGCAAGTCATTTGTGACTTGTCCATAGTTGATTCCTATTGTGGAGGAGCTTATACACATTGTGATCAAAATTCCACCAGAAATCTAACTCCGGAAGATAAAACGTGACGTCACCCATGATGGGAAAAGGGAAAATCATAAATGACGAGACACCAAATATTTATGACTAAAGCCTTGTGAATGAGCATGCTACTACTACCTATCCAGCAAAACAAAAATACAAATATTGGTTGAGTCATTGCATAACACACATGTGCCCTCACATCAACAACAAGACCCACTTCATAAATTTCTCACGTTTCTCTACATGCGAGGATATTTGCATGTGTATATGATGCTATCAAGGGAGATTCATAAATGGGTAGATCAGGCCTCAGAATGAGTTGGTTGTGTGTTCTAATTTTTCTGTCTAAATTGGCTCTTTTAAATGCTCAATCAAAAATCAGTTGTTGTAATATCGTTTTTTGTCATTGCATAGTATCAGGGTCCCTGGGTCTAATTGTCTAATTTTAGTTGACAGTAAGGAAATTTTGTGTTTTCTGGTTTTCAGTTCACCGCCAAGTAAACCTCGGTTCTATTTTTTTCTTTCCATGAAAATATTTTTACCATATACCCACTACGTTTTGACCTTGTGAGATGCAACTGGACAAAGGCTAGTTATTCCATTCTTTAAAGGTTGAAGTTTATGCTTTAAGAGAGCGAGAGAGCACTAGATGTTAATGCATGGGAATGTATGCTTAAATTGGCCTATTGTTATGGTGCCGATTTTCAACAACATTGTGCATTTTGTTTATTAACACTTTTCCCATTTGTTTGGTCGAATAATGGTGAAAATTCATGGCTTATTAGGGTTACTGAAAACTCTAATCAGGTCCACTGCTAACAACACAGTCAAAATTAGCAAAGCCTCTCTTTCAAACATTCAAAACTATCTACAAAATGCACATGAAAAGATAGAGTTTTTTCATCTTGAATCACAATTGCAACAGGAAGAATTATAGTAATTTAGTCATCATTCTAAACTTGTTTCTATTTAGAACATTGAAACAGACTCTCATAAGAAGCAAGTCTTGGAAATAATACTAAGAGGGGGGTGGAGGGGGGGGGGTCAATCAGTATTTACAGTTCAATAACTTTTCATTTCACAATGAAATTTATATATGCTACTTCACTGAAGTGAAATTGTGTGTGCACACAACTGTTATTAAGGAAACCATTGTATACCGAGAGAAATTACGATTCAGTTAATTCATTATGTGTTGATCTTTAATCAGTGCATTAGTGATTTATTAAACAATAACTATGGGCATTAATAACATAATAAACCATCACACATAAGGAACACACATGAACACCAAGATTTAAGGTGGAAACCAAATGTAGGAGAAAAACCACCTGTTGTTGTTGTCTTTGTAATCTTGTACTAGTGCAGACTCATACCAGTATGTAGGCACCCACCTATAAAAGGCTACAACCTTCTCTCATTTTCGATCTTCTACTAGAAGAGAACCACAACCGCCTAGCTCTTGTACTAGATGATATGTTTACGAGTAAGTAGGCGCTGGCCTATAGACAACTACGAACTTCTCTCTTCCTCCAAGGACCATGTTTCATAAATTTTCAAACTGGATACTCATGGTACATAAGCACACAATTAATCACCACTGCAATAATTGCATCTACCAACAATCAGTCAATCTGAACAGTGAAATCATTGTCACCAGAACACTATGTTGAACCCAGAAACCTATATCATCAAATAGAACTAGCTATAACCTCAAAAATCATCTGTCAAAATGCATATGCTACTTTAGTGAACCCAATATACATGTATATGCCACTTCCTTTAACCAAACCTACGTATACCTTCAAAATTACTGAATCATAAAAACTTCTGAATCAATTCTGTATCAACCAGTAATATTTTGAAGATCTAATGTCAAATTACAGAGATCTAAACAGTCAATAGCAAATATCACCGTTCTCACTTAATCATAGTCAATCTTCTTATGCATTCTGTTCTAATTCCAGATCTAAGAAGTCATCATTGATAGACATCAATAAAACTACAACATGAATTATATACATTAGTCATTTCTAAATAACAGGTTTTTCTTTTGCATAGGCTTCTTGGAAGAGTCGAACCAGCATGTATGAGCCTTCAACAAGGTGAACCGACGTATAGATATGCAAATACTAAGTTACAACTTCGTTGATATTACAGGCTTTAGAAACACCCATATCATGACATTTAAAGAATAAAACATGTGTAAGTAGTCATATCTAGCCCAACCAATATCAGATCATTCAATGATAAGTCATTTCAGGTCTCATGATCTTGATCCAACATTGTATCCAAGGTGCACAAAATACTTCAGATCATACCATAATCATAGCCACTACAACATAAAATATACTTCATATAGAAGTATTCCTGAGAAACCCTTTCACTTTCACCCTTGGCCCTTTGATCTCCTCCTCCTTATATAGTTTGAGGCCTTTCTCAATACCTCAGACCAAAACAGCAGTTACAACCCATGGTATTCTTGGACATGATCAAATAATCGTTAGTTCGCTCAATATTGTGGGCTAATACCATGGTATTGACCCTTGGTATTCTTTATTCTTAGATTTCTTTGATTTTCTAACCCATATGTGCTTTTCCTCTTGTGAAAGTGTCTGCATACGTATACACCCTTTTTGTTCTATGAACCCATGTGTATACGCTTCTTTGACAAGGTGATCCTACGTATACAACTTAAACTAACTTAAAACATCCTTTTTATTCATCTTTTTGATTCTGATCAGTAGTCCTTTGTTCCAACTTCCTGTTATTTTGTACCATTGCCTTGTTACCTCTAAATTGACCTGTTACAATGTGAGTTTCCCTTTATCAAAATTGAACTGACATGTGAGGGAGTTGCCATCAAGGACAACACATGTATCATAATGCCAACAATCTCCCCATTTGGACATGATGGCAACGATATTGGTGTTGATTAATTTACTTCAAGTTGTAGAAACTGTTAGAGTTATCAAGCAACACCAAAATTCTCTCCCCCTTTAACATCAAAGGCAAAGGGTGGACCAAGATATTCTCCCCCTTTGAGATACACTATGTTGTCCATGCTCCCCCTGAGTACATGCAGAGTTTGTAGAAATATTTTTCAAAAGAATAAAATGACTCTATAACTCAACTATGTGAGTATGACCTTCCTATCACCAATGACTCATACATACATCAATCACCCAATTAAGTGGGGATATACGAAATGTTCATACATGATTGAATAATTAAAAATATTACATCATCCTTCCCATGCATAGTGGGAATACAAATTACATCATATTTCCAAAAGGACTCATTAATAGACCATGATAGAAAGAGACATATTATGACATCATAGGCCTTTACATGACCTCTACAACAAATGATATGAATATCTGAAACCACAGTTGAATTCAGCAACCATGATTCCAACAATGTATAATGCTTTTGAAGGCTAATGCTCCCCCTGAAGCTATGCTACTTGTGCATTGTCAACAAATAATTCATTAAGGCATCTTGATCAATAAAATAAACATGAATGAACAAAGCAAATCATCAGACTCTAACCATCAATATCAGCCTAAACATACACGTCAGAAGCTAAATTTGAGTCTGACCCACTGTTTTTCTATCAGAAAAACATATACGCTCCTACAGCAATAGAAAATTGTGTATATACATGATTCCTCTTCATGAAACCCTTGTATAGGAACCATTCCTCTGAAAACTAGATTTAACAACAAGATGATGTAGAAACTAATCCCAACTTTTGTCTGAGATATTCAAACGTTTCTCTAGGAAGGAGTTTGGTAAATATATCAGCAACATGTTCTTTGGGGGGAACATACTCCAATTTAACCTTTTGTTCAAGCACTTGTTCTCGTAGAAAATGGTACTTAACAAAGATGTGCTTTCTCTTGGAGTGCATGACAAGATTTTTCGAAATACTAATGGCACTTGTATTATCACATAGAATGGATATGGGTGGAGAACATGTGATTTGAATATCTTGCAATGTTTGCATTATCCAAAGTAGTTGTTTGCAGCAAGATGCAGCAGCCACATATTTTTCTTCAGTGGTAGATAATGCAATTGAACTTTTTTTCTTGTTGAACCAAGACACTAACCATGATCCCATATAGAATGCACCTCCACTAGTGTTTTTTTGATCATCAACGTTTCTTTCCCAATATGCATTGGTATATGCATGAAGAGTGATATTTGTATCTCCAAGATACCATAGACCAAAGTCTTCAGTTCCTTGGAGTTATTTAAATATTCCTTTTATAGCCTGAAGATGTGATTCCTTTGGATTTGCTTGGAACCTTTCAAAAATTCCTACTACGTGCATGATATATGGTCTAGTACCTCTTAGATAAAGTAAAATTCAAATCATATATCTGTAAGCTGGTTGATTTACAGTAGGTGATTCATCGTTAGAACTGAGACTACATCCTGTTACCATTGGAGTACATACTAGTTTAGAATCTTCCATTACGCACTTCTTCAAAATCTACTTGAGATATTTAATTTTTGAAAGAAAAATACCATATTTTGTTTGTTGTATTTATAGACCAAGAAAATAAGTTAGTTCACCAAGTAAGGACATTTCAAATTCTTGCTACATAACCAAAGAAAAGTTCTAACTCATAGATACTTCATTGCTACCAAAGAGGATATCATCAACGTAAACAACAATAATTAGCAATTTATCATTCTTAGTCTTTATGTATAAGTTGTTGTCTGCATATTCTTTTGTGAAACCTTCTTATTGTATATATTTGTCAAGATGATAATACCAGGCCCTTGGAGCTTGTTTCAGTCCATATAGAGCCTTTTTGAGCTTGCATGCAAGTTTTGCATCATTTCGTAGAATGAATCCTTCTAGTTGTTCAACATAAAATTCTTCTTATAAATCTCCATTAAGAAATTTTAATTTTACATCCATTTTATATACTTTGAATTTTCGAAAACTTTAAAGAGAGAAACATTCTTATGGATTTAAGTGTGGCAACCGTTGCAAAAGTTTCTTCAAAGTCTATACCTTCTTGTTGAGCATACCCTTTACATACAAGTCTTGCCTTGTTTATAATAACCTCTCCATTTTCATTTAACTTATTCTTGAATATCAATTTTGTTCCTGTAACGTTTTTATCATGAGTTCTGGGAACTAATTCCCAATTATCATTATTTTCAATTTGGTCAAGTTCTTCATCCATGGCCTTAACCCAATGTTCATATTGCTAGCTTCATTAAGATTTTGTGGTTCTATGCGGGATCGTAATGCTAGATAATTGGAAGTTTTTACAAGAGTTATTCTTGTCTGTACTCCAGACCCTTTCTCTCCTAGAATTTGAGATTCTAGATGATTCCTTTGAACATACTTGGATCGAGTCTTTTCCCTGTCAGATGTATCTTCTTCTAATGCTTCATTGGTTTCTTCCTCTATATCATTTCTATTTGATATGGGAAACCATTCACCATCTTCCTCATTGCCATATTCCTTTGTTGATTTCATATGTTCCACATTTCTGCATGCTTCATCAATTATTACATCAATGCATTCAAAAAAAATCGAAGTCTCTTTTTCTAACATTTGTATCCTTTACCTCTAGATGAATAACCAAAAATAATTTCTTCCTCTACTCTGGGTTCAAACTTACCAAGTTTTTCATCAGGCTTTTTGATGAAACATTTGCTTCCAAAAACTCTAAAGTGTTTTACATTAGGAGGCCTACCGTACCAAAGTTCATATGGAGTTTGATCACTATTTACCTGAACATTAGCTTTGTTGATAATATTTATGACAGTAAATGTGGCTTCATGCCAGAAGGTGGCAAGAGTTCCAGATTCATCAGGCATATCTCGAGTCATTTGTTGAATTGTTCTGTTGATTCTTTCCACCATGCCATTTTGTTGAGGAGTTCTGACAATAGAGAACTGTATTTTTATTTCATGTTGTTCTCAAAAATAAAAAAAATCATCCGATATGAATTCTCCTCCTTGATCAAATCTGAGACATTTGATTTTTCGATTTAATTCATTTTCAACTAAAGTTTTGAATGCTTTAAGATTTTCAAATTCTTCACCTTTATGCTTTAGTAATCCAATCCAACACATTCTAGAAAAATCATCAATGAATAAAATGAAGTATTCTTCTCCACGAGGTGATTTTTTCCTTGTTGGCCCACATAGATCAGTATGAATGAGTTAAAGAGGCTTACTTGTTGATCCTTATTTCTCATTGAAATGAAATCTGGTTTACTTACTGAATTGACATGGTTTGCAAATGTATTTTTTGGGATGATGATATATGGAAGATGACGAAATGCCTTGAGTCTGCATGCTTTTCTTATTTTAGGAAAGCTTAGATGCCCCAATCTTCTGTGCCATAACTATTTCTCTCTCATTTTTCTTAGATAGCATTGGTCTTGACCTCCTTCTAGCATATATATATATTGTTTGGAGTTCTTGTACCTTTGATTAGTGTCTTTCCTATATCAAGCTCACGAACCACACATCCATATGATCTAAACACAACTTCATTTCCTTGATCACACATTTTACTGACACTCAACAAGTTATGCTTTAAACCATCAACATACATAACATTTCCAGCTTTAACCTTTTCTTTCAAATAAATAGAACCTTTACCCTTAATGGTACCTAGTGTGTCATTTCCAAGAGAGACATTCTTTTCTTTTTCTAAAGCATTATATGAAAGGAGTTTATCTTTATCACTTGTCATGTGTTTAGAGCATTTGTTATCAATGTACACTAATTTTCTTGTTAATATGCAAACAGAGCTATGCCACATATTTCTGATTGAAATTCCTTCTTTCTCCATACCTTGAAATTTGGCAATGTTTTCTCCTTTTGAATTGTTGGCTGAAATTTTCTCCTCCATTCAAATTCTTCATGAACAAAGTTATTTCAAAATGAACATTTAATTTCATCTTCAAGAGGAGAAAAGTTATTATAAGAAATTTTCTTGATTCCTGTCAGACTCCTTTATTTTCCTGCTTCTCTAATCATGATAGTTTTTTACGCAACACATTGAGCAGCCTTATGACCATAGTTATGGCATGAAAAACATTGTCCATTAAAGAATTTTATATGATCATAAGATATTTTGGTATTGTTTACCTTTTGGTTGATGCTTCTATTGATGTTCACCCTTGGAGTAAAATGAGCATGATTTACCTAAGGAGTACTTTTAGGCTTTTGCTGAAGATTAACGCACTATTCACTGGTCTTTGCTGCATCAAGATAACTTCTAGTGATGGCTGATGACTTTTGTGATTGCGATGTTTCTCCATTATATCCAAGACCGGTATTTATAAGAGGGGAATGATGATCCCCCTAATCCTTTAGAAAATCTAAGATTAAGAGATTTTATCTTCTCAAGTTATTTTCTTAGACCCGCTAGTTCACATTCTAATTTTTCATTGTGCTTTTCTCTTGCAGTAAGTTGATGTGTAAAAGTGTTTATGACCATATTCTTTTCTTCCAAACAGATTTTAAGTAGAGTGATTTCTTTAATAAAATCTTCCTCTTCTAAAGAATCCATAAAATAATCATTGTCATAAGCCATGAGTAGTTTAAATTCTTGTTCAGATTCATCTTCATCACTATTAGACATGCCATCACTATCTTCATGAGTATAATAATTTTTCTATTGAAAAACTATTTTCTATTACCCTTTGCATACTCCTTTCCCTTTTCATGATTATCTTTATGTGGGATTTTAGGAGCATAATGGCCAACTCTAGCACACAAATAACATTTGAATGGTAGGTTGCCCCTGAATCTTTGGGAACCTCGTTGAAGATTCTTGACAAATTTCACCTCATCTACTCGTAAAAAATAACTAGCAATACTTTCATCACTATGCATTTTGAGAGTTTCATATTGTATTATAAGAGTTTGGAGCTTAGCATGTTTTACCTAGGAGTCTCCTTGATAACTTTGAATGATTTTATCCCATATTTATTTGGTTGTCTTAAGCTGCATGACTTTGACGAATTTTGATTCTGACAGAATTCCCAATAAAGTATTGATTGCTTTGGCATTAGTTTTTTATAACTTCTTACCTTTTGTATCTATAGGTATGGCTGTTGAAAATTGGTATCCTCCTTCCACAATTTCCCAAACATCAGCTCCAAGTGACTAAAGATAGGCTCTGGTTCTTATCCTCCAATATACTAAGTTTTTTTTGTTGAAGATTGATGGTCTGACAGATCCCATGCCTTCATGATTGTTCATCTTTAGAGATCTCCCTTCAAGTGATCAATCTTCTTCTGAAGGACCTAAGTTGATATCAATTGTTGGAAATAATACTGAGAGGGTGGGGGTGAATCAATATTTACAATTCAATAACTTTTCATTTCACAATCATATTTATATATGCTACTTTAGTGAAGTGAACTCGCGTGTGCACGCAACTTTTATTAACGAAACCATCGTATACCCAGAGAAATTATGATTCAGTTAATTCATCATGTTTTGATCTTTAATTAGTGCATCAGTACTTTATTAAACAATAACTATGAGTAGTAATAACATAATAAACCATCACACATAAGAAACACACATGAACACCAAGATTTAAGGTGGAAACCCAATGTGGGAGAAAAACCACGTGTTGTTGTCATCTCTGTCTTATTTTAAATAAAAAGAAAATGTGTTTACAATATTGTAGTGGTGCAGACTCCTATTAGTATGCAAGCACCCACCTGCAGAAGGCTACAACCTTCTCTCATTTTATAGCTTCTACTGGAAGGGAGCTATAACCACCTAGCTCTTATACTAGCCAATATGTTTATCAGTATGTAGGTGCCATCATATAGAAGGCTACGACCCTTTCTCTTCCTCCAAGGACCATGTTTCATCAAATTTCAGACTGGATACTCTTGGTACATAAGCACACAATTAATAACCATTGCAATAACTGCATCTACCAACAATTAGTTAATCTCAATAGTGAGATCACTATCGCTTGAACACTATGTTGAACCCAGAAACCTATATCATCAACTAGAACCAGCTGAAACCTCCAAAATCATATGTCATAATGCATACGCTACTTTAATGAACCCAATATGCATGCATATGCTACTTCCTTTAACGAAACCTGCGTATACCTACAAAATTAATGAATCATAAAAACTTTTGAATCAAATATGTATCAACCAGTAACATTTTGAAGATCTACTATCAAATTATAGATATCTAAATAGTTAACAACAAAGATCACCCTTCTCACTTAATCAGACTCAATCTTCTTATGCATTCAGTTCTACTTCCAGATCTAAGAAGTCATCATTAATGGAGATCAGTAAAACAGTAGCACTAATCAGATAGATCAGACATTTCTGAATAACAGGTTTTTTTTCATACACTTCTTGGAAGAGTTGAATGAGCCTGTATTCGCGCCTTCAAGAAGGCGAACTAGCATATAGATTTGCAAATACTAACTTATGACTTCGTTTTTATTCCAGACTTCAGAGGCGCCCAAATCACGGCGTTTAAAGAATAAAACACTGTAAGTAATCAGATCTAGCCCAATCAATATCATATCATTCAATGATAAGTCATTTCAGGTCTCATGATCCTGATCCAACATTGTATCCAATGTGCACAAAATATTTCAGACCATATCATAATCATAGCCCCTGCAACACAAAATATACTTCAGATAGAAGTATTATTGAGAAACCCTTTCACTTGCACCCTTGGCCCTTTGATCTTCTCCTCCTTATATAGTTTGAGGCCTTTCTCAATACCCCGGACCAAAAAAACACTTAGAGCCTATAGTATTCTTAGACGTGATCAAATAATTGTTACTCCGCTCAATATTGTGGTCTAATACCATGGTATTGACCCTTGGTATTTTTTAATCTTAAATTTCCTTAATTTTCGAACCCATACGCGCTCTTCCTCTTGTGAAAGTGTTTGCATATGTATACACCCTTTTTGTTTTGTGAACCCGCGTGTATACGCTGCTTTGACAAGGTGAACCTACATATATAACTTAGACTAACTTAAACATATTTTTTCTCCATCTTCTTGATTCTGATCAGTAGTCCTTTATTCCAACTTTTTATTCTTTTGTATGATTGTCGATTACGTCTGAATTGACATGTTATGATGTGAGTTTCCCTTTATCAAATATGAACTGACCTGTGAGTGAGTTTCCATCAAGGAAAACACCTGTATCATAATGCCAACAACAATTTGATTCAGATTGAGTGCCCAATGAACCAAAAAAGTCACATGCAGATGCATAAGTTCAGTCTGTACTTCCCAAGCTCAACATCAGGCCTTCGGAAGAGCTTTTACACAACAAGAATAGAAAATTTCTTGGATATGACAAGGAAATTTCCTTTCATATTCCATATTACTCAAAGCCCATCAAATTTTAGAGTGTTGGATTTCTTCTTTGTGGTTCACCTTCACTTGTTCTAGATTCTGCTCCACATTCATAGTCAAAAGTTGTTAAATTTCAACATTGTGACCAAGGTTTCCATGTGAAAGATCATTGTTTTTATCTTCATCCATGTGAGCACTGTCATAAAACAACTCACTCTTCAAACAAATGCTTCAGAAACAAGCCTCCTACAAGAACAAGGATTCATCTTGGATGGATCGCTTTTTGGCAATGGGCTTCAATAGCCAAGAAGATATTTCAGTCATATGTTAGAACTTGTTCTAAAGTATTCAACAAGCTTGAACTCATGTTTTCTCCATCATCTTACCTTGTATATGACAAGGGGGAAGTGATGGTCATCTACAAGTTTCAAAGCCACATCAAGCAAGCCTGAGCCACAACCTGCCATATCAGATTCAGATTTGTATCCAGAGACAAAGATTCCCCTAAGCATGCTTTTAGATGGCGGTCAACCTTAAACTATCTATGAGGGATTGAGACCTCTCTTCATAACATTATATACCTCTCTTCATAACATCGGTGGCACTTCCTCTAGTAGAAGACTTTAGCTTCTTGCTAGTTTTGGAAGAGTTCCAGGAATTGCATTAAGCATTCTAGAGTTGGTGGTCATCCTTAAACCACTGTAGGTTGTAGAACTCCCTTTTTCAAGTTGAGGGTCTCCTTCTCCAAGGCATTAGGCACACTTCCTCTTGTAGAATATTTTAGCTTCTTTCTAGACTTGGAAGAGTTCCGGGAACTGCACTAAGCATTCCAATGTTGGTGGTCATCCTTAAACCACCCCTCTTATACCAACATTTTAGAGAGCACATTCAAGCTTGTGTTGTCATGCATTTTTGCACATTTTGTATTACAAGTCTCTTCTTGGAATCATACATACCCCTTAGGATTAAGGGGGGAATGTTGGACACCTAATCCTCTAAGGGTTGGTGTGGAAGTTGAACAGCCAAAGGGAGTCCAAGAGACACTAGAATATGAATCCAACAACGATATGAGTGTATTATATATGTGTATCATATTTTAATGGTAAAGGAATTCACTCTTTACCTTACTTGGTTGTCTACATTCCATGTATATCTAACATCCATTATAGATTGATGGTTTGCATATAGGACGCGAACTAACCTACAGAAGACTTTCCCAAATCAGTAATCTAATCCTTGGTATCTCGATCAACGTACCTATTAGGAGTGTATCTTCTTGTTTGTATTACTTGTGCTTCCACATTCAAAATTACTCCTTCGACCACTTTAGGGATGATATCCCTATATATATTCATAGTTTCTTGATCTACTTCATGAGCTTGAGTCTGATTAATAGAGGTGGAGGAAGGGTTGCTAGTAGTTGTACAACCAATATGACCTCTCCTTCATCCCACAAAGATGTGGAGAGATAACATCTTTCAATTAAAAGAGAGGTGCAGAGAGGAGAAAAGAAAGTTTGAGAAAACAAAGAGGGAGTGAGAGGTTCAAATCAGTGAAGATGTTAAGCTTAGAGGTCGAGGAGAAAGTAGGGGAGCCCCCAAAAGATCAACAACAAAGATAAGAGTCCAATAAAGAAAAAAGAGGCATAGGAACCTGAGACTTATACAAGTTAGTTAGACAATGACCTTTATGGAAAAGTGAAAGATTTACAAGAAAAGAACTCACAAGAGGGATAATAAAAATGGTCCTCCTTGAATTGTCAATGCACGGAAGTGTAGGAAGAACTAGAAAATATCAAACCCAAGTCTAAAACTCAAAACTTAATACAAGAAATTCACAAGAGGAACACAATTCCAAACATAAATAACAATTATGTCAAACCTATATTTCCTTAGAGAAGCTCACAGTAAACTTGAGGTGAAATGTCATGTGCTAGTTAACTTTCAGCTGATAACCACTATGAGCCTCACATGCATTGGAATTCTAACATTAGGTCACTCTCCTCTTTACCAAGTGCACTCCTGAATTAGCAACTGTGGAAAATATCCTAATAACCAGTAAAGATTGAACATTTGTGTTGCTATAGGAAGTAGGGAGAGCATCAATTTGGATGCATAACATTCTTCCCCAACCACATCATTATGCATCATCAAGCATCCACTAATTTCCATAATTTCGTTTAAGATGGAACTGAAAATTGAATATAGCATGGATCATCCTTCACTAGTCTCCCTTACAATATAAATCATCAGTTTGGATGCCTTCCGTGAACTATCCAACCTCCCTTTCAAGCATACTATTATTTCATTGTGTGCAGGTTTCATTTGCAAGATGACATGCCATGCTTCTTAAATTTCCTGACACTCAAATTAATCATCAAGGGATACCCCATTCATACTGTAGAGTCTGAAGATTGTCCTACCATGACATCCTTTTTTCTTAATGATCCTCTCTTTTCCTATATATTTACCACCTAAATAAAGCCATATCCACCTGGTTTTGATGAAGGTATGAAATAATATGTCTTCTTGTTCATAATTAACTTTATACCCTATTATTTTTTTGAAGTTTTCAATTGGCTACTGAATCAGTCTGTTTCCACAGGTAATCTAGGTTTATGTAGCTATCTCCATTATTTGTAAGGTTCTAGAGTTCTAGGCCAGTAGTGAAGGGTGCAGATGGATAGAGGATGGCTCCCTCGTGGATCCGTTCCTATCCCCTCGAGATTACCTATTCTTGATGAAGATACAACCCTCACCATGAAAAATATATCACCCTCGATTCTTCCTAATTTCCATAGGAAAAGAAACGAATATCCGGAGACATTTCTCTTCAAATTTGAAGCATTATGTAGATCATTTGACTATCTACATGATGCTCAAAAGTTAAAATTGTTCCCTGCCACATTAAAAGACTCAACATTAAAATGTTTCATGATTCTAGGAGTGCATTCTATAACAACATGGGGAGAAATGAAATAGGCTTTCTTAGGATAATATATAGATTATTGTATGCCTAGTAACCTTGAAGATGAAGTTTTCAAAATGACATAAAAAGAAGATGAAAATCTTGAAGACTTGGTAGAAAGGTTTGTTTATAACATTAAAAGAGAAAAAATGGATAATTTGGATGAAGAAACCTTAAAATCTCTCTTACTAAGAGCTATTAAAGATGAATGGATCGATCTCCTTAACCTAACTGGGAAAGGAGATATTTCCCAACTACCATTCACAGATATTTGTGATTTATGTGTACATATATCAAGGGGTAAAGCACGAGTTCGAAGGAGTCCTAGAGACCCTCTCTTGTCAAGAATTAATAAATCTACAGTCGGGATAGTCAACATGGTAGAAATAGGAAATTTTCTTGACACTTTAAAAATAGATATTTTAGGGAGCCTAAGTGAGTAGATAGACACTCTTAAAATAAAAAACAAGAAAAATTCTAAAAATGCAGCATTAACTATCTTCTGTCCCAAATGTCAGAAGAAACATTCTCTAAGAGAGTCTCCCTTAGACTCAAAAGCCATAGAAACCTGTGTCATATGTGCATGTAATCATGACATGAAGGAATGTCCATCCTTACTAGGTCTTAAGGCTGTATTCAATGATGAAGTAATCTCAGAACCAGTAGACCCTCTCTACTTTATAGCCAAAAGACCATGGAAAAACCCCCAACCAAATCAATCACAAGGATTTAGACCACAACAATTTCCCTAGTCTTCACAAAATAATTGAAATTCAGCGTGACAGCCTTGGGCTCTGCCACAGTCACAAACTTGGAATCAAGGATGGAAAAATTCTTATGGATCCTATGCTCAATATCAACAGTACCCGCCATCTTACCTTCCATCATAATTCTTACCCCCATCTAATCAAATTCCTCAATCTAATCAATTGCCACAAGTTCCAGTTGAGAATCAAAACCCACAAATTTCCCTACCATTTCCACAAAAATCAAATGAACTACCTCCTCAGCAACTTCTAAATCATAATAATAAAATAACACAACAATCAGTGTACAACATGGAGAGTCAGAATCCTCAAACTTATGTAGTAACTCCACTAGACCTAAACAATTTCCAATTAA
Source organism: Pinus tabuliformis (assembly GCA_031772625.1). NCBI lineage: Eukaryota > Viridiplantae > Streptophyta > Pinopsida > Pinales > Pinaceae > Pinus > Pinus tabuliformis. The sequence continues at coordinate 331,977,171 of CM062804.1, read as the reverse complement.
GGTCTGGAAGAGTATTACCAAGAAAACCTCTTGTTGCCATTCAAGAAACAAGATTCGATCTTCAAAAGCACTAAAATTGATCAGAAGAAGGGGAGACTTCTCTCCCTCAGAAAGAAAATAAACAAGTAGAAGAAATTCCAATAAATACTCCTATCATAGAACAACCCTCGATATCAGTTAAACAACCTTTCCCAGAAAGGTTGAAAATCGACGAAGGAGTAGAGAAGCAAAGTGTCTTGCCTGATTACAATATGATGGATGAATTGAGAAATGTTTGTATTAAGATTCCCTTATTACAAGCCATAAAAGAAATACCAATTTTTGCAAAAACAATTAAGGAATTAAGTACACAAAGATCAGGGAGAAGAAGAAAAGATATAAAAAGAATTCAGTTAGTCAGAAAAACTGCAGACATTATGATGGGGAAATCGAAAATTCAAAAATGTTTAGATCTAGGAAGCCCCATTGTAAAAATTCACATCAATGGAGCTGAAATACCAAACACATTAATTGATCTAGGAGCAGCCATAAACATAATGAGTAAACAAGTTATGGACACATTTAGGCTTCCTAACGTTCAGTACACACCAACCTTGTTGCAATTAGCAAATAGGTCTATTATTAGACCAGATGGTGTGTTGGAAGATGTTTGTGTATCCTTAGATTCTTGCGAATATCCTATTGATTTCATGGTCTTAATACCCAAGAATAATTTAGGAGGACATCCATTAATTCTACGGAGGCCTTGGTTGGCTACAACTGATGCTTTCATCAGCTGTAGATCAGGTGATATGTTTATCTCAGATGGAAATTTCAGAAAGAAATTTACATTATATCCCCTTGCAAGAACAACAATAGATACAGAAAATGAAGAATGGATAGAAGATGAAGAAGATATACAACCTATTTTCACTACTGAACAAGTAAAGGAGGAAGACCAACTTTTAAATTTACTAGAAAATAATGAATCTTACTCACATTATGATCGTGATCGAAATGGGCATCTCTCATCTAAACAGGTATCATTGCTCTCCATGGAAAAATTTCGGAATTCCTCGATAGAAATCTTTCCAGGAAAATCCTTGAATTTCAATGAAAACCTAGAAGAAGTGAAAAATAATCAATTGATAGAAATTTTACAAAAACATTCTTCCACTTTAGCATGGGAATACACTGACATGAGAGGGACTGATCCTAAAACTTGTATACTCATATCTACATTGAACAAAATGCAAGACCACTTAGACAACCTCAGTGAAGAATGAACACAAACCTAAAATAAATTGTTAAGGAATAACTGCAGAAACTATTAAATCTAAATTTCATCTATCCAATATCCGACATTCAGTGGGTTTTACCCCTAGTAATAATTCCTAAAAATAATGGGAAATTGAGAGTATGCATCAATTATAGGGAATTAAACAAAGCAACATTTAAATACCACTTTTTGTTACCTTTCGTAGGCTAGATATTAGACACTTTAGCAAGAAAAAAATATTTTTCCTTCTTGGACGGGTTCAGTGGATATAACTAGATTTAGGTAGCCCTTGAAGATCAAGATAAAACCACATTCACTTTTCCATGGGGAACTTATGCTTACCAGGTACTTCCCTTTGTGTTATTTAATGCTCCAACAATGTTCCAAAGATTAGTCCTCGACATTTTCTCTGACCTTATTCATGATTGTGTGGAAGTGTACATGGATGATTTCACAGTCTATGTGGATTATTTCAATGAAGCACTGCAAAATTTAGAAAAAGTCTTAATAACATGTAAAGAAACAAATCTCTCACTAAGCCATGAAAAATTATTAATGATGTTTAACGAAGGAATTGTTTCAGGTCATCATATTTCAGGGGATGGAATCAAAGTAGACTCATCTCAAGTTGAAGTAATTTCTAAGTTATCAGTGCCAAGTTGTCAAAAGGATGTCAGAATTTTTCTCAGTTTTACTAGATACTATAGAATATTTATAGAAAACTTCAAAAAAATTTCATCCCCACTCTTTAAACTACTCACCAAAGAATGTGAATTTAGTTTGGATTCCGAATGTCAAGCTTCCTTTGAAACTTTGAAAAAGAGAATTTCTGAAGCACCCGTCTTAAAATGACCTAATTGGAAATTGCCTTTCCATATCTCAACAGATGCTTCAAATTAAACCTTAGGAGTTTTGTTAGGAAAAAAATATTTTACTCCTTATGCAATGTATTATACCAGTAAAAATTTAACTCTTGCAGAGTTAAATTATACTGTAACTGAAAAGGAGTTTTTAGTTGTAGTTCATGACATTAACAAATTTAGACATTATATAAATGGATATGAAACCATTGGTCACATAGACCATTCTACCATTAGATACTTAATGAATAAACCAGTCACCAATGGAAGAATAACTAGATGGCTCCTACTTTTACAAGAATTCAACATAACCATTCTAGATAGGCCAGGAAAACATAACACAATTGCCGATTTTCTATCTAGAATACAAAATGAAAACAATGATCAACCCATAGAAGATAAACTTCTTGATGAATATCTTTTTGCAGTATCTACTAAATCACCTTGGTATTCAGATATTGCTAACTATTTGGCCACAGGAAAAATGCCATTTCATTTATCCCCTAGAGAAAAGAGAAGAATAGTCCATAATAGCACATCCTATTCATGTATAAATGAAGAATTATACAAGACAGCACCAGATCTCATCATCAGAAGATGTGTTCGGGAGGATGAAATACTGTAGATACTAAAAGATTGTCACGATGAGCCATGTGGAGGACATTTTTCTGACAGGAGAACTGCTTACAAAATCTTTCTTTTAGGATATTATTGTCCTTCCATTTTCAGGGAAACCAAGGAATATGTTAAAAGATGCGACAACTATTAGAGAATTGGCAAACCTACCATTTGAAATGAAATGCCACTGCAACCATAGGTACTTATCGAACCATTTGAAAAATTGGCATTGGATTTTGTTGGACCAATCAACCCATCTTCAAAGAAAAAGAAGTATATTATGATATTTACTGATTATTTCACTAAATGGGTAGAAGCTAAAGCACTTCCTTTCGCTACTGAAAATGTTATAGTTTCATTTATTTTTGAGGATATTTTTACTCATTTTGGTGTCCCAAGAGAAATTGTAACAGATCAAGAGACACAGTTCACATCCAGACTAATACAAACGCTTGTGGACCAATAGAAGATAAAACATTAGAAGTCAACTCCATACCATCCACAAGCCAACGGACAAGTTGAGTACACAAATAATGTGATTGAGGCTATCCTTACAAAGACTGTACATCTACACAGGAAAGACTCGACGGAAAAGCTTCCGGAAGCTTTATGGGCCTATAGAACTACATGGAGGAATACTACAGGCCATACTCCCTATGAACTTGTGTATGGGAAGCAAGTCTTACTTCCATTAGAGTTCCAGATCTAGACCTCTGTTATAGAAATTTTTGTGCCTTACAGCATGGAGCATGAAATGTCAATAATCTGAGGGATCCAAAGTCCCTAAACATGTTGTTCTTACCCTTAGAGGAACAAGGTCAGCAAACCACAGCACTGCAAATCAGTTCTCCACTGAAAAACACTCAAAAACAGGTCAATTTTGGATCAAAGCAGCTGCTCCACTAAGCATCTGCGCTGAATGTCAAAAGCTCTATGGTGTACCTGCGCTGCATAGCAAGTGCAACAAAGGCTACCTGCGCTGGGCGTACTTTGACATGTGGAGGAATCTTTTCTCAATGTGCCAGTGCCCAGGAAGCTTCCAAAATGACACTTGGATCAGAAGATTCGCCTAATGATGAGTAAAGAGGTTCTAAAACTCCAAGTGGAAGGTAGAAACTCCGAGTGGACTCAAGGACTGAAGAACAACTGGAGTTGAAGAGGACAACAAGTCACACATCAAGCTGACTTATCTTCACTCCAAAACTCTATATAAGGATCTCATCCCATGGGATCTAGAGGGCGGAATTTAGTGCAAAGGATTGCTGTTGGTTTACAGTTGTGAGCATTGGGTGATTGCTTGAGGGAGGTGAAGAAGAGATTTCTCTCCGTCGGGAAGGTGATGCTGGATTGGACCTCTCATGATTGTATCACCGCCTGAACCTTACTTCCATATATTAATAAAGCATTTGAGGTTCTTCTATTCGCATGTGTTTCAATGGTGAATTGTCTTACTTGCGTTTTTTATTTATGCTAATCCTTGAATCGATTATGAATGCATGCTTCTTGTAGTTTCCTCTTCTTGTCTTATTTGCAGGATCTCGTGTAGCTGGGCCCGTGAAAAGACTTGGAGCTGGGAGCAAGCGGCAAACAAAGGAGATTGGATCGACCATTTGCGCAAGACATCGATAAGTGGATCTCTCCCTTTTATCTCTTGCATGTCATAAAGAAGAAACTTTAGATAGCTTTGCTTTCAGCTGTTGCTAAGGAACTGTCACCCTTAGAGTGGGTTAGGGTCATTCTGAGTTGGATACTTTCCCCCACAACAGACTGGTGACTCCACTGGGGATCGTGTCTTGTTGGAAGCTTGTGTTTCTTGCTATTCATTTCTTAAACAAAGGGAGTACCGAATCGAACTGCATTCGAGTCCTTCGAATGCAAAGTAGAGGGCAGCTACTCTAGCCCAGTGCTGGGCATGTTTATGATCTGAAGAGCTGATCCACAAGGACTCTTTTTAGCTCTTTGTGATAGTGTTCATCTTCCTTTAATCATCCTCTAGTGTATACTTGACGGATAGCCTCTGATTTGGCCAAAAACCATTGATTTTTGAGCAAACTGTGACCCGAAATCTGAGAGAGACGAGAGTTGTCTCATCAGTGCAGCTGCAGCAAAGGCTACCTGCACTGCAACGCAGGTCCTGAAGGGGCTACCTGCGCTGCATCTCAGATTGACAGTGCAGCACCTGCGCTGATCCAGTTTTGCCTTGTGCAACTGGGATTCCCCATTGTCTGTTGCCCAGTTTTCAGTATTGTTTTTGCAGCCTGTTGTCAACCTGTATACCCAGCTGAAACCACTTCTCTTTGCCTTCATTCCGCCTCAGTTGTATGAAGAAACCGTGATTGTTCTTATTGTATTTCTTGCTGTCATTCACAATTTCCCATAGCGAAAGTGAACTAGTCTTGCTATGACCTCTTGGATCTAGACCTATGAGAAAGTGTCGTTGTGATTCTAAGAGCTAGTTTATTGCTGATCATAGCTACTTGAGCATTTGCTTTCGTTATATGGTTCGAATTTCAGTATTTCTTGTGTTGAAACGAGTGAATCTTAAGGTGTTCTTTTGATTATTGGACAAAACTTGTTTGCCTTCGCTTGAAATTGGATTCGAAATTATACAACAACTTTCTTTTTGTAATACATCAACATTAAGGAAGAAGAAAAGAAATACTTGCATTGTGCATGTGCATTTTGACAGTTTGCATGTCGATTTAGGAAAAGTGCATCAGTGTGTGCTCTATGATCTGTTTGAAAAGATGATGTCTTTCTTTTCCTTCAGTAGTTAAGGTTTTCATAAGTTGAAAGAATTGAAAAAGCTTGCTTATCATTCTTAGACTGCATTTAGGAGTTGTATCATACATCACGTGGTGATCCATAAAGGCAAACTGCTAAACAAGATCAACCTAAAAAGAACTGAATTTATCTAACAATGCTTTGAAACATAACGAAACACAGTAGAGGTCTAGGTAGAGACGTGAACCGGCGTCGTTAAACATAGTGACTGTCGATCTCTACGAAGGTGGGTGATTCCTCCTGAGGGACGATAGCACTAATACGGACTTGTGCCCCCGCGTACCGTCGCGTATATTGGGGGACCCCTATAGGAACAAAGCCTTTATCCATAGGAAGCCGTGTTGGCTGCCCTACTGATCGCGATGCAGTGAACACAACATTCACGAAGATCGACCACTCGTACCGTAAAACGTATTCTGTGGTTTCGCGAAAGGTTTGGCACACCCTCTGCCTAGAACTCCAGAGTAGTTTCTTTTGGCCTTTTTAAAACTCTATAACTGAAAAAGTCCATCCGAGCATTTGTCACTTCGGGCTCGTTAATACATCGAAGGAGACTAGAGTCATCTTTAGCTTTTTCTCGACTCTTAAAAAGTGAAAAAGCAAGTTGTATCTAAAGCGTCGTCATATAAAATTCATTTTAAACGGAACATAATCACCTCCTATTCCTGCGTTGATCTTCGAAGTTAGTCTTTTGGCATCGTAAGTTCTTGTAGAATCGCTAAGAAATCTTTTGGATAGACTAGATATGTCTGATCAACCGTCGACATCTAGGACTGTGTCGTCTGACACAGCAGCAGCAGAACCTCCTGCTGCTACTCCAACGATGTTCACTGGTATACCATCTGTCCCGGCAAATTGTCAACAACAAGCCGGAGTCCAATCGGGGGCGACAATATGGTTAGTTCCTATTTCTTCATCCGGATTATCATCTGGTACTTCTTACGTTGAAACTCAACAAACTGATCCAATGTGTCTTCAAAGGCCAATTTACCCTTTAAGTACTGGATTTCCACCATATGGAGGGCAGTATGCTCTTTCATTGTTCCCTCCCGGAGAACAACCATATGGGAGTTTACAACAAGGTTCAGGTCAAACTGGAATTACATCCAGCGGTTGGGTACCAATACTGCCCCAACAACCAGGAGTTGTATATTTAATGCAACCAGTACACCCTGCGTCGAATATTACCACCATACCTGCTATGGCGAATGCGTCGCAAGTACAAGCGCTATCTGTTGTAATACAACAACCTCTTGTCTCAGCGGCTCAATCACAATCTCAGGGTAGTGCCTCCTTATCTGGAGCGACTCAGGCTCAAACAAGTACTGTGACTCCTAATCTTGGTCAATCATCCATTATTGGTCAACAGCAAATGGTCCAACGACCAGAGCTGTTTCAATCTCAACAACCTCCATTCCAGCAATCATATCAACGACCTGAGCAACAAGTCTTTGTAAGTAATGGGCAACCATACTATAATGGTTTTGCCCATCAACCTTGTCAAAGTTGTCAGCATTATGCTGGTCTGCAAAGACCCATTGCTCAGGCGATACCATCTTATCCTGGGTATGCTTCGCCTAATCTGAACCAACAGTTGCCTTTTGTAGCAACTCTAGAATTACCAGATCTAAACCGGCTGACGAATGATCCAATTGCTTATGCCCCTTGGTGGCCAGCAATTCCGCATAAAATTCCATCGGACATTCCTAAATTCAATGGAAATCCAGGTGAAGACCCGTCGAATCACGTCATGACTTTTCATCTGTGGTGTTCATCGAACACTCTAAACGATGATTCGATAAGACTTCGCCTCTTCCAGAGGACATTGACAGGTCCAGCGGGTAAATGGTACATTGAATTGCCAAGAGCCTCTTTCGACAATTTCAGCTCCTTAGCCACGACTTTCTTAACCCATTTTCAATTACCGAAAAGGTATGAAACGGGAACAGAACTCCTTACCAACTTCAAACAGACAACGGCCACTCACATATCTGATCATATACATGAGTGACGACGTCGTCGTAGGATGGTGAAAAATTACGTTCCCGATCAGCTGTTAGCTGAATGGTTTATAAAGTCGTTACTTCAGGCTATAACGGAAGATGTGGCCAAGGGAGGAGTCGTAACAGAGGAGCAAGTCATTGCTCGTGCTCAATACTTAGACTTAGTATATACTCAGTCGGGCAGGCTCTACGACAAAATACCTGACGCCCCTAGATCGGAATTTTCAATTCCTCCCCCTCCTAAATCGAATACTAACTCTCACGCCAGTAATGGCGTGACTGGCAAACGCAAAATCTCTAGTCAAAATGCAAATGAGGAACTTCTTGCCTCAGAAGTAAATGCCATGTCGACCGACAAGAGCAAACAACTGAAGCAACCAGGGGGCACGAAGAAAAAGAAAAGGAAAGGGAAACCCTCGACAGGGTGTCATATATGCGATGAGGATCATTGGACGAAAGATTGTCCACATATAGCTGAAGTTAAGAAACTCTTCAAGAGTTCAAAAACCCCAGCAGTATTGACCGATCCGTTTCCTAATCCAAGACAAAATCTGGTTGCTAATCAAAATGCTTCCCGATCCCAAGTGCTTATGTTGTCTACCTCAAAGCAGCAGAATAATGCTTTGACAAGGAATAAAGATTACATGAATCCAAAGCAGTTGAACAACAAGGCAAATAAACAACCTAGTAGTTCAACAACAACTTTGACCAAAGTCGTGCCACCCATCATTCCTGAACCAATGATAAAGTCGCCAAAGGGAGTAGTACACAAATCGACATTTAATCCTCGTGAAAAAATAACACAGGATTATAATATAATAGAGGACCTGGCCCAATCGTCGTCCGCTATGTCGACACTTGAGGTAGCGCAAAATTGCACCTCCCAAGAGCAAGCTTTACTATCAGCGATAAGTGGGATTGGCCCAATGGATTCCAATCTTGCGGCCTTTGATCATAAAGGATATGACCCTCAGATACCAGCTCAACTAGCTTTCCTTATTCAAGTGAAAGCCCTCAACAAAACTGTTCATCGAACAATTATTGACGAGGGGGCATCTACATGTCTTATGTCGATGAGTTGCTGGAAAAATTTAGGCTCACCACCCTTGTCGAAATCGTCAACGACATTAAAAGCATTTGATGGACGATCATACACTCCATACGGGATTTTAAGTAACTTGCAAGTTGAACTGGGGGGAAAAACAGTAGAAGTTGATGTTGAAGTAATCGACGGAAACCTCGATTACAACATCCTACTGGGAAGGCCTTGGATATATGCCATGGCTGCAGTTGTGTCGACCTACTTCAGGAGGATTGTATTTCCTTTTCAAGGAAAAATTACAATCGTCGACCAACAAACATTTCTCCCCAACAGTTCCCAAGTTATGGGAAGCAGCACAATGATCCATGAAAGTAATCAGTCGCTCCAAAATATTGGAGTAGGTCTCCTAAAAGACCCTGCCTTAATGGGTACTTTTTCCCTACCACCGGCGGGTAATCTGGCAGAAGTAGCCACAGTGGAAACCTACAATATGAAATCTTCTATATCCAATGGATTCGGAAGATTCCTAAATATTTTGTCAGCATGGATCATCGCCCTAATGGAAATACTGTAAATACAGTGGGCTCCGAGGACGGTTCTTATCTCGTGTCAACCTCGTTAAAAAATGAAACAAGGAGTCATGAGGATAGTTCTTTTACTATGTCAACCTCATTAAAAAATGAAACAAATCCCCTTTTCAAAATTCAAAGGTAAACCTTCATTCCAACCACCAAGTTGAATGCAATGAAGCTTGGGGGGCACCCTCCTTTGACATGCGTTATTATGATGCTGGGGGCATGCAAAATAAATGAGCAGTTTTGGCAAAGTTCATGCTCGTTAAAAAAAATAAACGCAAAACCAAGCAGTTTTAGCGCATAGTTCATGCTCGTTAAAAAATAAACATAACCTGTGAGCAAGCTTCCCCCAGAGTTCAAGCTCATCCAGAAAAAATGAACCGGTAAATAACCATTTGAGACCGTAAATTCATCAGCCATAAAAAGCCTTGGTCGTGTTTGCACCATCACCTCCACTTTTCATTTGGCCGATCATTCACATCCCCTTGATTGTTTACCTATTTTGAGGAACAGCTACGAAGAGTGATTTCACCTAGCCATCCTTGTGACACTGCCGTGATTGGAAAATTCCAACCAGTACCTGGAATCTGCTGCTATCCCTGTTTATCACTCGTTCCTCAAAATACGAGTCTTCTTTGAGCTCTTTTCATTGACTCGTAAAAAATGAAAAGTTTGCCGAGTTTTGGCCTTCCAGCTCGTTAAAGGGACCGGAAGAGCTATCCCTCCTCTAGATTTTAATCTTTTTGGACCTGAGGGATTATTGCACAAAAAGATCGAGCGCTTGTCTAGTTCAGCTCGATAAAGCTATCGAACATTCATCCCTTCTGTATTGTTTTATACTTTTTTGGACTTAAGGGATTAGATGACGAAAAAGGACCTTTGGAGTTAACTTTATGTACCCTTTTTAGACTCTCTAAAAATGAAAAGGACCGAGTTGTCTTTGTCGCTGGGCTCGTTAAAAAAAATTGAATAGCGACAAACTTGTCTTTAGACGAGAATGAGTTTCCCTATCGTTAAGCTCGTTAAAATATAGCGATGGGCTTGCCCGAAGGGCAGGTTATAGAACAAGCATATGTTATCCTCCTCAAGCTTGACAAAAATAAAGAGGTACTGGTCAGAAATGACTGGGGAAAAATTGGGAAGAACCTCAAAGCTTAATGGTAGCAAGTCGCTCTTGAACATGACACTTTTGCCTCCGTAAATATCGGGTTGGGTTATTATCATTCACCGGTCCCTTCACCATGGTCTCGCCATACCATCCATACATGGGGTAATTCTACCGATCCATCACATCAATGTCGTTATATGTTCAAGAGATGTCATTCAGAAAGTGTCAACCGGGTCCCATCCACTACCATACATCATCTTTCATCCTTCCATGACCGCCACCCTGAATCATATTTCACAGATCGTTTTCACCATCATCACTAGCTCCGTTCCGTGTCACTGATGTGGGATTCATTAAGGCCCTCCTTTGACGGGTCACTTCTTGTCGACATCAGCTCACTATCCAAGAAGTTGATCTAGGAACACCCCCTCAGTACTTTGAAGCTTGCATGCCTCAATGGCAAGTTTCTCACTTTCGGTGATAGGTATACATTAATGACCTTCGACCGGGAGACTTTGCGTGGTGTTCGACGTCAGATCCTATATTCACGCCACGTGAATTGTGCTGTAGTACCTTGAGGGTCATCATCATTATCGGTGATTCCTCTCGCGCTTGTTAACAGTTTACATTATTGACTGGTAATCAAGCGATGTCTTTCCGTGTTCGACTTCAAGAAATTCTCACATGGATCGACTTGTACTAGAGTGAAGATCGGACAAGTTTGAAGACCCCGGATCTAGTTTCATCCATCCGGGCTGCGATATATATTCAGGAGATAAAAACATAGACATGTGCAGTAGATGATCATCCTACTAAAAGGATGATAATTAAAAGCAGAGAATTATCAGTCTATTATCAGACGATCGTCTGTTTATGTACAACAAATGTATTTATAAAGCTGAGCATGGGAAATGCCCGCATCAGCTAGATCATGAAAAGAAAGTATGAAAAGATAATGTATTGTATTGTATTTTGTTACAGGTCACCTCCCGACGATTGAATGAACTTCAGATCCTCCTAATAAAGCATTTCACCCGATAAACGACCTCATACTTTAGGGGGCAACTGTTATAGACATTTTTGTGCCTTACAGCGTGGAGCATGAAATGTCAATAATCTGAGGGATCCAAAGTCCCTAAACATGTTGTTCTTACCCTTAGAGGAACAAGGTCAGCAAACCACAGCACTACAAATCAGTTCTCCACTGAAAAACACTCAAAAACAGGTCAATTTTGGATCAAAGCAGCTGCTCCACTAAGCATCTGCGCTGAATGTCAAAAGCTCTATGGTGTACCTGCGCTGCATAGCAAGTGCAACAAAGGCTACCTGCGCTGGGCGTACTTTGACATGTGGAGGAATCTTTTCTCAATGTGCCAGTGCCCAGGAAGCTTCCAAAATGACACTTGGATCAGAAGATTCGCCTAATGATGAGAAAAGGGGTTCTAAAACTCCAAGTGGAAGGTAGAAACTCTGAGTGGACTCAAGGACTGAAGAACAACTGGAGTTGAAGAGGACAACAAGTCACACATCAAGCTGACTTATCTTCACTCCAAAACTCTATATAAGGATCTCATCCCACGGGATCTAGAGGGCGGAATTTAGTGCAAAGGATTGCTGTTGGTTTACAGTTGTGAGCATTGGGTGATTGCTTGAGGGAGGTGAAGAAGAGATTTCTCTCCGTCGGGAAGGTGATGCTGGATTGGACCTCTCATGGTTGTATCACCGCCTGAACCTTACTTCCATATATTAATAAAGCATTTGAGGTTCTTCTATTCGCATGTGTTTCAATGGTGAATTGTCTTACTTGCGTTTTTGATTTATGCTAATCCTTGAATCGATTATGAATGCATGCTTCTTGTAGTTTCCTCTTCTTGTCTTATTTGCAGGATCTCGTGTAGCTGGGCCCGTGAAAAGACTTGGAGCTGGGAGCAAGCGGCAAACAAAGGAGATTGGATCGACCATTTGCGCAAGACATCGGTAAGTGGATCTCTCCCTTTTATCTCTTGCATGTCATAAAGAAGAAACTTTAGATAGCTTTGCTTTCAGCTGTTGCTAAGGAACTATCACCCTTAGAGTGGGTTAGGGTCATTCCGAGTTGGATACTTTCCCCCACAACAACCTCTAAGGTAGGAGTCCAGTTAGATCTTCACTTGTCAGAAGCCTAGAAGCAAAGGACGAAAAAACTAAATGAGCTCGATGAAATCAGACAAGAGGCCTTCCATAGAACTAGCCTAGTTCTACAACAAAGGTCAAGATGGCATGTTAACTACATCAAAGAGAGGAAATTTCATCTGGGAGATTGGGCATTTCTCTTTGATTCAAAATTAAAAAAATTTCAGGGAAAATTCCAAACCCATTGGCTTGGACCTTATGAAGTTGAAAGTGTCCTTGACAATAGTGCAATTAGAATCAGGACTATTGGTGAATAGAAAACTCCTCTATTAGTAAATGGAAATCGACTCAAGCTTTACCAAAAACCATTAACAAAAGAGGAATTTGTTAAAATGTTTCAAGATAATTCAGAACTAAATATGGTCAAGAAGAATTCTTCTTCTTTTCCACCTTAGAATTTTTTACTCTGTTTTTATATAAATAAATATCTATATATATATATATATATAGATATATATATATAATTTGTATAAACATGAAAACCGACATGTTGTTGGCATGTTTTTACAGAAAATTTAAAGTGAAAACCAATTTATTGGCACTTCAAATTTTCTTTTCAAAAAAAATAATAATAATAAAGTTCATGTTGGGTTGTGTTATATTCTTTCCATGACTATCCTAGCGTAGTGAACTGGGGGGTTAGAGGGGGGCAGAGCCAGTCTTTCATTGTGACGATTACGTAGCGGGGAGGTCATAGGGCTTTTGAGGGTGGCGGTTAGCCCCACTTTATGGGGTCTGGGCCAGCGCCCTGGGAAATTTTTTTTGGACCTACCTATGGTTTTGTGCATGGTTTTCACACATGGTTTTGGATGCGATGGTTTTTTGGTCCATGGTATTGGATGCTTCGACATGTATAAATATGTATTGTAACATTGAAAGGAACATAATGAAAAATAATGTTGTTAGTCCCGATTTTTAGATCCAGGGGAAAATATCTATGTATATGTGTTTTATGTGTTATGCTCTCTAATTGTTTATTTTCTGTGTTTTAGAATTCATATGCAGGTAATTTCTGTACGAGGTTAAAACTTACATTTGGTATCAGAGTTGTTTTGGCTTCAAGGGGATTTGTTTGTTGTTGAGGGGTTTCACTCGGGCCTATGGTACACCATGTTTAGTCGGAGATCTACAGGATCGATTCTGGTGGTGAAAGAATATGCCGAGTAGTGGAAAGATAGAGATCAAGAAATTTAATGGTCAAAGTTTTGAGTTGTGGAAACTCAAGATGGAGGATCTGCTGGTGGATAAAGATCAGTGGATTGCAGTAGATCTGGATACTAAACCAACGGGAGTGTCTGATGAAGAATGGAAGAAGTTAGATCAGAAGGAAAAGAGCACAATACAATTGTGTGTCTCAGATTTAGTATTTCTGAATGTATTAGGGGAAGCTATGGCGAAGGCTTTGTGGGAAAAGTTTGGGACTTTGTACCAATCTAAGTCTTTGGTGAATAAACTATTCCTACAGAAAAATATATATAACCTATGGATGAAAGATGAAGAATCAGTGATAGAGCATCTGAATGCATTTAATATTGTGGTAAGTTAGTTATTATTTGTTGATAATAAAATTTCAAATGAAGATAAGTGCATCAGTTTGTTGTGTTCTCTACCATATTAGTGGGATATTCTGGCTATTGCAATAGGTAGCAATGCAACTGCCTTGCAGTTTGATGAAATAGACTCATCCTTTCTCAAAGAGGAGATGAGATGGAAAACTATGGAGAGCTAGAATGGTGATGCCTTGTCTGTACGAGGATGGTCCCAGAATAGAAACAAAAATAAGTCATCCAGTGGGAAATCTAAATTTAGAGGGAGATCTAAATCTCCAAGAAAACATGTAAAGGTGGTGTGCTGGAAATGTGGAAAGGAATGGCACTACAAAAGGGACTATAAATCTAAATCTCCTGACAAAGGAAAGGGATCTGATGATGCTCCTTCTACAGAGGCGAAAACCACCTCAGATGAAGGTGGGGATGTGTACTTGGCCTCTTCAAGTACACATGTAGATCATGAGGCATTTTTGATTGACTCAGGTGCATCCTTTCACTTCACTCCCCATAGAGAGTGGTTTGGTGAGTTTGAGAAATATGATGGTGGTGATGTCTTCCTGGCAGATGACAGGAAGGCTAGAATAGTTAGTCACAGAAAATTAAAGTTGAAGTTGCAAGGTGGAAGGGTTATAACACTTTCGAGTGTTCTGCATATTCCTGCATTGGCCGGAAATCTAATTTTTGTAAGCAAGTTGGATGATGCAGGTGCAAAAATAGTGTTCGAGAAGGATACCTGCAAGATGGTTCGAGGATCACTGGTATTGATGTGGGGAGTTCAGATTGGAACTCTGTACAAGCTGCAAGGTAGCACTGTTGTTGATGGGTGCAACAGTTCTATGGTTCCTGAAAGTGGAGCAACAAATCTAGTGGTCACTGCAGAGAAGACCATGTTGTGGCATCAAAGACTTGGACATATTGGAGAGAAGGACCTTTGAATACTTCATGGTAAAGGTATGGTAAAAGGTATGAGTAGTAGCCATCTAGATTTTGATTTCTGTGAAAATTGTGTATATGGGGAGTAGAATCAGGTGAGTTTCCCCTCTGGTGGTAAGAGGGAGAAATAGATATTAGAGCTTGTGCAAAGTGATGTCTCTGGACCTGTGAAGGTTCCATCACTGGGTAAGTTTGTGTACTATGTATCATTTATAGATGACTTCTCAAGCAATACATGGATATATTTCCTTAAGAAGAAATATGAAGTCTTTGATAGGTTTAAAGAATTTAAGGCTCTGGTGGAAAACCAGACAGAGAAGAAAATAAAGGTGTTGAGGTCAGATAACAGTGGAGAGTTTTGCAACAAGGAATTTGAAGAATTCTTTAAGAAGTGTGGTATAGCACGACAGAAGACTACTCCATACACACCTGAGCAAAATGGAGTTACAGAAAAAATGAACAAGATGTTGATGGAAAGAGAAAGAAGCATGCTCAGTGGTGCTAGGTTAAGATAGGAATTCTGGGTAGAGACGGTGGAGACAACATGTTACCTGGTCAACAGATCACCTTCATCAGCATTGGAGGATAAGACTCCACAAGAGGTATGGACTAGTAAGAAACCCTATCTAAATTCACATCTGAGGGTATTTGGATGTGATGCATATGTACATGTTCCAAAGGAGAAAGGAACCAAGTTGGATAGTAAATCTGAAAAGTGCATCTTTATTAGGTATAAGGATGGTTTAAAGGTTTATAAACTTTGGAACCCAATAAAAAGGAAGGTTGAGTACAGCCGAGATGTGGTGTTCAGAGAGGTGAAAATTGCTATTAAACATGAAATACCATCAAAGGAACTTGAGAAGATAGAGTTTGAGCTAAAGGAGGAAGAATCTGACTCTACAATAGAAGAGGAATCAGAAGATGAAGAACCACAAACTCCGAGTGTGAGAAGATCAGTTTGAGAAAGAAGGCAGCTAGAAAGGTATATTCCATCTGCTCTTTGTTCAAATTTTTCTTTTTATGTTACTAATGGTGATCCCAGAACTGTAAAGGAACAATTAGATTCAGAGAGTTGAAAACTATGGAAAGAGGCCATGGTTGATGAAATGGCATCTTTGCACAAAAATGAGGCTTGGGATCTAGTGGAGTTTCTCGTTGGAAGGAAACCCAATGGCATCAAATGGGTGTTCAAGAAGAAGATAAATGTAGAGGGGAAGGTGGAGAAATACAAAGCTCAGTTGGTAGCAAAAGGTTATTCCCAGGTATCAAGAATTGATTTTGGTGATATTTTTTCTCCTATTGCCAAGGTAGCTTCTATTAGATTACTCTTATCTATTTCTACTGCTTTTGATTTTGAGGTAGAATAGATGGATGTTAAGACAACATTTCTCCATGAGGACCTAGAAGAGGATATCTACATGAAGCAACTTAAAGGTTTTGCAGTAAAGGGTAAGAAAGAACTGGTATGAAAGTTAAATAAGTCTTTGTATGGGTTAAAACAGTCACCAAGGATGTGGTATCAGAAATTTGATACATTTATACGGGGCCTTGGATTCACCAGAAGCAAAGCAGATCACTGTGTGTATTTTAAATTGATTTGTGACTATGTTATTTATCTGGTCTTGTATGTGGATGATATGTTTCTGATTGGAAATGACGAAGAAATTATCCAAGATTTGAAGACCCAATTGCCCTCAAAATTCGACAGGAAATATCTTGGTGCTGCAAACTATATTTTGGGCATGGAAATTAAAAGAGATCGGGTAAAGAGGAAACTCTTGTTAAACCAGACGACGTATGTTGAGACAATACTGCAGAGGTTTATTATGCAAGATAGTAAACCAGTGAAGGTTCCTATTCTTGTAGGTGTGAAGTTATCTGCTAAATAGTGTCCCAAGACATAAGGAGAGGAAGAGGACATGTCCTATGTTCCATATGCAAGTGCAGTTGATAGCCTATTGTATGCAATGGTCTGTACTAGACCAGACGTTGCACATGTAGTGGGAGTATTGAGCAGGTTTATGTCAAAACCAGGGAAGGAACACTAGAAAATAGTGAAGCAGGTTTTCAGGTATTTGTGTGGCACTAGTGCTTATGGTTTGTGCTACCAAGGAAGACCAGGATTGGACAGAGTGTTGGATATTTGTCATTTTGTTGATGCAAATTGGGCTGGAGATATAGATCATAGAAGATCTACAAGTGGGTACGTGTTTAACCTATTTGGAGGTGCAGTCACTTGGATGAGTAAGAAACAATCTATAGTGGCACTATCAACTACAGAGGCAGAATACATGGCAGCCACTCATGCAAGCAAGGAATTAGTTTGGTTGAAGAGATTGTGTTCAAGTATGGGGTTAGTACAGGGAGATATAAGCATAGACTGTGACAACCAAAGTGCAATTATCTTGGCAAAGAACCCTACTTATCATTTAAAGACAAAACACATTGATGTTCAATATCACTTTCTGAGGGATATGATAGAAGATAAAAAGGTGTTGCTGGTAAAAGTGGACACTTTGAAGAATACTGCAGATGCATTGAGAAAATTTGTGAGATATGAGAAGTTCTCTTGGTGTAGAAAACAATGGGTGTTGTAGGGCTGGATAAATGAGTAAGATCTCTTGTGGTCCCCTATGGAAATAAAACAAAAAGTGGGAGAATGTTGGGGTGTGTTATATTCTTCCCACAACTTGCCTAACGTAGTGAATCGGGGGGTTAGAGGGGCAGTGGAGCCCCCCCTTCATTGCGTTGATTACGTAGCGGGGGGGTCGCCCCCCCTGTCTAGGGGGTTTGAGGGGGGCAGGTAGCCCACCTCTACGGGTTTCAGGGTAGCACCCTAAGAAAAATGTTTTTGGACCCTATATTAGGTTGGGTGGACCTACCTATGGTTTTATGCATGGTTTTGGACACGATGGTTTTTCGGTCCATGGTCTTGGATGCTTTGTAATGTATAAATATTTATTGTAACATTCAAAGGAACATAATGGAAAATCAAGCTGGTAGTCCCAGTTTTGGGATCCAGGGGAAATCTATGTGTACGTGTGTTTTATGTGTTATGTGCTCACATTGTTTATTTTCTGTGTTTTAGAATTTGTATGCAAGTAATTTTTGTATGGGGTTAAAACCTACAGTTAATCTATTAAAGCCTTCTTTATTTTAGCTATAGAATCAACAAATTTCTACATCTTGGACAAGTTTCCGCAGCTAAGACAAGCTTCCCCAGCTTAACAATTTTTTGAATTCTACAAAGATACTTGGTGATTTGGATTAAAGGACAGCTAACAGCAAAGTACCTACAGGAGATCAAAGGACAAAAAATAAGGTTTAAAAGAAGATCAAAGGTATGTGCTACTCTGATTTAATGATGGGGAAGGATATATAGCATATATGATTGAGAAGATATAGTACTAAAATGAAAACATTATAACCTAAGGATAATGGCCACCTAAAAAAATATCATATGCCACCACTTAAAAAGTCATGTCATGACCTTATTCCAAATCTGCCAAAGTAATTACCAAATCATAAGTTTAAATGTGCCTAATGCTTGAATTCATCCTTATAATCCTTGTGATAATCTATTTGTTCTTCCCTATTCTTACACTCCTCTGAACTTTGATAGCCACTCCATCTTTCCACCATCTAGCAAACCCTACCAACTCCATTTTCTTGTCAAGGTAGCTAGTCTTCCAGGCAAAGCATCCTTCAGAATGGGGATAATTGTTTGAACTGAGCTAGTAGGGAAGCAATTCTTGGAGGGCTACCCACAAACTAGGGAGCTGCTACAAAGGAAACAATGACTGCAATTCATTGAAAAATTTAATGGCTTGCACAGTGAAGTAACCAAGACATTTGTGCACTCATTCGAAGGAATTGAAGCCGAAATATGGGACATTAAGCTCACAATAACAAAGCCTATGATCACTGAGGCTACCGAGCTACCAACGAATGGAGAAAAATAGTTTAAACAGGGGTATTGATAGCGAGGATTGGAAGGTCTTCCTCAAGAATCTGAACATGTACACTACGGTCTACAAGAAAGGTATTTTGAGCATAGCTCTTAAAAACAGATGGAGAAACTTATTACTTGTGCTTCAGAAGTTTTTCATTTGTGAGGGTAGGTTTGGTTCAATGTATTTTTATCATGTTAGGATGATGATGCACTTTCTTGAGGATCATCAGATGAACCTCCCTTATTTTCTCTAACAAAGTCTCAATAGAATGTCTACAAACATTAAAAAGAAAATTCAGTTTATTGAAAACACCATGTCCCATCATGGCTTAATCAAAACCTTGGTTGAATTTCCTCTCCGAAGTATAGGGGATAATTGGGAAAATTTCTTGGTGAGAAACCACTTTGAAGAAAAATCCTTAGAAGAAGCAAGTAGTAGCAGGGCCCTCAGAGGAAGGCAGAGACCATAGAAGTGATAAGGTAGCAGACACCTTAGACTCAGACAGAACTGTGAGAAAAAGAGCTGCCTATAGTAAAAATTTTGCAGAAAATGAAGAGGGGGAACCTAAGAAGAAAGAAAGATAGCCCAAGTAAAGAATAATTCTCACAAACTAAGGCCCCTCCTCTAGAAGAAAAATCAAAGAATAAAAGGAGGAAAGTATAGAAAATACAAACCCCGGGATTGAGGAGGAGCACAAGGTTGAGCACCATCCCACAAACAACCTTAAAAACTACAAAATACTTTAATCTTGAGGAAGATGAACCAAATGAAAAGGAGCCATCTGAAAATGAGCCAACAGAGAATACTCCAATAGCGAATGAACCAATAGAGAACGAACCAATAGGGGATGAGCCAATTGAAAGCCCTGGAAATTCTCCAAAAGGGTCACCAAGATCATCACCAAGAGTATCACCACAGCCTTATAGCTCACCTATAAGAAGCCTAGTGCATAGTCTGGGTATTAATCCTACTCAGCAGGAAATATATGATTATATAGAGTCATAGTAAAGAAAAGGGACAACAACAAAGGAAACAATTCAGAGCCCCGGAGAAGGTAGAAATCAGGTAAATGAAAAATCAGCCTCAAACATCTTAATGTAGGAGATATTTGAACTAGAAACATTGAACCGGTATCTCAAAAATGAGAATCAAGCATTGAAGACATAGAGTGAGATCCAAATTGCAAAAAGTGACAATCTGATCCTTCATCTAAGCTTGTGGTATAAGAAAAACAAAAATATGAAGAAGGAAAACATAATCATGCAGAGAGAGATTATCAGTTTAAAGCACAAAATTCTCATGAGAAAGCCTAGAATGCCGATCACTACAAAAAAGAAGAAAACAGTGAAACATGGAGATGATAAGCAAGAAGCACAAGTGATTGACAAGGAAGAAGTGTATGAGGACATACAAAATCTCCAGTCCAGGGGAATGTAGAGTCCGAAGATTGCCCTACCATGACATCCTTTTTTCCTAATGATCCTCTCTTTTCTTATATATTTACCACCTAAATAAAGCCATATCCACCAGGTTTTGATGAAGGTATGCAATAATATGTCTTCTTATTCATATTTAACTTTATACCTTATTATTTAGTTAAAGTTTGCAATTGGATACCGAATTAGTTTGTTTCCACGGCTAATCTAGGTTTCTGTAGTTATCTCCATCGTTTGCAAGGTTTTGGAGTTCCAAGTCAGTAGTGAAGGGTGTAGATGGATAGACGATGGCTCCCTTATGGATCCCTTCCTATCCCCTAGAAACTATTTGTTAAGATAAGTACAAGAGATCATGGTCAAATTCCAAGTCAACTGCTGGATTAATGCAGAATAAAATCTGGGTTCGATCAAAACCTTATCGTTTTTCTTTCGGAATATAAAAATGAAGGTTTAGCGATATAAGTTTAGATAAGATAGAGATATTAGGCTTGAATTACTCATCCGGTTATGCCAGAGACCTGTTATAAAACTTATGGCCACACTGTGATTTGGGTGCGCGCCACATGATGTAATTTTGAATAGTTTGTGCATTCCGTTTGAATAGAATTAGTTTTGTGTGCATTCGTTGTGTTGATTGGAAGTTATGAACTGCTATGTGGAGGGCCCTTACAAACAATGACAGGTTTTAATCAATTTCAATACGATTTCCTTTCCTTCTTCAAATGCTATGTTTTATGTGAAAATGCAACATAATGATTTTGCCATCAAGTTGTTATTTGCATAAGTATTTTCATTTTCTTTATACCTAGCTTGTTCTGTTATTTAATTTTCTTTATACCTGGTATAGCATAGTTACTTCATTTTCATATCATCTAGCATAGTTGAAGTGTGTTTAATTCATAATATAGATGTTGCTTGGATTATTTTGTTTGAGAGAAAATTGAATAAGTAAAAGAGTGAGATTTCTCTCCTAAACAATTCAGTTCAGACAATATTTCTTCATAGCTGATAGAATAAGTTTCTTTTTTCACTTAGTGAATTAGAAGCTGCAGCATAAAGATTCAGGATCAAAAATCCCAAAACAATCCAATACAAGTAGGATCACTCTCATATCATATGCAAACTAATTAGATAGAGAATAACTCCTAGGAAACTTAGCCAACATTTTTTAGAATTACGACACTAATATAATTGTCAAACACCACCTCCATTTCCATATTAAGTTTAGATCCTAACAAATACATAACGACCTAATGAATGACTTCTAAGAACATATTTTTCACCTATACTTCATTAGTCTACACACCCTGGTTGACAATTCAAAGACATTGAATTGACCAAACACATACCATGGGCCAATACAATGGATTCTGAATAATATATGCCCAAAAAACCATTACTCATGTTCATATGTCCTTTTTTTTAGTTAATCAATTTAACTAAAAGAGGAAAAAAGGTATAACTAATTTTGAGATAAATCTCAAGCTTTGATTTCTAAGTACTACTTAAGAATATTTTAGAATACTTTTTGGAGGTAAATTCCATAGCCTAAACCTATTGACTATTGCAACCATATGAGATTGTGTTTTTGAGGATGAGTATTTAGGGAGGAGAGCTCTAAAAATGAGCAAAACTAGGGTTTGTTGCATGATTTCAGAGTTGAGTGCCATGGAGGGGCGAGAAGGTGTGAGGTCCACTCCCTCCTACAGTCATGTTGTATCAAACCGCTTCAAGAAGCCCATGGAAGCCGAAACAAGGGGGTACGATAGAGGAAAGCAGGAAAATAGCAGATCACAAAGGCAGGCAGAAATGTAGGAGGAAGTCAGAAGAGAGAAGTGCACAAGAGTAGATAGTCAGAAAATTGATCCCAGCTATAGGACAAGACCATGTAAACCTAAGGCATCCATCAGACCCCGTGTGGTGTTAAGTGCTCCAGCGCTATAGGCACACAGGGAGCACATGGATACTTATGCAATGATATGTAAACTCATGGGGTTCTGGCCAATGGAGAAGGCACTACACGCATGGATAAAGAATCATTGGAAACCTAAGGGAGAAATAGAGCTACACCTTGGATCCAAGGGTTTCCTCACAGTTGTGTTTACGAACATAGTGGATAAAGATAGGGTGTTTGAAGGAGATCCTTACTTCTATGTGGCCGCAGGCCTCTATATGAGGCCCTGGGTAATGAACTTTGTTCCGTAGTGAGAAACATTTACATCAGTGCCGGTGTGGGTAAGAATATATTCCCTACCTCTAGACTACCGGCTGTCAAAATTGTTAAAAGCCATAGGTTATAAACTAGGGCATTCTTTAAAAATATTAGAAGCCACTCCGTAAGGAAAATATACCTCCTTTTCGAGAATATGCATGGAAATGGACCTTTCTGGGGCTTTTCCGGATGAAATAATTTTAGAAGTATATGATGAAGAATGGGTACAAGCAGTGGACTATAAGCATGTACCCTTCAGATGTCGCAAATGCCATGAACACATGCACCTTTTCAAAGGCTTCCCTTTAAGTAAAATGGAGTGCATCATCAAAGAAACCTCAGGTAAAGAGACTGGAAGCTTTACCAAGGTGGGGGGCAGAGGAAAATGAGGGAGAAAAAATAAAAAAAAATCTATGAGGAAAAACAACCTAGTCATAATAGGTTCAAGATATTGGAAGAAGAAGAGGGGGATGAAAGAACGAATCATGTAATTAAGGACAATCTGGTAGAGAAGGAAAAGGATGAGAGCATGGAGAATAGACTTGATAAAAGCCAGAGAAGGGAGGATCAACAAGCACTATGGAACTTGATAGGGACCAAGAGATGACCCCAAGTGAAGTGGGTATGGAGGATCATGAATTGCACGACATATTGGAAAGGGAGCATCTCGATCTAGGAAAGTTCCTGGAGGAAGGAACAACCAGAGGAGTGGATTCACTACCTCAAGATGAATTTAACAAAGTACAACAACTCTTCCTTTCGAGAACACGGGAAAAGGGTGCATGGATCAAAATAAACTATGATAATCAGGAAAATGAAGGAGTTAAAGCTATGGGGGCAATAGGGGGACAAGCTCCCAAGAATCCAGGAAGGAAAAGAGGAGGAAAAAAACAGAATGAGCTGCTTATTGAATGTGGAAAACTCATGATCAACTCAAGTAAGATGAAAGACCTAACTAGTTACTCCTTTACAAATATTTCTTAATGAATCTTACAACATGGAATATTAGGGGTCTAGGAAGCAAAAGGGAGCAAAGAAATCTCAGCAATAGAATGAAAGTAGAAAGACAGATATGATATTTATTCAAGAAAAAAAATGTTCAATAGAAAAAAATAAGAGAAATACACAGCAAATGGCTGATTAAATATGAATATATAGAAGTTAAAGCAGATAAAATAGCAGGAGGAATCCTTACACTTTGGAACCCTCAGAAACTAGGAATCTTAGATGCTGAAGAATCCAAGAACTATCTATCAGTGGTCATCCAACTTTTGGGGGACAAGGAAGTTTATTTGATTACAAATTTTTACGGTCCACAAAAGCCTTAAGACAAGCTCGAGTCTCTTAGCTCACTGGAGGAATTAAGAAATAGGCATTCGAGGATCCCCTAGATTCTGGGAGGGGACTTTAACATGATTAGGTCCCTATCGGGAAAAAAAGGTGGAATCAGATCACTAAGCAGAGATTCCATAGCATTTCAAAATTCATAAACAACATGATGCTAGTAGATACAGATACAAGTAATGGTATCTTCACCTAGAATAATAAAAGGGAAGGAGAGTCTCAAGTGCCGTCAAAGTTGGACAGATTTATTATCTTGGAGGACTGCATCCTTACAGGACCTGACTTGTCAGCTACGATACTCCCTCTTGGTGGCTCGGATCATTGGCTTCTTCAACTTGAAGCATCATTTATAGGAACTCCAAGAAACGACCCTTCTAGGTTTGAAATTTTTTTTCTTACCCATCGTGACTATATCAACAGTATTGAAAAATGGTTTACAGAGGATATGCAAATTCAGGGCACTAAAATGTTCCTCCTGCATAAAAGGTTGAAACACATCAAACTCAAGCTTAAATATTGGAAAAAGAATGAGTTTGGCAACATTTTTGAAGCCAAAAAAATAGTTGAATGGAAACTACAAGAAATTAACCGGATCCTCATCACATATGGCTTCAACAAGGAGAGAAAGGAACAAGCTGATCATCATCAACAAGAATGGGAAGGATTATGTAAGCAAGAGGAGATATTCTGGAAACATAAATAAAGGGTACTATGGTTAAAAGAAGGAGAAAGGAATACTTTGTTTTTTCACAAATCTACCATGGATCACAGGTCTCATAACAAGATTTCAAAAATCAAAGATTCTCAAGGAAATCAACTCAATACCCACAAAGAAATAGAAGTTGTTCTGGTTCAACATTTCCAAGGCATAGCTGAGGAACCTCTTCTAGATAGATCTCAATTCATCAATGAATTTACAAAGCACATTCCTAAGCTTGTGACAAGAGAAGACAATTATAAATTAAATAGAACAGTGAATGAAGAGGAGGTCAGTGGAGTCATCAAAGTGATGCAAAAAGGAAAATTGCTAGGTCCAGATGGCTTCAATTTTGACTTCTTTAAAGCATGTTGGGGAATAGTCAAGCACAATATCATTAATGTGGTGGAGGACTCAAGGAAAAAAAAAATTGTTTTGAAGGTGCTCAATACCTCTTTCATAACCTTGATTCCAAAGCAAGTTAATGCTATGACACCAGACAGATTTAGACCAATAGCATTATGCAATGTGGTGTACAAAATTATTTCCAAAATAATTGCCAACAAGCTTAAGCCCCTTCTTCCAACTCTCATGTCTGAGGAGAAAACTAGATATGTGGAAGGCAGGAAAATCCTCAACAATATCATACAAGCTCACAAGGTGGTTCACTCACTTAAGAACAATAGGCAAGTAGGAATGGTTATACAACTTGACCTAGAAAAAGCTTATGATAAGCTAAGTTGGGCTTACATCAGGGAAGTTCTAATAACTTATGGCTTCGACCATAACTGGATAAGATGGGTAATGGCCCTTGTAACTACCTCCAGTCTTTCAATCCTGTTAAATGGTTCACCATCCACAAACTTCAAATCTTTGAGAGGTCTCAGACAAGGAGATCCACTCTCACCCTTCCTCTTTATTCTCATGATGGAAGGGCTTGGCAATGCTATCAAATTTGCAAAAGTAGAAGGCCAAATTCAGGGTCTCAACAATTTGTGGACGATACCATGTTGCAGGGTACACCCACGGTCAAGGAAGCTCTAGCCTAAAAACAAATCACAAACAGCTTTGCCAAGGCTACAGGTACAAAGGTAAGCCTTTCCAAATCAAAGATATTCGTTTTTAATACTAACATTGCTATTCAAAGACATATTTCTAGAATTCTAGGCTTTTAGAGAGATATGCTACCCTCCAAATATTTGGGAGTACCTCAAACAGACAAACCTCTGAGAAAGGAAGTTTGGGAGCTGGTGACCAATAAGCTCCAAGACAAAATCCACAAATGGAAAAATAGGTCTTTGAATTTAGCAGGACTACTAGTGCTCACAAAATTTGTCCTTCAAATTGTTCATATCTTTATGTTTTTAGCCCTTCCAGCTCCTAAAGGAGTTATGCAACAATGCAGAAATATCCAAAGATATTTTCTTTGGGGCGAAGGGGAAGAGAAAAAAAAATGGGCTTTGGTAGCTTGGGAGAAGATCTGTAAACCTAAGACATGTGGAGGTTTGGGACTTGATGACTCTGAAATACTTAACAAAGTTTTGGGCGAAAAACTATGGTGGAGATGGCTAAAAGATTTGGCTTCACCTTGGGCCAAAATTTGGAAACATAAATATGCTAACAATTGGCAAGAAAGGGATCACATTAGAATGTCTGGGCTCATCAAGGGCTCCCACATTTGGAACAAAGCTTGGGAGAATAGAGACATTGTTCAGAAACACAGTTTCTGGGAAATAAGAGTTGGAAACCTTGCTTGGTTTTGGGAAGATAATTGGCAACAGGAACGTAAATTTTTAAGAGAAGAATTCACCAATCTCAAGAATGATACTGACAAAAAAGGGTTACTTAGGGTAAATGACTTCTAGGATCAGGAAAGAAGCTTGGGAAAATGGAGAATATGGAAGAACCTGGTATACAATGATGATTCCCCATTGAAGGCACAAGCAGAAGCTTTAACAACCATCTTGGAAAAGAGAAAGATTCTGACGTCAGCCGATTCAGACCAACTGAGATGGGGAAGAAACAATGAAGTCAAATTTAACTTCAAAGAGGCCAAGTGCATAGCCCTTGGACTTGACTATCCAAACCTTGATTGGGTATGGAAGGACCTATGGTAGAACCAAAGCTGGATGAAAATCAAACTGCTCATGTGGTTAATGCAACATAAAAAAATTATGACCTGCGAAAACCTTAGGAAAAGAGGGGTATCCGACCAATCTAGATGCCAGCTATGTGAATTACAAGAAGAAACTATGCATCATCTACTCAACTTCTACCAATTCACATCCACCTTGTGGAACTGGGTAGCTTCAATATTCAGACTAATAGATAGGGACATGGGCAGCATTACCAATACTTTGAAGAAGTGGAGGAAAAATTTGTCTAACAATGAAATAACCAACAAAGATTGGGCTTTAGTTCCAGGCTTTCTAATCTGGGATGTCTTGAAAGAATGCAATAAAAAAATATTCAAGAACAAGAAAGGTTCTCCCCAGAACATCATGGCTCAGATTTTAGGACAACTCAATGAGATAGTTGGGACCCTCATTAAAAACCCCCCTGAGGACCAACCAAAAGATTCAGATGTGCAGATACTACTGAATTTGGTTCTTCAAGGGCTTGTCCCACAGGGTAAAAACATGAATGTAAGTCATATAATAACTGATAAGGATTTCTGGCAACCTCCCCCTAGAGGTTTTATGAAATACGATATAGATGGGGCCTCAAAAGGAAACTTGGGTATGACAGGGTATGGAGGAGTAGTAAGAGATGAAAAGGGTTTCATAAAAACCATCTTTCATAGTCATTTGGAAAAATCCACTAACAATGTGGCAGATCTCATGGCCCTTGAGCAATTCCTTGAAATCTTGAGGGACTCAAATCTTCATAATACAATAATTGAAGCTGATTCTGAATTGATTATTAATTTGGTTAGGAAAATTTGTTATGGCTCAGCTCTAGATAAAGTCTCGAGACATTGGCAGCTTCTACAAGTTTATCAACGGATTCAATCCCACCTGCAGAAAATGAGAACCCTTAGTTTTACTCATGTGCGCCAAAAAGCCAACAAATTAGTAGACATATTAGCTAATGAAGGCACACTCTGTGCTAAGAGTAATAAAATATATGATTGGAAAGAGACCCCCCAAGGCAGATTGAGGGAAGAGTGTCTTAGACAAGCGAACGCAGACAAGGAATTCTATCAAAGCAGGGGAAGCTAGAAGGATGTATACTAAAGGAAACAGGGGAATTTTGATCTTTACGGTGAAGTAGTGCATGGAAATATGTGGATACGATATCTGGTCTTCTGATAGGAATTGGTACCCAGAACTCTACAAACCCAAAGTTATCGGGCGAGAGTCAATATAAAGATCAAGTATTTTTATGAAAACGAAATTCTTTAAAATTTTCCTTTGAATTAGCTATGCTAGGTGTTTCATTAATGTGTTGGCAGTTAGGCAAATTTGAGGCAATCCTAGAGATTTCACATGCCAAATTGCAAGGAGGTTAGCATGCCAAGCGGACCCGAAATTAACTTAAACGATGGCTTTATTTGACTTCGGGTCCAGGTGCGTTGTTAATTACCATGCATGTTACTCAGCAAGGTTAGGATCAGTGGATTTCGAGCAGATTATATGCTCGAGGGTTATCCCCCCAGGCAGACCCAAAATCATTATAGGGTGGTATCTATTTCCTCATCGGGTCTGATTCAAAGCTTAAAGAGTTTGCTTGTTAGCCTTCCGAAATAGTTCCTCGTCTGTCAAATCTCTAGAGGCGGATCGAATGGTCTTCATGAAAGATGAATTTTGGAGGTCACTATGTTATTTTTTGTGGGCCCGTGGCCCGGAGTGTGGGCCCTTCGCTTGGACCCCAAGGTTTTGTGAGGATCAATAACTTTATGGTGCACATCTCCTTTGGGAATGTATGTACTTTATGTAATTTGTTTTTACGATATAACGAAAAAGAAGGACCAACTCTTGCATTGGCAAAAAAAAACTATTGCAACAATATAAATTAGATAAATTAAATTTTTGGAAAACTCTTACATCAATCCATGATAAGCTTCAATATCTCTACTTCATGATACAACTCTCATTGATAAAAAAAAAAAATCATAAAAACTAACAAAATCGTAACTTTATTTTAACTTATTATTATTATTATTATTAATTATAAAATGAATTATTATATAAGTTAAACATACGTACATTAAAAAAAAGGTTTAACAAGATTCCTAACCATGGAAATTCGCCACACACTTTACCATGGACATTCCTAATCTCTACATATGCTTTGTTATATTACCATGGTTCAATACTATGGCTTATCAATACTACATGTCAAGTAAACCATAACCCATTTCATATGACACTTGTTCATATTACATTTTTATTAAATAATAAATTTATTTGAAATGAAAAAAGGGTGTAACTCCTTTGGAGGTAAATATCAACCTTTGATTTATAAATTCTACTAAGAATATTCTAGAATATTCCATTGAATTAAATCCCTACCATCCACCTAGTAATTTATATGGTTGATTTATTAATACTACTAAGAATATTCTAGAATATTCCATGGAGATTAAATCCATACCATCCACCTAACAATTGTTAGGTGGATGGTATGGATTATTCTTAGTAGTATTTAGAAATCAAAGGTCGATATTCATTTACAAAGTTTTTTATTTTTCTCTCTTTTAATTACACCATTTAAATAAAAAATGTCTTATGAACAAATTTCATATGAAATTAGTTTAGGTTTTTTGAGCATGTGGTATTAATAAGTTGTGGTATTGTAACAAAGCTTGTTTCCAAATTAAGAATCTTTATGGTAAAGTAGTTGTAAATTTGCATACTTAAGAATATATATATATATATATATATATATGAAAATTTTTAAAATAAAGTTATAATTTAGTTTGTTTTGATGTTTCTTTTTAGAATGTGTAATGTAGCATGAAGTAATTATTATTATTATTATTATTATTATTATCATTATTATTATTATTAGGGATTGATGTCTTGTTTAAAAACCATTTAATTTATTGGGTTGCGATAGAGGAAGTTATATTCCAAAATAAATATGTGTATCAATATAATTATTGATAATTAAATTAAAATTTTAAAAATTATATTCCATAGTAAACATGGAAAAAACAAGATGTAATATAAGAAAAAGGATTCAAAAATATATATCACAAAAAATATCAATTAAATATCCTTCTATCTTTATTATTAATCCTGTTTCATATTAAATCCCCTGTATTAAAAATAAGGAAGGGATTTTATTAAAACAAATCACAGTATCAATTTTTTTTTATCTTCACTACTATCACACCCCCAGAGCATCCCTCTAGTTAAGGCGTGTTGAGGCCTCTGGACATGTGGAACTTGTATGGTTCATTTCAATGGCTTGACCAGCTTACAACTACTTACACCTGGACTACGCCTCTATAACTTGCACTTATATCACAAGTTAGATGTATTATGTTAGTGGAATTAACATGAAATCTTAACCTAAGTACAATTCCCATTTACTTCACTTAAATTCTACTTCACAAGTATAAAATCATCTACATATAAATATATGCCACAACATAATGTCACAAAGCTACATAGACATTAACCAAATTATATAAGTGTAAGGGAAATCTCACTAGTTCTATTATTCACATTTTAAACTTCCGCAATTTTACAATATTACAACATCCACATATTTTAGTCTTCACTTAATTTCATCTATAATAGACCACAACTTGTGCCTTAATCGAACTAGATTGCCTGCACATTTTACATAGTGCAAAACTTACCCAACATGCTACTCACAATCATACCACAACTATCTCAGCCAACATCTATGATGTCTTTGTCATGCACCTTCATGTGCCCTCAAGTCCTAGTCATGCCATAGTCTGTCCCTATCTATAGGAATCTCTCAGCCTGCACAACTCGTCTAAGTTTGTTGTGCACCTTTACGCACTAGCAAGGTTGGATCATGCCACAAACTCACCTTACACACACAATTATCTTTCCCTTCCTACATGACTGTCTGGCCCTTCATGAATCGTGCAAAACCCCATGAGATCATAATATCCTCACCAAAACTCTTTCTAGCAGTTAGCTTGCACAATGTGGTGAGCTCATCCATTTTTCACATCTATCTCAACTCGGTCTTGATTGTTCATTCTGATTTTTAGTTATATTCACATTTATTTCAGTTAATGTATTGTTCCTCATCATTCTAGTCTTTCCTCATTCATTACAACTCTATGTTCACCTATAAGTGTCATGAGGTCAAGTGTAGGGGTGAATTAACCTAAGAAACATGTCGATTCAGTTTGGCAAACCTTGCATGACCCTATCATGCCAACAATTCCACTTTGTCTTGCTCATTCTGACTCATTCCATTCAAAGCCCAGCTGACTGATCCACTCATGCACATGCTTTGACCCATTCTACTCATGCGCTCATCTTCCACACCTTTCCCCAATTGCCCATCTAAAACATCCTTAGTCATTCACCCATCTTGGATGTCACGACCTGTTGAGATTTGCAACAAGAAATGATAAAAATAGCACTACTATAAATAGCTGGGCTATAAATATCAGTTTAGCCATTGGAGATCTTAACAACAATGGGTGAAAAGTGAAAGTGCTAAAAATAGCTTTTCTAAAAATAGCATTTTGGGATCCCTTCTTATTTTAGTCAGTCCCTGGACTAAACATAGGAAGTAAAATTCCAATTTGATATCAATAATAGTTTTGAAATTAATTAATTAATTCATCTTGAGTTAAATAGTTAAGGAAAATCAAACTTGAAGTCTATGTGAGGACATGCAATAGTTTCTCCTTTGATTGAGGAATTTAACCCTCAGTTAAAGAGATAAGGATGAGTTGTAATATTGAGTTGTAATTAGTTGACTTAGTTTAACTTCGTGAAGTCCAGTTATATTAATTAAATAGTTTGTTAAATTAATGAGCTTTCAGTTAGTTAATGCTTGCATGCATGTAACTACTGTTATTCAGATAACTAAAGATTCACTCATGGATAACTCATGCATGTTAGTTTAGTTAGAGACCCAGTTGAGATTAGATGGAGGGACAATGTACTATCAGTTGCTAGGATATTCCTTGGTGAATATTCCTTGCATGCAGAAGGAATATTATTCCTTATGGATTGCTCAGTCGGACCTGAGGTTACAATGAGTGTGATGAGGCCAATTCACACATGTGATATCATTGGACCCCAATCAAAACTGTGCAAGGAAATAGGAGGCTTGGAGGGCTTGAGGAAGATATATTCTATGTCTATTGAGTCTGTGAGTTGTATTGTTTGAATGTAGAGAGAGCAGGATAGCTTGAGAGCTGATTCTTTTTTTAACTTGAACAAGATTTCCACTTGTATGATAATACAGAGTTGGGGTTTTAGGCTGGTGCTTTCCCCATTGATATATCTTCTGTGTTATGGTTGATTACTTCTCATTCTCAGTTACATCTATTCATCCTTGATGTTGCTCATGTTCGATTAAGCTTCCGCTAAATTGTTTATAGAAGTAGATCAATTGTTTTTCTTTAGTACATTGCATACTAGGTGATCTACAGTGGGAATTTCTACATGGTATCAGAGCAAAGGTGATCAAGGAAGAATAGTATATGAGCAAGAGAAGTACGAAGTTTGGTTTTTGAATATTGAATTGAGTTCTTATCACATTTCTTTAACCGATGGCATTCAGTGGTTTAAAACTCGAATATTCCCTTGATGACAGTTCAAATTATATAGCCTGGAAGGATCTCATGGAGGAAGTATTAGAAGATAACGGCCTAAAGTACTTCATTGATCAAGAAGTCCAGAAGGCAATTGATGCTACTCAACTGGTGGAATGGAAAAGGTGTGTGGCTAGAGCAAGGAGAATCCTCCTGGGGGGAGTTCGAGATAACATAGTCTCAAGCCTCCATGGGAAGGAGACTCTGTTTTTGATTTGGAAAACATTGAAAGATCTTTATCAGAATAGCAACAATCAGAGGAAGCTTGTGGAATGGAAAAGGTGTGTGGCTAGAGCAAGGAGAATCCTCCTGGGGGGAGTTCGAGATAACATAGTCTCAAGCCTCCATGGGAAGGAGACTCTATTTCTGATTTAGAAAACATTGAAAGATCTTTATCAGAATAGCAACAATCAGAGGAAGCTTATGCTAAAGGACAAACTTCGAAAGATCAAGTGCGAAAACGGCGACACAATCTCTATGTTCCTGAACAAGCTCACCACCTGCAGGGATGAGCCTGCAAGTGTAGGGGTCATGACTGCTGATGACGACATGGTGAGTCTAGCACTCCTTGGTCTTCCTAAGAGCTCACATAGCTACCAGGACTCGATTAATGGAAGAGAGAAATTTCCAAATTGGGAACAACTTTAGTCAGATCTGATGCAAGAGGACATTAGGCGAAGCACCAGGGATGGATCTTCATCAAAACAAGATGATGAAGAAAATCTAGCTTTAGCGAGTAAATCTAAGAAAGGGAAAGGGAAGGCGTCCCAATACAAATCTTCTCATGGTGGGAAGAAGGTTGACAAGTTAAAGGTGTGATGCTTTCATTTTCATGAAGTGGTCCATTATGCTATGAATTGTCCATAGAAGAAAATCCAAGAAGGGTTCCTTAAAGGGATCTGATGGTGATGCACTAGCTTCACAATTCAAGTTGGATTTCTCGCTTATCGCATGCATGGTTTCATCCATGGTGGGATGTGTTTGGTACCTAGACAGTGGAACCTCTTTCCACATGTTAGGTGACAAGAATATTTTCAGTACCTTAGAGGAGAAGGATCTCCAGATGCGGATCGAGATGGGCGATGATGGAAAATACTGTGTCTCAAGTGAAGGTACAGTTGTGTTTCAGAGGAAGCATGGTTCTCGTCTCACCCTATCTGCTATTAAGTATGTACCAGGTTTGAAAAATAATCTTCTGTCTATTACTATGCTAGAAGATAAAGGCTATGATGTAGTCTTTAGTAAAGGAAAAATTTTCCTGAGGCATATTCGCACCAGACAGACAAAGCGAATTGGGATTCGAGTAAAGAATCTCTACAAGTTGGAGGTAGATTACTATGCTGCACTCAGCTCCAAAGTAGAGGTGGTGCAAAGCCAAGATGTTGGTGAGATATGGCATAGAAGACTGGGCCACTTGCATCATGGGGCCTTGAAGATCATGCAGCAAATTTCTACTGGCTTACCCAAGGGAAAACTGGAGCAAACAAACACATGCAAAGGATGCACCCTGGGTAAGTATGCGAAATATTCCTTTCAGGATCAGGATAGTATAGCTAGAGCAATCCTGGAGCAAGTTCACTCAGATGTATGTGGACCATTCTCTACAACCTCCACCGCTAAAAAAAGGTACTTTGTTATTTTTATTGATGATTTTCCTCGTAGATGTTGTATCTACTTTATGCAAAATAATGATCAAACCTTCTTGAGGTTTTGTGAGTTTAAAGCCTTGACAGAGAAATAATCTGGGAAGAAAATAAAAGCCTTGTGTAGCGACAATGGTGGAGAGTATATTTCCTAGCAGTTTAAAGACTTCTATGAAGCAGAAGGAATTAAACAGGAACTGACGACACCCCATAACCCACAATAGAATGGGGTGGCCGAAAGGAAGAACAGATCTATTGTGGGAGTAGCTCGAGCGATGTTGCATGACCAAAGCCTACCGCTTAATCTGTGGGCTGAGGCATGTAATACAACAGTGTATCTTCAGAACAGAATTCTTCATCGTATCTTGGGGATGAAGACACCTATGGAGGCTTTTTCGGGGAAGCGACCAGATGTGAGTCACTTCTGCATTTTTGGATCACCAATTTTCTGTCATGTGACCAAAGATGCTTAGAAGAAGCTAGACCCAATAGCTGAGTTGGGGATACTTGTGGGGTACACAGATACACCCCACAACTATCGTGTGTTTCTACCTGTCAGTTAGAGGACCGTAGTGCACAGGGATCTGAAGTTTGACAAGCAGAGAGCCATGCAATTATCACTTGAGAGGGAGCTCAAGTTGCATGGCTATGAGGAACTTTTAGTTCCAAAGGAGGAGGAGCCTCCTGATGATGTGGATCAGCCACATGCAGAGGATCCAGTAGTGGAGACCACCACTCCTGGGGAGTCTTCTAGAGATGGGTGGAAATGCTCACAGGAAGCTGATAGATTGATGTAGGATGCAAGAGAGAATGCGGGGCAACCATCCTCTCAACGCAGACCGAGGAGATCTCCAGAGAGATACATTGGCTACATGGCCCTGGTTGGGGAGTGTCTAGTGACTAAACCTTCTTCTTTTAAAGAGGCAGTGCAGCAACAAGTCTGGGTTGATGCAATGGTAGAAGAGTATGATTCTATCATGCAGAATAGTGTGTGTGCTATTGTCCCTAGAGCTGTAGACATGTCAGTGGTTAGTTCCCGATGGCTTTACAAGGTAAAGCAGGCAGTTGATGGTAGTGTTGAGAAACACAAGGCAAGGTTTGTTGCCAGAGGTTTCTCACAGGTTGAGGGGATCCACTACGATGAGACTTTTTCTGCCGTACGAAGGTACTCATCTATCAGATCGATGCTAGCTCTATTAGCTCAGATGGGTTGGAAGATCCATCAAATGGATGTGAAGACAATGTTCCTGAATGGGAAGATTGAGGAAGAGGTATACATTGAGCAGCTTGAAAGATTTGAGACCTTCGATCGCAAGTCGCATGTTTGCCGACTCAAGCGAGCACTGTATGGGCTGAAGCAAGCACCATGTGGTTGGTATACCAGGATCGATAGCTATTTCATCGGGTCGGGCTTCACCAAGAGTGAAGTAGATGCAAACCTATACCACATCATGGTAGATGGTAAGCCATTGATTATTGTACTTTATGTCAATGATTTGATTTTGACAGGTGATGACTAGTCGATACAGTCTTGTAAAGAGGACCTTGCAAGAGAGTTTGAGATGAAGGACATGGGCCTCATGCACTATTTTCTAGGCATGGTAGTGTGTCAAAAATATGGGGAAGTATTTGTGTCTCAAGGCAAGTATGCCAATGAGATACTCAGGCGCTTTCACATGGAGAAGTGCAAGCCCATGTAGACTCCTCTAGCTAGGAATTGGAGGAAGGAGGATGCTACTTCAGGTGAGGTAGTAGCTACTACTGTTTATCAGTAGCTGGTGGGTTCACTTATGTATTTGGTGAACACACGACTTGATTTATGCTTTGCAGTGAACCAGCTGAGTCAAGGTCTGGTTCAGCCTACCAAGCTATTTTGGAAGGTAGCGAAGCATGTGCTAAGATATCTCAGAGGAACTACACAGTACGGATTATGGTATAGATGGATAGAGGGAGTGAAGCTGCAAGGCTTCACAAATACGGATTGGGTAGGTAGTCCATCAAATTGGAAGAGCACTTCTGGATGAATCTTCAACCTTGGTTCATCTGCAGTTTCTTCTTATAGCAGGAAACAGAGATCAGTTGCACTTAGGTCAGTAAAGGATGAATACATGGCTGCCAATCAGGCAACATGTGAGGCCATTTGGATGCGAAAGACTCTAGTGGGATGTTTTGGTCAGATGATGGATCTTACGGTGATATACTGTGATAATTAGAGTTTCATAAAACTCTCTGAGAATCCAGTGTTTCATGACAGGTCCAAGCATATAGATATTTATTACCATCATCTACGGGATTGTGTGGTCAAAAGGATCATGATGTTGCAGTATGTTTCGACCGAGGAGCAGGATGCAGGTATTTTGACTAAGGCATTGTCAAAATGCAAGTTCGAGTTCCACAGAGACAGGATCGGGGTTACTGATAATCCCTTTCTTTTTGAGAGGGAGTGTTGAGATTTACAACAAGAAATGCTAAAAATAGCACTGTTATAAATAGTCGGGCTATAAACAGTAGTTCCATTGGATATCTTAGAAACAATTGGGTGAAAAGTGAAAGTGCTAAAAATAGCTTTTTTAAAAATATCATTTCGGGATCCCTTCTTATTTTAGTCTGTCCCTAGACTAAACATAGGAAGTAAAATTCGAGTTTGATATCAACAACAGTTTAGAAATTAATTAATTAATTCATCTTGAGTTAATTAGTTAAGGAAAATCAAACTTGAAGTCTATGTGAGGACATGCATTAGTTTCTCGTTTGATAGAGGAATTTAACCTTCAGTTAAAGAGATACGGATGAGTTGTAATTAGTTGACTTAGTTTAACTTAGTGTTAGATTAATTTAATAGTTTGTTAAATTCATGAGAGTTCAATTAGTTAGTGCTTGCATGCATGTAACTACTGTTATTTAGATCACTAAAGATTCACTCATGGATAACTCATGCATGTCAGTTTAGTCAAAGACCCAGTTGAGATTAGATGGAGGGATAGTGTACTATCAGTTGCTAGTATATTCCTTGGTGAATATTCATTGCATGGAGAAGGAATATTATTCCTTATGGATTGTGCAGTTTGAATAGAGGTTACAGTGAATGTGATGAGGCCAATTCACACATGTGATATCATTGGACCCCAATGAAAACTGCGCAAGGAAATAGAAGGCTTAGAGGGCTTGAGGAAGATATATTCTATGTCTATTGAGTCTGTGAGCTGTATTGTTTGATTGTAGAGAGAGCAAGATAGC
Source organism: Pinus tabuliformis (assembly GCA_031772625.1). NCBI lineage: Eukaryota > Viridiplantae > Streptophyta > Pinopsida > Pinales > Pinaceae > Pinus > Pinus tabuliformis. The sequence goes on along the minus strand of CM062804.1, from coordinate 331,939,981 downwards.
TTGAGAGCTAATTGTTTTTGTAACTTGAAGAAGATTTCCACATGTATGATAATATAGAGTTGGGGCTTTAGGCTGGTTCTTTCCCCAGTGATATATCTTTTGTGTTATGGTTGATTACTTCTCATTCTCAGTTATATCTGTTCATGCTTGATGTTGCTCATGTTCAATTCAGCTTCCGCTAAATTGTTTGTAGAAGTAGATCAAGTGTTTTGGTTTAGTACATTGCGTTACCACGTAATCTACAGTGGGAATTTCTACATGCCCCACCCATATTGTGTTCCCTTTCCATGGCCACATCTTAGTTTATTATGTGCATGACTTGAACTTTTCACAAAATGTGGAAAATTGTTTGTGAAACCCCAAAAAATATATTCCAGTGTCGCAAAGTTGCAATGACATTCCACATTCAGAACTATGATTCCCTCATCCTAGATGACTCATGCAGAAATGCCTAAGGGTCCTACATCCTTTCCCACTCTAAACATTTTTTCACCCTCAATAATGAACCTATTTGGTAATATATCCATCACAAAATATTGCAATAATAATATCCTTTGCATCGTGAAAAATCTCCTCATCACTTCATTTCATTAACAACAATAAGGATGAATTTCATCTACCTACATACATCCCATGCAACAACGTGAATAACCACATTATAATTCCATGTGTTGTATCCCATCGTTTCATCAACAAATTAGGTAACCAATATAATAGTGGCACCAAATCCATAAGAACACATGCACTTGAACATGTACACTAACTATCAAATCCTCATGTCAATAGATATAATCATCATCCTAGTCATGCTCATCATTAGGAATTACCCTACATGGCACCTCCCACATCCCCATATTCAGCACCAAGAGAAATTTATAGTGATCTCATCTTCATCAGATCAATAAGAAGATGAAGTAGGGTAGCCTCTGGGACATCCTCTCCATACTCCAAATCCTCCATTTCTCTTCACTGAAGATGTAATCAATCTAATAAATGGTCCACCTCTACCCATTAGGAACCCTCCATATCTATTTAAAATGTGTCTCAACAAATGGGGATATGAACCAATCCTACCCTCACTCTCCTCAATCAACCTCTCTAACTATGGATCATCAGGCTAACCATCTATCTCCCCAGTCTCAATAAACTCCTCAAACTCTCTGCCTGTTCTCTATGTCATGGTTCATTATCCTCAACCTCATCCATATATGTAATATTGCAATATCCATCATCTTGATATGGCCTTCATGAATGCTCAAAATCTAGGTGTCAACATCCTCAGCATAATCTACATACTTCACATCTCCTACACCATCATCAAATGTAGAAGTCTAAATATCAACCTTCTCGCACTCAACCATGGAAATCTCAACATCAACCATATGTGGTCTTGCTAACATATTCGTAATACCTTCTACCAAGTCGACCATCATACTTAAATGTTTCATGAGTATGGACACCATATGATCTAGTCTCTATAAATTTCACCATCTAGATATCCTCTCTCCATATGGATAGTTTTCATCCTATGTCCATCTACCATGGCCCCACCAGTTGGAATAGCCACCAATTTTATCACCTAAAATAATTAATAATCTCATCATATGAGGTTATGGTACAACTATCTATCCAACAATAAAATTGATGCCTAATACGATATCATAGTCATTTATCCTAGTAATATCAAATTCAAGCTTCCCTTTCCAACTGTCAATCTATAATAGAACACCACGAGTTTCTTTAATAACTCCAATTCCCTCAAAATTCACCACTTTGAAAGATGCACAGATTGGAACAATCTGTAAGCCCAATCTCCTAGCTACATCTTCCCTCATATTTTTTTGTGTAGCCTCACTATCTACCATAGTCATCGAATGACTCCCATTCACAACAATATTCACATAATGTGACTTAGTCTACTCTCAAACATGCTTTGGAGTAGCCTCCTTCAAAGAAGCTACAACCAAAACTTGCATCACTCCCATAGATACATGAGAACTCTTCCCTACTCTCTCTTCCTTCTTATCGTATTGTATAACAACCAATTTCTACTTCAATAGACAATTATTCACTATGTGATCCTCTTTACATAACCAACATGAAAGTGAATTCATCTCCTTCTTACCACTTTGCTTCGGTTCATCCCATTTTTAATATTTCCCTTTCTCTTTATCAAACTTCTTCTTCTTGCCACACACCTTCCCTTTCATCTTTCCTATTATATGGAGATATAAAATCCTGTCTACAACGATGAAATATTCTTCGTGATTCTACATTTTTTGTCTCTTCACTTATGTTTGATCCCATGTTTGTAGACCTACCAAGAAATCAAACAAAACGTCCTTCTCATCCCTATCTAAAATCTAGAACATCAAACCGGTCGAATACTCCCAAATGTAATCCCTTACACTTCATGTATGTCACAATAAATTGAATTGACTTCTTGCATCCCAAGTCTAATCCTATGGTCCAAACTGAGAATACAATGCTTCCTTCAATTTCATCCATGTGGTAACCTCATCCTACATTTGACCTGAGGAAACTTGATCTTCCCTTATTCTCCACCAAAACTTCATCTTATTTTGGAGAATTTGGTATCTACAGATAAATACTAACTCCCTAGATAAGTAGTTGTATCTAGAACAACAGCTTAAAGTGTTTTAGACTTTTCCTATAAGCAATAGATAAGATGAGAAGATAGAAACTTGTAGTTCCGCTTTCCTCTCGTCTCCCTTGTATCGATTCCGTCGCTCCTTCCCATACTTAATATGCTTAAGAAGTACCTTGTAAACACAACAGAAGACAAAAATTGATCAAAGCATATGATCTACTGAATATAAGTGAAAGGAATCAGATACAATTCACACACATAATCATTATAAAACAATACAAACGTATGGGAAAAAGGTTAAAGCACTTTATTAGATAGAAGAAGGAATTACAACCATTGGTGTTTGATTCAAAGCCATTCCTCCAGCTTGGATCCCATCCACATCACATCAAAGGCATGACAAGCTTGTAGCATCACAATACTTTCCTCAAAGCCAAATCTCATAGTAGCATTATCTCCTTATAATTCAACATAATCCAGCCCCTGATCACTTAGATGAGTGGTCAGTTTATAGGAAGATGAAGGAGGTTTTGTCATTAATGGTGGCATTGAATGGACTTCCATACTTAGAATTAGTTCCATGGAGGAAGGGATGAGAGGATAGGATGCACCTTAACTCATTCCTCATCCATTTTCGAGCTCATAGTAGTTGATAAGTGAGCGAAAATTCTGGATGACTCCAAAAGATAAGAATATTCCCCCAACCCTATGTGAATTTCACTCATTCTCGCCTAGCACAGGTGAAAGGAAGCCTAAGTGCTCTACAGAGCACCCTGGTAGTGAAATTAACCGCTCTATAGTGCACCTTCGTAAAGGCTTACCTACGCTGGTCCCTCTAGAGGCTATTTCTAGATGTCTTCAAGTCATGAAACTGTTTGAGAATGAGGAATTAAAAGGGGTGACTTTTTTAGGGCATGAAGTAACTAAAATTAGGGTTTGATGAGCCCTAAAACACTGATCTGGATGTTGGGATTTGATGTGTCCAAATGGATCTGTAACAGCTACCCCCTAAAGCATGAAGTCGGAAAAATGCCAATATCGAATGAAATGCTTTACAATGTAATGAGGAGGTATCAATGTGGAAGGTGACCTACATCAATTACATACATATATCATGATATTTGATTTTTCATGAATTGCCGAGCGAAGGCATACCCATGCTCAACTTATAAACTTTCATTACATGTACATAAACAATCATCTATAGATATAGACCCATGATCAGAATGACCACCAACATAAAGCCATTGTACATATGATTTAGTACTCCTAAAATCGCAGCCCAGATAGATGAATCTTTATTCACGGTCTTCAATCTCGTTCAACTGTTTGCTCAAGTATGAGCCTATCCATGTGAATATGTGATCTAAAGTTGAACATGGGAAGACACCATCTAATTACTAGCTAATTATGTAAGTTGTTAACAGATGCAAGAGAAATCCCCGATAATGATAATGATCCTCAAGGTACTCCAGTACATTCTGCATGGTATGAATGGATGATTTGATGTCGAACACCATACAAAGTCTTTCGGTCAAAGGCCATTGATGTATGCCTATCACTGCAAGCGAGAAACTTGCCATTGATGTATGCAAGCCTCAAGGTACTAAATGGGTGTTTCTAAGTCAACTTCTTAGATAATGTGCTGATGTCGACAAGAAGTGACTTGTCACAGGAGGGCCTTGATGTATCCCACATCAACAACACAAAATGATTGTAGTGATTTCAGATATGGAATTTGACTGAAGGCACAAGATTCAGGAATGGGGGTCATGAAAATGAAGGTTTATGGTATTGCAAAAGATGAATTTTGGCTGAATGACTTCTCTTGAACATGTCGGCGACACTAAAGTGAATTGGTAGCATTGACCTAAACGAAAGTGATGGATGGTATGATATACCAATGATGTGATAACCATCAACCTAATAACCCAACCCAGATATTCATGGTGATGGAGCGAACGTGTAATGTTCAAGAGCCACCTACTACAATAAAGCAGTTTTACCCTTTTCCCCCTTTCCCCAATCATTGTTGACAACTACATCTTTATTTTTATCAAGCTTGAGGAGGATAACATATGATTGTTGTATAATTTCATCCTTCAGGCGAATCCATCGCTATTTGATGTTTTAATGAGTCTAGTGAAGGTGAAACTCGGTCTTGTGTAGATGGGCAAGTTTGTAGCTATTTGATGTTTTAACGGAGTTTCACGACAAAGATAACTTGGTCCTTTTCATGTTTAGACAGTTTGAAAAGCGAGAAAAATAAAACTCGACAAGTTCGTTTTCGTAAATTAATCTCTCAAGCCCAAAAAAGCGTAAAATAATACGAGATATCATTTCCAATCCGTTAATGAGATGGAAATGACAAGCGCTCGGTAATCTTTTCATATTTAGAGAGTCTAAAAGGAGCTTGAAGAGGACTCTAGGGGGTCCCTTTTTCATTTTTAACATATCTCAAAAAGAGATAAAAGTGTGCTCTGTGGTAAAAGGTACAACTTACAATTGAGCACATTGAATTCTGTAAATCATTTACAAAACCTGCCCAAGGCATCACCAAATAGATTGAAAATATATGTTTCATAGGCAAAAATAGGTAAGTACTAATGTTTAATCGATTAATGAACATGAAATAAACATAAAACAAGTTTTTACAATGACATTTTTACCATTTGGAACTTACCATTCAGTTTTGTGCTCTGATCTTAGTTTTTACCTCGACTTTCACCAGTTGATTGGGAGGGATTCTGTGGACCATTTCTCGAGTCGTCTGGACCAGGTAGGAACCAAACCTCTCTTCTTTATTTTCAAGTCATTCTTTTGTCATTTCATGCAAGTTTTAAGGTTTTTTGGGGCCCCTGGTGTTTCATTTTTTTCCTTGGGATCAGCGCAGGATTTCACATTGAAAACTATGCTGAAGAGCACCCAGATAGAAGTTTGCATGCTCTATAGTGCACTGTCTCTATGTCTAGGATGCGCTGGGTACATTTCCCAAGTTTTTTTTAGATATTTGCTCCAAAATTTGTCCTGTTTTTTGCATGGAAAGGATCCTAATTTATCTTGTGATTATGTTTCAGGCTTTCATTGGATTAGAATGTCGATTACATGGAAAGAAAGAGAGCATGAAGAAGAAGACATGGTTTCCCTAGAATGAGGCAACAAATGGAACTACTGCAGTTCCTTGTTCGTGCATGGGATCCAACCGATCATATTTTTTCACATTAGGGACAAGATGGTCCCTATTACCATTGAGGATATTTACTTTCTTACCAGACTGTTGAGGTGAGGTGACCCCATCTGACTTTATGGATTTTCCTGTGGAGGTGAATTGGTGACAGATTATATCAAATAATTTTGTCGGCCAGGTACACAGCCTGGCAAGGATGGGAAAATAAATATTAGGGATGTAGGTGATTTTCCTTTAAGAGTGATCATCTTCACAATCGAAATTTTTTTTGGCAGTTTGACACTCCATCTGGAGAACAAATCTTATATGCAGTATCCACTGGAGTGTCTAGAACCAAAAGTTTTCAACTGGTGCGAGGTTGTGCTTTCTTTGCTGAAAGAACAACTGACTAAGGTACAAAGAAGTAAGACGAAGAATTTCTACTATGGTTCGATCTTAATTTCCTTTTCCTTAGAAAGAATCCCATTGGTGCGACCACAGCATGTATCACTAGGTGTGGATGGTCCTAGAGATCCACGTCTTCAGAAGTGGGTTGAATTGATGGCTCGACATGCGGGTCAGTTAACAATCATTTTCTCCCCTGCATATTTCAGTTGGCTTGAGTGACAACATCTTGTTCTCGAGAAGCATCCATTCTCATGGATGGATTTCCGTGGAGATCTAGATTTGATTCTACCAGTTGGAGCACAATGGGGTGCTATGGGTAAGTTGTTTGACCAAAGTGTTTTTGATTTTTTCAAGTTCCTACATGTTTTTGTGTTTTTATTGTTTCCAAGACTAAACTAAAATTACTCTTATGCATGTAGATGTGGGTACTGTTTGACCTACAGGACACCAACAGGTTGCAGGTGGGTTAGCGCAAAGAAACATCGGGAGAGCAGTTCTCCAGGACTTGGATTTGGTCGAAACCTTAGCAGAGTTGCAGGATCACATAGAGGGATTAACCCTTGGTATTCCAGATATCCGGATCAAGGAGTTACCTATGAGGCTGAAGCACCACACTATTGTTGTTCCTAACTGTTGGGCTAGGATTTTATGCATGATAGCACAGGCTGTGACCTGTTACCATGAGCACCACTAGATCTACTTAGGAGGTTTTGTATGCATTTTTCAGTTTTTGGGTAGATGACCAAATGTGCCTTGGGCACAGATTTTGTAAAAACTTTTAAAACACCTATCTATTTTACTTTTATAGTTTTCTATGGTTAATGCATTCCTATTCAAGTGATGATGTGAATTGAGAATACTACTTTTACATGTGTCACGAATGTCTATTTAACACGTAATTTGCTAGAGAATCAGTTAATGTGTTAAGATTTATAGAAATATTTTGATATTAAATGTGTTAAAAACATCTTTCCAAAATACGAACTCAAGGAACATACAAAAAATTATTGGATTTCAGAAAGTATAAATGTTTGTTAGTTGTAGTATAAGTTGCGAGTCCAGCCTAACGATGATTCGGAAAATGCGAAGTGAGATGGCATCAGAGAGTAGTTCAATTAGTGAGATATGCTCAGTGATATTATTTGTCGATCATCCGATACAAATCTCTTGGAAATTCACTAACTTGCCACTTGGAGCAAAAATAGCCCATGTTGCAGAAGAAACATTCTGCTTACTACGACTAGAACCATCAGCGTAACCAACAAAAGGTTCCAAGACTCCGAAATATGAAAAAAATGCAAAGCGGATTACTAACCAAATAAAATCTCTAGAAGAAGCACACACACACACATGCAATGAAAGCATATATATAGTGATTTTTACTACACATAATCAAGCATAGCAATGTTTGAGGTACAACTCGTTTCAGGGCTGCGACAATGGAATCCCATCATAATCTACTAACTCGTAGGCACCTTTTGCCAGAACACGCTTGACAACATAAGGGCTCATCCACATTGGTTCGAGTTTCCCTGCTCCAAGTTTATCATCTTCCTGATTGTAAAGCAAGACCTGGTCTCCTTCTGAGAAGATACAAGGCTTGACATTTCTATCATATTGCTCATTAATACATTTCTTATGTGCTTTGTTAACCAATGAGGCATCACGATGGGTTTCATCCAGATGGATTAATTCCAAGAAACGTGCTTCTTCTTCAGAAGTGTCGTGTAATAGGTCAATCGCACGTTTGAGCGATGAAATTTCACATTGTATGGGTAAGATTGCTTCCAAACCATACACCAACTAAAAGGGTGTGAATCTAGTTGCATTTCTCACCAATGTTCGATATTCCCACAAGGTAGAGTATAGGATTAAGTGCCAGTTTCTCTTATGAACCCCTATCATTCTTTGCAACATCCGCTTTAGGACTTTGTTTATGTCCTCAACTTTTCCATTCGCTTGTGGGTAATACGGGGTAGAACTATCACATGACAGTCCTAACTTAGCAGTCAATTCAGCCATGATGTGATTGTGAAAATGCGACCCATGATCTGTAACTATGGCTTGTGGTACACCAAACTGGGAAACCACATGGTTAAAAAAGAAAAGAGTAGTTGTTTTGCCACTGTTGTTCAATGTTGACATCACCTCGGCCCATTTGGTAAAATAGTCAACAACGACTATAATATACCCATGCCCCCTGGCCGAGGTGGGGTTATATGTCATAAAGTCACTGCTCCATTTGACGAATGGGACAACAGAAATGACAGGATGTAGTGGTGTAGGTGGTAATCTGGTTTTTCAGTCATATATCTGGCATGCATGACAACTTCTGACAGCAATAATACAATCTTTAAATATAGTTGGCAAAATGTAACTAGCACGAAAAATTCTTTGTGCGGTTGCATAACCTGATAAGTGTCCACCATTGGCACTAGAATGGAAATCATTAAATGCTTTCTTAGCTTCCTCATGCATCAGGCACCTTTGTAAAATCGTATCGATACCACGATGGTAAAGTGTGTCACCAATTATTAGATAATCTTTGGCTTGGTAATGAATACATCGATGTTGCAAGCGAGAGGTATCTTGCCGGAAAGTTTGGGTCTGGAGATAGATCAGTATATCTCCATATCATGCATTAGATGATGAAATTAGAAATAGAGAATCATCCAATATTGATGTTTCAGATGTTGAATCATTGAAGGTCGAGGGAAGGACACATAGTACCTCAGCGAAAACTAGAGATTTCTTTGATTTGGACTTGATGAATTCGAAATCAAACTCCTACAAAATAACTATCCATTTTGAGTGTTTTCTCCCCAGCAATTGACGTGACAAAATGTATGTCATAGGGTTGTAATCTGAAATGACAGTTGCTTTCCGTAACAGGATATAATGGCAAAATCTTTTAACAGCTTTCACAATTGCCAAAGCTATTTTTTCGACATAAGAGTACTTACTTTCTATCTCGTTGAGATTACGGCTCAAGTAATAAATCGGATGTTCAATCCCATTTTCTTCCTGCACTAAAACCATTTCAATGGTTGTATCTACAATGGCGAGATACAGGTAATAGTCATTTTGGTAATTTGGAGAATACACTAATGAAGCTCTAATGAAGATATCTTTAAGAGCATCAAAGGAAGCTTGTGCAACCTGATCCTAATGAAAGGGTATCTCCTTTTTCAAAATGCATGTAAAACCTTTAGCCATGTCACCATAATTAGGAATGAACCTCCTCAGAAATTTTTCTTTCCCTTGGAGTCTCTGTAACTGTAAAAGATTTGAAGGTGGAGGCAAATCCAGAATTTCCTGAACCTTTAATGGATCGAGTCGAATCCCCTCCCTAGATATTACAAATCCAAGCAATCGACCAGAGCCAATGCAAAACACACATTTGTATGGATTGAGTCATATCTTGTAGTGTCAGCACTATAAAAATATTGCTCTCAAATGTTGCGGGTGATTAGTCCGCTTTTGTGAATGAGTAGGTAAATCATCAAGGCAAGGTTGAAAAATGTGCTTGATGTTAGGGAAGGCATAATTCATTGCCCTCTGAAAAGTGGCCCCAGCATTCTTCAAATTGAATGGGAGTTTCCTATAGGCGAATGTGCCCAATGGACAAATAAAAGTTGTTTTCGATTGGTCCTGTGGGCATATATTGATTTGATTGTAGCTGGAAAAACCATCTATAAACGAAATTATTTCGCATCTAGCACATTCATCAATAATTTGGTCGATAAAAGGGGTAGGATAATTGTCTTTTGAACATGCCTGATTTACATCCCTATAATCGATGCACACTCATATTGTTCCTTGTTTCTTCTTGACAGGAACAATGTTGGAAACCCAGTCAGTAAGAGGAACATGGTAAATAAAACCAGCCCACAAAAAATTTTTAACTTCTGCTTTAATTGCAGCAGCTTTCTTTGGATGAATAGGTCGAAGCCACTGTCGAACTGGCTTGACATCAATGTACATTTTGATTTCGTGTTCAATAATACTAGAGTCAACGCCTGACATCTCCTCTTAAGACCATGCAAAGATATCTCTAAGTTCATGAAAGAGGGTATGATAATTATCATGTTCTGATGGAGAACAACATCTGCTGACATGAATATTCTCTACAATATTAAGCTTGGTTGAAATATTAATAAAAATCATTTTTTCAATATTTGACAGGTTTCTCTCACATTCTATTGTGTCTATGAAAGCTGAATTCGATAGGAAATAAACGACTGATGGGTCGTTTAGTTCATTTGAATAATATTCGATGTCATATGGAATATGGGAATGATGATGATAATCTTCCCATGGTTCTTCTCCTATCATCATTGTTTGGATGATTCCTTCATCCGTAGAATGTATACATGAAAAAGGATATGGAGAAGTACCATATTCTAAAGAACGGTTTACCCATACAATTTTTTAGTGTGGATTTGGGTTTGCGGCACAAGCCCAAAAAATTGATTGCTATGATGATTCAATAGGGCTTAATGGCATCACCTCAGTATTACTATCAACTTCAACCTTGTTGGTAACCCTCCTTAAATCACATGAGGTGGAGCAAATCATATTACAAGTCTCTACTCTTGCCACTTCCACCAAATCAAATGGTGACAGTAGGGTAAAAGTACCTATTAGGGAAGGATTTAAAGAGAACCTACTCCAACCCTTTGAAGTGACAACAGGGGTTTGTATACAAACGGAATGGCTCCAAAGTGGAAAGGGGTTCTAGGTGTAGAATCTTCTTCCAATTCTTCCTCTATAGCAATTAGGCATAGTGTAAGAACTTCACCATTAGGTTTGTAAAAGATTTCTGGTGTTGATAAAGTTGAAGTTTCAGTAGTTACTGATGTCTGATGGGTAACGGGTTGATCGTCCTCTCGTAAAGTAACAATTTCTGAATGTTCAATTTCGAAGTCTAGATGTTCAAGTAAATGAAAAACAGTTTCAATAAGAGGTTCTTGAACAACTTTAAGTTCATATGTAACTTCTGTTTGAACTGGGATAGGTTCTGGATTAACTTTTGTTTGAACTGGGACAGGTTCTGGATTAACTTCTGGTTGAACTGATTCAAGTTCAAAAGTACTTTCTTATTGAGCAACTACAAGTTGAGGATCAACTTGTTGTTGAACAACGTCGGTTACTGTTTCAGTAGGATCAGTGCTAATGTCCTCAGGTAATTGTGAAACTTCTTCTTCAAAAACGGATGTACCAGAAATGGTTGGAGTAACTGGAATCTCAGTACTTACCGAAATAGATGATTCAGGTAATTCAGATAAAGAATTAGGAGTTCTTGATGTACTAGACTTAGTTAAGCGAGATCGCTTTGTCTGAATAGGTGTCACTTCGGGTGGCAAAGGCAGTTTTCTTGCTGTTCATCGTGAACAACAGGGTAAGGGTTGATGCTCCTCAACGATTGCTAATTAATTTTATTATCAAAAAAGAAATAAACAAAAAGGGGTATACTATGCAAAAGGTTTACCAAGCAACTGTGAACTGCAGAATACCTCTTGGCGAACCAAGAAGTATGGGTAGGCAATCTCCCCGAATGTTGTGTTTGGTGTATCATAATTTACAAGGTGGCCAACTCGGTTACTTAAGGATGGATAGAAACCTAGAGTTGTCCTCCCTTATATACTCGAAGGTACATGGAGGCCCAGTCCGTATAAGCCTTCTCTATTGCAAAACTGCACAGTGAGAGCATTCCCATATACTTTATGTATTGTAACACCTCCATATATACCTGAAGGTACATGGATGAACTACGATATACTCAAGTACGTGGAATGAGGTATCACACTCGGGATGTATTGCAGACAAGTTAGCGACAACTGCTTTGTTTTATGATGCTGGAACATGTCTCTAGCCTAGAACCACTAAATGTTCTCGTTAATGACAATGCTCCATTAGGTTAATTGATGTTAATTTTAAGTTGATATTGCTTAGGAATTGCCTTTCAAGTTCACCACGTGATGTATTCTGAAATTCCTAGGAATGAAACTATCATGATAATCATTCTTTCCATTCAATTTAATGATGAAAATCCTAGCTACTTAGGGATAGAGCAATCATATTTCTTTTGATCAAAGAGAAAAGAGAAAAATATAAATGAAATTTCCATACACTATTCCTATGAGCACACACAAAGTTTGTCAATGTAACATACATGTATTTCTTTTCAATTTCCTTAATGTGAATATGAACAAAAGGAAATATGGACATACAATCAATCAATATTTCACAAGAACGAAGAATTTTACGATAGTTCTAATTCAAAGGAAGATAATACTTTATGACACTTTCTTTCGAATGAAGATTAATCAATTATATCCCAAATTTTACTATTGATTGATAATGACAAAGAAAACATGAAGAAACATTAATCAATCCAATCAAAGTTGGGCTAGACCAGGAGATAACAACTCATTTTCTGAGACATAGCATTCATTGATCAGTCAACAAACAATCAAACAGAGAATATTTGGAAAATCTCTTTCCAAAGGTGGGAAACTGATCCTAGGAGGATCAGTGCAGCCCAGAGTGGGAGAGAGTGCAATTCAGAGCACTATCCCTAAGCTAGGGGTGCTTTGCAGTGCACTGTGTCCCTCACAAGCCTATGCTAGTGACAATAAGCCATTTCAAGAGGCAATTTGACACAATTTTGACCAATTTTTCAATGTAAGCAGTTGAATTACAATCTATGAACACAAATAAGGTCTACAAGGATGTCTTAGGAGGTGGATAAGCTACTAGGAAAGAGGATTCTTCCCCAGTAGAGTCGCCAATTTTTTTTGGAGAATTTGGTATCTACGGATAAATACTAATTCCGTAGATAAGTAGTTGTATCTAGAACAACAGTTTAAAGTGTTTTAGACTTTTCCTATAAGCAATAGATAATATGAGAAGATAGAAGCCTATAGTTCCACTTTCCTCTTGTCTCCCTTGTATTGATTCCATTGCTTCTTCCCGTACTTAATCCACTTGAGAAGTACCATGTACACACAACAGAAGACAAAAACCGATCAAAGCATACAATCTATTAGATATAAGTGAAAGGAATTAGATACAATTTAAACACATAAGCATTATAAAACAATAAAAACATATGGGAAAAAGGTTCAAACAATTTATTAGATAGAAGAAGGAATTACAACCATTGGTGTCTGATTCAAAGCCATTCCTCCAGCTCGGATCCCATCCACATCACATCAAAAGCATGGAAAACTTGTAGCATCACAATACTTTTTTCAAAGCAAAATCCCATAGTAGCATTATCTCCTTACAATTCAACATAATCTAGCCCCTGATCACTTAGATGAGTGGTCAATTTATAGGAAGATGAAGGAGGTTTTGTCATTAAGGGTGGCATTGAATAGCCTTCCATACTTAGAATTAGTTCCGTGGAGGAATGGATGAGAGGATAGGATGCACCTTACTTTGTCCTTATCCATTTTCGAGCTCATAGGAGTTGATAAGTGAGGGAAACTTGTAGATGACTCCAAAAGATAAGAATATTCCTCAAACCCTATGTGAATTTCGCTCATTCTCACCTAGCGTAGGTGAAAGTAAGCCTAAGTGCTCTGCATAGCACCCTAGCAGTGGACTTAACTACTCTGTAGTGCACCTTCATAAGGGCTTACCTGCACTGATCCCTCTAGAGGCTATTTCTAGATGTCCTCAAGTCATGAAACTATCTGGGAAGGAGGCATTGAAAGGGTGACTTGTTTATGGCATGAAGAAACTGAAATTAGCGTTTGATGAGCCCTAAAAAATTGATCTAGATGTTGGAATTTGATGTGCCCAAATGGATCTGTAACACATCTTCCTTGTTAATAATGAAGTAGTTGCCTTCACCTTGACCTCATCTAGGCACTGTGCTAGTTCATCCAAGTAATTCTCTACATCCCTATCGAGTTTGAAAATTGGATATATTTTTGCTATTATTTTACTCCATTTTCTCCCTTTAACCCTCCCTTTTGTAGTCTTACAATCTCATCTTGGACACAAAATTGGTTTGATATGATGATCTAGACAATTTCTCAAGGTGAAGGGGTAAATATTTTAATTGACACCAAGATTGAATATCTCTTAATGAAAATCTAATGTCAAGTTCTTTCATTGATTTCTTCTAATTTTACTTGCTTTGTAACTTACTATTTCAGAGGCAATGAGTTGGTTTTATTGGGCCCACGAAATGATCCTGATGTCCTCTCATATTTACTTCATTTAACATTAAATTTCAGTGTTAACATTTGAAATTTAAAGGTGTGACTTGTACATCCAAAGGTATTGTTTCTAATTTATTTCAAACCCAAATTTTGGTAGTGTACGAGTATATGTGTTCTTGTCACACTCTGTGTTGAGTGATTCTTACAATGAAAGAATGCATGAACGCAGAGTTGGAGGGTATAAAGTCGAGAACATTATTTTTTCTGGGTTATGACATTATATTTGTGCTTCAATTCAACTATTGAATGTTACATTGATCTCTATATGTTTTATTTGGAACAAATGTAATTTTATGATAAGAGGTGAGTATCTTTTAGATAATAAGTGGGGTTTTCATGTCTAAAGTTACTAGTGATGATTGGAATAGCGCAATCTAAAAGATGCAAGTATTGATATCTGAAATAATAACCAAAATGATCATCCTTTTGCTTTAAAGTTATAACACCATAACTGTCATGTCATTTATCGTTTGAACTTTAAAGAAATTTTTATTATTTATGTTTGCACTAACACGAGAGTTCATTACACTAAAATATTTGTATTCATTACTTGAATCTAAATATTTATATCCACATTGTGGGTTTTAACCCAAGGTGTATGCTTGTTTAAAATTTTGAAAGAAAGATTTGGACGTGGATATTCAAATGCTCTATTTGCATACTCATATGTATTGTCTAATCTTGATCTTCATAAGAAGTTATTTTTTTTAAGTATCTTTACTTGAATTTATTACTTGTTGAAACAAATAAGTGGTTGTAGGTCACATTCATTAGTACATATTCAGATCTATAAGAATGAGTATATTAAGAAGTCTCAAGGATATTTGGGGATAGGTTTCATCGATTTTTTTGTTTTCCATTAGCTGATGTAGAGCTATTTAGTGGGTGGATTTAACCAAACTAAGGTCCTTTTATTTTAATGCATTCAAAGAAATATTAACTCTCTTTGTCTTATGGACACCTGAGTAAGGCATTAGGTCTTCCAACCTAGAAGGAGCTAGTAATAGATACTTTATTATTTTCTTGCTTTATATATGTGAAACCAGAGTGGGCTCTTGAATTATTTTTTCCAATGGACACCTCAGCATGGCATTAGGCCTGCTAGCCCAGAAAGAGCAAAGAGCTCGGTGGCCATTACTTAAGGTTTTATTTTTTGTGCTTTGTTGAATAATGCCACTAGGATTACTTTGATAAACTGAAAATAGGAGACTGAATTCTAGTAGAGATTTAAGTGTTGGTATATAAACCTATCAAATATTGCACTCAAAAATCCCAAAAAAGGCTTACTCTTTTACTTCTCATGACATCATACAATTGTGATTATTTCACCTTCACCCTTACTAAACAACTATATAAATCATTTCAAATTCATACATCCCCTTAGTGTCAAATTTGCTCATGGACTTCACTTGTTCTTGGGTTTTTGAATCTCTTTCGATTATCCCTCTAATAGTCTCTTCCAAGAAAACAAAATACTCTTCCAGTCAACAAACACTAACTCATGCCACAGGTGAGCTGCCTTGCCCGCACACTTTACATAGTCCAAAAATTTCCCAACATGCAACTCACAGTTTTGCAGCAACTATCTCAGCCAAACCATAAAATGTCTCTGTCGTACAGCTTCTTGTAACCGTAAGGGTCGATCGTGCCACTGCCTCGCCTTTCTGGCATGAATATCTCACTTTTCATGACTCATATGAGTCCATCATGCATTCCTAAGGCATAGTTGTGTCGTAGTCTTTCCCTATCCATACGACAATCTCACCGCATGACTTATATGAAACCCAACACGTTGAGGAAACCCTTGCTTGAACTTGTTCAATAATCGTCTCCCATGATCGAATGATCTCATTTGTTTCGTTCATCTGTCTTGACTTGGTCTCTTTCTCGTTCTAATTTTTGGTTGTCTCCCTGCTACGTTTGGTTCATTAGTTGTTCTCCATTGTTTCGTTCTTCCCTTGTTTGTTCACTTATATATGTCATGTAGTCATACGGAAGGGCACATTAGTCCAACCAACACATCGATTCGGTTGAAGAAACCTTGCACAACCCTATGTCGATGACCCTTCCTGAGCCAGTTGTTCCACTCGTGCACTTGTCTTGCAAAACATTACCCAGTCTCCCATCTCGCACGCCCTGGCTTGGCCACTCATCTTGGTTGTCACATCTCACCTGTCTCGTGCACCCTTCCCACGACCACATCTTGGAAGTTTTCGTGCATGACTACACTTGGTCACAAAATGTGACAAAGTGTCGGTGAAACCCCCGAAACATTGGTTTCAACCTAATAAATGTTGTGATGTCGTTCCATATCCACAAATCCGCTTGCCTCATCCTAGATGATTCAAGCACACATCTTGAGTGTCTTACGACTACTAATCATGTTTCATTATTGACTCACTTCTATTAAAAACAAAAATATTAAAAACTTTTAGTAATACAAATCACAAGACTGATCATTATATATATATATACTTATTCTGAAAAGAGGAAATATGAGAAAAAAAAACTTTTAAATGGATCGACTTGAGATCCATTATATATAATATATTAGAATCTTGTTTATTTCCTATATTAAATTAAATGTTAGATATTTTACTTGTTATATTATATGTTTTTATTATGTATAAATTTGATTATACTCGTAAACATGTCTATTTTGGAATATGGTTTTAAGATTTTTAATTTAATTAGTAATAATTATTAGGTGGATGGTAGGGATTAAATCTCCAATGAATATTTTACAATATTCATAATAGCGAAAGGTTGATATTTATCTCAAAACTTGTTCTTCCTTTCCTATATTTTTAATTGAATCGATTAACAATAAAAAATGTCACATGAATGTGTAAAATGAACGTGAGTTATGAGTTTTTGCATATGTCATGGTGTTGGCCCATGGTATTATTGCAAAACCTATGTATAAGTGGAAACGAATCTCCATAGTTAAAAATATTGTGACATGTTTTTCTAAATGTATATATGTTTAACTATATATGATTATTTTTATAATTAATAATTATTTCGATAGGCATGTCTATTTTGGAATAGGGTTTCTAGAATTTTAATCTCATTATCAATCATTATTTGGTGGATGGCAGGCATTTAAACTCCACATAATATTCTAAAACATTCTTATTAGTATACACAAACAAAATGTTAAAATTTATCTACAAAGTAGTTATGCCATTTTTGCATTTTAATTAAATTGATTAATTATAAAAAATGCCATATGAACAAATGTCATATGAAGTGGATTATGGTTGTTTGGGCATGTGGTATCAGTAATGCATGGTATTGGCCCATTGTATATCAACAAAGCATATTTATAGATTAAGAATCTCCATGTTAAATTATAAGTAAACCTCCATGGACAAAAATCTTCTTCCTAGTTATTTCAATTGTATCTATGTTTAATGATGTATTAATTAATTTATTTTGTAAGCTAATATTGTATTTCCTCACAAAAACATGTTTTCTAGTACATCAGTCATCCAACCATGTTAAGCGTGATTTTATGTTGTTGGTCTCAATCTTCCCACGACGAAACCACATATTTTTGACCACCAACCTATAAAATAATTTGTTTGAAACTCCAAGAGTATTAACAATTATAGCATAATTAAAGTATATACAACATAATGAGAAAATAGAAAATTTCCAGCAATCATGTCAACAACTAGGAATAAGAAGAGGTAAAAGGTACCAAATACTTTGTAATGTATCTTGTAGGAGTTGATGTAGTATTAATGCATGAAAGATGATGCTCAATATGTGTCAGGTGATCATCCATTCTCTTAAGAAAAACCTGTTAGTTTCTTTGAACATGTTTCATATCCCCAAGACTTGAAAATACATTATATATTTGTGCTTGCTTCTTAGTAAAGACCCTGGCAATAGGTTTTTCATTTCCTAGTGTAGGGATAACGCTTCAAAATATTACTTTTTCCTTCCCCTAGTATGACTAGGGTTAGGAGCCCACTACCCAATTTCACCCTTTTTCTCTAAGATTGAGAAGGTCTACCTATCTCTAGCTATGGGGGTTTCTAAGTTTTCGATTTATTTACAGGTTTCTAGGGAGACAACTGAATGGAAGGTCTCAAAATCCTACTAGGCTTCTTTTTGACCCTAAGGGTTGTGTCCTTCCCCTGCTCCCCTCCGCCCACTTCCCCCTCCCCCCTCCCCCCCCCCCACCCCCCCCAACACATGCTTCTCATACATTGGCACTACATATATTCAAACTAGTATAACCTTTTATTTTTAGCACAAAGTTGGACAGGAGAATAGAATTGAGTGTATATTTAAGGACAAATTACAATTTACAGCTAGAATAGTAGGATTAAATGCAAAGGGATCTTGACCCAACTCTAGAGATGGAAATGCAAGCAACCTAAATTGAATCTATATCGATACATGCAAGACTTGGTAAGAGTAGAAGAAAAACTACCACACCATAGTTATATTGAAAATACTACAACTATAAAAATGAAACACCAATAAAGACCACGTGAGAAACCAACGCCCAGTGCCAAGGCTAGAAGCTTACACTAGAATAAAATACCCCGGTAGCCATGCAAAATACATAAACTGAAATTATAAATACAAGAATGCTTCATATCTAACCAAGATGTAGTGGGATCCATGCGACAAGAGAAGGTGTCTGATGAGAGTCTCTTCATACCAATATAAATGAAGGAAACTGAGCCCCTATGAGCTTCTGCCTGTATATGGTCTAAATTTCCAGAAAAAACCTATTATCACAGAGCTATAGAGAACCAATACTTGATTTTCCTCAACATAAATCAAATATAGTTTCAGTCCGACATCCTTGCTATCCAAAATGTCTCTAAGAGGTACCAAGAAGCTATATTTCCATATAAGTTTCAACTATTTGACTCCCTCTAAGCTTGAGAATTCAAAAAAGGTAGGAAAATCCTAATTTTTGGGGCCATGTGAGCTTTTTCCTTGAAGGTATGCTTCGTAGGAAGACTTGCCACCCCCCTCGCCCATCCTCCTTTGAATGATGCTTAGCATGATTTACAGGATATTCTATAGTCCCATGCTTCTATATACCTGGGGGTGGCCACACCACCCTCTCCTTTTAATTACCTTACCTCCACATGGTGGCAGTAATGACCCCCGAGGTCACCATTCTCCTTGAAACACAACCCTATCATGGAGGCATGTTCTCTATTATTAGTTGTCCCTCGAGAATTATATTTTTCATCTTCCAAAATGTTGGGTAGGTTATTGTGCTAATATAATTGAGAGTGCAGAGGTCAACCTACATCAAAACATATTCCTCTTTGAATACAAACCATATTGGCCAAAACTTTTGTAGCACAATTTCCAATCTTCTCAATAAGAGACATGATAGCATAATTGAGGAATTAAAATTGCTATTCAATTTGAGAATCCAATTTATAAGTTTCCAACTCTTGGAAATTTTTTCTACTGAAGCACCATGAATTAAGTTTTTGGCAATTATGATAACTAATTGAGAATTTTTCGTTTATTTGAATCTTATAATATCCCACCAAAATTGTGAGCTTGAGACCCCTTTTTAGTGCTAGTAATTTGGCTTTACTATTACTAGGTATACAATAGTCTACCACATAAATCAATAATATGCTATGCATCCAATCCCCTATAATACCTCCATACCATTGAATATTCTACATTAATGCAAGGTAGAAAATTAGACAAAGAAAATATAAATTGTAATGAAATAAAGATAGTAGCATTAGAAAGGGATAACCAGGAAAAATGGAGACACTGAAATTACCTTGGGAAAACTCAACCTTGTGCAAAAGCCATCAACTCTTCTTCTATGGAGCAATTGTTCTTCAATAATATTTGTAAATCCAAAAATATTAGAAATTTGTGCAACAAATTCAATCCCAAGATACTAGTCAAGCCTCGCTAAATACTAGCTAATTCTATGATTGTCAAACCTAAGCAAAAAATACAAAGACAAGAGGTTGAACAAGAATAAAATACTAAGAATAATTAAGGGAGAAAGATATCATGGGGGCTTCACTGGGGGAGCAATACCATACCACAAGTTTTCATATTGGTGGAAATATATTCAGGAAAAAATGACATAATATGTTGAGCATATAATATGGGGTAAAGGGATTTTATATGTTGTGTATAAAAAAATGGAGCTCAAAGTTAATGAAAAATATAAAGGGGTATAAAAAATGTTAATGCAAAAATGGATGCCTACAATATCTAGTGAAAGTAGGGGTTTTTTAAATTGGAAAGGTATATTGGGTTTGTATTTTTAGGGGGCTAAATAAAGTGATATTTAGAGGCAATTCCTAATATGTAGTCAAATTAAGGGTATTATTTAGTAGACCATGAATGCACGTGTTATGTTATAGGTTCATTAAGTGAAGCCCCCATGAAATATATGAAGTTCTTATCTTTTTACTAATAGGGAAAATGTTTGTGGGTTGTAGTATGTTGTTAACTCCTTCTTGCTCATTTCTCTCTTGTAGAAATCAACGAAGTCTATCTAACATATCATCGAGTTTAGATTCAAAGTAGATGCTTATTTGTGTTCTCAAAATCAGGTACTAATGCATGTTGCTTTCCTTTCCTTTCTTGCATGAATTATATAATCTAGAGTTTCTTTGTCCTCGAGCTATCCAGCCACACCAAAGGCCCAATTACATGATAAATCATTTCCATGTCACAAAGAAGATGAATCAAGTAAAAACTCCACTAACATTCAACACTCTAGATATCATTATACATTTTTACAAACCCTAGGACATTCTCATCCAAGACTTAAATAAAAATCATACAATTCTAGTCTTATAACATTTACAAACCCTCCAGTTTCCAAATTTTATTGACATTTTTTTAACTCCATCAAAATTTCCATGTGCAATTTTATCTTGTTGTGAATATCATGGTCATGATATCTTCTTGGAAGGATTCTCCTTCCACTATTCTTGATTGTTGGCTCCCTTGGAACTAGAAATTATTCTTATTGTTAGACATAATATTTGATGTTAATCTGTATAATGTTTTCAACATTCTTCAAGAATATAACCATAAAAAAATTTCTTGTTGAATCCTCTTGTTACAACCTTTCCTTGTACTTTCCTAAGGAAATTATTTTTCAATACACTTTATTATTCATGACTTTAATTATAAAAAAACGGTTCATAATAAGGCCAAAAATTAAGAGGATAAGTGGCTGACTAAATGAAAAAATTCTCATCAATAATTCTGAAAAGAAAAAAAAAAAGTTGAAAACACAGGGGATTTGTCAATCTAAATGAAAATTTGTTTTTTTTTCTAGGGTGGTTGCTCATCATCATCATTTTCCTTGTGGCATGTTGATGGATGCTACCTTTCCTTCCTTTTTCTTTCAAGGTAATGTCCAAAATTTTTAGAAGTGAAACATGTTCTTATTTTTCTTATCTTGAATGTGAGAAATTCTTCTACCTAAATTCCTCTTACTGAATTTTCCAAAATCATTTATGTCAAAATTTTCAAATTTTCTTCTTCCCTCCCCTTTTCTAGTATGAGTCACAAGGTCTTGTCTTCTCTAATTGTAAGGAGCTTGTGAGTTATTTATAGGTGATAATATTCAATATTCTTGGATACAATCAATCCATAGTTCATCAACTATGGGTAGTTTTGATCATGCACAAATTCCTTGAATAATTGGCTCGCATAAGGATGGAAATCCATCGAGAGTAATTGAAACAAGTTACGCATCTTCAATATTGTCTCCATTGGCTACAAGCTCATATATGAATAGTGAATTGTCTTCCTCTCTGCTCGACCCTCCATCATTTTCATCCAAGAGACTATGCACCCCAGCTCCGTCTCCTTAGCATTTTTCCGCAAAATGTTTCCTTCTTGGCACATGGTCGCCACCAATGCGGATGGCGTCTCTGGAGGATTGGTTTCCATGTGGGATCCCACTATTATTAAGGCAAAGGCATACAAATGCTCCGCAGGCATCCTTCTCACTGCATCTATTAGGGGGCGCTCGAACTCATTAAATCTGCTGAATATATATGCCCCATACAGACTCAGATCCCCTTTTTGGGACTCCTTATTTTCCACAGGCATTATGGACATTGACTCGTTGCTTGTTGCTGGCGATCTCAATCTCACTTTAAGCTCAGAAGAATGTTGGGGGCACGGCCTCCCTGTTGACAGAATGGCGGTCCGAATGCGGAGGGAGTTTTTCAACCGGAATCTTGTCGACATCTGCCCGGCAGTCATGGCCCCCACTTGGGACAATGGCAGACTGGACACTGCCTTTATAGCGAAAAGGTTAGATCGGTTTCTTTTGCACGTCAGTGTTATCCAACAATGGGGGATGCCTCATGCAGAGACTGGCGGGGAGCTTACTTCCGATCATAAGCCCATCTTCCTCGAATGGGCACAGGCGGAGCGTCGAATGGGGTACTCCTTTAAATTTAATTCCATCCACCTCCAGGACGATTCTTTCAATGAATATATAAAGAAATGCTGGGAGGACATAATCAATTCACAAGACGCCTTCCTCCTAACATTTCGGGATAAGGTCAATCTTCTCAGAGATAAAACAAAATCATGGCAGCATTCAAAGAAGATTAAGGACTCTCAAGATCTTATTGACATCAACTCAGAAATAGATGAGATCGTCTCCTCCATACCCAACAGTGGTAGATCTATTGCAAAGGCCTCATCCCTGTGCTCCCTTGAAAGGAAAAAACACGCTCTTCTCCTAAAAGAAGAGGCCACATGGCGGCTCAAAAGCCATGCCACCTGGCTCAAAGATGGGGACAGGAATACCCGGTTCTTCCACTCCTTTGCAAATGGACGTAGACTCAAAAACTCCATTTGGAAGATTGAAAACGAGCAAGGTCAATGTTTCTCCTCTCAACATGAAATCGCAGCGGAGGCCACACGCTTCTTCAGGCAACAATACTCGAGACAACAAAATGACATAACCGACTCTTTCTGGGCGGTTGAACATCTTCCGACTATGTTCGATGACGAGGCCAACGATGCATTCTTCAGGACTGTCACGGAGGAAGAACTTTCTGCAACCTTAAAGTCTTTCAGCAAAGACAAGAGCCCCGGCCCTGATGGCTGGCCGGTGGAATTTTTCTCACACTTTTACGAGCTCTTCAAAAAAGATCTCCTATGTATGGTCGATATGTCTCGTCTCTCTGGAAGCATTAACAACGCTCTTGTGGCCACTTTTATTGCCCTAATCCCAAAGTCCGATCGACCCTTCTCTTTTGGCGATTATAGACCGATCTCATTATGCAACTCTCTCTATAAGATCATTTCAAAAATAATTGCAGACAGATTGAAGAAGGTTTTAAATTCTTTTATATCAAGAGAACAACACGCCTTCCTCAAGGACCGGCTCATAATGGATGCGGTTTCCATGGCTCAGGAGTGTATCCACTCTATCTGCAATAAGAACATCAACGCTGCCGCTCTCAAAATTGACCTCAAAAAGGCCTTTGACTGTGTCAATTGGAGTTTTCTCAACATTCTTGTCTCCAAAATCGGCTTGAGGCCCCAGGCTATCAAATGGATTATGGCATGCGGGGAATCAGTCCAGTTTTTAGTCATTATCAATGGGATTCCAACAACTTTCTTCCATGCCGAGAGAGGGCTCCGACAGGGATGCCCTCTCTCCCCGCTCCTGTTTATATTGGTCATGAATTGCCTCAGCTCTCACATCAACCTTGCTGTGGAAGAGGGTAGAGGCAAGCCGGTCCGAATATGCAGAGACATCTCCCTCTCCCACAACTTTTTTGTTGACGACATCCTCCTCTTCGCCATGCTCTGCAAGCCATCCTGGATTTTCCTCTTCATGCTCTTCAAAAAATTCCAGGCTGCTACTGGTCTTTCGATAAATTGTGGGAAATCTGTGATATATCATAATAACTCGGACCCTGATTTGGCTCTCTGGATTGCAGATCGATTTGGAATCAATCTTGCCCTCATTAAGGACGGCTTTACTTATCTGGGTTTTCGCCTCAAAGCTATGGGATATCAATGTTTGGACTGGGCATGGCTGGTGGACCGTTTCCTCCACAAGATCTCACGGTGGGAAATGCGTCTTCTCTCACTTGCTGGAAGATACATCTTGATTCAGTCTGTCCTCTCTCAACTATCAGTATATTGGTGTCACCTCTTTCTCTTACCTATCTCTGTCATCAATCAATTCAAATCCATCGCTGCCACCTTCTTGTGGAGCGGCCGATCCTCCCCCAACAAACTTCATTTGGTTAAGATGGGCTCCATCTCACGCCCAAAGGAGAAGGGTGGATGGGGCCTTCTCGATATGCATCTTTTTGGCAAGGCGCTCATATGCAAATCCTTACACAGAGGCTTATTTGGCGATGGTCCATGGAGTCACTTGATAAATCCGAAGTATCTCAAAGGATGCCCCTTGGCTCATTGGCTTCATCGACCCACTCTTGGCATTCGATGTGGCTCTCCCATTTGGAACAGTTTTAAAAAGATTCATCCTTTCTTCAGGAATCATCTCAAATGGACTCTCTACTCTGGCTCCTCCATTCTCATTGGTATTGACCCCACTCTTTACAACCTGGAGTCTATGATCCCCCCTCCCCTCCTCTCATTTTTCCATTCTAGAGGCTTATTCACATGGAACACCCTCATTGATTGCTGGTCGTCTCTACATCCTATTTGGAAATCCGTCCTCCAGCTTGCAATCCCTCCCCCTCTCCACGCACTATGGCTATCCTTCACTTCACATTTCTCCCACCAGGGGATTCTCCAACATGGCACAAAAGACTCCCTCATTTGGTCCATCGACTCCAACATCCATTTCATCTCTGTCCGCAAAATTTACTCCACCATTATTGCTGATCTCCCTCCCCTTTCCTCTTTTTTTCCAGTCAAGTTTTGGAAGGCCCCTTGCCCTCTTAAAGTCATACTTTTCTCATGGCTGCTCTTCTATGATAAGAATCTCTCCTGGGATGTATTACAAAGAAAAGGTTGGCTCGGTCCTGGTCGATGTGTTCTTTGTCTTCAGGACAATGAATCCAATTTTCACATGTTTCTACAATGCCCTGCTGCCCAAGCAATCTGGCATGAACTCTCGCTTCTCCACAGTTTCCCACTCAGTCTCTTCTCTTCCATTCAGGATGCTTTTACATGGTGGGCTGAACAAAGTTCTGATAGACAGGCTCTCTTCTGCCTCACATGCTGGAATATCTGGACATGGAGGAATCGGCGCATTTTTCAGGCCTCCAGCCTGCCTTTGCTCTCCATCCTCCCATTCATCATGGGATCTATGTCCACTCAGAACTGACTGGCGAATCCATCTATATCAGACGCAATAGTGCACAGGTTTCTATTTGATCATGTTTTTCCCTATGGCGGTAACAGTTTGTACATCTGTTTTTTCTCTCTATACTATCAGGCTCTCTAAATATGTTGCCTCGGTTGCTAGCACATGCTGCTGCTCTCTTTTTTATTTTGATTCATAGCTTTCACGCTGCTGTTATATCCGACGCATCTCCATATGCGCCCATTCGGAGCCTTATATCCATATACTCCAAGACTGCGGTCTTAAATGTAATCACGATCCATATATTACACAATATATATTATGCAGATTTTTTCCTACTGAAAAAAAATAGATTCATATTTTGTCATTGTGATATTACGAAGATGATTTTTCAAAGATAATTTTCTGCTGGAATTTTTGCTTTTATATAATTTTAGCAAAGCATCATGTACTTCCTTGGTAGTCTTGAATCTAGCTACATGAGGAATCAATTAATGTTGATAGAATATACCAATATTATTTTTGCCTTAGCTTCATTCTTCTTATATTTATATTTCTCTTCAATTCCCTCTGGTTCTGGAATGATCTTTTGCACATGTTCCTAGAGTTCATTATCTTCCAAAATGAGTAGTACTATGGTATTCCAAGATTTGAAATTGAGGGAACCATCTAACCTGTCTTCAACTCTAAGTTTTGGTGCCATTTTATAAAATGGATACAAAACCCAATTAGATTTCTAATCTTTTCTATAATGTTGACTTCCCAATTAAGCTACTTGAATACTTGTCTCCTTAGAGGGTTTCTCTTTCAACAAGGCTCTAATACGATGTTGAATTTTTTACAATAATGTAAACTATAAATTAATTTTCTAATATTGATCATTACTTTCAAATGATTTCCAATTTAGTTATCTTATATCACATATATCATTAAGTGATCACATATGAAATCTCAACATTAATGCAAACAAAACTGTGGGATTAGAAAGAGACAAGCCAACGCAATGGAGACACCAAAATTACCTTGGAAAAATACCAACAACTCTTCTTCTAAGGAGAAATTCTTCCGCAACAATATTTTTAAATATATGAAATGTATAAATCTGTGCCACAAATTCAAGCGTAAGATACCAGCCAAGCCTAATAAAATACCAACTAAATCAATGCTAGCCAAACATCCAAATATTAGAGAATTTAATGTTATTTAACATTGGTCAACTGTCTGAAATTCATCTTGATCTCAACTTGGTCATGTGGTCAAAGGTCCGAGGTCAACCATATTTAATTGTGTTTTATCGTTGCCTAAATCTACGATCAAATTCTTCTTTATTCTATGGTCAAACTCACCCCTTTTCAATGGTAAAACTCAGTAAAAATTTCTGTCAAAGCTCAGTTGAATAAGTTAAACATAGAAAGTCAAACTCGATCAAATGGAAGCGTTTTCTTTTTTTTTCAACCTTTATAATTTTTCCTCTTTGACTTCACACATGTGGACGAGAAAATAGAAGAATATGTGTTTGTCGAATTGGTCCAAATGTGGAGGTCATCTTATGGATTTTATATTAGTCAAATAGATGAATTTTTGAATTAAAGTCATTCCCCTTCATGGCATGTTTGACTTAATGATTTGGAGCCTACATGGTCTCCAAATATCATAATTTCAATATTATTTTTCATAACTTTCTTTGGCCAATTTAGTAGGCCTATTTTGCATGCTGAAATACCTCTCGATGCTACACACAAAATCAACATATACCTAACCATACCATGACTTCCTTTTGAAGCTCCATTAAAGTTGAGCTTTGCAAAGACCTGAAGGGGGGAAGAGTAGGAGGTGAGAAAAGAAGTTTGAGGAAGGGGAGGTATTTATGAAGCAGGGGATAACATGGAGGGAGAAAGATATAGGTTGTCTAATATAATAGCTTTTTGATGTTGGGACTTCCAACACTCTTAATACCAAGTCTTAGCTAGAATAATTTATTTGATGTTGTGCCTGATAATATACAAAGATTTATCTTTGGTCTCTTTCTTATTTTTGGAAATTTCCTTGTTCCTTTCCTTTCAAATTTCCCACATGAAATACGTGACAGCTAAGAGCCATGATTTGTTGGCCATAAGACTGGATATTACATTATTTCTCCATTGTTCCATAGTTTCAATCAGAATTTGATGGGAGTGGTCTGAGTTCCCAAAGATTTCCAATATCCTTCCCCATATTGAATAAAAAACTAGTGGTTATTAAGAAGATGCTTCATCTATTCTTCTTGTTTCCCACACATAGTACAAGAGGACAAGAAATGGAATTTTTTTCTATATGTGATCCCATGTCAAATCCTATATCACCCCACCAACCATAGAAATTGTGCTAACTTGGGCCACCATCAAGCCATCCATATTTTACTCTAAAGGTTTCTCTAGAAAAAGTGTGATGCTCAGTAAGTAATGAATAATATTCCTTAAGAGTACACATACCTCCCATCTAATTACCCCATCACAAAGTATGTGATTCTCTATCACATGATATTTTCCAATTATGAAACTCCTGATGAAGGATATGAAACTGCACCATGATGGGAGAGGTCATCCAATCATCTTGTTGCTTCCAAATCTACCATTAAGTATCATATGTCCCCTATTCCTAGTAGTCCACAACTATTAAGAATCATTGTTCAATGGTGAATACTATAAGCTCTCTCATGTCATTCCTTGCATTGCATTTAGGCATCTATTATAAGGAGTCCTACCAGAAACGAGTAGTGCACCCATTTTTTATTTCCAAAAGAGCATGAGCTTGGATTAGACTCTGATTATTTAGATCTAAGTTCCATATAAAGGATCTTATAGGGAAGCTATTTTATCTTAGCTTCTATTCTTGATAGTGAAAGGGCCCATAGTTTTTACTCGATATTTATTTCCATTGGTCTGATCCTCCTTGGATCCATCTACACCACAATTTCATTCGTGGTGTTCTATTCAAAAAATCAGGATCTTAGAACCCCATATCACCCATCACCTTGGGGATACATAGGTTCTTCTAAGCAACCAACACCCACTTCTTTTCATTATTCAATCCCCTCCAAAGAAAATTTTAGAATAAGATAGTGATAGTGCTTCATATCATTTTAGGATCCACTAGAATTAATATTTGATACATTGGGATAACCTAAATCACATAATTTAGCAAGACTAATCAAACATCCATATTAATGGATATGAAGGCCCCCAACCATCCATTTTTCTAGATATTTTCTGAATGGCATCTTTCCAACAAATTATTCTTAAAGAGATAGATACAATATGGACTCCAAGATATTTTTCAAGAAGGTTGCCAATCTAGAAGCCAAGAACATGGGAAATATAGGTTTGAACAACATGATTATTGCTAAAGAAAAACACTTTGGATTTGAATACACCATTTATTAGAGTGCCATAGGCATCCATAAAATTAGACAGTATACATTTAATCACTTTGAGTTCATGTAGAGAGACTTGGAAAAAAGTAAGATGTCATCCACAAATTGTTGGTGGGTAATAGACAGGTCCTCCCCACAAGGCTGGATCCCTTTGGGAGAACCCTATTGAGAAGCTAATTTGAGGTATATCGCTAGGAACTCAATAGCCAAAATGAAGATGAATGGAGAAATAGGGTCCCCTTGATGCAAACCATAAGAGGGGTTAAAAGTCATAGTGGGTGATCCATTCATAATAATGGAATAAGAAAGGGAAGGGATCAATGATTAAATCCAAAATAGCCATCGTGAATAGAAGCAAAATTATTGAAGCATAGTAAAAATATACTCCCAAATAAGCCTCTCATAAGAATTATAAAGATCCAACTTAATCAGCATTCCAATGATTTTTTAACCTTTTCAAGGAATGAACAACCTCATGAGTTGTTACAATGCCATCTCGAATTTGGTGCTCCTCAATGAACATCATTTTATTTGGGGAGATTATATTGTTTAATAAGGGTTTAAGGAACTTGAATATAATTGAAGAAATTATTTTATGAATAACATTACATAAATAAATTGGATGGAAACCACTAAGGTTTTCTGATTTTCCATATTTAAGGATTAGAGTAATGAAGTTGAGTTTAGACCTCACCATATATTTTACGTTTGGAAAGATTCTTATACTAGAGCATGGACTACTGGAATATAAATTCCCAGTATGCCTGAAAGTTATATGTAGTAAATCTGTTTGGCCTTGGTGCTTTGTTCCTCGGCATTGCCATAACTTCCTCTTCCACCTCTAAGTAAGTGATTTCTTACATTAGAGCTTCATCTATTAGGAACTAGCTCTTGGAGCATACCATGGAAATAAGAAACTAATTCCTTTTAAATTTATTCATGTTGAAAAATTTATTTATTTTTCTTAGATTTCATAGAGAAGATGTGATTATGTTCGCAATTATTTATCATAGTTTTATGGAAAATTTTAGAATTACGCTCCCCTTCCCTCATCTATTTCACTTGAGATTTTTATGTATATAGAATCTCCTCCTAATTCCTTTGTTTTTGAATTTTATGAACTAATTTACCCTCCTCTTGTATAAGTGCTTCCATTCTACCCTTTGTAATTTTTTCATCTCATGTATTGTGCACAGATCCACCATATGTAAATATCAGATTAGTTCGCAAAATTGAGGAGCCTCCAGATCCAATCTTCTTAAAGAACCTTTCTTATTTTCCAATTATTTAATTACTTTGAAGTTTCCCCCAGTAATCCAGAGCTCATCATGATGTATCAGTCTTATTACCTAGAGGTTTGTAAAAATGGATTCCTTCTCTGCTAGTAAAAGCAGGACATAATTTAATGCTATTGAAGTCACCACCTCCCTCATAGAAATGTATTGGAATCTCCCTAAGAGTATCCTTGGATAAGAAATCCAATCCATAAAGGAAAATTCTAAGGGTTTCCATAGTATTTCTAGCCTTCCTATAGTTTGATTTGCATCTAACACATTAGCTTCATACCTTTGCCAACAACGATTTACCATTTCTCTTGCCTTCTCTTTGGGGATTTTGGTCTCTTGCAATATTATACTTTCTAATTATTCCTTACTTATTCTCTCATTCATATGCTTCTACTTTCCTCGGTTATTGAGGCCTCTTATATTCCATGTAATAATATTAAGTTAAGAAAATATTTTGAGGGATATATATTTCACAATGTGATCACTTGCCTTGTATTTACCATATGCTCACGTACTATTTGAATCAATTCTTAGATGTTTTTTAGCCTTTTTTTCCTTTTTATTTTCATTACTTACCCTTCTTTTAGGGTTGTTCTAGGTTTGAAAACTTCAATCCATTGGTGCCTCCCCCTGATCTGCTTTTCCTATATGGCCTTGGATTTTTAATTTTCAAAATACCTCTTGGAGTTGATTCTTCTCTATTGCTAGGATGAATCTCAAATACATATACTTCCATTTCGCTAGAATCTTAGTCAAAATTTTTTCCTCATTGATGAGACTTTCCACTAGTTCCTCAGTTTCTGTTTTCTACTGCTCACCCATCTGTGTTTTTTCACAATCTACATTTTCTGGTGGGTCCTCCTATGCCTTTCTCTTACCCATTTCTTTTTCTTAGGGTGGGTCACCTTTTCTATCCAAACTTCATCAGGAGTTCTAAGAGGTTTGGATCCTCCTCTACCATCGAAAGTGCGAAACATCTATTGCCAGGTGGGTTTTCCTTGTTCATAGCTTTAGCGGTTTGATTGCTTGGGGCATCTCATTTACTGCTAACTTTATGGAAATTTGTATCCTATTTTGTTGTCCTCTCCTTTTATGTCATGAACCTGTGTCAACAAAAACATATAATTTTTTTTCTATTAATTCATAGGTGTTTTTTTTTATAATATTATATATGGTTAGGATATGGCTCTTACCCCCACTCACATGCTAATTTTGTATCCAATGTTTTGTTTTATAATTACGATACTCCAATATATATATTCATTATTGTTTTATGAACTCCCCCTTGTCTTACATGATGATCCACTTACCCTTCCGTAAATGTTTTTGTTACCAATGAAATCTCTATATGAAAATGGGCCCTAGCTTATGTTTGATATTGGAGCCATCCAAAAGGGTAAAATATGTTAATACTTACATTAAATTCCTTTATTGCACTACTGTATGGCTTCGTTTATTCCACTTGATATAATAGGGATTTGTGCTCGAGTTAATGTATAATATGTCATTTCCTTCACCAAAACTGAGGCCTGCAGAGGGGACTCTAGGTGTAAGGTTTCAAATAAAATGCCCAATTAACTTTGTTTACGTACCCTAACCCACGTCACTTACCACTCCTTCACGTGGCCTCCACTGGCACTAGTGTGTTGTGTTCTTCAACCGTTAGAATGGTTCTGGTCAGATTGACAGTCTAGATCTGTTGTTCAAAACCCTAAACTCTTTTACATGCCCTTCTCTTTCTCGTTTGGTCGGTGACTTCGCTAAGAGTGTGAATTGAACTATACCTATGGAATGTGGCCTCTAAAGCACCCACCACCATGACCATTCGACTCTCACTAGATAGCGTCTCGACAACCAACTCATGACAAGGCTAAGGAACATCATAAGCTTAAATCCTTTTCCTTTGAGCCTGTCCGTTTTTGCTTTTATTGAGTCTTTATATTTTTTGCTTTATTAATTGGTTGTCTTGTATTCCAAGTTGAGGAATGCACTAGTGGTGAATATATTCTTGCCCCAAGCTATTCGAACCGCCCTCTGTTAAGGTAATCTCTTTATTTTTTGTTTAAGTTTTTATCCTTCCCCTATCTGTAGAGGGTTTCCCAATCTCTCTAGTTTTTTATTTGGATTTGACTCACTTTAGTTTAGATACATGAAAGATAAAGGGCTCTTGGACTCTCCAACAACCAAATTTGTGGTGACATCTCTGGTAATAAGGTGCTCAGGTGAAGGTACATTTTTTTTTTTTTTAACGGTTTTTTTTCAACATTATATTTTGTGGCTAGCTTACAACCTCCTTTATTTTCTCTTTTTGGGTTTCCAACTTCTTGTTCTTGACTTAAGGAGTATGGAAGACCCATTTCATAAAATTTGTCAGGCATGTACTGTCTCTCTTCCAGCACCTATTTTTTTCCTTTTTCTCTAGGATCGAGTCTCAACATTATACTCGTGCCTCAATAATTTTCTTACTGCTTCTTGTTATCTATGTAGGTACTACAACTTCACTCTCGTAGGTCCTGGTGATTGCAACTCAATTTAATTGTAGCATTCACTAACAAATCTCCCTTTGTAGGCGGTTACTCTATGCATCCCCCTAAAGGGGTTATTCTTTGATTGTGTGGTTGTTGATGCTAAGTATTACAGTTTCGTTTGATGAATTGAACTATGAAATTGAAAAGGATCTATGTTTCGAGTGTATTGTTGGATTCTTCTTGTTTATAGTTTATTGCATGGTGATTGAACATTTATACTCTCTCTTTTTTTGGCTTGGCTTGCAACCTCGAGATGCAAAACTGTGTATTGTTTCAGTTGTTCCCGAAGGAGGTTTTTAGTATAATTTTCCTAGAAAATCTAAATATTCCAAATATGTAATATAGAAACTCCAGGCGATACAATGTGATATCATTTTGTTTACCATTTATATTCTATGTTTCTCTGCATTTCCTATGTTCATTTATGTTTTTTGGAACAACTATTTTGTTTATCTCTAATAAAAAGATTGTCGTCTTCAAATGCATGCACAAATCTGTTAATTCCTACTCTTTTCTTTGACTTTGTTTTATTTCCCTTCTAGAAATCATAGCTTAAATTTTAGTAATACTCATGATTCAGCTTATCCTAGAATATTTGTAGATATGACATAAATTTCTACTTAAGTATTGACTTTTTTTTTACTTCCATCATTCTAAATGCATGTATGTAATGTAGATAGTGGAGTATAGATATCTCAGTTGGATTTTTCCCTTAGGAGCTTCTTTAATTAGATAAGGCATAAAATCCTGAAAGCCAAGTTCTAGTGAATTTATATTTATATTTTCTTCAATTTTTTGTATGTCACATGCAGTTATAATTTATCATGAGTTTTAATTTCTTTGACTTCTAGATGAACTCGTTATTACCTATAAATATTTGAGATTAATGTTTATAAGTGGGGATTTCTATTGCCTTCAGATGAACACTTTATTACATAAAAATATATGATATTACTGCTAATAAGTGAGTGGTTTAATCTCATTATGCGCTAATTCCAGTTAACAACCCCGTGAACTATTTCTTATTTAATTCCCAGGTCTTGTGAGAAAGCACTCATTTATTCTAGATGTAGTTGATTTAGCTTTAAAAACCCTCTATTCTGACTTTAGTCATCGCAAAGAGTAATTTTGTTAGCTTACTAGGGATGTATTATTTGATTGTCCCTACTATCCACCAAAATCTTTACTTAGTCCCATCAGAATACTTAGGTTTTTGTTCTAAGCTATATCCTGAGACTTGGGATTTAATCCTGAAACTTGGGACTCACCTCTAAAATACAACATTGTCTCATGAAATAAACATATCATCTCACTTTGCAGTTGAGTGGAAACTTATAGGAAACAACCTCTTTGCTTCCTTTACCTAAGTTCACCTTCCTACAAGAGTCTCAGCCATGCAAAGTTCACTTAAAGTTAATACCTCTATTCTATATTGTCTGTAAGAGTTAATAGATTGTGCCCTACAACAACAGGTATGGTATATCTTTCATGTTCACCTGAATGGTTTTTCTCTCCCTACCCATGATATGTGGCATGCATAGGTCCTTTAACAAATTAACTTGGAAATGGTTGGGAAGAGCCAACTGATGTTCTACTGGACCAACTTTGTCCAAGATTTCAAAAGCATAAAGAACTGTGGTGCCAACATTGCACAAGTCTCAGTTCTTAGATTACTTTTTCTAGGTTTTACTCATAAGTAAATATGGTCCCCAACGTTGAATTCTTTATGATCTCTCTTCTTGTCTGCACATTTTTTTTCTATTTTGTGTTATTTTGAAATTCCATCTAATATTCGACATTATTTGTTCAATTTCTTACAAAGCATCTGGTACCAATATTAGGCTATCTTTTGGTTAACTCCAGTTAAGTGGTGTATAACATTTTATGCCATATAAAGCTTCAAAAGGACTCATTTTCATGGAAGCTTGGTAATTATTATTATAGGAAAATTCTGCTAATTGTAGAAAATCCTCCCACTTAGTCGTCCTATCCATGACATGCATTCGTTCCTCCAATATCTGATTAGTCCTTTCTATCTGTCCACCCATTTTAAGGTGATATGTAGTGCTCAAATTTAATTGGGTTACCATGGCCCCAAACAAAGCTTTCCAAAACTTGGATGTAAATTTAGCATCTCTGTCCAACACTATTACTTTTGGTACACCATGTAGTTGAAACCTTTCCTTCATGAAAATATTATCAATTTGGGCGGTCCCAAATGTAAATTGCACTAGTATAAATTGTGTTTAGTCAAAATGTCCACCACCACCATGATAGAGTCATGTTGGCGTTTTGTCCTTGGTAATCCTATGATAAAGTCCATTGAAATTACTTCCCACTTCCATTCGGGAATGGGTATGGGATTTATCAATACAGCGTGATGCTGATGTTCTACCCTTACTTGTTGACATTCTATGCATTTCGCTAAATATTCTGCCACATCCTTCTTCATGCCTGGCAAAAATAAGTTTTTCCTTAATGTGGTTATCATTTTATGGTATCCAGGATGGCCTGCATATGGTTTCTTGTGATACTCATCTAGTATCATTTGTTTTAGCATGATCACATTAGGAATATAAAACCTATTTCGATAGGTTAGTAATTTTTTTGAATTTTCAGCATATTCTGGGATTTTTGTTTGTTGTAATTTCTGCTGAATTTCTAGATATTGAAGATCTTGTTGCCTTGAATTTCTAATATGTTCCACAAAATATGTATTCACATTGCTAACAGACATTCCTATTGCAGCTTGAGCATGTCTACTTAAAGAATCTGCGATTTTGTTCTCTTTCCCTTTTATGTGTTTTATTTCAAATTCAAACTCACTAAGGAATGCTAACCACCTTGCTTTCCTAACATTTAAATCAGGTTGGCTGAAAAAATATTTCAAACTGATGTGATTTGTTACCAAGGTAATTTTTTTTCCTAATAAATAGTGTCTCCACATTTTTAGTGCATGTATCACTGCTGCCAGCTCTAAGTCATACACAACATAATTATTTTCATGTAGTTTCATATTTCTAGACTCGTAGGTTATTACTGTATTTTCCTGCATCAACACTCCCCCAAGGCCCTCCAAACAAGAATCTGTACAAATAGTGAATTCCTTATGTGCTTTGGGTCTACAATTTTTAATATAGGATTTGTTGTCAACAATTTTTTTAGTTTGTCAAAACTTTCTTGGCATTTGGTTGTCCACTCAAACTTTGTTCCCTTTTTTCTGTAAGGAAGTAATAGGATAAGCCAATTTTGAAAATGCATATA
The DNA here is from genome assembly GCA_031772625.1 of Pinus tabuliformis. Taxonomy (NCBI): domain Eukaryota; kingdom Viridiplantae; phylum Streptophyta; class Pinopsida; order Pinales; family Pinaceae; genus Pinus; species Pinus tabuliformis. The sequence continues at coordinate 331,903,773 of CM062804.1, read as the reverse complement.
TAAACCTTCGATAATATCCCATGATCCCCATAAATGAGTGAATTTCTGACACATCCTTAGATATGGGCCACTTAATGATAGCCATACGCTCTTTAGGATCAATAGATAGTCCCTCCTTAGAAATAATGTGTCCCAAATATTCTATTTTGTCTTTATAAAACTCACATTTTTTGAGTTTTGCATGTATTGGATGTTCTCTTAACATTTGTAACACTAGTTTCATATGCTCCTTATGTTCTTCTTCATTTTCTGAATACACTAAGATGTCATCTACGAATACTAGCAGAAACTTATCAAAGTATTGGTGGAGTACACTGTTCATCAAGCACGTAAAGGTTGTTGGTGCGTTAGTGAGATCAAAATGTAATAACATGAACTCATAGTGACTTTATATGTTTCTAAAGGTTTTTTTGTGAATATCTTCATCTTTTATTTACAATTGATGATAACGAGTTCTTAAATCAATTTTTAAAAATATAGTTGTTCCCCTCACTTGATCAAATAGATCATCAATTCAGCGTAGTGGGTATTTGTTCTTGATAGTTAGCTTACTCAATTGACGATAATCAATGTACATTCTAAATGTGTCATCCTTTTTCTTGACAAATAATATAGCAGCCCCCCATGGTGAGACATTGGGTCTGATGTAACCTTTTCCCAATAGCTCCTTTAACTGCATTTTCAATTCTAGCAGCTCCAGTATGCTCATTCGATACAAAGCTCTAGACACGAGGGTGGCACCTGGTACAAAATAAAAGGTGAAATTTATGTCTCTACGAGGGGGTAAACCTAGAATCTCTCCTGGAAAAACATCTTGGAATTCACCGATGACAGGTAAAGTTTTCTAATATTATCATTTTGTTTGTTGTTCACTTCTTTCCACCTGCACCATGTATAACTGACCTCCTTTCCTTGCATTCCTTTTCATCTGTAAAGCTGAAATTTTTCAAATTGATATTGGTTTTGGTTTTCCTCTAATTAACTAAGTTTTTCGACTTTAACCTACACAAATTACTATTTTCTCTAAATAGTTTATAACAACTCCCTCTTTCTCCAACCAATCCATGCCTATCAATAAATCATATGATCTTAAGGGAAGAATGGAATAACCATTTAAATTAATGAGACAATATTTTTTTGACTGGTCACCTTTCTTTTCATACCAGTCGCTAATTGTGCCAGCCATGTATTCTTAAATTTTTCAAATTTCAAATTACATATTTCCATAATCTCGGGACTAATATATCTTAAACTAACCCCAAGATCAATTAAAATAGACATAGTTTGATTTATAATGGTACCTTCAATCTCAATCTTAGTAGATTGATGTTCAACATGTATGTTTCTTAGTGTTGCACTAATCCTAGGAATATTTCTAGCAACATCATTCACAGTCATTTCCTCATGGATCGCTTGAATATTCTGGTCAGATATCGGATTATGCGGGTAGTCCTTCAATAAGTGTGGTTTATCACAACCCCGACAGTTTAGTGGTTCCCTCTCCTTTATCCCACTTTTCTTTCTGTTTTTCAATTTCGTGGGCTTCGATTTAGCATAAGATTATGCATTTGAAAGTGCATTTCCCTTACTAAACTTCTTCCTTTGATGATCCTTCCCAAAATTATTAAGGTAAGGAGGTTTCTGTCTTTTTTCACTCATTCAAAACTTGGTTTTGTCCTTTTTTTCCCATGGTTTTACACCTTCACCTCTATTATTGAACTATTGATAGCATAGCGTAGATTTTCTTACTACCACATCCATTAATTTAGGATTATCAAAATCAATCCTTTCTTTATAATAGGCTGGGAAGCAGTTCAAAAATCAATGTACTTCAAAGTTTTATTCTTTAATATAGGGAAAATACCGTAATAAGTTTGTAATTTTTTTTATAAACTCATCCATGGTTAGTTGTCCCAACCTTCACTCATAGAATTTCTTAGCACAATCATCATAGTATCGCTCACTGAGATACAGATGCTTAAACTATTTCAAGGATTCCTCCCAACAAACTGTCTTTTCTTCTAACAGATGTACACTTTTAACCTTTTCCCATCAAAGAGTAGTTTTTCCCTGCAGCTGATAAATAACTAGTTAGGCCTTCAAGTTACTCTTGTATTTGTACACTTAGAAGTATTTTTGCATGTTCAAAAGCCATGCATCCTCATCCTTCACTTTTCCCCATCAAAGTTATGGTGTTTGATCTTCCTAAACTCTGCTTGTAGCTCAATTTCTTCTTTCCTTTTTGTAACTTTCGAGATGTCCGACCTGACTCACCTCCGCTTTTGGACTTCTCTGATTTTGTTTCAACCTTTTTTCTTTTCATCCCTTCTCGTTCTTTACTTCTTTTGTTTGAATTTTCAATCCATTATCTTATCATTCTTTCCTTCTCTACACTAGCTTTCAATAGGCATTCATTACTACTCTGGAGATGTGCTAACTCTTGTTGTAAATTTTTTATGATATCCATAAACTGAGAGGGTGGTTGGGTACTACTATTTCCTAATTCAACATATAAATATTCACCACCTTTGATGGATGGAGGATAATTCTCCGTCATTCTGTTGTAGCCTGCTTCACCTTAGTACCTTATGAAACATACAAACTACTATAAATATTTTGTATTTACTTTATTACACACATTTCTATTGACTATGATGGTTCCTTCTAAGCCTAATCTGGTAAATGGAGCTCTGATATCATTTGTTCATGAACCCAAGACAACAAAACAATATAATTAAATGAATTTGTTACCAATGCATAGGTGTTTTTTGTCATAATATTTAAAATATGGTTGGGATATGGCTCTTATCCCCACTCACATACTAATAATGTATCCAATGTTTTGTTTTGTAATTACGAGACTCTAATATATACATTCGTTGTTTTTCTATGACCTCCCTCTTCTCTTACATGATGATCTACTAACCCTTTGACAAATGTTTTTTTTATTAATGAAATATCTATATGAAAAAGGGACCTAAATTATGTTTGATATTGGAGCGCTCGAAATGGATAAAATATGTTAAGACTTACGTTAAATTCCTTTGCTACACTACTATATGGATTTGTTTATTCTGCTTGATTTAATGAGGATTTTCATTTGGGTTAATGACTTATAATATTTCGTTTACATTAGCAAGGTTGGGGCTTGCCGATATGACTCCAGGTGTAAGGTTTCAAACGAAACACCCTATTAACTTCGTTCACATACCCTAACCCACATGACTTACCATATACCTTCACATGGTCTCCACCAGGACTAGTGTATTTTGTCCTTCAATTACCATGATGATTTCGATCATATTGATGGTTTAGATTTGTTATTTGAAACCCTAAACTCTTCTACGTGCCCTTCTCTCTCTCATTTGGTTGGTGATTTCACCGAGAGTGTCAATTGAGCTGTAACTGTGGAAGGTGGCTTCTAAAGCACCCACCACTATGACCCTTCGAATCTCACTAGCTAGTGTCTATATGACCAACTCATGATAGGGCTAAGGTATAATGTAATCTTAAAAAAATTATTTTCCTTTGACCCTATTCGTTTTCATTTTTATTGAGTATTTATATTTCTAGTTTGCCTAATTGGTTGTCTTCTGTTCAAGGTTGAGGAATGAACTCGTGATGAAGTTATTCTTTCCCCAAGCTATTTGACCCACTTGTGGCCAACAAAAACCCCCCTTCTTATTTAGTGTTATTATTAATACTAAATAAGTGGGGACCCTTAGTCAAGAAATTTTAAAAATCAATTAGTGTTTGAATTTCCCTTTTCAATAAAACTTACCTTCATAAACTTAGGAGAATACCCTTGAAAAATTTAAAAAGCTTAAGTTTTATGATAAGGTAGAATAAAATCACTCCTTAAGAAATATCGCATTGCAAAAAGGATAATGGATACCTCCTTACAAACACAATTCTAAGGTTGCGAGATCGCGATGCGAAACTTCATTACATCGCATGCATCAAATATCACTTACGCTGAAAAACCCCAAACTGCCAATATGCGATGGCACATATCGCAAATCGCATTTCGCAGAAAACACATTAACGGATGATTATCATATGCTACACTCTAGCGATGTTGCGATATTGCGATATTGCGATAGAGAAATATTGTGATGTTGCGATCTGTGATATTGTGAAACAAATCACAAAATCGCTTCATTGCAAATCTTTCGGGCTCGTTGTTCAAAAAACCATTTTCCATAAACTGAGACCTGGTTATGCACTTTAATGCTAATTAATGAGTTAGTTTCCAATCATTAATGAAATAGGGTTTCGTGCTTCTTGAAGAGTCGTTTCACGTAAGGTGGTATATTTTATATGTCTTTGGCATTTAAAGCTTTCCTATCACCTTTTCCTTATCATGATTCTCACCTCATTTGTAAATTGTAGGAACAAAGAACAGAGAATTATACAAAGTAGTATTCAGGATACTATGGGAAAGAAAGGCAAAGCTCTGAGTTCTGAAGATCAAGAAATGACGCCCTTGTATACAGACACCGCCTATAACAAAGACGCTGGTATTACTACTTGGGAAGGCATGTATAGTCTACTTGAGGAAGAGAATCCCAAAATAATGGAGGTTACAACTGCTGCAGGCTCACACGGGTCTTCTGAGGCATCTATTACAGAGCTAGCTTGCTCATTGTTACACTGAATAGCGGCAAGGCCCAAAATTCTTCCATACACGGACATGGTCAAATGGGTACTGGATAGCGCTGACATCACAAACAGACAATTTAAGACTCAGTGTCAGCAACTTACGGAATCATTATTTTCACCAAATTTAAGCTTTATATCCGCTAACAAAAAATGTGCAAGAAGCAAAAAATTGCACCAGGGAAGCTTGGATCAAGAAACAGAGGCAGTTTCTGATTCGCGGATCAAGAAGGGGAAAACCTATAATTGCTCAGTCACCTATAAGCCCAAAAATTTGTAAGAAAGCAACGTTAGAGGAAAAAAAATAATAAAAAAGTAAAACTTGAATCCTAAAACCAGTGGTATTTGTCAGAAATATCTTCAAAATGGTATGTATATATGCTCGACAACTACAGACAGGCTAGAGATAGAAGACTCAAGAAAATGTAGAGTCAATCAAAAGATTGACTAAGTTGAGTTGGGAATCTTATTGGGCATATTTGGTAAAGCCACACAGCCAGTGCATGACTCTCAAATGTATCATCAATTCTACCGAGAAGATGGTGCCAGCTCTTGCCAATGTCGTTTTCGCAGGACAGTTAAAGTCGGAAGTTGGCCAACCGACTCTTCTCAAACAAATGCTGAACTCTTGTGATTTCAAGGAACAGATACATAAATATTTAGTTGTTAGTTTTAATTTTAGATTCAATGTCAGTATTAATTTTTCTTTATTTTTTCCTGAAATGAGGACGGTCATTTAAACTGTATCCTACATTTTTGTAATAAGTTATTTTTAGATTTAGTTATTAGTATTTAAACCCTTCTCATGCATTTAGAGAATGGTCCTGAAATTTGTCAAAAACTTGTCCTTAGAACATGCACTTTTGCACCCTCTGAGGAGGTTTTGATGAATGAATGGAACATGATTTATTGATATCTGCATTTAATATCTACTACTGATGTTGCACTTCTGTACTCTTAGTGGATGTTGGATTAAAAAGAGATAAATATTATCGCTTGAAGCTCATGAGTAGAACTAGTTGTAAATGGTACTTCTATCTCTTAACTATTTCTGCCTTTGTGTTAAAGTGGTATTTATGTTCAGTTGTTTATATATTGATGCATGAATGCTTGAGTTATCATTTGGCACTTTTGTACGGTGATAGCTATTTATTTATGCTTAATATATGAGTAGCTTATTATGCGATATGTTTCTCACAATTTTTTCGTCTAACTTTTTATATGAAGTGGTTTATCTCTATTGAATTCTTTTCTCATAACAGTTGAATGATCTTTATTCCCAATTGTTATTTGAAATCATTTTAGATCGTATAATGGAAAGATTACACCCCGGGTTAGTGTAGAAATAGATATTTATGATTAGAATACAAATGCATGTTATTAGATTAGAGTTAAAGTAAAAGCATTTCACTTAGGAACCTTTAGAAAGGAAATATCAAATCTCAACACACACACACACACACATAAATTGGGAAACTAGTCCCATATCTGTAGTTGGACCCACTATACAAAACGGAAAAGGAGCTGCTAACCAAGGTCCAGACGAGGTGGGTATCCCCCTTGTTATAGACCCGATTTTCGAGGCTTCAGCATATTTGGCACTAGAAGGAGGGACCGAATTGTGAATGGCAAGTAAGTCTAAATCTAAATACCATTCTGAGAGTAAATCACCCTCACCATCTCCCCCAACTTCTCCATCGCACTTAGAATCTTTAAATCTAGAGCCAGAAGTCAAAAGAACAACAACCGTTGCTACAAACCTTGACGTTTTAGAACAATCTACTATTGAACCTCCTCAAGTTGAATCTTTGATCCATAAACTTCAGGTATTTTCTATATCACCTCATAGATCTGATAAATCTCAAGGCAGCATGACTTCACAATATAACCATGCTCATCCTCTTACCAGATTAAAGAGCAAAAATTTTTGTGTTCAGGAAACCGAGTTACCTCTGCCTACAAGAAAGAGAGAAAGGAAATCACCTAAAGGGTCTAATAGCGAGACTCTTTAATCATCATCATCCATCTCTACCTCTCCACCACGAAGTCAACCATCCACTCCTCCACTTCAGATTATTGTCAACCAGTCCATAGGAACTTCCACACCTTTTTCTCAATCATTTGGAGTTGTAATATCCTCATCTTCTCAATCGCAGGGATCACCTTCTGCACTTTCCTTTGTTAGTAGTTCAGCGATGGCCCAATCTCCATGGAATAACCCATGGGCAGTCTTAATGCCTACGCTCTTGAGTCAGATACCGACCCATCCTGAACAATGGCTGCCTAAGTTTAATCCTGAAGCAGGCATGATAGCGGAAGAACATATAAATAACTTTATGTTATCCATAAATATGAATGGAGTTACCAACGAAGATGTTTTTGTTTGACGTTTCCCTTATACTCTGCAAGGAGCAGCCCGATCATGGTATTTCTCATTACCGTCTAGATCTATCACTAGTTGGGATATCTTCAAAGAAAAATTCTTGACTAAGTTCGGTGATGACAGGTCTATGGAGACACTGATCAATGACCTGTCTAACCTTAGGGCCGAGTCAAAGGAACCTATCGAAGATTTTAATTCACATTTCAATAAACTATTAAATAAAATTCCTACTTCTTCCAAGCTTAGCGAAGAAGTACGAAGTGAGTGGTACATCTATGCTTTACCGTCAAACATAACAATATTAATTGATAGGGATAATAAAACAACTTTAGCTGACAATATGAAAGAAGCAATAGCGGCAGAGAAATGTATCATAGCTCTAGAAAAGAAAAATGTGATAAAAGAATGAAAATCCAAGAAGGTTACTTTCAAGGAATACCCCAAGAAAAAGCAATTGAAAGATCCATTCGATTTAGAAGGATTACAAAATGTTTTGAAAACCATGTCTAATGAAATGGTTGACATTAAGAAACAAGTGGTAGAAACTTCTTCTAAAAAGCCAGACAAGCCTTATAGAAGAAACCCTTCAACCGATTCAAAGTCGTCAAATGCTATCGCAAGTGCTGAATCAGAAGAAGAAGAAGAGGAAATTGCTACTGAAGAACATACCGACGAAGAAGAAGTTGTAGAGGTACAAGGTATGTGGGACTTCATCCTCTCAGATGAAGAGGATCAAGAGGGATCCCTGGTTAGTACTCGAAGTAGAAATCAACTTGATCCTCCTCAACCTACTCCTAAGCTAAAGAGCGCAAGCTCAATGACTAAGGATAAATTCGCAGCTAAGAAAACAACACCTAAAGTGACTCAAACCAGCCCAGTCCAAACAGATTCATCAACTCCAACAAAAACACTGATCGTTTCAGATGAAATGGAGTATAATATTATAGAATACATGAAAAATACTAGGGCTAACATCATTTTTTACTAATTGAGCAAGTTAAAACACCAACAAAAGGTACTTTTGAAATAATTACATGCTATACCAGCTGCACCTTTGTCTGCTGTTGTAATCTCTTAAGCTTCCCATGAAATGGGAAGGCCTCCAACTAATGTGATTAATAAAGTTGATCCAAATGACATCACTTTAATTGGAGGAAGATCGAGATCTCATACTCCCCCATTTCTTCTTACTTGTGAAGCTTTCAATACAAATTTGCATAATTTCTTAGTGGATTCTGGAGCTGCATCTAATATTCTACCAAAATCAATATGTGCAAAGTTGAACGTTCAACCGCAAAAATCTGTTGTGCACATAGTTCAGCTAGATCGATCACAAGTTGAAGTGATTGGCGAGTTAAATCAGGTTACCATAAGGTTGTCGTCCAATCCAAAGGTATGTCAAGCTATCGACATTTTAGTTACTGATATTATGGAATTTTATGGCTTAATTCTTAGTAGAGATTGGTCAGAAAAACTTCATGGATACTTTACAATTGACTAGTCTCACATGTGGCTCCCTTACAATAGTAAACCAAATCAGATAAAAGTTGAGCGAGAAAGACATCAGAAATTCATAGTAATGGAATTGGAAGGAGAGAATGAACTGGTAGCCTACAACAATAACATCATTAGCAACTACTCAGTAAGTTCTTTCTTAGGAAATTTTAATGCTCATACTTCACCTTACTTAGAATGTTCTGTTTTATCTCAAGTAGAAAATTTCTCTCAAACAGATAGTTCTAAATGTATTAAAATTTTATAGATAGTCCTGTAAATAAATCTTTATTTTGGAAGTTATTTTTTGATGGTTCTAAGTCTAATGAAGGAGCAGGAGCATGATGCGTGTTAATCAGTCCAGAGGGAAACAAAACTATGCTAACTTGTAGACTTGAATTCGATTGCACCAATACTACTGCAGAATACGAGGCTTTAGTCCAAGGATTATATAAAGCAATCAGATTACACATCAAATATCTTCAAGTTTTCGGAGATTCTGAAATTGTAATCAGACAGGTACGCAATAATATTCATTGTTTATCAAGTCATTTAAATCATTACCAATATTTAGTTCAAGATCTAACTGAACACTTTATAGCATTAAATATTTCATCAATTCCCAGACTCCATAATGCTAGTGCAGGCCTCCTAGCTAATGTAGCTTCCAAGCTCATTCCTTCAAAAGACTATAGCCCTGATCAATTTTCAATTGAATTAATCTTTAGACCTTCAATTCTTGATAACATTACCAATTGGAGGATTTTTAACGACAATCCTGATATTGTGATCTTTCTCACATCTAAAGGATCTTACACCAATCAGATAATTGATGAGGACCAACATGATAGACAATTGCAACAAGATAGCACTAATAATGCTATGCCAAAATCAGTTGTCAAGTTAGAAGACCTTTATGATTTGAAAGATCGATTCAAAAGATCTACCAATTCAAAACTGCAAAGTTCAACTTTGTACTATGAATTAGTAAATCTAGGAACTGATGCCAAACCACAGAATATCAACCTAGGCCTTGGCCTAGCTCCTGAAGAAAAATTAGCGTATATTCGTCTCTTAATACAATACAAAAGTGTCTTTGCTTGGAACTACGATGAACTCAAAACTTATGACACTTCTATCATCCAACATACTATCCCAATGCTAAACGATGAAAAACCTGTCCAGAAAAAGCTGAGAAAGATCCATCCCAATCTAGAAAACTAGATCAAATCTGAACTCAATAAGTTATTGAAAGCCAAAATCATTTTTCCCATTCGACATTCCAAATGGGTTTCCAATATGGTTCCCGTTAGAAAGAAAAATGGAGACATTAGAATTTGCATTGACTTTCGAAACCTTAACAAAGCCTGTCAAAAGGATAATTTTCCTTTACCTCCCATGGAGCAAATACTGCAGGCAGTCGCAGGATCAGAATTAATGTCCTTCTTGGATGGATTCTCAAGATATAACCGAGTGTTGGTTCACCCCAATGATCAATTAAAAACCACATTCAGAACCAAATGGGGCATATGCATATCAAAAGATGCCCTTTGGTGTGATCAACGATAGTGCCACATTTCAACGAGCCATGGACATCGCATTAAAGGGATTAGTTAACAAATCAATGGTAATCTACTTGGATGATATAACAATATATTCCAAGAAACGAGGTAATCATCTTAGATATTTAAAACAAATCTTCCAATGTTGTCAAAGGTATGGAATTTCACTTAACCCGAAAAAATCCTTTTTCACATTAAGTGAAGGAAAACTTATTAGATTCATAGTGTCAAAATCTGGAATTCATATTGATCCTGACAGAATCAAGGAGATTTCTGAAATACCCCTACCTCACAATAAGAAAGATATGCAATCTTTCCTTGGCTAGATTAATTTTGTAAAGAGATTTGTTCCATATTTTTCAAGAATCATGTCTCCTTTACAAGCAATGATTAAAAAGAACTCAAAGTTGAAATGGGTCCAAGGCGAATATGAGGCATTCAATCTAATCAAACAAGCAATTGTTAATGCTCCATCTTTAGCAACTCCAAATTTTTCCGATCCTTTTATTTTATATACATTTGTCTCTGATAGATCATATGTTGCGATACTCACTCAAGAAAATCAAGACAAGGTAGAAGCTCCAAGTTCTTTTTTTAATTCAAATTTACAAGGTGCTGAGTTAAATTATTCAGATGTAGAGAAACAAGCTTATGCTGTTTTCAAAGCAATTAAATATTCCAGACGCTTTCTACTTAAAACCCATACAAAAATCATAGTACCGTTTCCAGTGGTAAGAAATCTCTTAGTACAGAAAGATGTGGGTGATAAAAGAGCTAATTGGGTTACTTCCTTACAGGAATATGATGTATAAATCAAACCAACAAGTATTGTAAAAGGTGAAGGATTTTGCAAAATGTTGGTTGGAGCATCGCTTATATCTGAAATACCATCTACAGAGATACAAATGTATGAGGTAAGCCTAAATGATGTTGAATCATTATACAATGATATCATAATTTATTTAAAGAATGGATATGCTCCTTCAAACCTCGATCTTACCAAGAAAAGAGCTCTAAGGTTGAAGGCTACACAATATCAGCTCGTGAACGATGTTCTTTTTAGAATAAATTATGATTCTATTCTCCTTAGATGTCTTGAGAAACCTGAAGCTGAAAAAGTCTTGTAGGAACTCCACGATGGGCCAGTCGGGGGACACTATGCTGGAGACGCTACTGCACATAAAATCTTACGTGCAGGCTATTGCTGGCCCACATTATTCAAAGACTCACATAACTATGTAAGGAAATTTCAAGTTTGTCAAACCGCTGCTCGGAGACAAAAGAAACCATCATTGGCGCTGCAACTGGTCAACATTGAGCAGCCTTTTGATCAATGGGGATTGGACATAATAGATGAGATCATTCCTCACTCCTGAAAACATCATAGATATATCCTTACAGCAACAGATTACTTAGTAAATAGGTAGAAGTAGTTCCTCTCAAGACGGCTAATGCTGAACACATCCTCGAGTTCATAGATCAGTTCATAATCATGAGGTTTGGATTGCCTTCTGCTTTAATGTTTGATAATGCATCATATTTTTCTGGTAATGCGATGACTGAATTTGCACTCAAAAGGGGTTTCAAGCTTAAATACTCTGCCAATTATTACCCACAGGGGAATGGATTAGCTGAATCTACAAATAAAAACATAATCAGAATCATTAAGCAAACCATTTATCAAAATCACAAAAATTGGCACAAGTCCTTAATATATGCTTTATGGGCAGATCAAATAATGCAGAAAGCCTCCATTGGCACTTCTCCCTTTAATTTAGTTTATGGGAAAGAAGTGGTTCTTCCAACTCATTTAGCAATTCCCTCTTTCGCCTTAGTTCAATATATTGATGAAGCACCAACTTCTTCCTTGCAACTAAGGAAACTAGAAATAATTAAGTTAGAAGAGAAATGAGAACAAGCCAAAATAACGCATGCTCATCACCAAGCATTAGTGAAATCTTCTTTTGATTCAAACATAATATCCAAAAACGACTTTTAGATGGGAGATCTAGTTCTAAAATGGGACAAGGCTCGTGATGAAAAAGGGAAACATATGAAATTTCAATGAATTTGGCTTGGCCGTTTTCAAATCACAGAAGTCATAGGTCCATCTACTTTTATGTTACAGGATTTAATAGGAAAAAGAGAATCTTTACCTGTTAACAGACAGACCCTCAAAAAATATTTTCCATAGGAGATCATTCTTCTATCTTGTAGATTAGTTTTTTTATTTTAATTTTTATTTTCATAATAAAAAGAGTTGTAAATGGTTACATTTGGAATTCACGAAAAGGACACAAATTCTTTTTTAGATTTTGTTTTTTTCACTTGTATAAATAGAATTATTTTAGAAAATTGATTGTTATCATCGAAAGATAAAGTCAAAGGCTCTAGGCCTAGAAATGATACTAGTTTCAACCTTGTAAATTTTGATGAAAAGTGACCTTTAGTGAGAAATTGTTTTATATCAGTCCAATGAAAGGTATCAATAACAAAACAAATATTCTCTATAGAAAATCTCTTTCCAAAAACTCTACCAGTATCGTCCAGAGCTATCTTAAGGAAACAATGACTTCCTCCCCACCTAGGAAATTACATCATTCAAGGAATAATCCAATGATACTCTTTAACTTAAAGAGTAAGAGGTCTCATCACGAGCTGACTTATCATGATCATAGATATTATAGCTTGCTAACTTTGCCAATACTGCATACCACAATAGGGCAATGACTCAAAGATTGTTGCAATCAAAAGACAAGGGGTCTCATCACGAGCAAACTTGTTCGGCAAAGTTATAAATAAAGTGAATGACACTATCATAAATTGTCTACCAAACCAAGACATTTTTCTCTAAGGGTAAAAAGAAAAATGAAAACAATAAGTGTGAATATGGATTTCTCTTTGAAAATTGTATATTTCTCTAAGTGGGATATAGGATCATTGCTGGGTAACAGGTAACCCTGTCGAGGCTATAACCGCCTGCTGGCAGCAGAGGCTCTACCTACGATAAATGAGCATATTTAAAACTGATTTACAGAGAAAGCTTTATTTTTATCTTTATAAACCAAGTAGTGACTGACGTAGATACAAGGACTAGCTTGAGGGAGTAAATAATCAAAAGTAAAAATAGAAGAAATGAAATATCATTGATAGGTAAAAGCATAATGTACTTTGTCTTCCTATAATTTGGTCTTCTACATAAAGTTTGAATATGGTCTTCTACATATTTTCTTCATAAGTTTTGCATCTTGAAACTCAAACCCTAGCTTGTCTTCATCAATTTCCATTTCATTGTAAAACTTTCACTCCATAACCAAAACCAACATCATTTTCCCCTTTTCTATATTTCATTGCCCTAAATTAATCCATTAATTTCATTCTCCATATCCCACTCCCCTAAGAAAACTCATTCCCTTCATCAAACCCTAAATCCCTCCCAAAACCCTAATTTCTCAAAACCTCTCCCTTCATTCCCCAACTCCATTTCACATTTGTAAAATCTCTTCATACTCATCTCCCTTGTCCTCCCCCATTATCATTTTCCACCATATCATCATCACATCACTTCCCTAAGACAAGCACCATGACAAGAAATAGTGAATCAAGTTATGAAGAAGAAACACTAAGTGACAGCTCAAGAGAAAGAAATGTACAGCCTAGGAGACCTCACAAGGGTGGAAAAATTATTAGAGAGGAACCTATTAGCATGACTGAACTCCTTGCTTGCCCCCTTGCTACCACTTGTTTCAGATATTAGTCTTGCTTTGAGTTTTGTGAGATGGTTGAGAGGGTTAAATACCATCATGAGTTAGCAAGGCAATTTGTCATAAACATGTAGAATAATGTGGTGTGCCTTGCTAGGATCAGTTTCACTCTTTCATCAGCTATTATTGCAGAAGCTACTAGAATGCCAGATGTAGGTGAAAAGTGGAAGAGAAGGCAGAATATCAGCAAGAAACATTATGAACCATATATTAAGGCCAAATATCATGGTAAACTAAGCAGGGTGTTTCCTTTCAAGTTCTTGGAGGACCGGTATGTTCCACTTATGAAACTTATCATCAAATAGTTCACATGTGAAGGTAGGTTCTCCAGACTTTATGCCTACCATATCATATTAATTATACACTTCACCAGGGTCAGAATGATGAGTATTCCATATTTCATATACAAAAACATAGAGAGGATGACTATGATTGCAAAAATAAAACCATACCCACAACAGCTCAATAGTATTTATCACTTTGTTGTCATCAAAATTGTTGTTTTGCATCAGCTCACTCAGTTGGGAGTGTCATGGGAAACTTTCATTGCCCATGAAAGCTTCAAGGGCCCTCAAATTTTTGCAGATCCCTAAGAGGAAGGTGAACCTTCCGGGCAACAAAAGGAGCCTGAAAGAAAAATTGATGAGGCTCATATTCCTGTGTTTGTAACTTATGAGAAAGGCACGAAGAGGCTTTTTGCAACTGCCAAACGAGTATTATGTCCACTAGGGGTGCAAGGGGTCTCATTTTCTTCACCGAATCACAGGAAAATGCTATCTTCACCTAGGGTGAAAGGGGCTTTGCTTTCTTCTTCAGCTGAACAGGTACAAGAAAAGGATAAAGGAAAGTAACAAGTGCATGATGAAGGCCCTACTGAAGGGCAAGACATGGATTTTGTTTTGGTTGAGGAAGATGACACTGATTTGGGCTCTCAAAGCCCAAGACTCAAGGATGTGATCATCAAAGAGAAGGACGCTAAAATCCAAGCCTTATCACCTGACCTTGAGAGGGCCAAATGGATCATTAACTTTCTTGAGCAAGAGAAGAAGCAACTGGAGGATAAACAAGAAATTATGGAGTTGCAAACAATTAGAGAAAATGGGCAAGTGGCAAAAAGAAGAAAAATCAAGATGACATCCGTAGAGCAAGAAATTGAGGCTGATCGAGAATCATGGTTGGAAAGAGTGAATATCCACCTTGAGAAGATGCTTGATAAGGCTAACAAAGAGAAGAAATTGTTGTGCCACATGGCTTATCATTACTTAGCTCCGAATAAAATTTACAAGACAAGGATAAATGGCCTAAAAGCTAAGTTAAAGAGAGCCTTGAGAGCCAAAAAGGAGCAAGAAAAAATTAAAATTTTGGCTGAAGCCTCCTTGGCTCAGCAAAGAAATTATTAAGCTTGCCTCTTGCCAAATTTGAAGCAATTTTGAGAAAATTTTGTCATTTCACAAATTTATAATGCAAAACATAGGAATTTTCAGCTGATGTGGCACTGCGCATTGAGTTGGCTAAGAATTTTGAAAAATGGCTTACATTTTTGGATTCCTCATGGAAAAATAATGAAACCCAAAAAGTTTCATAAGTTTTGGAGGAGATCTGGGTCACCTAAAGGGAAAACAAACAACTAAAAAATGCCCTCTCTGCCACTTTTTGGACACACAGGAACCAGTCTTGGGAGAAATGATTTCTGAAAGGGCAAATGGACTCTAAACCCAAAAATTCCACTTGTCTTGGAAAGTAGACAGGTAGGTCTTTCCAACAAGCTATCTTGCGTCTGACTTGGTGATGTGGAAGGCCTACAAACTCAGCCTTGAAGTGGTACGGCGCATCAGGCTCAAGGCGCTCCGCATCAGGCAAAATTTTTGCCAATTTTGCCAAAAAAACTCAGAATTTCACCTAGTTTGCTATCAGTTTGACTTTTTCTTCTCTCTTTGGTAAATTTATGATGTACTATGATGTATAAATGATGAAAAATGACTTGAGGGGGTAGATACATCAATTAGAGTTGGTTTGAGGATGAATGAATCAGTTTCCATAGTTTTAGAGGCACGCTGTTCCACTGCCTATTTTTCAGTTCTTAGTTTAGATGTAGTTGAAACAGCTCCTTGACTCATGTATTCGACCTTTCATGGCTAGCATATGGGGTTTGATGCCTATATATTGTACTTTCTTAGTCATTTGTCAAGGTTGGACTCTTGTGGATGCATTGCGCTACTTTGTAAATCACTTTTGCAGTTTGGAGAGGAAATGAACCAGGGTTTTGCAGCATTTTGTGGGATTCTTGTGATAATGTGTATTAGCATTATTTTCTCCTCTATTATTTAGTTTATCTTATGTTTATATGTGCCATCATCTCTCTTTTTCTACATAACTAAATGAATCAAGATTAATAGGTGGAATCCATTGTTGTTCAGTGCTCTGCCTTGTGGTGTCATTTAGTTTTAAATGTTTTATGTTATTTGAAGAGGACTCATGAAACTTGCATTCCCTCTCCAACTCTTCACCAGTCTTTAGACTCACCATCACATTCATTTCAAGGTGCTAAAACACTGGCCTACCTCGCCCCATAGAAACCTCTGCAAATCTAAGTTGATTTCCCGGACCCAAAGCTGCCTTCCTCATCTGATCCAGCAACCAACCATTAAAATCAATCAAATCCTCTAAGAAAATATAGCTAGCCTAAAATTAGTATTTCATATCAATCATCTCAAGCCTTATTTTCCATATTTTCTTTGAGATCGACAAGAAGAGAGCCCTCTCCCAACCTGGTAGGGCTAGCTACTAGGTTAAGCGTGGTTTGATGTTACCCTAGACCTGCCTTTCTTTAGCCTAAGGTAGATTTAGGCTATACCAACACGAAAAATACCTCATTAGAAAGATCTATCTGGGGACTACAACTTTCGACTGGCGAACAAAAATCTAAGATGCCTATTAGTCCCATTTTTCCAAAAAATAATTGTTTAGGGCATTAAAACGACTCCTAAAGTTCAAGCCCTGAAAAACTGCCGAAAATAGTAAATTGTGCAGCAAATAAGGAAACTAAAAAACTAAAACTGACAGAGTCGGGGATCCTAGTGGAATAGGCGAGTGGACACCAACATCCACTTGGATGAATGAGTGATTTATTTTTCACACGAACTTAAAAGAGAAACAAATTCATATGCAACTCTAGATGTAAACCATGGAAATAAGAAGCAAGAAAGTGATAATGGAGTTCACCCCTGCTCGCTTACATCTCCAGTCCCTACTCCAATGGCTAGGTTGCTATGTTTATTTCAACAGCAAATAAGTAAATTACATCTTGTTGACTTTGGAGTGGCTTGTTTCTCCTACAAAGAAAAATTATTCTCCAAACAGTTCTCAATAAAAAAGATGACTCCCTACAACAATTCATGAATGTGTCAAGATAAAAAGGACTCTCTCAAAATAGGTCCTTGTACTCCACCTAAAATAAAAAAGTACAAACATAAAAATACTCACAATGAAGCATTGAAAAGGGTTTCTCTCATAAGGAAATTGAGAAAATACTGAAAATAGTTTCGCTACTGAAGTAATAACTCTTACAGATGAAACTAGAAGGTTGGAAAACCTCTAACTAGGGTCTTTCCATGCTTGAATATGCCTCCATATTGCTTCAAAACTATCCCTAGCTCTAGCACTAAAGGATTTTAGTTTGCAAAAATTCCATCATATAGTGCTCAAATTAGAAATTTGAGGCTTCCATTGAGTTCAAGGAACTCAAAAACCCATATTTAGGCTCTTCTTGAGCTCAAGAAGGTTAAAAATTCAGTAAGATATGCCTCTTTGAACAAAGCTTTGTTATATGTCTTACAAATTGGAAAAAATTATTAAATGTTCTATCAATTATCCCTTTACATAATCCTTCCAACGATAATTTCTCCTGGCACTGGCAGGATTCTTGCTACAAAAGATACAATTTGTCACCTCTTTAATGCTTCCAATAACCCCCTTAAGCATTGGAATAGGGTCACATTGCACCATGTGGATGGGGGCTAAGGCTAATTGTCCCTTCACGATGGCTAAGCCATCCACACTAGTCGGCATGGTCATGTGCGTCAATATGGCCAAAGGCCAAAGCTAATCACCCACCCCTGTCGTCGAAGCTCTCGTCTATGTCTGTCATTGGTCATGTGGACTATGATAAGACTAGGGTCGAGGCCTAGTTCCTGCCCTCTCCACCAAAGATCTCCATTGCTTGTCCTGCAGTATGTTATGTGACCTAGGGTCGGGGCTAACCATCCAACGCTTCCTCCCAAATGCGGAATGACAAGACTTGAAATATAGTTGGTAGCCCTTATAGAATAAGAAAAATTGTGGTGGATTGGTAGTAATTCATTGGGCTGTTGCACTGGAGGTCGAGGAATTGAACCCTGCCCAAGTCGTTCGCCTATTAGAAAAAGGAAATTCCAACCCCAGAGGGCCACGTGTCACCCTCTCATTGGGCCACTTCAAACCATTCAAGCAATAAAATCTCACCATCCCAACCTGTACGGTGTTTCCATGTGTTAACACAGGATTAGCCCATCTAACACCATACACTACATAGTTAGCTGATGATGCCAAAGGTACGGACTACCCGGTCAGCAGCCTAGTCAACCCTACTGTTTGACTTTTAATTTATTGGGAAAAAACCTTATGACGTCATAAATTTCTAATACGACATCGAATTGAAGTGATTCAAGTGGTGTTGGAATCAGGGTGATGAAAACTATGATTTGGCTCCAGTTTCAGAAGATTCTGAGAAATTTCATTTTTGAACGTATCTTTGGTCTTCAGATCATACCTCCCCACTAGGAATTTTTGGATCTACAAAAGTCTATCTTCACTCATCAAATAAGTGAGGAAACAACTCATTTACTTTCTCGATCTCAATCCTTCTTAGTCTATTTAAATCAGTGTCTTTGAGCCTTGTTCAAGGTACTCCACATTGCCTCTACATGAATTCATTATCATTTTGACAAGAATTGTGGCTTTCTGCAATTTTCTTAAACGTTCAGGAACAAAATTTTCATTGCATGGAATCTGAACATTCTCTTTAAGACCATATTTTTCTTGGCTCAAACAAAGTTCATCTTCAAGTATGTCTTTGCTTAAACTAAACTTGATCTTATATCTGGAAATATTAAGCAACTCAATGCTTGTCATGCATTGATTTGTACTTTTCTTTGTTGTCATCAAGCTGCACTTATACTATTTGATGCAATGGATGCATTTGTTTAATAACATGCCTTTCTTTTTCCACATTGTTATGGTCATCTTTTGCACAATCTATACCAAAAATGAGATCCAAAAATTACTTTTGGAAATAACACAAACAAGCTTCACATGAGAATACCTCCATAGGTGAGTGCTTGACACAATTATAGACATGCTAGATGAAATGAAAATTCACACTCCAAAAGTACCATACAAATTTACTTGACAAAAACCCAAAATAACATAACATGCCCAAGAAATTACACTTATTGTAGACAAGTGATTTGTACATGAATTCAATTTACAAAGTACCCAAATGGGAATATAGAACAAGTAACTACAATTTTACAGCTAACTGTACAAAATAGTCTACCCATTCTTTGCCTAACTAGGCTTATGGGTTCTCTTTCTTCACCCACTCTGATTCAAATGATGCTTCAGGAACTACATCAATTTCCACTTTGCCACCTATCATTTCCCTTGTAGGGGATCATATGACCTCTTTGTCCTTCTTGGGATGAAGTTCCAGATGAAGTTTCCAACACTTCTCAATATGGTGCCCATTCATGCTACAATGGGTACAAAAATGCTTATGCCTTCCCATTGACAATGAAGCCTTCACACCTAGGAGAGGTTCCTCATATCTTGTCACAAGGATTTGATCCATTTTTTTTACCATTGCCTTATGTTCCTTACAATTGGCCACACAATGGTCAGATGCATCTCAAAATGTACAAGGAAACCTTTCCCATAATTGATCATAAGCACAAATATTTGTAGAATCCCATGATGCTTATACCTAACTTTTGGGCTATGATTTCGATGAGGAGAATGGTTGGCATGTCCTTTGGAACTTTCATCTCTCTGTGGAGATAATTTTTCACTATCACAACCATCATGGCGTGTTGTAACATCACTTTGTAGAAGCCCTTTTGAGATGAACTCCATAGATGACGATTTATTTACCTCAACAATTTTGGAGCGCCCTCCAATTTCTTCATGATCATAACCAAATCATTCATTTCATGGTCATTCCTTCACATTGATAGGATTATTGATGGCTTGGACATTGACTTTGAGGCTTCTTACATTATAACCCATCTGAGTTAAAATCTTCAGACCAATACCATTGGTGTGCTTTTCAAAAGTTGCAAAAGATTGTTATCAACATTAACTAAAGGGGTAGAACTGGAAATACTAAATACATCTTTTGGCCAACCACCCATATTTTTAGTTTTAAATGGTTATGAAGTAGAATATGACTCTATGAAACCACTTTTACAAACTGGCACATGGGGAGAATTCTTTCGATGCTTGAAAAAATTAGAATCATCATTCTCAACATAGGGTCCATATCCCATGTATTGACCGTGCCCATAAATTGGTTTTGTCTTTGATGGATTTGTTGCTTCTTCTAGGATGGAACACTCACTAGTCTATTCCCCCACAATGTGTTGCAATTGTAGGCACATTTTCCTTTTCTCTTCCTCTACAACTTCAAGCAATCTCCTTATCTCAACATTCTCCATTCGAATATTTATATTAATCTCCTCCAACTCTTGGAGTATTTCATGCTTCGATTTCTTTCCCATACTTACAATCTAGTAAGAACCTGCTCTGATACCATGTGATTTGAAAATGAAAGAAAACTTTGATTGTCCTCTAACACTTTACAAGCTTGATAAACTTAGGTATTTAAATGTAAAATTATTTTCACAACCTATTCAAAGATGAGTGACTAAGCTTTCACATCAACTTAAAAGAGAAACATATTCATATGCAACTCAAGATGTTAATCCAAAAAATAAGAAGCAAGAAAGTGATAATAGAGTTCAGCCCTCTTGGGTTACGTCTTTGGGTCATGCTCCAATAGCTAGTATGGCATATTGATTTTAGTAGAAAATGAGTACATTACAACATGATGAATCTGGAGTGGCTTGTTTCACCTACAAAGAACATTCTTTTACAAAGAATTCTCACTCAAAAAGATGACTCCCTACCGCAAGTCATGAATATGTCAACACAAAAAGGACTCTCTCACAATAGGTCCTTCTACTCTACCTGACACAAAAAAACATAAATAGACAAATACTCACAATCAAGTGTTGAAAATGATTTCTCTCATAAGAACATTGAGAAAATACTGAAAATAGTTGGTGTACTGAAGTCACAGCTACTGTACATGAAACTGGAAGGATGGAAAACCTTTAACTAGGCTCTTTCCATTCTCAAATATGCCTCCATCTTTCTTCAAAAATCTCTCTGCCTCTAGCACTAAAATATTTGACTCTACAAAAATTCCATCACATAGTTCTTAAATCTAAAATCTACGCCTTCAGTTAAGTTCAGGACACTCAAAAACCCCTATATACGCTCATTTTAAGCTCCAAAAGGTTAAAATATGAGTAAGATATGTTTCTTGAAACCACGCTTTGTTATCTATCCTACAAATTGGAAAAAACTGCTAACTGTTCTATGAATTCCGCCTTTACATAGTACGCTGAGCGACGATTTCTCCTGGGACTAGTGGGATTCTTCCCACAAAAGGTGAAATTTGTTGCTTCTTTAATTTCGCTAATAACTACCTTAGGTGCCGAAATACGGTCACATTGCACCATGTGGCCAGAAGTCGGGGCTAATTGTCCACTCCCATCGGCTAAGCCCTCTACATCAGTTTTCATGGTCATGTGCATCAATAGAGGTAGGGGTTGGGCCGAACTTCCCACCCACACTTGCTTCATTGCGTTGGTGGTCTCATGGGTAATAATATGGTTGGGGGCTAGGGCTAAGTACCCTCCCTTGCCATTGGAGCACTCATCTTTGTTCGTTGTTGGTCATGTGAGCTATGATAAGACTAAGGATAGGGCCTAGTCCCCATCCTTTCTGCTAAATCCCTTCGTCAGTGGTCCTATGCTATGTTATGTGACATTGGGCCAGGGCTAACCGCTCGAACACTCCTCCAAAATGTTCAATCATAATACTTCAAATATAGCCAACAACCATTATATAACATGAAACATTGCATTGGTTTGGTGGTAAGTCTTTGGGTCATTGCACGAGAGGTCAAGGGTCAAACCCTGCTAAGCTCCTTCAGCCTTTATGAAACTAATTTCCAACTACAGAGGGCCATGTGGCAACCTATCATTAGGCCATTTCAAACCCTTCAACCAATAAAATTGTTCCATCGCAACCTGTATGGCGCTTCCACATGTCAGCATGAGATTGGAAAGTTTGACACCATAAACTACATAATCAACTGATGACGTCAGCTATATGGATTGCTCAGTCAACGTCCTAGTCAAATCTACTGTTTGAATTTTTAGTTATTGGGCCAAAACTTTAAAGTTTCATAACTTTCTCATATGGTGTTGAATTGAGGTGATTCAAGAAGCATTGGAATCAAGACGACGAACACTATGACCTAGTGTTATTTCTGCATATTTCGAGAAGTTTCATTTTTGAAACTATCTCTGATCTCTGGATCAACTAGCGATGCTCATTCCTTGATCTTTATGAGTCACTTCAAGCCTCCTCACACAAGTGGATTTAAATTTCAAATTTATCCCATTCACATTTTTGACCAATGTTTATGAATGAATTCATCATATAAGAATAGGAAACATGACAACATGTGAAGCAAGGTAAGAAAATCAAAGTTATGATATTGGGATGAACATTAAAGCTTCTTTCTCCTTGAGATATCATCTTGAATGAGCATATATACTAGTTGAGAGTTTAGTTTCTCCACTAAAGGAGCTTTGCACACTTTTCAGTTTAGAGAAAAAGGAGACTCATGGGAGAAAATAAGAACCCTCCCACAGATGATAGGAGTGGGATCATCTACACAATTTCATATTTTCAAATAAATTTCCAAGGCAAAAACATTTTCCATTGTTAATAATATTGTAAACTTTGCTTCCATTTGTTATCATTTGTTTATTTTGTTTGTTTTGAACAATATATTTGTCCTAGCTCGTCTTGGACAATATGGTCACTAGTTATAACTATATACTTCAGGGTTCATAGGGTAGGTTATATAGCCCATTATTAGGCCATATATAAGCCGCATTTTAACCCTAAAACCCCTTATTAATCCATATATATTGAGTGAATACATTTCTGTTGTTATATTATTATGTAGCCTAGAACTCTTGATTATCCTATTTTATTGTAATTGTACCCCTTCTCTAATATATATATATATATATATACATACACACACACACACACACACACTAAGGATACCTAGCTTTAGGATCATCAAATATTGTTTTGTACATTGTAAAAGAAGGTTTTCCCTCAAATAGGACTATAATTATTGCTTTTTTATCATTTTTAAGGCACACGGAGGATAACATTCGGTATTATAGTTCATCATCCTAGGGTTTTGTTGCTTCAAATGGGTCATCATGGAATTTTTAATATAACATTTCTTCCTAGTGAGTTTCATATGGTGAAAATTAGGGAATATTGAGAAGAAATATCAAGAAATAAATGGTTAAAGTTTTGAATCTTCGTTCCTTATATTTTGTGAGATATGTTCCAAGAATGTTAGGGCTTACGAATGATCTTGAAATTTGTCTCAAACAAGTTGGTGCAAAATTTTCGCTATTTTTTTTGGTGAGATTCTAAACTGTGAAAATTGTACCACATTAAGGGAACATTTTAGTGAACATTTGGTTCAAATTTTAGATATTGGTTCGTTATAATACTATATATATGCTTTAAGGAATTCCAGGTTCCTAAATGCTCCTAGAATCAATTTCCAACATGTTAGTTTTCAATTTTCACAATTTTTATGTGATCGTTTAGATAGTGAAACTTGAACCATATTAAGGATAAATTTCAAGGAATGTCTCATTCAATTTCAAAATTTGGTTCACTATACTTTTGGATTTATATCTTATTGATGTCAAGGTTTTTTAATAGTCTTGAAATAAATTTCAAATAGGTCATATTGGTGTTTTTTCTATTGGTGAGCCTCGTTATTGCAACAAAAGTGTTGCAACTTCCAAGGCCAACAAATTTAATTATCAACCCAAGATTTGTACAAAATTAAGAGGTGACAATGCTATATGGATAGTAGGTTAAGTTCTACTCATGCCACATTCAAGCAATGGACTAGACCAATGCATACAAAGACCAATTTACAAGCTAACTCAAGAAATAAAATTGCATAATTAGAGAAATATATCCTAATTATAGAAATGGAAATATTATTTTACTTGGAAAAAGGAATGGGAATGCTACTTGTTTAATTACAAATGCTAACCCTAGTTGCAAGAATGTAGAAACTATATTACATACAACAATGGGAGCACTAATCTACTTGGATAATGTAAGCTCTATGCTTCTTACAAGAATGTAAACACTATTATAATTGCATAATATGAAAAGTTTCATTGAAAAGGGAATTAGCCAATGAAATAACAATACTTGTAATTGAAAGCCTAAAACAAGCATAAATTCAAGGAAATGGGTCTAATATATTTTGGATTGACAAATAACCCCTTAATCATTGTGTTCAAAAAAACTTAGCTTTAGTGACAAAGTCGTTACGTATTTCATAAGAAAGTCATCATTGTTCTTCAAATTCAGAAATTTTTCCTCTAACCCTAATCACAAAAGTGTGTTTTAGTGAAGAAATGGAATTTTTAAAGTGGTTTTTGGTTCTCCTCGGTCAAGGTTTCATAGCCTAGGGGTCATTATTCAACCCTAAGAGACAAAAATCAAGCTTTTGGAGCAAATATGGTCAATTTTACACAATGCTACAAGATTGCTACCTGATTGCCCTATTTTTCTACAATATTGTCTTGTTTTGCTACAGGATTGGATCTGTGAGCCTTCTGAGGGTGTTGTAGTGGTAAAAGAACAACTTCCCAATTTTACACTTTATCTTAAAAATAATAAGGAGGACCCTCTATGTAAATTTTGGTCATTTCACTCCTTTCATGCTTTGACTTTGTTATTTTTGCAAGATTTTAACTCTTAGTTTCTACTTTGATCACTTCATTGTGTGCAGTTTCTCACCAGCTTCCCAACGACTCTAATTTTGTTGAGTTTGGACTTATGGTTTGAAGATAACACTTATTCAATGTTTGACTAATTTTTACCGCCTAGGCTTAAATGTGTATGAAATGTATTTTATTTTAAACATGTAAATAGAATTATTTTATTAATTTGTTTAGTTAATTTTAATTAAATAAGTTAATTTAATTGTAGATAGTATTATTTGATTAATGCATTTCACTATTTTAAATTAATTTAATTAATTGTAGTTTATTTAACTAATTTGTAAATAATATAATTTTCTTAATTTTTCATTTTAATTAATAATTAATTTAAAACCCACTGGATTCAAAACCTGTATATAATAATATTTCTTATAAATAAAAAATTTCAATTTATTTTATCATCTCATCCTGCTCAAGTCACCCCAGCGGAATAAGTTTCAACACACATTAACATCTCTAGGATGGAATCACCGGGATGAAGTCACAATGGGAGGCTTTATGTACAATAGGTAGATTGAAAAGATAATATGGATCTTAGATCCATATTACTTAGTTACTTTCTATGTGATCTTGGATCCTTCCTCCCCCACTCCTCTTTATAATGTTGGTTTGTGCTATATTCTTTCCACGACTATCACACGTAGTTAACCGGGGGGTTAGAAGGGGGGCAGAGCCCCCCCTTCATTGCACTCATTGTGTAGCGGGGGGAGTCACAAGCGATTTGAGGGGTGGAAGTAAC
Source organism: Pinus tabuliformis (assembly GCA_031772625.1). Classification (NCBI taxonomy): domain Eukaryota; kingdom Viridiplantae; phylum Streptophyta; class Pinopsida; order Pinales; family Pinaceae; genus Pinus; species Pinus tabuliformis. Next base: position 331,877,938 of record CM062804.1, on the reverse strand, counting down.
CCCACTCTATGGGGTTCAGGGTAGTGCCCTCGAAAATTTTGGTTTTGGACCCTATATTAGGTTGGGCGGACTTACCTATGGTTTTTTGCATGTTTTTTGCACATGGTTTTGGATGTGATGGTTTTCGGTTCATGGTTTTGGACACGATGGTTTTTGGTCAATTGTATTGGATGCTTCAACATGTACAAATATGTATTGTAACATTAAAAGGAACATAATGAAAAATAGGCTGGTAGTCTCGGTTTTGGGATCCAGCGGAAAATCTCTGTGTAGATGTGTTTTATGTGTTATGCTCTTGCATTGTTTATTTTTTGTGTTTTAGAATTTGTATGTAGGTAATTATTGTACGGGGTTAAAACCTATATTTGGTATCAAAGTTGTTTTGGCTTCAAGGGGACACCTTTGCTGCTGAGGGATTTCACTTGGGCCTGTGGTAGACCTTGTTCAGTGGGAGATCTGTGAGATCGATTCCGGTGGTGAAAGAAGATGACGAGCAGTGGAAAGATAGAGATCAAGAAATTTAATGGTCAGAGTTTTGAGTTGTGGAAAATCAAGATGGAGGATCTGTTGGTGGATAAAGATCAGTGGATCGTGGTATATCCACGTACTAAACAATAGGGAGTGTCCGATGAAGAATGGAAGAAGTTAGATCAGAAGGAAAAGAGCACAATACAATTGTGTGTCTCAGATTCAGTATTTCTGAATGTATAAGGGGAAGCTACGACTAAGGCTTTGTGGGGCAAGTTAGGGACTTTGTACCAATCTAAGTCTCTGGTGAATAAACTATTCCTGTGGAAAAAGTTGAATAACCTAAGGATGAAAGATGGACACTTGGTGACAGAGCATATGAACACATTTAATACTGTGGTAAGTCAGTTATTATCTGTTGATATTAAAATTTAAGATGAAGATAGGTGCCTCAGTTTTTTTTATTCTCTACCAGATTCGTGGGAGTCTGGTTATTGCAATCGGTAGCAATACAATTGCCTTCTTGTCTGATGAAATAGTCTCATCCTTGCTGATGGAGGAGATGAGATGAAAAAATATGGAGAGCTAGAATGTTGATGCCTTGTCTGTATGAGGATGGTCCCAGAACAGAAACAAAGATAAGCGATCGAGTGGGAGATCTAAATCTAGAGAGAGATATAAATCTCTAGGAAAGCCTGTAGAGGTGGTGTGCTGGAAATGTGGAAAGGAAGGGCACTACAAAAGGGATTGTAAATCTAAAGCTCCTGATAAAGGAAAAGGTGCATCCTTTCACTTCACTCCCCATAGAGAGTGGTTCTACGAGTATGAGAAATATGATGGTGGTGATGTCTTCTTGGGGCATGACAGGAAGGCTAGAAATTTTGGTCATTGAAAAGTAATGTTGAAGTTGCAAGGTGGAAAGGTTAGAACACTTCCGAGTGTTCTGCATATTCCTGCATTAGCCAGAAATATAATTTCTGTAAGGAAGTTAGATGATGCAGGTCTAAAAACAGTGTCTGAGAAGGATAACTACAAGATGGTTATGGGAGAACTGTTATTGATGCGGGGAGTTTGGATTGGAACTTTGTACAAGCTACAAGGTAGAACTGTTGTTGATGGGTGCAACAATTCCATGGTTCCTAAAAGTGGAGGAGAAAATATAGTGGTCTTTGGAGAGAAGACCATGTTCTGGCATCAAAGGATTGGACATATTGGAGAGAAGGGCCTTCGAATACTTCATGGTAAAGGTATGGTAGAAGGTATGAGTCATAGCTCTCTGGATTTTGATTTCTATGAAAATTGTGTATATGGGAAGCAGAATTGAAACAAATATTGGAGCTTTTGCATAGTGATGTGTTTGGACTTGTGAAGGTTCCATCATTGGGTAAGTCTATGTACTATGTATCATTTATAGATGACTTCTCAAGAAATACATGGATATCTTTCCTTAAGAAGAAATCCGAAGTCTTTGAGATGTTTAAAGAATTTAAGGATTTTGTGGAAAACCAGAGAGAGAAGAAGATAAAGGTGTTGAGGGCAGATAATGGTAGAGAGTTTTGTAGTAAGGAATTTGAAGAATTATGTAAGAGGTGTCGTATAGCACGGTAGAAGACTACTCCATATACACCTCAACAAAATGGAGTTGTAGAAAGAATGAACAAGACGTTGATGGAAAGGGCAAGAAGCATGCTTAGTGGTGTCGCATTAGGACAAGACTTTTGGGCAGAGGTGGTGAAGACTACATGTTACCTGGTCAATAGATCACCTTAATCAACATTGGAAGATAAGACTCCACAAGAGGTATGGATTGGGAAGAAACCTTCTCTTTCACAACTGAAGGTATTTGGATGTGATGCATATGTACATGTTCCAAAGGAGAAAAGAAACAAGTTGGATAGTAAATCTGAAAAGTGCATATTTATTGGGTATAAGGATGGTTTAAAGGGTTATAAGCTTTGGAACCTAGTAGCAAGGAAGGTTGTGTACAACTCAGATGTGGTGTTCAGAGAAGTGAAAGATGTTATTAAACATGAAGTCCAACCAAAGGAACCTAAGAAGATAGAGTTTGAGCTTAAGGAGGAAGAATTAGACTCTACAGTAGAGGAGGAATGAGAAGATGAATAGCCACAAACTCCGAGTGTGAGAAGATTAGTTCGAGAAATAAGGCAACTAGAAAGGTATAGTCCATCTGCTTTCTATTAAAATTTTGATTTATCTATTACTGACGATGATCCCAGAACTGTGAAGGAAGCAGTAGATTGAGAGGATGGAAAACTTTGGAAAGAGTCCATGGTTGATGAAATGACATCTTTGCACAAAAATGAGGCTTGGGATCTGGCGGAGTTTCCAGCTGGAAGGAAACCCATTGGCAACAAATGGGTGTTCAAGAAGAAGACAAATGCAGAAGGAAAGGTGGAGAAATACAAAGCTCATTGGTAGCAAAAGGTTATTCCCAGGTGTCGGGAATTTATTTTGGTGATATTTTTTCACCTTTTCCCAAGGTAGCTTCTATTAGATTACTTTTATCTGTTGTTGTTGTTTTTTATTTTGAGGTAGAACAGATGGATGTGAAGACAACATTTCTTCATGGGGATCGAAGAAGAGGATATCTACATGAAGCTACCTGAAGGTTTTGCGATGAAGGGTAAGAAAGAACTAGTATGCAAGTTAAAGAAGTCTCTGTATGGGTTAAAAAAATCACCAAGGATGCGTACAAGAAATTTGATACATTTATATGGGCACTTGGCTTCACCAGAAGCAAAGCAGATCACTGTGTGTATTTCAAATTAATTTGTGACCATGTTATTTATCAGTTCTTTTATGTGGATGATATGCTGCTGATTGGAAATGACAAAGAAATTATCTAGGATTTGAAGACCCATTTTTCCTCCAAATTCGACATGAAATATCTTGGTGCTGCAAAATAGATTTTGGGCATGGAAATTAAAAGAGATCGGACAAAGAGGAAGCTCTAGTTAAATTGGAGGAAGTATTTCGAGACAATATTGCAGAGGTTTAATATGCAGGATAGTAAGCCGGTAAAGGTTACTATTCCTGTAGGTGTAAAGTTATCTATTGAATAGTGTCCCAAGACACAAGAAGAGGAAGAGGACATGTCCCATGTTCTATATGCAAGTGCAGTTGGTAGCCTAATGTATGTGATGGTCTATACTAGACCAAACATTGCACATGCAATGGGAGTATTGAGCAGATTTATGTCAAAACCATGGAAGGAGTACTAGACAACAGTGAAGCGGGTTTTCAGGTATTTGCGTGGCACTAGTGATTATGGTTTGTGGTTAAAAGGAAGACTAAGATTGGACAGAGTGTTGGATATTCATGGCTTTGTTGATGCCAACTGGGCTTGAGATCTGGATCAAGGAAGATCTACAAGTCTGTATGTGTTTAACCTATTTGGAGGTGCAGTCAGTTGGATGAGTAAGAAGCAATTTGTAGTGGCACTATCAACTACAGAGGTAGAATACATGGCAGCCACTCATGCAAGCAAGGAAGCAGTTTGGTTGTAGAGATTGTTTTCAAGTATGGAGTTAGTATAGGGTGCTATAAGGATAGACTCTGATAGCCAAAGTGAAATTTTTTGGCAAACAACCCTGCATATCATTCAAAGAAAAAGCACATTGATGTTTAGTATCACTTTGTGAGGGATATGGTAGAAGACAAAATGGTGTTGCTAGTAAAGGTGGACACTTTGAGGAATACTGCAGATGCATTGACAAATCAGTGAGCTCTGAGAAGTTCTCTTAGTGTAGAGAAACAATGGGCATTATAGGGCTAGATAAATGACTAAGCTCTCTTGTGGCCCCTTGTGGAAAGAAAACAGAAAGTGGGAGAAAACCCTGTACAATTCTAAAACACAGAAAATAAACAATGCAAGAGAATAACACAAAAAACACATATACACAGAGATTTTCCCCTGGATCCCAAACCCAAGACTACCAGCTTGATTTTTCATTGTGTTCCTTTCAAATGTTACAATACATATTTATACATGCGGAAGCATCCAATACCATGGATCGAAAACCATTGCATCCAAAACCATGGACTGGAAACCATCGCATCCAAAACCATGTGTGAAAAAGATGCACAAAACCATAGGTAGGTCTGCCCAACCTAATATAGTGTCCAAAACCAAAATTTTTCTGGGGCGCTGCCTCGGACCCCATAGAGTGGGGTTACTTGCACCCCTCAAACCCCCTATGACTCCCCCTCGCTACGCAATTAGTGCAACAAAGGGGGGGCTCCGCCCCCCTTCTAACCCCTCGGTTAACTACATGGGCTAGTTAGTTAATTGTAGATATTATTATTTGATTAATTCATTTAACTATTTTAAATTAATTTAATTAATTGTAGTTTATTTAACTAATTTGTAAATAATATAATTTTCTTAGTCTTTTATTTTAATTATTTCATTAATTAATAATTAATTTAAAACCCACCAGATTCAAAACTTGTATATAATAATATTTCTTATAAATAAAAAATCACAATTTATTTATCATCTCATCCTGCTCAAGTCACCCTAGCAGAAGAAGCTTCAACACACATTAACATCTCTGGGATGGAATCACTGAGATGAAGTCACAATGGGAGGTTTTATGTACAATAGGTAGATTGAAAAGATAATATGGATCTGGAATCCATATTACTTAGTTACTTTTTATGTGATCTCGGATCCTTCGTCCCCTCCTCCTCTTTATAATTCCCTCATCACTCCCAACTCCTTCCTTCTCATCTCCACTTCATACTTATTTTCGGGCTCCATCCTGATAACTTTAGACCCATAATTTCCCTCACCTCCTCACATACATCTCTTCCCTTATAGCTCCCCTCCCTTCCATTACTAACAAAATCCAATGGCTTATTTATTAGCCCAAAAAAACCACTTTTTGTTAATTAAAAATTGTTTTAATTTTTTTTTTAATAATTTAATTTTTGTAATTTAATATCTCAAATATGACTCTTATTTTAATAACACCTCTCACAATTTTGACACCTCAACTTTGGAAGGCTCTATCCTAAGTCTACATGGTCAAAAGATGCCCAAGATGGCTCGTCGGAAAGCTAAATATATGTGGAACAGTTTTGAATGGTTTAATGACCATATTTGATGATTAAATATACCTCAAAGTTAGCAAAAGATAGAGCTATGAAGTTGTAATAAAAAATTATTTGGGAAATTTATTTTGAAAGAATTTCATCTACCAAAACATCTATTGTTTCAAATTGATTTCAAGGCAGTGCTATTGAGCCATAGAAGAATTGAAAATGATCAATAGGAAATTTTCTTTCAATGAATTTATTTAATTTGATTTTAATGTGATATATTTTTTGTTTGCCTAAATTTGGTATTTTGATTTTAATGAGAAAATCCATTTAGGTTATTTTGTTTTTATTGGTTTTCACAAGAAATATGTTGGAGAGGTTGAAGAAAAGGTATTTTGGAGTAATTTTATTGCACCAATAATGGGGAAAAGGAATATTTCAAGCTCCAAATTTGATGGATCTTAACTACTTCAAACAACTCTCCATTTTTCGATATTTTTATAAATTATTAAATATACATTTTCAGAAGGAGGAATAGGCTCCTCTTCTTCGCAGCTTAGAATCATTTTCCACTTTTGTAAGAGTAATTTAAGCTATAGATCAAAGGAAAATTCAAATATGAGGATGTTGGGGAAATTCCTTTCAAAATTCATCTTTGTTAGTGAGGCAGGGTTTGAACTTCTATAATTATTCTCTCTACTAGGACAGATTATATTTTGAAAGATTGTTGGAGATATAGAGCAAAGAGATCTAGGTTTTTAAATTTGTATTCAAATACTTTTATTTGTAATACAAATTGCATCTTTTGATAACAAGTTTGTGTAAATTCTTTCATATTGTACACTTTTGTATTGTGGGAGAATGATTATCTTTCAGATTAGCTACCTTATTTGTTGGTTTCATAGATCTGTTATTAATTCTATATTTGCTCCAATGCTAAAATTGAATTTATGAGTAACTATTTATTAAGAAATTTTCCAACTAAAATTGATTTAATTACCATTGGAATTGATTAACCATGTTAGCACTAGATTTTTACTTTAAAAAAAGGTAAAAATGATTTGAAGAGCAGTTAACTATCTCATTTTATTGTAATATTTTAAGTATTATTTTGTTGGAAAAGGAAAAGAGTTAAGTGTTGGAAAACATAAATTTTCTTTTGTGTGAAAAAAAAATAACATAGGGTTTAGGACATGTCAAAAGGTTTATTAAACAATCCTTAAGCTCCTAACCAAGTTTTGCAGCCAATCACATCAAGTTTATCGAAGATAGATAACATTATGAAAATATTTCGTAGTGCCTATAGGTGGTGCTACGAAAAAAAATTGTAGCACCTACAAGTCACACTATGAAAATATTTCATAGCGCCTAGAAGATGTTTTGTAAGCAAGCTTTCTAACTATCACATCGATTATTTTAAACTGTTAAATTCCCTTACGAGTAACTTAAGTCATATTTCAAGTTGATGTGATGTGAAGGAGGGTTTCCAAGTGTTTTAAGAGGGTTTTAGAGATAAACCTAAAATCTAAGCTTGTGCACAAATCTTCATCTCCAGCAAACCAAAAAACGTTTTTTTGAGTAGACAATCGGGTTTTTTTCGCCACTTTTTGCAACACAGTGTGAGAAAGAAACTGTGTTATCTTTTGAAGGATGGAAAAATCCGGCCATATAAGGCGTTTTTAACCTGATGGAATTGAATGGTTTCAAGCATATGAAGAGTTATAATTTTTCTAATGGGAGCCGCTTTTTCTTCATTCCAATAGTTATAATTTGAGTTGGTGCCACGATTTCATCAATTCTTTTGATTGAAGCACAACTAGGGTAAGATATTTGTAATTTCTAGTCACTGAAGAGTCTATTGTAGAAGCCACATGTTTATCAATTGAAGGGGAAAAGTGGTTTAAGAAACATATGGTACAGGGTGTGGATTTGAATTTCTTCTTGAAAGAAGACTCTCAAAACCCTCATTGGAGAGTTGGAATATCTTGGAGCCTGTTAAAGCTAGAATGGAGGAATGTTGTAAGGAAAGTCCAATTTTTTTTCTTGTGACCTAAGGTACTCTAAATACTACATGTATCATATGAGATCCCTTTTCAACTTGGTTGGTTTTAGTAAGATGAATTTACTATACTTCTTCCATCAAATATTGTTGAAAATTACCATGAAGGTGAGAACTGGGAAAGAATTGTATCCTCATGAAGTTTTTCATCATGGTTTAATTAAGTTACTATACAGCCTTGAATTAAGTAACTATGTAGAATAATTAAGAAGAAGAACAAGGAAGTGCCTTGTGCCTAGAAGACAAAGGAAAGGCAAAACAAAGAAACCTATTGAAACCCTAGCTATGTAGATAGAAGTTGAGTCCATCCATCAAGATCCTGTTGAAAAACATGTAGAAAATACTATTGTAGAGATAGTGATTAGGTTTTATGAGACAAAATAAGAAACAACAAGAATAAGTACAAGAGGGTAAAGAATCAGAACACATGGAGGTAGAAAACAAGAAGGGAAAGCATCCAAGCAGGAAATTAGCAAAAAGATAGAGGAGAATGTATAGTACTTCAGAAATCCACATACTAGGCCTATAAAGAGGACCATATTATATTTTAAGATGAATTTTAAACCTAAGTTTAAAGATCCAATCATTATTTATGAGGATGAGAGTGTAGGACCTTCCAAAAGCAAGAAAAATATGTAAGAAAGGTAAAACAAAGTTTTCAAAAAAGATAGAAAATAAAACCCTAGAAACTGACAGAACCATTCAAGAAGAGAGAATTAAGGTTACAAGGTCAATAGAAGGTCAAGATATTTGAACATGTTTGCATAATCAACTAAAACAATAGAGGTTTGAGCAGGTCTACACTTTTATTTTTGTAAACATTGTATTAATCTAGAAACAGGGGAGGTTCACTTGTTTGGCAAACCCTAAATTCCCAGTAGATACCACGAGCGACATCACTAGATAGTTTTGACAGTCTAAAGAATGACTTAGTAAAGAGGATATGATGAATACCCTTTTTTTGGTTTTGTCATGAAGATGAAGTTTTTGTGTTTTTGTTATAAAGTCAACATGATAAAGGTGACTTCAGAAGTGGAGATAGTTATGATTTTGGTTGCACGATTAGAGGTAGTTTTGTACGTTCATGCATCTCAAATACAATAAAACATGAGGTATACATATTGCAGTGACAATGCACAATGCCTAGAATTCAGTAAGTAGCTTCCAGATTTGAGTTTTCAATGATTTGACTCCAAACTATTTTCCAGAAACCAACATATATCTCATGACCAGTTTCCATAGATATTTTGTTTTATGTCTATATTCAGGATTGAAATTCTAATAGAATTATCAGTAGGGATTAGACTTATTTTGTAATGAAAATTATGAAAATATTGTAATATTTTGCAGTTAACTTTTCTGATATTGTGGATATCAGATTTTGTATATTTTCCTATATAATATATGAAAAAGGAAGACCGAGGGTTGGAAAATTTTGGACAAAACATGTGTATTGTGTATACATTTTGATATTAATGGATTTTCCTGTAAACAATGTTACACGTGAAATTTATAGAGATTCATGTGCGAAAGGTTTCCTATTATTTATCTACTGTAATTATTTTCTCCTTAGTCAAAACTTTGAACGGTAAGTATTCAATGTTTGAATAAATTGTTTATGAATTGTAATTCTTATACAATTATCATATTCATGTTACTCAAATTACTCATGTGTTTTTCGCCTTCGATGTTAGTTACATAAATCATATGGTTTCTTTGTTTTTGATGTTTACTCTCTACTGTCTTCTACCACATCTTTTTTATTATTTGTATAAGAAACCTAAATCTATCTTGCATCTGTTACAATTGTTCATACAAACTGTAGCTAGCACCCTTTTCCTATCAAAGACTCCATGCCTAATGGTCTCTTTCTCATTTCTTTCCAAACCAATTCCATGTGTTAGCGATTAAATCTATCCAATGAGATTATTAACCTGCTACTAAAGTGACATTAAGTGGTGGAGTTAAGGATAAATCCCTCTCGAGATTGAAGGGCCAACTTTCAATCTCAAAGTGGTCTAAATATTTCCTCAATGAGTTTCCTTCCATAGCCAAGGAAAAATTTTTATTGATAACAAACCATTCATTGTTTGAAAATATCCAAACAAAGAATTTAATGCACTCACAAATATCAATTGTTAGAAATTTTTTGGTAGTTTGATATTCATCACAAAAGGGTCATGTTAAACTCCCATTCATTTTAATCACCTTTCTCTCATTTGGGACTAGATCTACATCTTCCTAATCGAGATAGATTTATTTTTTTCACTTGCATCTTAGAATAGTTATGAATTTAGATTTAACAATTGCATTTTATAAGTCCTATCATACAAGGGAAAACTTTAGTGTGGATAAGTTAATCCCTCAATTTAGCTTGAGAATTACTTTCTTACAAGAATGCAACATGAGGTAGATCCGATATTTCTCTTGTTTAATGCTTATTAGAATATAACAAGTCATTAGGGAGAGATGGGGCGTAACTGGACTCAATAGAACCAGTCAGAGCCATAATCTAAATGGATAAGAGTCTAACTTGGGACTCTGACACAGTCTTCCAAAATTTTGATGAGGTCCTTTTTGGCCATCAACAGTTTTGGTGCTAGAAGGAGGGCCTACAATAATTTTTTTCCTTAAAGATTTTGTGTTTTGAAAAGTTTTATATTTTTCAATGGATCCTCTTAAATGACCTCTTTGGAGTTTCTTCACCAGACTTCCACCTGGCTTTACTCCAATCCAGGTACTAAATCTCTTGTCAAAGATGAAGTTTAATGGTAAGAAGAATGTCTATGCTTTTAATCATGTTCTTAATTTCATTTTAAATTGTAATAATTTTGATATTGAAGAAGGTGTTAACTGTAGAATGTTTACTCTCCCTTTGATAGGTTTGACTAAACACTAGTGTAAATCATTACCATTTGCCTCCATTTGCACTTGGGATGAGTTTGTAAAAGGTTTCATACATGCTTTTTAGGGTTACGACTATGAAAAGGTATGTGATCATCTTAAGGAACATCATTGATTCGAAGTTGATTTTTTAGATGATTTTCTAATTATATTTAAGTTAGTTTGTTTTCAATTTCAATCTGAAGATTTACCTCCTGAATTTCAATTAATATGATGGTTTAGAAATTTATTTTATCATCCTTGCATTCCAAATATTTATGAAACAATTTCAATATTTGATGAGCCATCTTCAATTTCTGTTAACATGACTGGAAATTCACATTTGGAGGATGTTCATGTTAACAATGATGAAATCTCTTCAGCCATGTATGATAAATTCTTTCAAATGGTTCATACTACCCACAATGTTGATGAAGACAATGATGCTCCTTCTTATGATGCTAGTCAACAATCACAAAGTTGATAATCACTTGATGATCAGATTGAAGAACTCATGGTCAATAAACTTGAAGAATCAACTACTACTAAATCTGAAAATCAACATGTACTAAAATCAAAAAATCAGCAAGCAAAGGAACCAATTGAAGATTCCAACAAAGTGCAATTTTCTACAGAAATTTCTATATTTTCCCATGTTGACCAGCCACAAAATATAAGGCATCCAAGCATCAATCTTCAAGAAAGTATGATCAACCACATAAATGATTATGAATCTGAAATTTGCATTGGAGAAAATGCACAAGAGTTTGCAAACAAAGAAATTTTCAAGTTCATTTCTTTCAATTCTCATTTCTCTCTTTACCCTGATCTTTTTGTTGATAGCAATTCATTTCTAACTTACATTAATGATGTTACAAAAAATGGAGAATCTAATGTAAATACTATGAATTATGAACTGTTAATTAGTTTTTATAAGGGCAAAGAAACTTTCAATGATAATTTTTTTTGGTAATACTAAAAAATGTGCTAAATCATTCCTTTTTCTAATACATCATATGGAAGGGAAGGGAATACTGATGAAATTTGTCAAGTCATTTATGCTGATTTAGAGTTATAGGATAGTGAATCATTTTAGCCCTTATCAATTCCTCTCACTCTTGATAAAAATCATATATTTCAAAATGAGAATTCTCCTTTCTTTGACATTGCTAATGCAAAGTTTCATTTTGAAATCCTATTTAATCATAATGAATTTTCCATTCCTATTTATGATTCTAACTATCTTCAAGTTTTCATTCTTGATCATAGTCTTGAGCCTCTTTCTTACTTACAAGTTGATGTCAATAATGTTCCAATTGCATTATTATGGCTGATTCTTGTGAAGATAAAATCATTTCAAAAAAGTCCTAATTGTATTGTAACATTTTTTGTAGCACTATTGTAAATAATGATCTAATTTGGTTATTTTTGCTTAATTTATTTTGGTTATTTTCATATTTATTTTCTTCTTTTATTTTCGAATATTTGGTAACTTGTGCTAGCATATGGAGCAATTCAACATTGAATACTTTCCAAGTGCATTAATATAAGAATGCGAAGATGAAATTCAAAGCCATAATCATGAGCATCAAGAGCTTTTAATTTTACAATTTTTCATTTGTTGTTCATGTCTTATCACCTCCCTCTTTCTTCCAAAATGCATTTTTCACATGAATCATCACTTGAGAATGCATTAATACCATATGACCAACCATCTGACCCAATTGATGATCTCCTAACATATTCATTAAACTTTCATCCATACTTCTTTGATCCATTTGAAATTCATTTGGAAGGGTCACTTACACAAAAAATTGTTGATATTTCATCATATGTACATAATACTATTTTATGCAACCAACTGAAGAAATAGAAGAAAATATAGATCAACGACTTAAAAATTAGCCTCTTCAAGTGAGAAACCTCTTTTACATTACATAAATGAACAATTCTTGGATGATAAAAATGACATGACCTAATTTGTATATATAGGAGTGTAAGGGGTCACAATATAATCATAGCATACATAACAATAATAATGTAAGCTCTCAACAATAACAATATTGGGTTTCTATGGGGCACAACAATAACAATATGGGGCTACATAGGCACAACAATACAAATAAGGGGTATACACTAGCAATAACAATAAGGGGGCTACACTAGTATTATAGGGACCTAACATGCACCTCTCCTTCAAAAACATGTTGTCCTCAATGCTTGAGTAGTTTTGGATGCTTTTGTATAACTTATCATCCTCCCATGTGGAATCTTCAGTGAGTAAGTTCTTCCACTTAATGTGAAGCTCTGAAATTGATTGATTATGTAGTTGTCATGTTATTTTTTCCATGACTGCTTTGGGCTCGAATATGATTTTTCTTTCTTTGTCAAGTTATCACAACATTGTTTGAACTGGAAGCTTGTCACCGATAACCTTCTTTAAGAATTAAACATGGAAATTTGGGTGTACTCGGTAAGATATAGGTAGCTCCAATTTGGATACCATAGTACCAATCTTTTGCAACACGTTTTAAGGACAATAGTAATTGGGTGATGATTTATTATCTTTCTTAGCTTGCCTAAGGGAAATTTTCTTGTATGGTTGTAGCCTAAAAAATACCGAGTTGCTTATGTTAAAAATTATTTATCTGTGATGTTGATCTTCCTATTGTTTCATTCAATTCTATGCCAGAGTGAGGTTATCCTTTAAGAGTTGGAGAAATTGTTGTTGATGTTGGATGTGATCTTCCAATGCTTGAACCTTATAATTTTCTCTTAAAGATGATTTGATGGATGGTGGAAGATATCCATAAAGTGCCATAAATGGGGCCATTTTTTTTGTAGCATGGAAGGAAGTGTTATACCACCATGAAGCTAGAGGTAACCACTTGACCCATTATATTTGTTTATTAGATATAAAGCAACAAAGATATCCTACCAAACATTTATTCACTTTGTCAGTTCGTCCATCAATTGAGGATGATAAGATGAGCTATGAGCTAATTGAGTACCAAGACAAGAAAATAATTCCATCCAAAAATATTCAATGAAAATAGGATCTCTGCCACTTGCTATAATCTTTGGGATTCCATGAAGCTTTTGAATTGGTTCCATAAATGTAGTAGCGACTGTACTGTCTTTAAAAGGATGAGCTAATACACAAAAGTGTGCATACTTGGTAAATTTATCAACTACCACAATGATGACACTTTTTCCTTTAGACTTGGGTAAATGTGTGATAAAATCCATTGAGACCTCCTCCCAACGTTGACTTGGAATGACTAAAGGTTGTAACAGACCCAGGGTCTTAATTGTCTCAACTTTATTTTGTTGGAAAACCAAACATTCTCCCATAAAATTTTGAATATTAGATTTAAGGCAATCCCAAAAAAAATCCTTCTTGAACCTATGGCAATTTTTTAAAAATACTGAGTGCCTCCTAAGGGAGAGGTTTGTAATTCAATAATTTCTTTGAGTTGGGAATTCTTACAAAGATATAAGTGATATTTTTACCATAATGAATCATTTTTCTAGCTAAATGTATCATATCTAGTAGGATCTTGTTGCAACTTTTGAATGAGTGTCCACACCTCTTCATCATTCTTCCGTTCATCCTTTTCTTTAGTTGTCCACTCAGGTTGGATAATAGAAATGGCACAGAGAAATGCTTCTACATCCTCATCCTTTCTTAAGAGTGCATCGGTAACATTATTGTTCTTCCTTTTTTTTTAGATGATTTCAAAGTCATAACCCAACATCTTTGTGATTCATTTTTGTTGATCTTCTAAAGATAATATTTGTTCCAAAAAAAATTAAAGACTATCATGATCTTATTTTACCTTAAAGTGCCTTTGCATTGGATAAGGTCATCATTATTTAGTGCATATAGTACTGCCAACATTTCCTTTTCATAAATAGCTTTGTGTAAATACTTTGCTTTGATTGGATGTTTTTAAAAACAAACGGGTCTTCCTTCTTGCATTAAAATCGCACCAATTCCGTTTTCGGAGGCATCACATTCCACAATATAGGTTTTTGTGAATTCTGGCATAGCTTAGACTGGTGCTTGGCACAATACCTCTTTAAGGTGTTGAAAGAAATTAGTTGCTTATGGAGTCCAAGAAAATGCATCTTTCTTCAGTAATGATGTTAGAGGTGTCTCTGTTCTCCCATAACTATTAACAAAATTGTGACAATACCCTATTAACCTGAGAAATCCCCAAAGATGCTTAATGGTTGTGGGGATTTTCCATTCCTTAATGGAGTTAGTTTTGTTAAGGTCTACCTTAACACCCTCATTAGATACAGTATGACCTAAATATTCCACCTCATGTACTCGAAAGAAACATTTGGAAGTTTTTACATATAATTTTTTCTCCTCCAAAAGTTTGAGCACCTTGTCAACATGTTGAACATGATCCTTCCAAGACTTGTTCTAGATTATTATATCATCAAAAAATACTAACACAAATTTTGTAAGGAAGGGTTTGAAAATGGAATTCATCAAACCTTGAAATTTGGAAGGTGCATTAGTAAGGGAAAAAGGCATGACCAAAAAATCACAACGACCCTCATGAGTTATGAATTTTGTTTTCAAAATGTCTTCAGTCTTCACTTTAATTTGATGATATCCTTAACGAAGACCCATCTTGGTGAAGTAAGTTTTTCCATGCAATTCATCCAACAATCCATGAATGACAGGAATGGGAAATTTATCTTTAATAGTGAGCTTGTTGAGCTCACTATAATCCAAACACACGCACGATGATCCATCCTTCTTGTGCACCAATACTACGAGAGCAAAGAAAGAACTTTGACTAGGTTGAATTATACCAACCTCTAGCATTTCTGTAACCATATATTCAATCCCACTCTTTTTGGCATGAGGATATCTATATGGCTTGATGTTTGGAGGAACACTTCCTGGAATCAAATGAATAGCATGATCATGATCATGAATAGGTGTGAGGCCTTTGGGAGACTCAAAAACATTTGAATGTGTACTATACCTAGGGGGGATAATATGGGGTACAGAGGGAGGTACCCAAGGGAATAATGTAATAATGGGATGGGCCATAGTAATAAATAAGGTGGTTAACCCGTATCATGTAAGGGACCACAAGTAGTTAGAAATAATGTAATAAGCCCATGGTATTAGATAGATGGTATTGAGGGAACCATGGTAATGACCCATGGTATTGTATGTATGAGGTCTATATAGAGGCTAGAGACTCCCCATTGAGAGATATGAACAGGTGTATGGCTTGTGGAGTGTTCTCCTTCCTTAAGGAGTGAATGTATGGTGTTGCCCTACCTTAAGGGTTTGATTAATAAAGTGAAGCATTTCTATATTCATATATTGTTATTTCTTGGGTTTATTTTTATTATCATATATTTCTGGGTTAGATCTATAACAAGTGGTATCAGAGCTATAACAAGTGGTATCAGAGCAAAAATAAAAAAATAAAAAAATTCTACTTTTCCCAACAAAGTGCTCTGATACCACTTGTTATAGATCTAACCCAAAAATATATGATAATAGAAATAAACCCAAGAAATAACAAGATATGAATATAGAATTTCTTCACTTTATTAATCAAACCCTTAAGGTAGGGCAACACCATACATTCACTCCTTAATGAAGGAGAACACTCGACAAGCCATACGCCTATTCATACCATAATCCTTGACATCTCTCAATGGGGAGTGTCTAGCCTGTATATAGGCCTCATACATACAATACCATGGGTCATTACCATGGTTCCCTCAATAACATCTATCTAATACCATGGGCTTATTACATTATTGCTAACTACTTGTGGTCCCTTACATGATACGGGTTAACCAACTTATTTATTACTATGGCCCATCCCATTATTACATTATTCCCTTGGGTACCTCCCTCTGTATCCCATATTATTCCCCCTAGGTATACTATAGAATGATTGTGCAAGGTTTTTTTGTAGATCTAGAGAAATAGATGATTTTGATGTTTGAACCTCTAGTGAGAATAATTGTGCAATTACGCCTCTGTGTTCCTTATTTAGAATATTTGTCATGAAATTAGAGCTGATTATATTTCTTGGTTTCCCTATGGTACCCCTTAATTCAATTTCCTTTCCTTCCCAAAAAAAATTTAAGAAAAGTTGTTGAAAATTAAAAGCTATCACCCCCTAAAGATTGTAACTATTAGAATCCTAGTACAACATCAACACCAGCCATTGGTGCAATGGAAAGAATTGGAATATTTAATACATATTCACCGATGGTTATCTTGATATTATGGCACTTTCCAGAGAAATATAGTTCCTCCATTTGCAACCATCACTTGATACTCTGGTGTTGGATATAGGAAGAAATTAAATTTGTTTGCTATCTTACAATGAGTAAATTTATGGGTACTACCTGAATCAATTAGCACTACTACCATTTGTTTCTTGATATATCCTTCTATCTTGAGAGTTTGAGGAGTGGTAAATCCTACAAATGCATTACAAGATATGGTTGGATTCATTTCTTCTTTCTCTGGGGCTGGTTCCTAGTGTATATCCTCTTCTTTTGATGTTTCTTGTTCCTTTTCTTCCTCCTCTTCAAAATATATCTAAAATAATTTCTTCTCAATGCACTTATGACCTTTAGTGTATTTTCTATCACAACTATAACAAAGCCACTTTTATTTTTCTCCTTTAATTTTTGTGGTGTCAACCTTGTAGGTTGTGGAAGGCTAGGAGCATAAACACTTCCATCTGTAATAATGTGAGTGGTAGACTTCCTTATTTCCATAATTTTCTTTCAACTTTTCTTGCCACCCTGAGCATCTTTTCCAATGAATCAGGTTCCAAAGGTGGACCTCATGTTGGATGTTATCCTTTAAGGTCCCTATGAAGGCATCAATCATATGCTCCTATCGAATATCAATTACCCTGATATTAAATTTTGGGAATTCCTCATTGTGCTCTGTCATTGAACCCTTTTGTTTGAGATTTATCAATTGGCTAAAGAAGGACGTTCTCTTTCTATCCTCATAATGTGCTATCATTTCCTCCATAACAATTGACCAAGTGACAAGTGGTTTACAAGAAAAAAGACATCGATACCATAAAAATGGATTTGTTTCTCAATATAAAGTTGCAATGCATAGCTTTTGTGTGTGTTGCACATCATGGAGATCAAAATATTGCTCCATATGTAGTATCCATGTTACCAGATCCCTACCATCAAACTTCCTCATATCGATCTTTCGAATGTGTTGGGTCTTAAACCCAAAATTGGAGTCTCCAAAATCATTATTAACATTCCTTTTGTTCTCATCACGAGTTTCATGGAATACCTTTTCACCCTAAGGAAGCATTTCTTGTAGCAACTTTGTCAAACCTTCCTTCAAACCTTCCATGTCTTATTTTAAACCATTCATGTCACCTTTTAATCCATCCATGTAACATTTTAAACCATCCATGTCACATTTTTGTTAATCTTTGGTTGTTCTTTGTGAGAGAAAAATTTGTTGCAATTCTTCCTCTTCATGCGTCATAATAGATCTTTCTGCGAGAATAATGGGTGTGGGATTCTTTTATTTGGGAGGAATTTTAGAGCTAAATACTGATATCTATGCTTAAATATTCCCTTGGAATCACTTCAAATTTATTTTTCAAACAAATTTTATGCAATTTTAAAAAATACACACATTTCTCTTGATTTTAGGAGCTTGGTCATGAAATAGTTGTAACTTTGTAATTACGGATCTCCAAGGTCTAAAATTATGTCCTAATGCCACAAGTCCGACCAATATTTGATTCTTCAATATAGGGTTATGCCAAATATCCCATGATGACCCGATCATGGACTAGTTCAATAGAGAAAAGCTTTACGGGATGCCATGTATCACTCTTTGGACATTCACCCCTGAAATTACTACAAGAAAAACTAAAGTTCTTACAGTTTTAGTTACTTTTTACAGAATTCAAATCCCATGCTTGAAACGAAATTTATGACGAGTTTCCCTAGGTCTCATGTTTGAGACTAAATTCTAGAGCTTGCAAAAATCCTAACTTCCCCGGATCATATCTCAGCCAATATAGCGAACCAAGATCTGAAATTTTTACACCAAATTCAACAATATTTCGGCTCCACTTGGTTGAAATTTCAGCTTCTGAACCCTGGTAGAAAAAACATTATAGTGAAAATTCCAGGATGACCTGTCTGAAGAAGTGAAACCCTACAATACAAATCTTTCATACTAAATGATATGCAACCATCTCACAACATACAAGAAAATATATATCAACGACTTAAAAATAAGCCTCTTCTAGGGTTAAACCTTTTTTAAATTGAATAAATGAACAATTCTTTCATGATACAAATGACAAACCTACTTTGTATATATAGGAGTCTAAGGGGTCACAATATAATTAGATCCTACATAAGAATAATAATGTAAGGGCATAACAATAACAATAGTGAGTTTCTATGGGGGCACAAAAATAACAATAGTGGGGGCTACATGGGAAAACAACATAAACTTTGAAACGGGAACTTATACAATTACCCATTTCATTGAGGTAGCAAAAAAGTCAACCGATTTTGAAAAGTGGTGATGCGGAATACATATATATATTTTTTTAGCATAGTTTTTGACACTCTAAATTTGTTTAGTTACATTAGTTTTTAGAATGTTAGTGATTTTCACACTGATTTTAAAAAGTGTTGACTCTGCATCAAACCCATTTTTTAAAAGGCTTACTTTTTTACTTTAAATTTTCTAATGTATTAAATGTGAATAATTATTTTCTAAATTTAACAATTTTTGAAGTGGTCTTCTTCTTCATATATATATATATATATATATATATATATATATATATATATATATATATATATATATTAATTTTTTTTTGTAGCCAGGTATTTATTTTTAGATATGTTAAAGTTTCGATATTCTACATATTTATATATCGTTAATTAATTTTCCAATGCACATCAAACAATTGTCTCTAAAAAACAGTAATTTTTAACAATTGACAAGAAAAAAAACATTTTGAACATAAATATAACTAAAAAATTACACATTTTGATGATCTTTTGCTAGAAATGACATGTCAAAATCACAATTTTTATAGGAAAAATTTAACAAAAAAATGGTTAAATAATAGTTTTTTTATGAATTTCATGCCAAAAAAAAATAATAATCACATTTTTAAAAAAAAATAATGATTCACATAAAAATTAAAGTGAAAATCACATAATACAAATATTGAACATATAACAACATTAACTAAATACTTATTCTTCTCATAAAATGTCAAAGTCAAAACATTACAAGTATAACTAATTAATAGTTACAAAAAATGAGCTTGATTTCCAAGAATAACTTAAATTTAATAAACAATATCATGTAATCCAAACTTTTCATCCTCTAGAGTTTTATCATTGTCTTCTTCCACAATATTTTATGCTTCATTTTGCTCATTTTCCTCTTCTGATGGATCTTTGATGTCTGTGAATCTCCCAATGTATTCCTTTCCAATCATTCCATCTAATGGTGGTTGAGGTTTCTTTGCCTTTTTTGCCACACGTGATTCACTAAAATCCCCTTTCCTCAACCCAATTTCTTGCGTTGTGTCTGGAATAAATTGAAGAGCATTAATTCTTTGCTGAATAAATTTGCATTGTATTGGGTCTTTTTCAACGACAATGCAATTTTTTCATTTTTGTAGGCAACATGCTAGTGTTGTACCTAATTATCAAGAACAAAAGGAATATGGAATTAAATTAGTATAATGACAAATAAATTAAGAAAAAATATAATGAAATTCAATTTATGTAATAAAACTTACCTAAACCTGAAAATAAATCCAAAACCCAGTCTCCTTCATTTGAACATAAGTCTATAAGATAGTTAATCAATGATTGTGGTTTTCGATAAATGTTAACTATCTCTCCTTTTCCTTCTTTATCTTCATATGTTAGTTTTTTCACAACAACATCATAAAACAGTACTTGGCTATGACTCTTCCCATCTACCCAATTAAGAAGCATAGACTTATAGCTATCATCTTTTATCCAACTATCAGTATGGATGAACTCACAATCATTTATAATTGGTTGATCTTCACGGTTAAGAATATTTGACTTTTTCCTGTAACATGAAATAGTAAAAGTTCAATTAACTTGTATATAAGTGATTTTTTTAACATTAATCAAACATACAATTTCAATGTCTTACCATGTAAGATACATCCTTGACTTTGTTTTCCCCTTGAAGCTTGTTAATAACAATGCCAATTGTCTATTTCAATGAAATGTCATAAATCTCCATAATGGTGATGATGTGACTTCTACAAATCTCGCAACCAATTTACTAAGAGCTTGATAAGTATAAGAGTCACTATCATAGTCAATGTTTGGGATATTGAAACCATGGGGAATATCTGCAATAACTAGGGAATAATCCCTTTTATGTATGAATTTAGCAATTTATTCACAATCACCTCGTATTACTTGATATTAAATAGTGTCAATCCCATTCCAAATGAAATGAGTAAGAGTTGGATCAAGTTCAACATTCCTAAGATGCTGCTTTTTCAGTCTTTCAATCTTAGTTTTGTCAAGAAAGCTTATAAAAATATCTGGTGCTCCATTTGCATCCTTCCTCATATTTAATAAAATAAGAAAATATATGTATAAGTTGTAAAATAAAAATAGTATATAGATGAATAAAAATGAATGTGTAAATCGACATACCTTTTGAAATAGAAGATAAAAATATTTTAGTGTTGATGTAGAACTTGAATCTGAGTAGCTGCGTACAACATCATCCCAACTATCTTCATTCAACAATTTAACCATTTGTTCTTGTATTTTCATGTAAAATTTGTGACTAAATAGGTAAACTAAAAAATGTTAATATAATGATATGTATAACAAATACTATAAAGAACAATATGTTATATTTAAAAAAATAATAATCTAGAAATAAGTAAAACTAATTCAACAAACTTACTTTTGAAATTCCTCACACATTTTGTCCAATGATAATTCCCCTGACTTGACACAGGATAATATTTCTTTGACAAGTTTTTCATCCTTCAATCCTTGTAATCCTCTCCAAGGTGTGATAGTCATATCTTATGGAAGTTGCTTCATTCACGATCTGATTTACTATTGCTACATGTAAATGGTTTAGACTTTTAGACTTTTTGGTTTTTAATGCCAATGTTCACACACATGCTAAAAATCTCATGAATGAATTCCCATATCTCTCTAGTTCTAAATTCCAACTGGGAAATGTTATCAATACATATGAATATATCAGAATGTACTTTTCTGCCTTTTGAATTGATTTTTTCCTTAATTTGATAGTCTATTTCCATAGAACATTCCTTTCGAAATTCTAGACTAACATTTATCTTATCACTACCACATTTTTCTTCAAATTCATTATGAATAAATATAACCCTTTGGATGAAATTCATAGATATCCTATACTCATTATTTGTATTATGATACCATGCCAATAACTTTGCTTTTGTATCTAATAAACCAACATAAATGATACATTTCATTGTTTCAAAACACGGGTTATTGGGATATTCCTCCATAAATTTCCTTTGATCTTCTGTAGAATGGTCCCCCCCAAGCACATAATAATTGTATTCAAAACATTTTGACTTATCAAATGCTTCTTTGTTGGGAACTTAATTTGGATCAACAAGAAACACATAATCAACCACATAAGCATATGGATTGTACCTCATCAATGTCTTCAAGTTGTGAACATGTAGGTGGTGTGGCTTTCTAATTTGATATTTAAATTGTTATTCACTTGGCTTATAGATTTGTCTCACATTAATCTGAAATGTACGACCACCCTGAATTAAGTTTGTCTTTTCCAAGTTATGTTGAATGGCATTTTGTTTTTCTTTAATAATGCCATCCTCTAAATTAGCTCTTGGTGTAATGGTTTCCTTATTTTCTTTCCAATTTTCACTAGGATCTTCACTGTTGGCCTTGAATATTTGAGAATGATTAACTTTCATTTTCTTCCTCCTCTTTTCTTCTATATAAATGACATTCTCATCATTAACTAGAACATAGACATTCTTAGGCATTTTTACTTTTGGTCTTTTATAGTTCTTCTCCTTTCTAACATCATTTCTAATCTCATCCTCAGTAATGGTGTCATATTCTTTAGCATCAATTTCAATTTCCTCATCTTCAAAAGTAACATCTCTACATTTGCTAGATTTATCCACTATATACATTCTTCGTTGATCCCTTGGATGTAGTTTTGTAGCATCATGAATTACTATTTTTTACCTGTTTTCCATATCTTCCTTTGACCCTGAGTAGAAACTACTTACAACATTCATAATATCTTGTTCTATGAAATAAATGCCTAACAATATAATTGACATATTTTCAGTAAAATTCTGTCAAACAAAATATCATATGGCAATAAAAACTAAGCTAAAAAAATATAATGATACAGTTACAATAACGCAAAACACATAAATATAAATAACAATACTTACCATATCTTGTGCAATCTCATTTATGATTTGTTTACACATCTTTGTAGATTACTATTGTAGTGTCATGCATTGAAAATGATAACTGATATTTAATCTTGTCATGTGACTGGGGAAATTTTGTAAGTACATAAACAACTTCAGTGTCCGGTATCAAACAGATGTTGAGTACTTTTATGAGCACCACATAAACTCCAATATCATTATGGGTATCAACATATAGATATATCTGTAGATCTTATTTTCCTTCTCTATCTTTCACGTACCATACATTTTCTATCTGCGTCACTTCTTTTGATTTCTTCCAGTGAAAAATCATCTTCTTAACGTTGGAGGCACTTGATAGATTTGTAATTATTAGCTCAAATTTGGTTCATTCAACAATGTTTTTTGAGGATCCACCTTTAATTTTGGTAGTCTTTGGTCCAGAAAGATTCACAAAAAGCTTCCTTGATGCCATTTTCCTGTAAAAAAATACATATATATATATAAATCACTAAATTACAAAAAAAAAACAATAGCTTAAACAAAAAAAACAAAATGAAACAAACTCTAAAAATGATAAATAGTCATAAATCATAAATAATTTTTAAAACATAACCTTTAAAAAAAGAAATGTCCTGCCACTGCCAGAGGTCCAATGGGCCTCCACACCAATGGGACCATTGGTCCGCAGGAGTGGGGTGGAAGGGGGTTGCATGCAGACCCTCTCACTTGACCCCAGCAGTCCAACGGGCCCGTGGGGATGGAGGCCTGATTCTCAGAATCGGGCCTCGACCCCGAAGGCTCATTGGGCCGTGGGGGTGGGGCAGGAGGGGTTGCATGTAGCCCCGTCCCACCCCACCACCATGGCCCAACGAGCCTATGGAGGTGGAGGCCCGATTCTGAGAATCATGCCTCCACCCCCACGGGCCTGTTGGGTGACGAGTGTAGCAGGGAATTTTTTTTTTTTTAATTATTTATGATTTATGATTATTTATCATTTTTAGATTTTGTTTCATTTTGTTTTTTTATTTAAGCTATTGTTTTTTTTTAATTTACTGATTTATATATATGTGTATATTTTTTGCAGGAAAATGGCATCAAGGAATATTTTTGTGAATATTTCTGGACCAAAGACTGCTAAAATTAAAGGTGGATCCTCAAAAAAAAATGTTGAATGAACAAAACCTGAGCTAATAAGTAGAAAATATATCAAGTTCCTCTAATGATAAGAAGATTATTTCTTACTAGAAGAAATCAAAAGAAGTGAAGCATACAAAAAATTCATGGCATGTGAAAGATAGAAAAGGTGAACAACATCTGCAAATATATCTATATTTTGATATCCCTAATGATAGTGGACTTTATGAGGTGCTGGGCAAAGTGCAGCCACCTCCCGCCCCACCCCCGTGCCCCAATGGGCTTGTTGGACCGTGGGGGAGGGATGGGAGAGGGCTACACGTAGCCCATTTCGCCCCACCCTTGAGGCCCAATGGGCTCGCGGGGTTGGAAAGCTCGCTTGGCTTGTAGGGGTGGAGGCCCAATTTTGAATCGAGCCTCCATCTCCATGAGCACGTTGGGCCATGAGGGTGGGTGCTTCCGGCGGGCACGACTGGGCCCAACACACCCACAGCAGATGTAGTGGCCTTCACCCTGCCATAAAGTTGTCAGGTAAGCCTAACTCATCTAAATTTTTAATTTCTAAAAAAAATCTAAATTTCATTAATAAAAATTTAAATATTATTTTACTCGAATATGTTTTTGGTCTAGTATTTAGATGAAGATAACAACCCAACTGACACATAACTACTAGTAAACATATGGGAATTTAAGACTTGCACACAGCAAAAGGGAAACTAACATTTTAAGTGTGATGATCTTTTATTGAATTTGTCGTCGATAACAATTTAGTTGCTCAACAAAATCATTCCAAGTCTTTTAAAGAACCTTGAAAAGCCTTGATGTGATGTGAGGAATAGTGATAATGAAAAAATGATATAGCAGAAATTACAGAATTGTTTGAATGCACGGTGAATTTGGTATTAATTTGTTTTTATAAAAACTTTAACATATAAATCCTATTATGGCGATATAGTCAATTATAATAAAGCGAACATTATGGAATTGTTTTACTGCATGGAGAATGTGGTATTATTTCTTTTATATAAAAACTTAACATATAGATCATGTTATGGTGATATAGCAATTTATTTTAAATGTGTGATAGAAGATATAATAAAAATTAAAAGAAACATTCAATTGTCTAGTAAATTCTATATAGTTTAAATAAAAAAATAATTTAGGTAAACGATTTAGTTTACGATTTTAATGTAAAGATTTAGTTTAAAAGATTAATTTCATATGAAAGTTTTAGTTCCAATTTTTCAATAAATTGTAGAAGAAAAATTTGGAGGGAAATACATGAAACGAATATTTTGGAGGGAAAATTTTAGGCAACAAAATTTTAGAGGGAAACTTTGGAGGGAAATTTTCATTCTTTAAGCTATATATTATCGTCAAGAGAGAGTGAATTTTTATCATTCAACCACTTCTATTTTAAAGCCATGGATTATTCTGATAGTGATGTTTTTCTTTGTGAAGCATCAACATCTTTGTCCCGTAACAACTCTATTGATATTGATGAATATAACGGAAATTCTTCCACTGTGAATAGAGAGTCAAATCTTCCACTTAGTCCTAATCCTAAGGACTATGAGTGCATCATTGATGAAAGGCAGGATGAATAATTTCAAATAGATAAAGGGTCATGGTTTCCACTTAGTCCTAATCCTATGGACTATGAGAGAAGCATTGATGAAGAGGATGAAGAAGATTTTCAAATAAATAAAGAATCGTGGTTTCCACTTAGTCCTAATCCTATGTACTATGAGAGAAGTAGTGATGAAGAGAATGATGAAGAATTTCAAATGAATAGAGAGTCATGGTGTCCACTTAGTCCTAATCCTATGGACTATGAGAGCAATAGTGATGAAGAGCATGATGAAGAATTTCAAATGAATAGAGAGTCACAGTGTCCACTTAGTCCTAATCTTATGGACTATGAGAGAAGCAATGATGAAGAGCATGATGAAGAATTTAAAATAAATAAAGAGTCGTGGTTTCCACTTAGTCCTAATCCTATGAATTATGAGAGCAGTAGTGATGAAGGGCATGATGAAGAATTTCAAATGAATAGAGATTCATGGTTTCGAGTTAGTCCTAATCCTATGGACTATGAAAGCAGTAGTGATGAAGGCCAGGATGAACAATTGCCAATAAATTAAGAGTCACGTTTTCCACCTAGTCCTAATCCTAAGGACTATGAGAGTAGTAGTGATGAAGGACAGGATGAAGCACTTAGTCCTAATCCTAAGGACTATGAGAGCAGCAGTGACGAAGGGAAGGATGAACCACTTAGTCCTAATCCTAAGGACTATGAGAGAAGCAGTGATGAAGGGAAGGATGAAGAATTTCCAGTAAGTAAAGAGTCACAATTTTGATGTAGTCCTAATCCTATGGACTATGAGAGGAGCATTGAAAATGAACATGATGAATAATATCCAATAAACATCAAATCAAATTTTCCATTTAGTCCTAATTCTAAGGACTATGAGGGTAGCACTGAAGAAGGGCAAGATGAATAATATCATCCAAGTTAGTATTTCAAAAGTAGAGATGGTCATAGTGAGGATAATATTCCTCACAATGATGATGAAAATTCTTAGATAGATGATGATCCAATGATGGATATGTTTCCAACAAATATTCTATTGAGGAGTAGGAGCAAAGCTTTTCGTATCAATTCAAAATGTTCTAGTTATACAAGGGGTAGAGGAGAATATGTCATGAGAAGAAGTTCTATCAGTGCTCTCATTTCAAGTGAATGTTGTCAAAAATATTGCTTGAAACATATGGATTTCAATTTTTCATTGGATAAAAGGAAGAGATATTGCCAATGAATAAAAGCATGAAAAAATCATATTTAGTGGGGTGCATGCAATCTACATTGTCAAGTTGTGATTATCATATTGGGTATTTATTTATCTATAGAAAGGCTTTCAAAATGTTTCATTCAATGGGTAATTTCAATCTCTCAAGAATCCAAGAAAATTTGGAAAAGGATCCCACATTTTATTCATAATTACATCATAAACGATAGTTTGGGCCATTATCAAATACTGCAAGGTTATGGATGAAAGACTTATTTTCAAAGCATGGAGAGTGTATTCCCAATAAAGAGACAATACATATTCTAGATAATTTCTCAAGACGAGAAATCTATAACTTATATAAAGAATATGTAAAGGGTGCTGAAGGAAATGGTTGATTTATTACATATCAATATTTTGTGAAGATATGGAATAAATAATTCAACAATGTCTGTATTCCTAAGAAGAAAAGGATGGGGATTTATAGTATATGTGCTTCTCTTAAATAAAAAATGGATAAATGTGAAGGGGTAGAAAGAGGTAAACATTCATAACATTAACTTTTAAAATTTTATAGTCATCAACTATGAAAATGTATTTATTAATGAATTTTTTTTTTATGTTGTGTAGATTCCATTGTCAAAGTGCTTCAAGAGCATCGTGAACAACAAACAAGTGAAAGAAAAAAGTTGTACAAGCATCGAAAGAAGTGTTATGATCATCCAAATAAATATTTGGGTTCCATAATTGGTGGCATGGACCAGAAGAAAACACTTCTACCACATTTTTTTCTCACACCCAAAAATTTACTGGAGGAAAATTCTATTCAATATCACTTGGTCAGTTGTATGGTATTTAATGGGAAAATGTTGCCAAGGGTATACTTCACAGCTCCAAATATTCATAATGATGCAAATCTGACAACACCCATAATTCATTATGTGCTTTCTCATTGGTCTTGTAATCTTGCTGAAGTTTTGTATCTACAATTGGACAATGCTTGTCGTAAAAACAAAAATCAGATTGTGTTTGGATATCTAAACATCCTTGTTGAATTAAGAATTTTTCAAAAGCTAAAGGTTGGTTTCCTTCTTTTTGGGCACACTCATGACCATATTGATCAAATTTTCAGTTGTTTTTCAATCACATTGAGGAGGAAGGAAGTTGGGATCTTGCCATCATTAATTGAATGTATTAAGAAATCATACGTGCTAGAGCCTATTTTTGATGTGTTGGAAGAAACTGTTGACATGCGAGGGTTTATTTTGGGATTGCATGGTGAGGAAAAATGCATTGAATAACTTAATGAAATTAGCTTCCAACATCAATTTCATATCAAAAAAGTTGATGGGAAAACACTAATATGGGGAAAGAAGTATTCAACTACTGTGGAATGGGCACCATCATCAAGTTTTTCATTTTTTAAGTTGATTCCAGGTCATCCAATATTTTCATCAAATATATTGTTATTACAATCAGTTTCTGAATTTCATAATGCATGTAGGAAGAATAGAGATATAAATTATTCTGATTACCTGGAAGAAATTAAAAAATTTATTAGATATACATATGAGTACTTTGATATTTCTGATTTAGTTTGTTGGGAGTATTTTTTCAATAATCAAAGTGATATCATTTCAAGAACAACAAACGAATATCTACTTTGAAACCTCCATTTATTTGGTCACAAAATGTGTCAAATGAACATGAGGAAAGAAACATTGTTGAACAACAACAATCTCAAGGTATTATTAATTATTCATAGGTAGAGGAAAGAGAAATGTATATTGGTTCCAGAAGGTCTCTTACACAACATGAAACCATGGAATATCTTTACAATGGTTCAATACATGATATTAAGGAGGGTTGCATGATCGCAATTCTAGTAGGTGGAGATCCCACATTCTAGGTTGCTAAGGTTATAAAGGTCATTACAGAAAATGAAGATGTTGCAGGTGTTGAAGTACATTGGTATGCCACAAGTACACACCCATTTAATGGTGTGTACAAGGTAGAGATGGTAGTTGATAAAAAAATTGGTGGAAAGTGAAAAAGAAAGGGTACAAATATAAATCATTGCTGCATAGACCTCTTAAAATTGGAGGATGTTGACATATTTGTTTATCAATTCAATTTAAAAAAGAGAGGAACTATTCGCTTCAAGACAATAGAGATTCTGAAGAGGTTGTTACCAGAAGAAATAGTGTCCAGATGGGAGTCTGCTGAAACCAGTCGTAGATCCAGAAGAATTTTGAAACCTAAAATGGTGGGCATGCATGTGGACTCAAATGGGGCACTAGTTGATGAATGAGAAGAATATTGAATAGCTTCATCTGCATCCAATCATTCATCTGAAGATGTGAATTCTAATGGTGTGCAAGAAAATATGAGTGATTTTGAATAATTTTATGAGACAATTTATATAACTAATATTTGCATTGTATCTTGAAATAAAAATTTTGATTTCCATATGGTGTTAAATGAAGTTATGAGTCATTTTTATGTTTTTTGGATTATATGTTTTAATTGCGATTACTTTTATTGTTTAGAATATCTACAATGCAACAATAACTTAGAGATATAAGTTATGTTTCATTCAATCCACAAGTATTTACATATTGATTCATTTAGTCATGTAATTTGTTCATAATGTCATGGTTTAAATGTGTTGAAAACTTAGGGTTTTTCAATTTTATGGTTGGAAATCTTCCAATTTTTTTTTTTTATCTTTAATGTTATGGTTGAAAACAATTAGAATGTTAGTGATCTTCGGTGTCATGTTATTATATGTTTAACAAAATGGATGAAAATTGATGGAATTTCAATGTGTTTTAGATCCCATTACTTTATGTTTATCGCCATTACTGAAAAATGTTGAAATTATACCCGAGAAAGAAAAATGTTATTCTACCAACAACATTAGTGTGTTTTTCATCAAAAAAAATTATTTTTCGCACAAAAAAAAATTGGTTTTACTGTCCTTTTTTACATATGTTAAAAATCAACCCTAAAAAAAAACATTGTTCAAGTATACACAATTTTCATTTTTAGAACCGTTTTTCATGTTTTCTGGGGTTTTTTGGCTAGAGTTCTTGTTTTGAGTTTATAGTTCCCATTTCAAAGTTTACATTGTTGGAACAACAATAACAATAAGGGAGCTACACTAGTATTATAGAGACCTATCATACTAACTGTGTTATGCAGGCCCAACACTTAAAAATGCATCATTTGAGCTTGTCATGTTATCCTTCCTTCTCTTAAATCCATTTCAACCATTAATTCCTATTCGTCCATGTTTTAATGATCTAATAAATATAATTTGGTTTCAGGGAAATCTTCAAGAATAAATATTTATTCTAAATATGATTCTTTTTGGAAATAAGTTAGCAATAGATGTACATATTTCATTCAAGGTTACTTTTGTTGTATTAATTATATTCGTGCTTTGGTTACTGATATTTGATGTGTAAATTTATGCAAAAAATAAAGTTCTTAAATGGTTACACTAGAAGTATGAAACTGGTTGGCAATAGGGCCATGATTGTATGGTACCGAGACACCTCCATTAGGCCTATGGATGCTCACTAATGGTGAAGAAATGTCAGGAAAGAGAGGTAATATATACTCGATAGATGTATGCTAATATAAAACCCCATGGTTAAACCTTTGCTATCCAATAGTAGAGATAAAAATTAAAAAATTAAAAGGTATTGCGTATATTTGGGTTCTTTGTCTTGAGATTGGAACAATCAAGTACTTTAATATTTTAGAGTCTATTTACCTTGATTCTGTCTTATGTGGAAACTTTTGAATATTGGCATTGTGTATGGGAAAATTTTATATCTTTTCAATATTTCGGTAAATTTCATCCTATTATTTTAACTAGAGATAATTGTTTCTTCCTTATGTATCACCATTGTTGTGGCAAAACAACACCCCCCAATTTTTATGTTTTACCTCAATAATAATAATGGGGACCCTCTATGTAAATTTTGGTCATTTTAATCC
The DNA here is from genome assembly GCA_031772625.1 of Pinus tabuliformis. NCBI lineage: Eukaryota > Viridiplantae > Streptophyta > Pinopsida > Pinales > Pinaceae > Pinus > Pinus tabuliformis. Next base: position 331,847,018 of record CM062804.1, on the reverse strand, counting down.
TTTCATACTTTGATTTCATTATTTTTGTGGCATTTTCATTCTTCTCAGTTTTCTGCTTTAATCATTTCATTATGTGCAGTTTCTCACCATCTTCCCAATGGCTATAATTTTGATGAGTTTGGAATTACGGTTTGAAAAATATGCTTATTCAAAGTTTGAGCAATTTTTACCACCTGGGCATAAATATGTATAATATGTATTTTATTTTAAATATGTGTTATACAATATTTATGATTCTGGAAAAAAATATCTCCCCTAGGTTGGTGGCTAACCTAAAAAAAAAAGAGACAAGGAACATAATTCTTTTCCTTAAAGTAAATAGAAGACGGAGTGAGGGCTACCTAGAATCCTTCACAAACTTTGCTATTTCTTTAGCTTGGAAGCTCTAATTCCAGATGTGAATGCCAAAATTAGAACTTGCAAAGTCAGATAACACAAGCCAAGAAACTACGAGATCTATGCAATATCATCTAAGTAATCCATTTAATAGATCAACATGGTATTGAAATACATGAAATAACAACATCACATATAGGAAAACAATGAATTATTTTTATTAATATAAATGGAAGGAGATTACAACCATGAGTCATAGTTGACCTTGTATAAGAGCCCCTCCAAGTTCTTTACTTATCCTTTCCTTGTCACAATATGCACCTTCAATCACCCTAAATGCATGATATGATAACCACTCACTACAACAACATAAGGGCAAAATCACTCTCCAAACGCAAACCCCCAACCACATAGAAGGTTGGGAATATATGAAGAAGTAGGGTAAGTTGGGATTTTTTATCCAATTACCAATCTAGGGTCTAAGATCCACTTTTGATGGACGGATAGGATCAATGGATAAGTGGTGAAAACTCCAAAGTAGGGAAGGATAGGATCTGAATTTTTTGTCAAAGGTAAGTAATTATAAAAACATTTGGAAAATCCTAGAAGAGGAAGCTTCCATAATTCTAATGGTTCTCCCAGATTTCTAGAAATAACTCAGGTGCAAAGGGGAGCTACCTGTTGGTGCCCAAAATAGGCCACAATGGAGAAACATGCAAGTCATCGCACCCTATAGGCATATAGGGAGCATTGGTCCTAAAACTGGCACAGATGATCCACTTTAAGGCTAAAATTTGGGGGGATGAAGGGAACATGCTTAGGGTTTTATGAAATATGGTGACAAGGGGGCATAACATGTTGATTGATCCCATTAGGAGGTTTACTGATTGCATGTGAAAAAATGGCTTATAATAGAATGCCCCCTAAAGCACAAAGTCAGAGATGATGACTAATGGTTGAAGTGCTTTACCTTGTGACAAGTCAAGATCAAGGACAACTGATGAACTTCATATGTTACAATACATTTAAAATATTACATCTTAATTCGTTTAGGGAGGCATACCCATACTTAGCTCATAATCTAACATAACATGTATAATCATCAAAAGAAGCATCCACAGATGCAACTGGTCGACCCATGACTGGATGAATGTCTATATGATCACGACCATCATACATTGTGATCTTTGTATAACTCTTGAAATCACAACCCGAATGGATGAAACTAGATCTTGGGTCTTCTATCTCATTCACACGAACACTAAATGTATGAGTCTAACCATGTGAATCAATGAACTGGAGTTGAACATGTATACGCCATTTAGTTATCGTCCAATGATGTAAATCATTAAAAATGCGAGAGAAACCACTGATGATTTTAATGGATTTCAAGGTACTCAAGTACAATCTGTATGATGTGAATAAATGATTTGATGTCGAACACCACACAATTTTGTCTAAGGACATTGACGTGAAGGTTTCGCCAAGAGCGAGGAAAATTTCCATTAATGTATGCAAGCACCAAGGTACCAAAGGTGTGCTTTTAAGTTAACTTCCTAGATAATGTGTTGATGTGACAGGAAGCAACACATCACAGGAGGGCCTTGATGTATCCCCCATCAACGACACAAAATAGGTATCATGATTGAGACAAAATGATTGGAATGATGCTGACATAAAAGTACACCAAGAAAGGCACACATGAAATGAAGGCCTAAGATTATTGTAGTAGAGATCAACTTAATAATGTCTCTTGGACACACTAGCGACACTAAATAGAGTTGGAAGCATTGACCCAAAAGCTAAATGGAGGCTCTGAAAATGGTATGATAACCAAAAGACAAGAATATTACGCAACCTAGCAACCACGAAGATGAAGTGGAAGAGTGTTGTGTTCAAGAGTGACTCACTTCCATTAGCAAAAATGGAATCCCTTGTTTTCCCAAATTCCCCAACCATACTCATGAGTACCTATTTATTTTTTAACAAGCTTGAGCATAACATATGCTTTATTTGTAAGTCCATACTTCAGATGAATCCTTCTAAGAATATTTAACGAACCCAGAGAAGGAGTGGTTTGGCCTCGTCATGATTGATGAGTCCATCATTGTTTTATGTTTTAATTAGTACAGTGGAGGTAAAACTCAACATGTTTTTCCTGTTTAAAGAGTTTGAAAAAGAGGCAGAAAAGAAAACTCCAAATTTCCCTTTTCGTAGGTAGTCCCTTAGGCCTAAAATGGTAGAAAACAATACCCAAGAGAACCTCTTAGCCAACTTTGACTAAGGTATTCATTTTTCGTAATTAGTCCATCTCAGTCTGGAAAAGTGTTAAACTTATAGAAAGAAGATGTCTTTTCGTTTACTTCTACAAGTTCAGAAAGACAAGTGCTCGACAATATTTTCATATTTTTGGAGTCTAAAAAGAGTTAAAATAGAAATCCTCCCGAAGGAACGAATGGTATAAAAGGTAGCAACTAGTTCTGGTGATGATGGAAGTTCTCAAAACACATAAAATGTCTAGCGGTTGGCTAATAAGACCGCTCATTGCAGCGGTTCCTCAGGAAAGGGTAAAAAACCAAGTGAAAGTGTATGATCAACCAAACAAATGGTGATGATGGAATGAAAAAGCGAAGGCTCATCTGGAAAAAATAGGATAATAAAAATGGCAATCATGAGGGATAAAATGGGAATGGTTTCATTTTTACAAAAGTTTGAAACATGGGAAACTATGCTTGAAATTGGTTACATTTTCACATAAGCTTGAAACAGAGGAAAAAATATGATTGAATAAGTTGCATGCCCCCATCATATTGAATCAATTCAAGGTACATGCCCCCCAATATTCATTTCATGCACCTAAGTAGACTGCTGGGTACTAACAGGTGGATGGAATGAAGGTTCATTTACAAGATCAAGTGAAAGACTCGACTAAAAATTTATGAGATCTAATCAAAGACTCGAATTGAAGGGAATCCGTTTCATTTTTTAATGAGCTTGATACAAGAAAAGAACTATGCTCATGGGACCTTTTTTCATTTTTTTTACAAGCTTCACAGAAGAAAAGGAACGTTTCTCTGGGATCTTATTTCATTTTCTAATGAGCTTGACATAAGAAAAGGAACTTTGCTCCAGCTCCTTGTTCCATATTTTAAGGAGCCTGACACGAGAAAAGGACATCTGCTCCAGGAACCTTGTTTCATTTTTTAGGGAGCTTGACACAAGAACAAGAACTCTGATATGGGAACCTTTTTTCATTTTTTAACGAGCTTGACACAAGAACAAGAACTCTGCTCTAGGACCTTGTTTCATTTTTTAAGGATCTTGACACAAGAAAAGGAACTTTGCTCTGCATCCTTGTTTCATTTTTTAAGAAGGTTGACACATGAAAAGGAACTCTGCTCCAACATTATTTCATTTTTTAATGGGCTTGACACAAGACAAGGTACTCTACTCTAGAAGCTCGTTTCATTTTTTAACGAGTTAATTAATTTGTAATTATTATTATTTTATTAATTAATTTAACCAATACATATTAATTTAATTAATTATAGTTTATTTAACTAATTTGTAAATAATATTATTCTTTATTTTTTATTTTAATTAATAATTAATTTAAAAACTACCAGATTCAAAACTTGTATATAATAATATGTATTATAATAAAACAATATAATTTGTTTATGAAGTCATCCCGCTCAAGTGACCCCGATGGAATTAACTTCAGCACACATTAACATCTCGAATCACCGGAACGAAGTTACAATGGGATGGTTTATTTACAATGGGTAGACTAAAAAGATAAGGTGGAGGTAGGACCCACTACATGTTATCCCGGCTCCTCCCTCCCCTCCTCCCATTTATAACTCCCTCTGCTCCCCCTTCCAAGTTCCACTTCATACTTCTTTCTGGGCTCCATCCTCCTTATAACTTTCAGCCTCTCATTTCCATCACCTCCTCACATACATATCTTCCTTATACCTCCCCTCTCTTCCATTAATAACAAACTCACGTGGCATATTTGTTAGCCCAAGAAAACCACTTTTTTAAATTAAAAAATGTTTTTTAATTCTTTCTAATAGTTTAATTAATTTATATATATATTAATTTAATTAAATTAATTTGTATATATTAATAATTTTAACTACTAATTTCTTCACTTAAATTATTTTGTTATTAAAATCATCTTGTAATTAGAATTTTATTTAATTTGTATATAATATGTATAATATTAAAAATACTAAGATATTGCCTAGGCATGCATTTTCCAGAACTTTCGCAGTTTTGACACTTCAATTATGGAAGGATCTATCTTGAGTTCTTGGCCAAATGAGGCCTAGGATGGCTTGTTGGAAAGCTAAAACTATGGAGAATGTTGGGATTGGAGGCATAACTAGATTCGGTCATAAATGTGCCTTAAAATTAGTATAAAATGGAGCTGTGAAATATTAACAAAAAATAAATTTGGAAATTTATTTTGAAACAATTTCATCTACTAAAAATTTTGTTGTTGAAAATTGATTTGAAGGAGTCCCTATTGATCCATAGAAGTACTGATAGTTTGGAAACATGATTTTAATTTAATTAATTTATTTAATTTGAGATTTATTTGCTTTCCTAATTTTCGTATTTTGATTTTAATGAGAAAATCCATTACATTATTTTGGTTTTTGATTGGTTTTCATAGGAGATATGTTGGAGAGGTTAAATATAAGGTATTTTGGAGCAATGCTATTGTCCCAACAATAGGGGAAATGAAGATTTCAATCTCCAAATTTGATGGATCTTAACCACTTCCAATAACTCTTCATTTTTGGAGATTTGTGTAAATTATTAAATATCAGTTTTGAGGAGGAAGAGGTTCCTCTTCTTTGCAACGTAGAAGCTATTTCACTTTCGTAAAAGGAATTTCAGCTGAGATCATAGGAAATCTCAGATCTGAGAATGTTGGAGATTTTCTATACAAAATTCATCTTTTTTAGTGAGGCAAAGTTTGTACTTTTGTAATTATTTTGCCTACTAACAAAATTTATCTTTTGAGAGATAGTTGGAGATACATAGAGGAGAGACCCAAGTTTATAAATTTGTATCTAAATACTTTTATATGTAATACAAATTTCATCTTTTAATGTTATATATGTGTAAATTCTTTCATATTGTGCACTTTTGTCTTGTGTGAGAATGATTATCTTCTACATTAGCTACCTGATCTATTGGTTTCATAGATCTATTATTAATTCTAGATTTGCTCGAACACTTAAATTAAATTTATGGGAAACTATTTATTCACGAATTCGCCATCTCAAAATTATTTAATTACCATTGGAATTGAGTGAACTATTTCCTAGTTTTAAATGTTAATCTTCATTGTCTTAAAATATCCAAACAAAACATGTCATGAAGTCACAATATCAACTGTTAGAATTTTTTTTGCAGTCTATTATTCATCACAAAAGGGGCATGTTAAATCCTTATTCATTTTAATCAACTGTCTCTTGGTTGGGACTAGATCTACATCTTCTTGATCAAGATGGATTTATTTTTGTCTTGTATCTTAGAATATATTTGCATTTAGATTTAACTATTGCATTTTAGAAGTCCTCTTATACAGGGGAAAAATTTAGTGTGGCTTGGTTGAGCCCTCAATTCATCTTAAGGATAGATTTCTTACAAGCATGCAACAAGGAGGTAGATCTGATATCTCTCTTCTCATTTAATGAGTATTAGAATATCACAAGTCATCAACCAGAGAGAAGTGGTAACTAGATCCAATATAACTATTTGGAGCCATCATTTAAACAGATAAGTCTGATTTGGGACTCTGATCAAGTGGCCTTCCCAAATGTTGACGGGGTCTTTTTTTGCCATCAATAGGTGGAAAAAGTGAACCGAATGAGGGAAATGGTAGATGAAGGTATGTAAAGGCTATATGAATATTTTTCCAAACCTAACACCCCTTAGAGGCCCATCTTACAGAAAAAAATGCAAATGGTGTCCTTCAATGAACCAGAAATGTAATTTCGATGGCATAGTTTTGAGGGAACTATAGGGTGAGGAGGAATAGGTTGTTGATGATAGGAGTATAGGATGCATGTGACAAAATTCCAAGCCACCAGTAGTACTTGCAAAGAAAACAAACAATCCTCCTTGCAGCTTGAAAAGAGTACCAAACTAATGATCAAATTGTAGCAAAATGTACTAAATAAAAAAGGATGAGTTGAATTTTATTTCATCTAAATATGGAATCTCACTTGCAGTATGCATTTGATCTACATCCGTGAAATCTTAATAAGGAAATGTGATTTAAAACCTAAGTATGCAAAAAAGGAGTATGTAAAAGAGAATTAATCTATGGTATACTAATTGTAAAAGAAAATAACCACATTTTTTTCTCGCTAATGCATATTCTACATCCACACTTCCCACAAGAGAGGTGGTAACCAGACCTGCACCAACAACTTTTTCAAGTATATTTCTATCAAGTAAGACAATAGATGTTGCTAATCAAAGGAAATGTATGAATAAAATACATAAAGAGGGAATAAAGCCTCTAGGTAGGGCCCTAACCCAAGGGGACTCAACCCTCTAAAATAAACTTAGATGACAGATAAAATTAAGCTTTTCATTAACATAAAATAGAGTTCAAATAGATTACGGAATGAAAATGACAACCCCAAGCTTCCTAGCTCTCAATAGCTCCTTTTTGCTCTAATTGTTTGAATCATATTGAGCCATTGGGCTTGTTTATTTATAAAAAAAATAACTAAGGGGAAACCTCCTTTGAAAGAGGAATTCTTCCCTCCAAAACCTCGAAAAAAGTAGATCTAGCTCCCTTAGATCCTCACAATTCTTTGAGTGCATCAACTACTAGTATATTCTAAAGATGTTGGTGAGTTATCTTAGGGATCAAGTCGAGTTGTAGGTGAGTAAATATAGGGGATAAGCCACCTGCATCTCCTCTAGATTCCTCCAATGTTCCTTTGCATAGTAAATACATTCAAAAACGTTATTTTCATGCATATTAACCACATTAGGCCACGAAGTATAACAACCATCCTTTACTCTCCCTATTAAGCACATATAGCCAAAAATATTTATTTAATGTGAGAAAATAGAAAATTTTACGATGGAGGATAGAAAAAAGGACCTTGTAATATACCTATTGATGGATCCATCACCGCCCCCCTACTGAAGGCATTTCTCACCCTTTGATAGAATTACTCATTGATTTGTAGCTCATCCATGACCCTCGTGGAATCTTTGACATCCCAAGGCACCTCATATAGTATGCCCTCTTATGGATAAAACCTACATTTGCCTCAATGGTTTCCCACTCTCATTGTTACTCTTCTTGATCTCTTCTCTCCTCTAATCCTAGTAGTAAGGGAGGACTAAGTTTTAGCCCTATCAATGATCTGAAAATCACTTGTGAATGATCTCAGTTAATTAATGAAGGTATTACAGACTCATGTATTGGCGTGTGCCTATGTTATTTTAAGCAACTGATCAATAAGATTGTGAAATACAAAGGCACTTGAAGCAATAAGAGAAACATAGTAAGAAAATACAAAAACACAGAAAAATTTAATAAGGAGTTCACCCAATCCTCCTCAGATATGTCTCCTAGTCTAGCCTTCAGTGGTGGCCTTTTCTATTACGTCTTAAAGTAGTTTTTGCAATAAGGAGCTCAATTTCAGTCTCACTTAATAGATGATGATCAGTAGGGTGGTACTTGGATTCCCCAAGCCTCTAGAGTACACAGACTTCCCCTTACTGAGTGTTGACCTTAACTGGTCTCAGTGGTATGAGTCCAATTTGGTACTCAATACCTAATAAGTATACACAAAGGAATTGCTTGAACCTCTCAAGCCTTCTCTAGAGTTCACAGACTCTTGACCTCTCTGTTCTGTCTGCTCGATGCTGCCTTTGCTCTGCAGGTCAGCTTGGCCTCTCTATTCTCTGCTATTCACTCCTTTTTCTACTTCCTGTACCACCTGCTCTTTGTCTGTTCATGGCTTAAATCCAATCTGCTCCTTGTCTATTCATTTTCGCTTCCGGGCTCTCTGAATCGCCTACCTCTGTCTGCTGGAATTCCCCTGCTCTACGTCATCATCACTCTGTAACATTTCATAGAGAGGTGCCCACTTGGCTCCTCATGAACTGAGTGTTAACTCTCTTTGAACAGTCATTGTTTCCGTTACTCCAAGGTTGCCCATGAAACTGATTCTTCTGCCAGCTCAGCGGTCAGAATGAACCTCAAATCTCATGTACCTTAGTCTATTTCCCTGTCAAATCCAGTCATCCATCGGGTTGATTCTCCACCGTTGATCTAGAGCCTCCAAATCCTAAGGTATCTCTCTATATTGCGCGGGTAAGTTGCTTGACCATTACTCATGCGATGTAAGCTGTTTTCTCTCACATCCACTGGACGCATGTCACCTGGTGTGTGTCATCACACCAAACTCAGCTAAACCCACTTAATGCTCGAAATGCATGTGATATCCCGCCGGTTTTGGGCACAGGACCCGCCTTTTGATGGTTTCCGCACGGTTTCCTATTTTCCTTGTGACCGAGCGCTAGGGGCTTTCCTTCACTGAGAGTTTTATCTTGTGATACGAAATTAGCACTTTGCGCTAATCGCACGTCAAAAACTACCTCTGTTTTTGGATCTGGGCTTCCAATTGCCAATTTGCGCCAATGTCCGGTCTCTATGGGCCAACAGTCAGCGAACTTTGACTGAGGGTCCTCGTTGTTCTGTGCTGGCCACAAATGGCCATTGTCCAGAGGTCATCTCTGATAAGCTCATTATTCATAAGATTTTGAAGCCTGACATAATTTGAAACAATCATGGAAATGTTTAAGGATCTAATTCGGATCACGGCCTTCCCATTGAAAAAGCTTTTGGACCACCAAAAGTTGGTTTTCAAGCATCGACTAAGTGAGGGTATAGCTATCTCACTTGTCCAATCTCTATCCATTTTTCACTGCTTGGATTTGAACCCTTGAGTCTAATCCTGAGGTACTTAACATCTCCCCTGTGTGTCGTCCTCACCTTCCTGTCCAGAACTGTGTATTCCTGCAACTCATTGAGATATTTAGGTAACAGACCATCAATAGAAGGTGATTGACTCTGCTCTTTGGGATCTTCAATTAATGAAGGTTTAAATAGCCTCAATTTGTCTGCATTAATGACTGAGTAGATGTGCATGTAAGCTACTAAATCAAGGTGAAAAGCATTCTCACCAATCTTCTCAAATATCTTGAAAGGTCCATACCTTATTGGCTGTATCTTTCTACCTTCACCTTGCATTCTATCCTTGTTGATATACAGCTAGACTTGATCACCAACTTCGAAATTATGCTCCATCTGATGCTTGTCATGCCTTGCCTTGTATTTGGCTTGGATCTTTTCCAACTGTTCCTGTACTACCTGGTGAATCTCTTGGATTTATTTAATGAACTTCGTTACCTTGTCCACATCACTGTGTCCATCAACTACTATGCCTTTACCAAAAAAAAAAGAATCCAAGGGAGACCTTGGTGTGAAACCAAAATAGGTCTCAAAAGGAAATCTCTATGTAGAAGAATGTTTGGCTTGATTGTAAGCATGTTTCACATAGCACAAATGTTCATCCCAAAGTTTGGGATGCTTGCTGCAATAGCCTCTAAGCAACTAGATCACTGTCCTATTGACTACTTATGTCTGGCCATATGTCTATGGATGAAAGGTTGCGCTTCTCTTCTATTTTGTGTCCAGCAGTTCCCACAAACTTGACCCAAAATTCCCAACAAATCGGGTGTCTCGATCAGATACAATGGAAGTGGGTAATCCAAAATGAACCCATACATGCTGAAAGAACAAATTTTCATTTTGTTCAACTGTAATCTGTTTGTTACAAGGTATCAAAATACACATTTTGCTGAACCTATCCACAACAACATATAAATAGTCATGACCTTGCCTAGATTTAGGCAGTCCTCCAACAAAGTCCATGGAAACACTTTCTCAAGGATGAGAAGGAACTAGCAGTGGAGTGCACAAGCCTAGCTTTCTATTGTTGGGCTTGCTTTTAGCACACATGCTACACCCTCTTACATATCTAGAAACTGTCTCATTCATTTTTTACCAATAACAAAATCTTTCCAGCTGTGAAACCATTTTACTTACCCCAAAGTGACATCATATTAGAGAAGTGTGTGCTTCTCGAATTATCTTTACTCTTTCATTTTGTGGAATGCATAGATTCCCACAATGACACAAGAGTCGGTCCTTAACATGATAATCCAATTCTTCTACTCATTTGCCTTGACTTAAAGTTGCATATACATCTTTAAAATCTATATCTTGAGCATATTGTTCAATGTAGCTCTCATGCAGTACTGAATTATGCTTAAGTATAGTGGATGCATTTACAATAGGTCTAGATAACATATCTACAACTTTATTTTGTATGCCCTTTTTATATTTGATGACTAAATGAAACTATTGTACAAAACTCATTCATCTATAGTGTCTTGATTGCTGCAACTTAGTTTGGGAGTGTAGATATTGAAGTGGTTGATGATCAGTATATATAACTGTCTCTTTACCCATTAAGTAATGTTTCCACCTTTTCACACTCTGTACTAATGCATACAATTCTTTATCATCTGTGGGATAGTTAACTACTGCATAATTAAATGTCTCATAATGATAACATATGGGTTTACTGTGGTGTATCAACATTGCTCCCATGGCATAGTCACTGGCATCTGTTTTGGACCTCAAATGGTATTTGAAGATCAGGCAGTGCTAGTACTGGTGCTGTACTAATCTTTTCTTTCAAGGTGTCGAAGGCTTTCTACTGTTTTCCTCCCCACTGAAACACCTTGTTCAATCCTGTCAAAGCATGTAAGGGAGCTGCAATTAAGGAAAAGTTAGAAATGAACTTTCTCCAATATTGGGCTACTCCTAAGAAGCTTCTAACCTCTGTACCATATTTGGGTTTAGGCCAGTTTACAACGATTGCAACCTTAGAGGGATCTATCTTCAGTTCACCACCCCCTAATATATTTCCCAAATAATTCAAAGATGTTTTGCCAAATTCACATTTTGAGAGTTTAACATGAAGTTTTTCTCTTTTCAAAACATCTAGTGTCTGCTTAACATGCTTTAAATGTTATTCCCACGTTTTGCTAAATATAAGAATGTCATCTAGATATACAATAACAAAGTCATCAATAAAATGTCTGAGTACATCATTCATTATTTTCATGAAAGTAGCAAGAGCATTGGTTAAGCCAAAAGGCATAACTAGCCATTCATACAATCCCTACTTTGTTTTGAAAGCAGTCTTCCATGCATCTTGCTCTGCAAGTCTGACCTGATGATATCTAGTATGCAAGTCTAACTTGGAAAAATAAACAGCTTCCTTTAACTGATCTAATAGATCATCTATGCGAGGAAGGGGATAAAGATTTTTAACTGTTATCTTATTCAATGCTCGGTAATCAATGCACATTCCCCACGAGCCATCTTTCTTTTTCACCAAAATGATTGGATACCCACATGGTGATGTGGTAGGTCTGATGAACCCCTTCTTGAGCAACTCCTGCACCTGCTTCTTGATTTCTGCATTCTCTAAAGCAGACAACCTTTTATAGCTATGGCTGCAATGGTTGTTTCATCTCCTGAGTCTGACCCCAAATCTTTTTGAATAGTTGTAGCAGTCTTCTTCTTCTTTCCCTCAAACTTATTAGGTCTCAGCTCCGGATGCAAAATCCAACAGTGCTCATCATCATGCCCATCCTTCTTGTAGTGAGTGCATGAAGACTTTATTTTCTGTGTAGTGTTGGCCTTCATCTCTTTCCATTTCTATTTTCTTTTCTCCTTATTCTTGCTTGCAATGGGTTTGGATGATCCTCCCACTTCTGGGTTCCCATTCTTTCCTCTAGCTTCTATATGTGTAGCTTGAAAAGATACCTCCTCTATAGTAGTGGGATTAAACATGAGGATAGTGTGCCTCATGTAGCTGTGTAGACCACCTATGTACTTCAACAAAGTCTCAGGTGAGTCTAATGAAATTCCTAGAATCAAAGCTCTTTTCCTAAATTCTTGGGTGTAACCTTGTACACTTTTCCCTTTCAATTGGTGAAGAGTTTTCCAGCTCGTCATGGCTTGCTGCATGTAAGCTAGTGGATAGAATTGATTTTTTATTATAGAAACAAATTCACTCTAGACAGAAAGAATCTTACCATGTTTCTTCATGTCAGCTTGTGTCTTGCTTTCCCACTAGACCAAGGTAGTGCCTCCAAGGCGTAGACTGGCCAGCTGAATCTTACTCTTGTCTGAGTCGATACTCTGCACTCTTCAATAAACATCAATTTTTTTGATCCAGTTATCCAGCTTTTCTGCTTTCAACTCTCCATCATATATTGGTAAATCAAATCTAACATCTAATTTAATCAAAGATGTCTTCCTTTTATGTTCAGGGCTATTAGGAGGTGTGAGAAATTTTTCTTCTATCCCTTTTCCTTTTGAGTGGTCATGGAGGAGAGATTCTTCTTCTCCTTTTTCTTGTTTAAGGCCTGATGAATGCTCATCTTTATGTTTCCTAAAGTCCCTATTCATTTCCTCTACCATGGACCTCATGCGAGGAAACTATCTATGAATTAAGGGTTTGGCCCCAAGCGACTTTCCTCTGACATTTTCTTCTGAGGATAGACTCTTCCAATTTCCGGATTAGTCTCAACCAACTCTCCTTCTCCTAATTTAAGCTTTGATCTAGTTATCATTCAACAATAAAATCCAGCACAAGCTTGTCTAACCTTAACAACCTAATTCTTTGATACCACTTGATTTGAAAATCACTTGCGAATGATCTCAATTAATTAATGAAGGTATTACAAACTCATGTGCTAGGGTGTGCCTATGTTATTTTAAGAAATGTATCGATAAGATTGTGAAATACACAGGCACTTGAAATAGTAAGGTAAACACAGTCAGCAAATACAAAAACACAACAAATTTAATAAGGATTTCACTCAATCCTCCTGGGCTACGTCTCCTGGTCCAGCCTTTAGTGGTGGCTTTTTCTATTGTGTCTTAAAGTATAGTTTTTACAATAAGGAGCTTAATTTGAGTCTCACTTAACAGATGATGATCAGTAGGGTGGTAAGTATATTCCCAAAGCCTCTAGATTACACAAACTCCCCCTTACTGAGTCTTGACCTCAACTGGTCTCAGTGGTATGAGTCCAATTTGGTACTCAATACCTAATAGGTATACATAGAGGAGTTGCTTGAACCTCTCAAGCCTTTGCTGGAGTTCACAGACTCTCGGACTCTCTCTGTTCTATTTGCTTGATGCTACCTTTGCTTTGTAGGTTAGCTTGGCCTCTCTGTTCTCTACAATTCACTTCTTTTTCTACTTCTTGTCCCCCCACTCTTTGTATGTTCATGGCTTCAATCCAATCTGCTCCATGACTGTTCGTTTCCCCTTCCTGGCTCTCTGGATCGCCTGCCTCTGTTTACTAGAATTCCCCTACTTTGCATCATCATCACTATGTAACGCTTCGCAGAGAGGTGGCCACTTGGCTCCTCACAAATTGAGTGTCATTTCTATTTGAATGGTCGTTGTTTTCGTTACTCCAAGGTTGCCTGCAAAACGGATTCTTCTGCCAGCTCAGCGGTCATGCCAAACCTCAAATCTCATGTACCTTAGTTTATTTCCCTGTCAAATCTGGTCATCCATGGGGTTGATTCTCTGTCATTGATCTGGAGCCTCCATATCCTATGATCTCTATCTATATTGCGCATGTAAGTTTCCCGACTGTTACTCACGCGATGTAAGTAGTTTTCTCTCACATCCGTTGGACGTGTGTCACCGGGTGCGTGGCATCTCGTTGAACTCTGCCAAACCCGCTTACCACTTGAAGTGCATGCGATATCCTGTTGGTTTTGGTCGTAGGACCTGCCTTTTGATGGTTTCCCCATGGTTTCCTGTTTTCCTCGTGATCAAGCACTCGAGGCTTTCCTTCACTGGTATTTTTACCCTATGATACGCAATTAGTGCTCAAAAACTACCTCTATTTTTGGATCTGGGATTCCGATTGCCAATTTGTGCCAATGCGCGGTCTCCATGGGCCAACAGTCAATGTTCTTTGACCGAGGGTCCTCATTGTTCCATGCTGGCCACAAATTGCCATTGTCTAGAGGTCATCTCTGATAAGCACGTTATTCATAAGATTTTGAAGCCTAACATAATATGAAACAATCATGGAAATGTTTAAGTATCCAATTCGGATCAATCAAATTGATATTCAACCTTTGAACAATTTCTTTATCACATGGGGTGTCTCTAGGGCATTCCTCAATGTTGTAGGAGAATGGTATTCCCTAATTTTTAAATTGTCAGGCAGAGCATGCCATCTCCTCTAGTTGGCCTTCAAAGGTCCTCAGTTCCCAAAATCCTAAAAATGTCTTCAAAAAGGAGGATATATTTCTCTTATTTCTCTAGGAAGCGGGTGGCTAATTTAGGGTCTGTAGAGATGATGCTATGGTTTCTTATGAAAATCTTGGGAACTTTTAATTCTTCTCTAATATAGAAAGGCTCACTTGCTTCCTTGGCCATAACTTTCTGCACTTCCTCAGCCCGTGCTTCCTCATGGACAAGTGAAGAGGCTATGGCCATTATTTTTGCATATCCCAAATTTGAATTAGCATCCTAGAAGTTTATGTTTGTGAGGATATTTTTGTGCATGTAGAAATCAACTAATTTGGCACTATCTTCAATGGTGACTTGCTTACAGAAATTAATGAACTTTCTATAATCTTGAAATTGGAAAGAGCCATATTGTGCCAATATCTTGATTTGAAAGTATGGCCATTTTTATTTGAGTAAGATGGCATATGATTTGGATGGTTGCATACACTATATGACCTCCATGGATAATATTTACATGGTGTCAACTTTTTCTTCCTTCTCCTGTAGCTGATCTCTTAGCTTCTGAGTTCATAGTTGCTACTCCTCCCTTATGATTAAATCTTTGAATCATAATTCATCCATTTCTTCACCCATTTTACTGATATTTTATTCCATGAGGCCTACATCCTTAAATTTCTTGGACTTAGTAATTTTCATCCACCTATGAGTCTGAATTCTCTCCTTTTCTAGTTCAAGGATGATCGGGACTGCAAATTTTTTAGGTATGATCCATACTTGTCCATTAAAACTTGTAATAGGACCCAAGATAAGGTTGTGGATCAGGATTTTTCAGTTCTTGAGGTCCTTCTTCTCGTCCTTTACATACTATTTTTTCTTCCTATAGAAGTGTCTCCTTATCCTATAGCAATTATGCCCCTTCCTGTAGCAGTCCTTTCTCTTCCTATAGCTGCGTAGTTTCTACTTGGAATTGCATGGATCTAGTTGCCCTATCGGTTTATCTTCTTATGTATGTTTCAGGTTGCTTTCCCTTGGAATTGAGAGAGCTTCCTCAATTTTCCCTTTTCCTCATCCCAATTCTTGTTCTCAATGGCTAGAAGATTCTTTAATTTTAATTGGGACTTTTGAAGGAGGTTGATGCTTCCCTTGTTTGATCCTAGTGTTGTTCCTTGTTTTGAAATATAAGAGGATTTTCTTAAGTTGCCTCCTTTATGTTTTAACAGGTGTGCTAAGGGATTCTAGGTTCACAACCAGCTCTTATTTTTTAATCCCTATTGAGGGGCTTCCTTGCTTATTTTTGTGTCTCTTCTCCCAAGGTCTAGAGGGCTCCCCAAGGGTCTTTTTTTATACTTTTGGTTCCCTCCCTTGTCCCTCCTTTCCTTATCTAGTCCCTTATTCAATATCTTATTTATTCTCTTCAACTTCTTCCCCCTTTTCATAATGTTATTTAGCATCCCTTCTTTTGATGGCATCTTCATGTTCTGTTAAATATTGGCCTTGAGTCTCAATAAAGGCATCCCTTTCCATGTCCACAAAATCAATCCATATCACAGGGTCCTTGAGGTGACTCAAGGAATTCATAATAATGAGCCTGATGATCCCACGATAAGAAATGTACTGGTGCTTCCCTCCTCTCACCCTCTAGCTCATTTCAATCATAGATTGAAGGAGAAAATGGGGAATATTGAACTTGTTTGCGATGAGAAATTCTATTTGGAACCTCGGCTCATGGAGTAGCCTAAACTTATAAGCATACACAACACTTTTCCTTCCTTCACAAAATATTTATTTTAGGATGTGATAAGCCACTTCATCCCATAGGTAAGCAATATGAAAAGGGAGGAGTTCAATTTCCTCTTCCTAAAAATAGGCATCGTTCTCGGATGCTTTGCAAGGAAAAATGGGTCTTACCACAAAACAGGTTTTCCAAAAGGCCTATTCACGTTATGAGTTAGTTTTCACATGTAAACATGAACATAAGAAAAACAACATCACATAACTCATACAAGAATTCATGAAGAGTAGAAAAAAATATTTGGTCACAGAGTTCACCCTTCCTAGGCTACATCTTCGTGTTTTCCAACATAGCTAGGCTACTCCATATATTAAGTGGAAAAGGAGTACATAAAAGTTTGTTGATTAAACATGTGGCTACTTCCCCTTCAAGGAAATATTCTTCTATAAAGAAATCTCACATAAAAATAATGAAAACGCACATTCAATCATGAAAACATCAACAACAGAAAGTGTCTCCTACAAAAACCATGTACTCCATCTAAACATGAGCATACATGATCATATAAGCACTTCAATTCCACATTGAAGGAAAAATAGAAAACTTTTGTTAATAATGCATAGTGAGAAAACTATAGAAGAGTTGAACCCTACGAGTAACAACTGTTGTAGTATACTTATGAAGCTAAGAAAACCCCTACAAGACCTTCTCATTGCTCAAACATCTTCAAGAACTTCTCCAAAACATTGATTTCTCCATAAACCCATGGAATTGAACCTACAGAACGTTCCTTTATATGTGCTAAAATCAACAAATAGAGGTCACCATTGGATCTTGAATCTCCAAAAACCCCTAGGTAGACTCTTCTTGAGTTCCAAAAGGAAAAAAAACCCAAAACGATATGGCTCTACAAGATTTTCATGTAGTTTTGTTGTTATCCATCCTACAAATCAGACCAACAGTGTAATTGTCCTACAAATTCACCCTATTTTTAGTTTCGGAGGCGACGAGTTTGTTTGTTGAAGGTGCAATTTGTTGGATACTTAAATTTCCCAATAACCCTTATGTGGAATAATCTGGCCAGATGGACCATGCAACCAGGGGTTAGGCCTAACCACCCGCCCCCATTGGCTTAGCCCCTTAAATCCCAGGTTGTTGTCATATTAACCCCCATGGCACCAAGGGCTGGACCAATGGCCTGCCCTTCCCATCAGAGCTCCCTTCTTTCAACTCTCATGGTCATGTGAATGACCATATGATGTGGGATTGTCCCTATTCACTAGCACCCATTTGTCGAGCCCTTGCCACTATCATTTGGTGCCCAAATGACCTGGACTAGGAGCTTACAACCATGCCCTCCACCTAGCAACTTTTGAACTCTACCTCAGGTCTTGTGGGAAACCTCTGAGTAGGGTTAGGGCCAACCCTAAGGCCCCCTCTCTACTGGCGTTCGTTCCAGAACAAGTGACCAGGGGTCGGGGTAATGTCCATATCTCCATTCCTTTTGTGCATGGGGTTGTATGTTGGTGTGGTAACTAGGGGCCCAGGCTGATGGCTTGACCCTTCCTCCCATATGTGCCTTTCGTAAAGTTTAAATAAGCCTGGTTCCATATATAGGTAAGAACCATTGCATAGGAGGAAAAGTGGAGCACTTGGTCATTGAACTAAAAGTCGATGCTTCAAGACCTTCCTAGGTTGTCCGACCCCTACCATATTTTTTTCCAATCATGGGGTGCCATGTATTAGCCTTTGGTTGGGCCATGTGGCACACCCTAATTGGTCCACCACATATAAAACAACCCAATCAAATCATGAGGACCTGCACAAATTGGAGCTTAACACTTGGCAACAACCAATTGATAAGTACCTGCACAGTCACCCTGGATGATGTCAGTTGTATGGAGGCCCATTTAGCTGCCCATTGAGAAACCCTACTCATTTTTTAGTTTTTGGGACAGAGGATCAAAACAAAATAACTTGATCATACTATGTCAGATTGAGGTGAAATGAACGTCATTGGATTTAGAACAATGAGCACTTAGAATTTTTATTAGTTCTAAGAATTTATAGGAACTTTAATTTGTGAGATAACATTTGATCACGTGATCACACCTCCCCGCTAGGAACTTTTAGACTCCAAAAGTTTACTTCTCCTAGTAAATAAAATGAGGTTGAAACTTACAATTACCCAAATATTCAATCCATATGTTATCATTTCAATTGGTGCCCTTCAAGCTCCAATCAAGACACTTCATCTATCTTCTTCATGAAGACCTACTGTCCTGTTAAGAATCGAGCCAAAACTTCTTATCGCTGATGTAGGAACAAAAACAATGATGAGTGGAATCTGAACATTCTCTCTAATCTCATATTTCCATGCCTCAAAACCACTTCATCTTGAAGTTCAACTCTTGAAGACAAAATTGACTCCATCGTGGAAATCAGAAGCAATATAAACTTGCTTTACTGTACTTAAACTGAGCTTGTACACAAAATTACATTGCTACAAAAATTCAATGACATAATTGGCTTTGCCCACAAAACCATAGTCATCTTGTACAATCTTCAATAAATATTCTATTCATAGCAAGTTTCATCTTGAATACTTGCATCGATGAGTACATGGCAAACTTGAATGAAAACTTGTACATTCTCGAAGCCCTTACAACATATGGACTTATAAATAAGGCAATAACATAATGTAAATGAAACATACTTGTTGAGCATAGTGACTATTATTTATCACTTTTAAAAAGTACCCAAAAAGTTAAACAACAAGAAGTAAATACAGATTTTAAAAGCAACTTTACAAACAGTCTACCCAATCTCTGCCTCTCCTAGGCTTATGGGTTCTCTTCTTGCATCAAATTTGCCTTGAAGGTTTCTTTAGGATTTCTGTAAGTCCTCTTTTCCACCTCTTTCTTCCCTTGCATTAGGTTGCACAATATCTTTTCCCTTCTTGGAATGAAGTTATGTATGTAATTTCCAACATCATTCATTTCCATGGCCATGCATCTTACAATGGGTACACAATAACTTTCTCTTGCAAGATTCATCATGCTTGATGCCTAGAATTTGATCCCTCCTTTTAACCATTATCATGCATTTCTCACAGAAAACCACACAATGGCCAAATGCATCAAAAAAAGTACATGCATACATATTCCACAAATCATCAAAATTACCATCATTTGGAAAACACCCATGAGATTTATATATGTTCCTTGGGTTGCAACTTCGACGATGTGGAGTGGACAATGACATGCAAGGTCCTTTCAAGCTTTCATCTTGCTTGAGAGACAAATGAACATTGTCACCACCATCTTGGTGTGACATATCATCCTTAGATGATTGTTGTGCCTCAAACTGTTTAGAGCATTCTCGACACTCCCTTTGACCATATCCCAATCCTTGATACTTTGGTCTCTATTGTACCATGATTAGATTGGTGATCCCTTGGCCATTGAGGTTGAGGGCTCCTCCTTCATAACCCATTTTAGAAATAAATTTCATACCAATGCCTTTGGTATGTTGCTCAAATGCTACAAAAGAGGTTCTATGAACACATTGTATATGACTCTAGCCACATAGAGGTTTTTGGACATTCTGAATCTAATGGAGACCTTTCTTTTCTGATCTAAGCACATCTAAAGGGAATTTTTGTACTTTCAAGTTCATGGGTGTATGGATAAATCAATTTTTTGTAGTAGTTCTTGAAGGTGTTTAAGCATCGAGAAGGCCTTGTAAGGGTTTTCTTACCTTCATAACTTTACTGCAAAAATGGTTACTTACAAGGTTCATCTCTTCTATAAATTTCTCACTATGTCTTGTTGAGGAAAGTTTTCTATTTGTCTTTCACTGTGGAATTGATGTGCTTATATGCTCATGTATGCTCATTTTCAGATGGACTATAGGATCTTTGTAGGAGACACTTTCTGTTGCTGATGTTTTCATGAATAACCATAGGTTGTGGTGATGCTTATGTGAGATTAATTTGTAGGATAATATTTCCTTGGAGGACCAGTATCCACATGTTTAATCAATAAACTTTTATGTACTCTTTTTCCACTGAATATATGGAGTGTGTTATCACTAAACAAATTTCAAGGGAAAAGGGTAAGGTAAGGAAGAATTGGTCTTGGTTATTCTCATGCTCCTTTCATGCATAAGAAGCACTTGGCAAACTCAGGGTCAGCATACATCAGAGTTCTTTGAAGGCTCAAGCAAGGCAAGTAAGATAATCCTAAATTTTGATATAGATTACATTTTGAAAGTTTTCATTGAAGAATGGTGTTTATTATATTCAGTGTTGAACAAGCTTCATGACATGTGGAGAAATCTATTTCAAGGAAAAGAAAGACTCAAAAAGGTTAAATTTTGGTCTTAAAACTGTGTTTTGAAATTAGACAGTAGTTTCGTAGCGCGCTACGAAACTACTGTAAGTGATGCCTAATGCATAGCAATCTCGTAGCGTGCTACGAAACTGCTGTAGCTGCATATTGTGATTTGATGGACCATTTTTGGAAGACAAAGGGAAATCTTATTTGAAGAGGAGGGTCTGAAAGGGAGCATTCACAAAGTATAAATGTCTAGCAAAGGCAAAACAAGGAAAGGAAAGATATTTATGAACTCCAAAGTTTTATGTTATGAAAAGAGCAGTTGATTTCCAAGGGGATTACCAAGCAATGGAAAACTCATCTCTGAAAAGTGAAAGAGGTTTTCATTTCAAAGAGACTAAAGTACAAAAGCCTCTTCCACTTTCTTCAAATCCATTATTATCTAGGAGAAATGAAGGACCAAACTTGCGCTGCGAAACTGTTGTAGGTGCAGTTTTTCACAAGCATATTTCTCTGTTTTACACTTGTTTTTCAAAGACATATTATGGGTGGTAGGAAAGGTGTTTCAAAAAACCAAGAGAGCTTTTTTTTCAACACATATTGTTTCACAAAATAATCCTTCAGTTTTTCCAAATACATTTTTTATGAGAAGATATGAGCTTTGTCCCAAAACCTATTTTTCAGCCAGAACAGAGAAAGGAACAGTCTCCTAGTTTCTAGGAACAGTAAAAGTACGACTCATCAAGGGCCAGCTGGAGGGTTATGAGCACTATGAAATTCGAATTCATGGAGTTATAGGTGTCATAAGGAGTTTTTAATTCATAGATTAGGTTGTTTTAATCATTATGAGTTACACTCCTAATTGTTTTAGGTCTCTAGGACTGCGAGTTAACAGACAGTTTCATTTAATAATTAGTTTTAGGTGTCAATAGGTGTCATAATAGGTGGAATTTGAATTCCCCTCATACGGGAGGAGGAATATTAGTTATTTAATGAACTCTATATATGGGAGAGAAGCTAGTGTATCAAGGGTTGAAGATTTTTCAGAGAAACCCTCTTATTGTGCTTTGGTGTAATACTTTGTTTCTAGTAATACAGTACTTGGCTTTGCTTCTCAGGAATCAGAAGGGATTCAATGTTCAGAATGTCTTGTGTTTTTCTTCTCTCTTTATCTACAGTGGTATGATTGTGTGATTACTTATAAATCACTGATAGTGCTCTAACTTCCTTTACACATTTATAAACTGTGTGGTCCTATGCATTTCTGATATATTCTCCATATGTTAAATTCCTATGCCCTGACTTCTATGTAAATCTAACATTATTGTCAATAATAAAGCATATTTGACTCCATAAGCCCAATGGATACTTTATAATTGTGTTTCGACCTCTTATAATTGTTCATTTTGTTTCATAGAGTTAGCCATCTTATTCATTATCCAAATCTTTAATCTTGTGAGAGAGCCCTCTCAGGTTGGGGAGGCTAAGACTCAACCTAAAGTAGGTTTTAAATAGCCACTTAAAGTCTACCTGATCACAACAACCTTTTAGGGTTTGACTTTCAGATAACATTTTGGTGCATCTACCGGGAGACTGAAGATTAATCATTCCCGAAATCAAGAAGCTGAACTTCTGAAGGTAGCAGGAGCTCAGAAATCTTTCGAGGTTGTAAAACTACCTAGGCGACTCCATTGTTGAAGAATTCAAAATTCATAGATTCCTGGTGATTCCACTAGAGTTATGAAGAACTCAGATGCTACCATTCTTATTTCAAGGTATGCATGCATAAATTTTTTAGGAATTCATGGTTTCCCAAATCATTTTCCTAAGGATACATATTTTCTAAGTAATGGTCCAAAATTCAATGGAGAAGATTTGAGTTTAACTTTGAAGCATATATCAGATTCCTGTGATTTTACTGAGCTTCTTAGAGTCAAGCATGAGGATGTTTGCATTATGTTGTTCTATGATTCATTTCAAGGGAAATGTAAACAGTGGATTGAAAGCTTTCCTGCCAAATCTATTAAGTCATTTGAAGACTTTTGGCTTATGTTTTTGGAGGAATGGATAGATAGATCAGATTTGGTGGCAAACTCTCCTTCAATTCAAGGTTTCAAACAATGGAATGATGCTCATATTAATGAAGAAATAGATGAAAATTTTTCTTTGTCCTTCTCTTCTTATCTAAAATCATTTGAGTGCAAGACAGAAGATAAGATGAAATTTTTGGATGAAGTTGCTAAGGACATTAAGAAAGACATTGAAGGTTTAAAAGGTCAAATTCAATCATATAGTCTTCATAATTATGATCATTCTTTTCAAAAGCTTTCTATGGCAGAACACAAGGAGAGGGTGCTGCTTCCTTTCTCTTTCATGATTGAGGAAGAATACACTGTTATTGAAGATCAGTTTGCACAACCAGAGAGTTATGAGAATCATCAAGCTGATTATGTATTCTGGGATCCTATAGCTAAATACATGGAAGAGTTTTACTCTCCAGTATTTCATTTTCGTTTGCATTATGAAGATCAGGTACATTATGAGTTGATTTGGTCATCTCACTATCATGGTTATTTTGAGGTCGAATGTAATCAAGAGCCTCCAATATCAGAAAAGACAATTGATTGGCTTTATTGGAAATATCATGTTGCTTGAGCTACAAGTGGAGATTGCAGCTGATAGGGTAGGTAGGTAGGAAAATGAAAATAAGCTCAAGGTTGACTGAGCATTTTTTCAGTAGATATAGACTTCTTTCTCCTACAGTGATCATCAAGCTTAAGCCCGAGGTGAAGGCCCAAGAAACTTAAAGGAGATGTTTGTCAAATAAATTTTTGTTTATCATAAGAGGATAAGTGATGCAGGAGCATCAGACCTGGCCAGCAATGTGGAAAATCGTCGACATGTTGTGGCCTGACAGGGTGAAATTTATTTCTGTGTGTTAATATCCATTTACTAAAGAGGTCGATTTCATAAATAATTAGTTATTATTGTAAGTGGGTGTGTTGCAACAGGTGTAAGTGAGCGCTACTAAGTTAGGAGTTTTACTTGCTAGAATTTTAAATTAAAAGATTGTGTATTAGTTTGTAGACCATGTGATAAAAAAAAACGATGAAGAGATTTGAGTTAGTTTTAATGTGTGATCTTCTGTTAGCTCGGTTCAGATTAGAGCGCCGAAAACTTACAAGTGTAAATCCCTGGAATCACGGCATGCCCACTGGCGGATGGACGGCAATCCGTTTCAGAACTGACAATCCAGGTGTTTGGTTCATGCGTTGTCATCTGGAAGTAACACACAACGTGGGAACTGAAGATAGCGTTTGCTGTGGAGACTGGATATGGACCCAACCAATCCGTTTTGCCTCCTCCGAAGGACCTTCCGAAATGGTAATTATTCCAATAATGGACCAGCCATGCTGGACGGCCTCGTTCTTCACATTCTTCTCGTTTTAGTTGCGTCGTGACTTATTTTATAAAGGGGATCCAAATCAACATTTTTCTCTCTCAATTTTGGGTAGTATTAGCGCGTTTTAACGCTGATGTAAATGGATTTGGTATCTTATTATGTTGTGACAGATGTAAACATGTTGTATCGGTGGATACAATGGATGAATGGGTATGTTCATTTGGTAATTGTAACAACACAACGCCGCTGAAAAAGAAATGTTTTCTGTTTTTGTTTGAAACCAACGGGTGTTATTTTTTTATGCGTTGGGAAAAGGGTGTGATGGCTGCGTCTATATGATACTAATAAAAATCCAGTTTGATGTGGAAAAAAAACAGAGGTTCTACTTTGGTAGTCCGACGTTTTAAAGGTAAAGAAGATCGCTTTATCTATTACTGAAGTCTGTTGTTTGAAATTTAATAGATTGATCTCAGTCGCAGGTGCATTATTTGGTATCAGAGCCAGACTAGCAGGTGTTTGCAGCAAAGATGCCGCCAAGGAGAGGAATTGGTCGAGGGAGACCAGAACCAAATGCAGTCCTGATAGAAGAAGTGCGAAGACTACGTGAACGCATGGAGACAATGGAAACAGCCCAGAGAAGAGCACCTGATGAGGGAGTTGAAAGTTCTTCAGAAGAATCTGAGGAAGAAGCGGAAGCAGGAGAAGAAAATGAAACTGCCAAAGTCCTCAAGATGCTGGCAAAAGTTGGAAGCAAACCCAAGATAGAAATTCCTATGTATGAAGGGAGTTTAAATGCCGAGGAGCTCATGGATTGGATCAGATCCATAGATCAGTATTTCGATTATGAAGAGGTTGAGGAGAATAAGAGGGTGAAGTTTGCAGTCACTAGACTGAAGGGCCATGCAGCCATCTGGTGGGACGAGTTACAGACCTCAAGAACGAGGAAGGGAAAATCTAAGATCAAGCAGTGGGATAAAATGGTAAGCAAACTGAAAGCCAAGTTTTTGCCTAAAGACTATCATTTGAATCTTTTTAAGCAGATGCAAAATTTGAAGCAGAAAGGAATGTCTGTTAAAGAATATACTGAAGAATTTTACAGGTTAAGCATCAGAACAGGGCATGTAGAAGATGATCTGGAGAGAGTAGCCAGATATGTTAATGGGCTAAGTTATGAGATCCAAGAGGAGATTAGCCTGTTAAGTTTGAAAACTATTGAAGATGCCTATCAAGCAAGTTTGAAAGCAGAGGAGAAAATATTGCGGAAACAGAGTCAAAGAAACAGAGGAAAGAGCTCAGCAAGAGGTAGAGGATCAGCCAGATCCAGAGGAACACAACATCCGTTTGAAGCAGGAAGTTCAAGCAGCAGATCACCACAGATGGGTGACTCTAGTAGAGGGAGATTCGCGCCCAGAGGAAGAGGGCGGGGAAGAGATGTTAGGTGTTATACCTGTGGAGAATGGGGACATATGTCGTGGGACTGTCCTCATAACAAATCAACAAGCCAGAGGGGTGCAAATGTGGCTGAGGCAAAGCCGGAACCACCTCGACTTGTAGAGAAGGAAGAACCACTGGAGGAAGGTGAATCATTGCTGCTCAGAAGAACTTTGCTGAGATCCGAAAAAGAGATTGGAGAACCTGCGCAAAGGAAAAACTTGTTCAGAACTACATGCAAATCAAAGGGTAAGTGTTGTAAGGTTATAATTGATAGTGGGAGTACTGACAATCTTGTGTCTACAGAGATGGTGGAAAAGCTTGGGTTAACAAAGAAAGCGCATCCTGCACCTTATAAAGTATCTTGGCTTCAGAAGGGTCACCAAGTCATCGTGACAGAATAGTGTAATGTGGAAATGCAGATTGGCACATACAGAGATGTGATTTTATGTGACATAATGCCCATGGATGTATGTCACGTGTTATTGGGGAGGCCTTGGCAATTTGACAGAAAGGCGATTCATGACGGAAGAAGAAATACATACACCATAGGAAAGGATGGAGTTAAGCATATGTTGCTGCCAGTGAAGAATGATGCTGATAAAGAGCTGCCTGAAAATAATATTATGCTGATCAGTGGCAAAGAATTTCTACAAGAGGTGGATAAAAGCACAGAGATGCATTTCGCTATCGTGGGAAGGCCAAAGGTAATTTTAACCTCCACAAATTTACATGATTTGCGTGAAGAAATTCAATCTGTGTTAAATAGTTACATGGATATCATTGTGGATGAATTGCCAAATGCATTACCATCGATTAGAAGTATAAGTCACCATATCAACTTAATACCAGGAGCAAGTCTACCTAATAAAGCTGCGTATAGATTAACTCCTCAGGAAAATGCAGAAGTTGCAAGGCAGGTTCAAGAGCTGATGGACAAGGGGCTGATTCGAGAAAGTCTGAGTCCGTGTGCTGTACCAACGGTGCTTAGTCCGAAAAAGGGAGGCGAATGGTGCATGTGCACTGATTCCAGAGCTATCAACAAGATAACAGTCAGGTATAGATTTCCTTTTCCCAGGATGGATGATTTAATGGATTGTTTAAGTGGATCCAGGTACTTTACTAAGATAGATCTGAAAAGCGGGTATCATCAGATCATAGTTTGGGAAGGCGATGAGTGGAAAACAGCTTTCATAACCAACAGTGGATTGTATGAGTGGTTAGTGATGCCTTTTGGGCTCACTAATGCGCCCAGCACATTCATGAGACTAATGAACGAGGTTCTGAAAGAATATACAGGTAAATTTGTTGTTGTTTACCTTGATGATATTCTATTTTTCAGCAAAAGTAAAGAGGAGCATTTGGAACATTTGAAGTTAGTTTTGAAAACTCTGCAGAAGGAGAAACTACTAATCAATCTGAAGAAATGTAGTTTCATGAAAGAGGAGCTGCTATATTTGGGATTTGTGATTTCCAGAGATGGTTTGAAAATGGATCCCGAAAAGGTACAAGCAATCAAAAACTGGCCTACTCCCAGGAGTGTCTTTGAGGTAAGAAGTTTCCATGGACTTGCTAGTTTCTACCGAAAATTTATAAAGGGATTTAGTCAAGTTTGTGCACCAATCCTTGAGACAATCAAGGAGGTCAATCAGCCATTTCGATGGACAGAAGCAGCTGATAGGAATTTTAATTTGTTGAAAAGAAAGATAACAGAAAAGCCTATTCTAGCCTTACCAAATTTCGGGAAAGTCTTTCAAGTGGAAATCGATGCAAGTGGAGAAGCAGTTGATGCGGTGCTAAGCCAAGAGCAAAGGCCGATAGCATATTTCAGTGAGAAGTTAAATGATGCAAAGAAAAAAAATTCTTCTTATGATAAAGAATTTTACGCTATTGTGCAGACATTAAAAAAGTGGAGGCATTACTTGCTACCGAAGGAGTTCATCTTATATTCAGACAACCATGCTTTGCAGTTTATTAATAATCAGCCAAAGCTAAATCAGAAGTACGCCAAGTGGGTGGAATTTCTGCAAAGTTTCACTTTTGTAATAAAGCATAAAAGTGGTAAGTCTAACAAAGTGGCGGATGCATTGAGCAGAGTAAGTTTTCTTTTGCAAGAACTTAAAGTGGGTGTTGTAGGATTTGATGAAATGATAGAAATGTACAAGGATGATGAGGATTTTAAAGACATCTACACAACAGTGCAGAATCCGGTGAGCAATAACAGAAGTCAATGGATGGATTACCTTGTTCAAGGAGGCCTGTTATTTAAAAGCAACAAATTGTGCATCCCAAAATGTTCCATGAGAGAGAACATCATTAAAGAGAAGCACAGTGGAGGATTGTCTGGTCATTTTGGACAAGAAAAAACTTTTGCTCAGGTGAATGCTTTTTATTATTGGCCTAAAATGCAAACTGATGTTAAAAAGTATGTTGAGAAATGCAGGGTATGCCAGTATGCCAAAGGAAGGAATCAAAATACCGGACTATATCAGCCATTGCCCATACCAGATCGACCATGGGATGCAGTGAGTATGGACTTTGTTTTGGGTTTACCAAAAACTCAGAGAGGAAACGATTCTATTTATGTTGTTGTAGACAGATTTTCTAAAATGGCTCATTTTATTGCTTGTAAAAAGACTAATGATGCCACACACGTAGCAAATTTGTTCTTTTCAGAGATTGTAAGATTACATGGTTTGCCTGTAAGTATTGTATCAGATCGAGACACTAAATTTGTAGGGCATTTCTGGAGGACACTTTGGAAGAAACTGGGAACTAAACTCGGTTTTAGTTCAGCTTACCATCCTCAAACGGATGGTCGAACTGAAGTTGTAAACAGAAGTTTGGGGAATATATTAAGAAGTTTAGTACATCAGAATCCCAAACAGTGGGATTTGGCATTAGCTCAAGCTGAATTTCCTTATAATGACACACCAAACCGAAGCACTGGAATGAGTCCATTTCAGATTGTCTTTGGAATGCATCCGAGAGGAGTATATGAGCTAAGAGACTTGGGGAAACAAGAAGCCAGAAGTGCAAGTGCTGAAGATTTTGCTGAACAAATGCAGAAGCTACAGGAAGAGGTTAAAGGTAAACTACAGGAGAGCAGCAAGAGATACAAGCAGAGAGCAGATTTGAGAAGGAGAGAAAAAGAGTTTCAGGTAGGAGATTTGGTCATGGCATATTTGAGGAAAGAGAGATTTCCTACAAAAACTTACAATAAGATGAAACTGAAGAAGATAGGACCCTGTAAAATCAAAAGGAAATTTTCGGCCAATGCATATGAGATTGAGTTGCCAGAAGGGATCGGAATATCTCCCATTTTTAATATTGCAGACTTATATTCATTTAAAGAGGCAAAAACAGAGTTGCTGACTGAAACTATAGGTGAAGAAGTTCAAACGGTGGATTGGGAAGAACAGGTACCAAAAACATTTAAGAAAGAAGTTGAAGCTGTTTTAGATCTAAAGATATCCAAGAAAACTCGAGGACAAACATATTTTCAGTATCTTGTCAAGTGGAAAGAGCAGCCAATGGAGGATTCCAGTTGGTTGACAACAACTGAATTACAGAAATACGGTATAAATCCTGAAATTTTAAAGAACCAGTCTTTTCTTCTCCGGGAGTCTGATGCAGGAGCATCGGACCTGGCCAGCAATGTGGAAAATTGTCCACATGTTGTGGCCTGATAGGGTGAAATTTATTTCTGTGTGTTAATGTCCAGTTACTAAAGAGGTCGATTTCATAAATAATTAGTTATTATTGTAAGTGGGTGTGTTGCAACAGGTGTAAGTGAGCGCTACTAAGTTAGGAGTTTTACTTGCTAGAATTTTAAATTAAAAGATTGTGTATTAGTTTGTAGACAATGTAATAAAAAAAAACGACGAAGAGATTTGAGTTAGTTTTAATGTGTGATCTTCTGTTAGCTCGGTTCAGATTGGAGCGCCGAAAACTTACAAGTGTAAATCCCCGGAATCGCGGCATGCCCACTGGCGGATGGATGGCAATCCATTTCAGAACTGACAATCCAGGTGTTTGGTTCATGCGTTGTCATCTGGAAGTAACACACAACGTGGGAACTGAAGATAACGTTTGTTGTGGAGACTGGAGATGGACCCAAACAATCCGTTTTGCCTCCTCCGAAGGACCTTCCGAAATGCTAATTATTCCAATAATGGACCAGCCATGCTGGACGACCTCTTTCTTCACATTCTTCTCGTTTTAGTTGCGTCGTGACTTATTTTATAAAGGGGATCAAAATCAACATTTTTCTCTCTCGTTTTTGGGTAGTATTAGCGCTTTTTAACGCTGATGTAAACGGATTTGGTATCTTATTATGTTGTGACAGATGTAAACGTGTTGTATCGGTGGATACAATGGACGAATGGGTATGTTCATTTGGTAATTGTAACAACACAACGCCGCTGAAAAATAAATATTTTCTGTTTTTGTTTGAAACCAACGGGTGTTATTTTTTTATGCGTTGGGAAAAGGGTGTGATGGCTGCATCTATATGATACTAATAAAAATCCAGTTTGATGTGGAAAAGAAACAGAGGTTCTACTTTGGTAGTCCGACATTTTAAAGGTAAAGAAGATCGCTTTATCTGTTACTGAAGTCTGTTGTTTGAAATTTAATAGATTGATCTCAGTCGCAGGTGCATTAATAAGGCACTGGAACTGCAAGTTCTTAGTGTACCACAAGGGCACAGTATCCCGAGTGGAGCCACTGTTATCACTAAACAAATTTCAAAGGAAAAGGGTAAGGTAAGGAAGAATTGGACTTGTTTATTCTCATGCTCCTTTCATGCATAAGAAGCACTTGGCAAACTCAGGGTCAGCATACATCAGAGTTCTTTGAAGGCTCAAGCAAGGCAAGTAAGGTAATCCTAAATTTTGATATAGATTACATTTTGAAAGTTTTCCTTCAAGAATGGTGTTTATTATATTCAGTTTTGAACAAGCTTCATGACATGTGGAGAAAGTTATCTCAAGAAAAAGAAAGACTCAAAAAGGTTAAATTTTGGTCTTAAAACTGTGTTTTGAAATTACACAGCAATTTCGTAGCACGCTACAAAACTGTTGTAAGTGATGCCTTATGCACAGCAGTTTCGTCGCACGCTACGAAACTGCTGTAGCTGCATATTGTGATTTGATGGACCATTTTTGTAAGACAAAGGGAAATATTCTTTCAAGAGGAGGGTATGAAAGGGAGCATTCACGAAGTATAAATGTCTATCAAAGGAAAAACAAGGAAAGGAAAGACATTTATGAACTCCAAAGTTTTATGTTATGAAAATAGCAACCGATTTCCAAGGGGATTACCAAGCAATGGAAAATTCATCTCTGAAAAGTGAAAGAGGTTTTCATTCCTAGGATACTTAAGTACAAAAGTCTCTTCCACTTCCTTCAAATCCATTATGGTCTGGAAGAAATGAAGGACGAAACTTGCGCTACGAAACTGCTGTAGGTGCAGTTTTTCACAAGATTATTTCTCTGTTTTACACCTGTTTTTCAAAGACATGTTATGGGCGGTAGGAAAGGTGTTTAAAAAACCAAGAGAGGTTTTTGTTCAAAATAGATTGGTTCACAAAAGCCTCCTTCAGGTTCCAAATAATTTTTTTATGAGAAGATATGAGCTCCGTCCCAAGACATATTTTTCAGCCAGAACAGAGCAAGGAACAGTCTCCTAGTTTCTAGGAACAGTAAAGGGATGACTCATCAAGGGCCAGCTGGAGGGTTATGAGCACTATAAAATTATAATTCATGGAGCTATAGGTGTCATAAGGAGTGTTTAATTCATATATAAGGTTGTTTTAATCATAATGAGGAGTTACACTCCTAATTGTTTTAGGTCTCTAGGACTGCCAGTTAACAACCAGTTTCATTTAATAGTTAGTTTTAGGTGTCAATAGGTGGAATTAAAATTCCCCTCATGCTGGAGGAGGAATCTTAGTTATGTAATGAATTCTATATATGGGAGAGAAGCCAATGTATCAAGGGTTGAATATTTTTCAGAGAAACTCTCTTATTGTGCTTTGGTGTAATACTTTGTTTCTAGTAGTACAGTACTTGGCTTTGCTTCTTAGGAATCAGAAGGGATTCAATGTTCAGAATGTCTTGTGCTGTTCTTCTCTATTTATCTATAGTGGTATGAATGTGTGATTACTTATAAATCACTGATAGTTCTCTAACTTCCTTTACACATTTATAAACTGTGTGGTCCTATGCATTTCTAATATATTGTCCATATGTTGAATTCCTATGCCCTGACTTCTATGTAAAGCTAACATTATTGTCAATACTGAAGCATATTTGACTCCATAAGCCCAATGGATACTTTCTAATTGTGTTTCAACCTCTTATACTTGTTCATTTTGTTTCATAGAGTTAGCCATCTTATTCATTATCCAAATCTTTAATCTTGTGAGAGAGCCCTCTCAGGTTGGGGAGGCTAAGCCTCAGCCTAAAGTAGGTTTGAAATAGTTACTTAAAGTCTACCTGATCACAACAACCTTTCACAGTCCGATTTTGAGATAACAGAGTGTTCTAGCTATGTTGGGAGGCCTAGAGCTGTAGCCCAGGAGGGGTGAAATTAATTACCACATCCTTTGTTCTACTCTTCATGAATGTCCGTATGAGTTATGTGATGTTGTGTTTCTTATGTTTAAGTTTAAATTTGAAAACTAACTCATAACTTGAAGAGACCTTTTGGAAAACCTATTTTTTGTTAAGATCCACTTTTCCTTGTAAAGCATTGAAGAACGGTCCCTTTTTTTAGGAAGAGGTAATTGACCTCCTCCTCCATTTTCAGATCAATTGGTATTAGAGCCTCATTTGACCAAGTTTCAATAATGGGTAAGAAAAATATCCAAGAGCTGGAAGAGTTGAATTTGGCTCTTTGTACAGAGAACACTGAGTTGAGAAGAATGCTATAAATGGCTACTGAAGAGAAGAGGAATATGCGCCTTCAGTTGTAGCATGTGATTGAGGAACAAGTTGTTGAAAGTTCCACGGTGGTTTTACTATTATTTTTCCTACAAATCGGATTAAATATCTAATTGTCTTACAAATTCACCCTATTTTCCACTGCATAGGTGAAAAATTCACCCGCCGAAGGTGTAATTTATTGGATATTTAAATTTCCCAATAACCCTTATGCAGAATAATTTGGCCACATGGGCCATGCAGCCAGGAATCGAGGCCAATCACCCACCCCTGCTAGCATAGCCCCTTAACTCTTGGGTCATGGTCATATTAACTCCTACGAGTCTAAGTGCCAGGCCAATGCCCTTCCCTTTCCACTGGAGTTCCCTCACTTCAACTATCGGGGTTATGTGAAAGGCCATATGGCCTAGTGTTAGAGGAATTCACTAGCACTCATTGTTCGAGCCCTTTCCATAGTTGTGTGGAGCCCAGGTGACTTAGACCTAGAACTTACCGCTATGCCCTCAGGTCTTGTGGGAAACATGTGGCGAGGGCTACGGCCAAACCTAAGCCCCCCTCTCTCATAGTGCTCGTTATGGTTATGCATGTGGTCTTGTGCAGAACAAGTGACGAGGGGTTTGGCTAAGGTTCTTAGCGACCCTCCTTTTGCACCCATGGTTGTATGGTTGTGCGATGACTGGGGGTGAGGGATGATAGCTACGCCCCTCTTCCCATGTGCGCCTTTTGTAAAATTTAAATAAGCTCGGTGCCATATCTAGGTAAGAACAACCACATAGGATTATTGGTAGAGCGCTTGGTTGTTGAACTGCAAGTCGGGGATTCGAGCCATACCCAGGTTATCTGACCCCTACCATAATTTTTTCCAACCGTGGGGTGCCATGTGGCGACCTCTGGTGGGGCCATGTGGCTGACCCTAATTGGTACACCACATATAAAATGACCCAATAAAAACATGAGCACCTGTACAAATTGGAGCTTGACACATGGCAACACCCAATTGGTTTGTACCTTCATAGTCACCCTAGATGATGTACAGAAGCCCAATTAGCTACACAATGAGCAACCCTACTCATTTTCTAGTTGTTGGGACAATCGATCAGAACATGATAACTTGAGGATGTGGTGTCAGATTGAGGTGAAAAAATGTCATTGGGTTCAGAACGAAGAGCAGTTCGACTTGGCATTGGTTTCAAGACTTTCTAGGATGTTTCATTTTTGATGTAAAATTTAATCACTTGATCACACCTCCCCACTAGGAACTTTTTGACTCCAAAAGTTCACTTCTCCTAGAAAATAAGATGAGGCTGAAACTTAAAATTACTGAGAAATTCAATCCATATGCTATCTTTTCAATTAGCGCCCTTCAAGCTCCAATCGGGGCACTTCACCTATGTTCTTCATGAAGACCTACTGTCCTATTAAGAATCGAGCCAAAACTTCTTATTACTGATGCAGGAATGAAAACACTAATGAGTGGAATATGAAAATTCTCTTTAATATCATCTTTTCACAGCTCAAAACAACTTCATCTTGAAGTTCAACTATTGAAGACAAAATTGACTCCATCTTGGAAATCAGAAGCAATATAAAATTGCTTTACCATCCTCAAACTAAGCTTGTACATAAAAGTACAATTCAGCAAAAATTCAATGACATAATTGGATTTTCCTACAAAAACATAGTCATCTTGTATAATCTGAAAAAAATATTCTATTAACAACAAGTTTCATCTTGAATACTTACATCGATGAGTACATGACAAACTTGTAGACAAACTTGGATGATAACTTGTACATTCCAAAAGTCCTTACACATATGGACTTATAAACAAGTTGATAACGTAATGTAAATGAAACATACTTGTTGCAAATAGTGACTATTATTGTTCACTTTAAAAAAGTACCCAATCAAGTAGACAACAACAAGTAATTACAAATTTACACAAAGAAACATTACAAACAATCTACCCAATCTATGCCTCTCCTAGGCTTATGGGTTCTCCTTTTGCGTCAACTTTGCCTTGAAGGTTTCTTTAGGATTGCTATGAGTCTTATTTTCCACCTCTTGCTTCCCTTGCACTAGGTTGCACAAACTCTTTTCCCTTCTTGGAACAAGGATATGGATGTAATTTCCAACATTGTTCATTTCCATGCCCATGCATTTTACAATGTGTACAAAATAACTTTCTCTTGCTTTCCAACAAGGAAGTCCTCTCATGTGAAGGAGATTCATCATGCTTTATGCCTAGAATCTGATCCATCATTTTAACCATTACCATGCATTGCTCACAGACAACCACATAATGGTAAAATGCATCATAGAAATTACAAGGATACGTATTCCACAAATAGTCTAAAATTATAATCATTTAGAAAAAACCAAAAAGATTTATACTTGTCACTTGGGCTACAACTTTGACGATGTGGAGTGGGTGATGACATGCAATTTCCTTTCAAGCATTCATCTCGCTTGAAAGACAAATGAACATTGTCACCACCATCTTGGTGTGACATATCCTCCTAAGATGATTGTTGTGCCCCAAACCATTTAGAGCATTCTCCAAACTCCCTTTGACCATACCCCAATCCTTGATACTTTGGTCTCTCTTGAACCATGATTGGATGGGTGATCCCTTGGCCATTGATGTCGAGGCCTCCTACTTCATAACTAATTTTAGAATGTAACTTAATAACAAGGCCTTTGGTATATCACTCAAATGCTACAACAAGGTGTTATGAACATAAACATAAATAATTTTACTTCAAATTCTTATTACCTCCTTGAACTTGCCATTCATATTTTCAGCTTCTCATGATTATGATGACATTGCAGATGACTCTAGCCACGCACTTTTACCAATTGGAATATGGTGAGAATCTTGGAGATGCTTGCAAAATGCACATGAATCATTTTCCTCATATAGTCCATAACTATTGTTCGAACCATGCCCACATATTCATTGCATTTAGGAGGTGTATTTTGTTGTCACAAAAGTGGAACTTTAAATAACTTATTCCTCAAGCACATACTGCAACTAAGGAACATATGCCTCTTCTACACTTCAGCCTTTTCTAACATTCTTCTCAATCTAATGTTCTCTATACGAAGAGCCAAATTCATCTCCTCTAGCTCTTGGAGATTCTTCTTTCCCATTCTTGAAACATAGTCAAATGAGGCTCTAATACCAGTTGATCTTAAAATGTAGGAGGATTTCAATTTCCTCTTCCTAAAAATAGGGATCGTTCTCTAATGCTTTGCAAGGAAAAATGGGTCTTAACACAAAATAGTATTTCCAAAAGGTCTCTTCAAGTTATGAGTTAGTTTTCACATGTAAACTTAAGCATAAGAAGCACAACATCACATAACTCATACAGAAATTCATGAAGAGTAGAAAAAAGGATTTGGTGATCGAATTCACCCCTCTTGGGCTACATCTTCAAGCCTCCCAATAGAGCTAGACAACTCCATATATTCAGTGGAAAAAGAATGCATAAAATTTTGCTGATTAAACATGTGGATATTTCCCCTTCATGGAAACATTATCCTAGAAATATCTCTCACATAAACATCATGAAAACCTGCAGTCAGTCATGAAAACATCAACAACATAAAGTGTCTCTTACAAAGACCCTGTACTCAATCTGAAAATGTTCATACATGATCATATAAGCACTTCAATTGCACATTGAAGGAAAAATAGAAAACTTTCCTCAACAAGACAGTGAGAATTGTGTAGAAGAGTTGAATCTTGCAAGTAACAATTGTTGCAGTAAACTTTTGAAGGTAATAAAACCCCTACAAGGCCTTCTCCATGCTCAAACACCTTCAAGAACCGCTCCAAAACATTGATTGATCCATACACATACTAAGTTGAACCTGCAAAAGGTTCCTTTAGATGTGCTCAAATCAGCAAAAAGAGGCCACCATTGGATCTAGAATGTCCAGAAACCCATAGGTAGACTCTTCTTGAGTTCCAAAATGATAAAAAATCACAAAAATATAGCTCCACAAGCTATCCATGTAGTTTTGTTGTTATCCATCCTATAAATCGGATTAAAATTCTAATTGTCCTACAAATTTTCCCTGCTTTCCATTGTGAAGGTGAAAAATTTGCCCGCTAAAGGTGCAATTTATTGGATACTTAAAATTACCAAGAACCCTTATGTGGAATAATATGGCCACATGGGCCATACGGCTGGGAGTCGAGGCTAACCGCCTGCCCCCGACAGCCTAGCCCTTAACTCCCAGATTGTGGTCATATCAACATCCATGGAGCTTAGGGCCGAGCCAACAACCCCCCCTTTCCACTGGAGCTCCTTCGCTTCAACATTCACGGTCATCTGAAAGGCCATATGGCCTGGGATTGGCTCCCTTCACTAGTACCCATATACCAAGCCCTTACCAAAGTCTTGTCGTGCCAAGGTGACTAGACCTAGAGCTTACCATTGCACCCTCCATTTAGATCCTTCTGGACTTTACCTGAGGTCTTGTGGGAAACCTGTGACCAGGTCTAGGTCCAACCCTAAGACCCCCTCTCTGTTGGCACTCATTCTAGTTATGCATGTGGTCTCATGCATAATAAATGACTAGAGGCTAGGCTAAGCTCTTGAGATCCCTTCACTTTTCACCCAAGGTTATATGGTGGTGCGGTGATTGGAGTTTGGTGCTGACAACCTGACTCCTCCTCCCATATGTGCCCTTTGTAAAATTTAAATAAGCACGGTTCAATATACGGGTAAGAACAACCACATAAGAGCAATGGTAGAGAATTTTTCCATTGAACTACAACTTGGGGGTTTGAGCTCTGATAAGCCTATCTTATCCATACCATAGTTTTATCCAACCATGGGGTGCCACATGGCAGCCTCTGGTTGGGCCATGTGGCACACCCTAATTTGTCCACCATATATAAAATGGCCCAATCAAAACAAAAGCACCTACATGAATTAGAACTTGACACTTAGTAGCACCTGATTGGTTCATACCTACATAGTCACCCCAGATGATGTTAGTTGTATGGAAGCCCAATCATCTTGCCAGTGAGAAACCCTGCTTATTTTTTAGTTGTTGGGCCAAACAATCAAAACATGATAACTTGAGCATACGGTGTCAGATTGAGGTGAAACAAACATCGTTGGATTCAGAATGACGAGCACTTCGAAATGACCTTAGTTTCAAGAATTTCTAGCCACTTTGATTTTTGAGCTAAACTTTGATCACCTTATCAGTAAGGAAGGTTCTCCATTCTAATTACATTCATGTCTTCAATTATCTTTTCTTCTGGGAATAATAAATTACTCTTGGATTTCATTGATTTTTCATATCCTACTTTCCTCATATAACTCCCAATGGTATTGTGGTCACTCTACTAATGATATTTACATTCAAATGGATGGCAAGTCCTCTTAGAACTGTGGTGGAATTGTCTTCCCCATGAGATTGAAGAGCCATGGAAAATTAATGGGTTATCTCATCATCATAAACATTGATATTTTCAAAGAACCCCATCCATTGGTGGCTTACAAAGATATGTATGACATATGGACGTTAATTGATTCTTTTAGTGTCTGTGGACTCCCTTCTATTGAAACCCCCCCCATGTTTTCTACTACTACTTCTTCAAGTGTTCTCACAGAATTTTTTGTGAATGGTTGCGTTATGATAAGCTTGGGGTGTCAAGACAGAGGTGAGATGGTTGGTTCTCTTCTTTTGGAAAAAGGGAGGATAATTGTATACCAAATTCCATATTTATTGACTCTAGTCCCACCATGCTTCCCTCATATAAGAAAAGGCATTGAAACAAAAACTCAATCTTCCAGGGTTTTCTATAGGATGTCTATGCGGGAATTTTTTTTAACCAAATTATCTTAATTATCTGATCATGCGAGGTGAAGAGAACATGCTACTTACCCTTCCCTAGATGATTTCATTATTGTTGTAGGGTCATGGATGAAAATTCTTATCAATTCAAACCCTGTTTCACCTCTCGTCCTGATCCTATAGCATTGTTCTGCAATCCTATAACAACTAATTTTGATCTTGTAGCACCTGTTATTCAACCTTGTAGCTTCTTTGTAGCACTCTAGGGGACCCTTGATCATATCTAGCTCCACTGTCAATGAATTAGTGGGCCTCTCTTACTATTTTAGGAATGACTTCTCAGTACAAATGAAATTAGGTGTGTCCCTTTTATTTCTTCTTGTGTTAGTGGGCTCAGTGCACTTTGTGATATTTCTCCCACATATCATCTACGTATTTTCTCTTTTGCACCATTGACCCCACTCCACATAATTATCACCCTCTCATTTTTTACATTTCCCGCCTTACATGGATGAGTGAGTTAACTTCACTTTAACTATTTGAGGGTGGCAAAGTTTACTAGCCACCTCTAGCCTATAAAACTTGTTCCTCATTCATTAAAAGTATTTTCATGCTACCATGCACTTAAAGGAAGAGGTGAGGAGTGTCATGTCTACGCCTACAGTATGGCTTCTTGCTACTTTGATGCTTGCATGCTTCTTCAAGATAATGATTGATATTCTTTTCTCTGGAGGTGTCGTCTTTCATGTTGGTTGCTTCATGGATTGGTTCTTTTGTCTACAAAATATTTTTGGAGATATTCTCTGATAGGTGTCTGACTAAGAAAGTCTGCTGATAGAGGTTCCTCAGGTGATGAATTGATCTGTTATTGTTGGAGATGATGAGTGACCTTGTAGTAGTTCCTCAAGAGTTGTGTGTCTTCCCAAGATCACAATTATGGTCCCTTAATTCTTCAAGATGGCTAAGTCTTCACTTTGGTGTTGTCAAGTGTCTTCAACTATGGTTTTATAGGGTTTGTGCAGGTTGCTACAAGATTGGATCCTTTCCTGTAGCAGTCAAATAGACCTCTCCAAAATCACAATATCCTTCAAGAAATGCATTCATAGACTCTAATAATTCATGGCGATCTCCTGGATAGGGAATGGAAACTTTGGTGGTGGTGAAAACTATGGAAGAAGGGGTAAAAATAGATTTTTTTCCTGAAAATAGATGAATTTTTGGATGGAAAAGTGGGTAAATGGTGTGGAGGAGGGATGATGAAGGTGTGGTGGAATTATTTTTTCATTCCCCTAGGGAAAACATCAAATATGACCAATCTGGCTATGTTGATCACAATCATGCAGAAATTCTGGTTAGTCATGTAGTTGTGCACGACAATCTTGTAACACTTTAGGACTAAGGCATAATTGGGTGAGATGGTTGACTCATGATGGAGGAACATTGGGAGATGGATGGAATGGTGAAGGACATGTAGATAACCAACCTGGGAGGTGGAGAAGTGGATTATGGAGGATTCTCCCTTTGAATGTTATCCCTTTGACTATGATTGGAACTCTGCAAAAAAATCTTGTTAACAAAACTAATGTAAGGGATACATTGCTTTTGTGTCTCTTTTTATTACCTTTTATTATTATTATTATTAATATTAATATTATTATTTTTTTTCTCTCTTTGTTGAGACCTGCCGGTTGCCTCTAAAGATGTTTTCAATCTACAAGCCTTCCCTAGGTGCCTTAGAGGAGGTTTTCACTTGGGGATCCTTTTATTTATTTATTTTTTCATTTTTATAATTTTTTTCTCTTAGGCTACCTCATAGAGGTTTTCAATGCTATAGTTGGCCTCAGGTGCCTCAAAGAGGTTTCTAGTTAGGCCCTTTTATTTTCCTAGTTTTTTCTTCTTCTCTTTTGTTGATTAGAGGTTGGATGAACTGAGAGTTGTGAGGCCCCCAATTACATTCTGCTCCCATTAGAGGAATTTTCAGGTCTATGCACCTCCTATGGAAATTACAAAATAATAGTGGAAATAATAAAATAAGATTAGATTACATCATCAAATTTTAGAGGGAAAAAAGAAAAAACTACTTTTTCAACCAATATTTTCAAATTATATCCGTATGTGTTTACCTAAATTTCGAGTGGGAACACTCGTTCGATGTAGAATATGATTCTTCATTGAATGAGTATCCTTGTTGCATACTTTTGATGGACCCTGCTACACCAAAATGAATAATACATGAAAAATGTGATTGCAATCACTATTTTTCATGAATTTATCATTTTTCATGTAGCAGGGTCCATCGAAAGTATGCAACATGTGTACTCCTTGGATGAGGAATTAAATTTTGCATCCAATTAGTACTCTTGCTCGAAATATGAGTAAAACATTAGGGAGATAAGTTGGAATGAAAAAGTAGTTTTATTACTTTATTATTAATTTTTTTTTTACTCCAAAAATGATGAATCATCCCCCATGGTTAACATCATAATCTTGAATCCTATTGGTTCTTATAAAGTTTATTTGGTGATATGTTTTTCTTAGGAGGCCCATTTTAGACCTCAGTATTTCTCTAATGTTGTTTATTGAGCTGGTGAACTCCTCCTTTGACATAGGATTGTTGTACAACTTTAACTTGTAACCATTAAAAATAAATGGAATTCATTCCTCATAATTTTTTCTTATTTGGACATATCCATTCTCATAACATTTTTCCACTAGATAGGGGCCTAGCCACCTTGTCATCAAATTCCCTTTGAAATCTTTGAATGTGGAATCATACAAAAGGGCGCAAACACCCTCTTAGAAGGCTATTTCCCTAATGTTCTTATCATGGAAAATATTCCTCTGTAGTTGGACTACCTCAGTGTGCATGAGAGCATGCAACTTGAACTCATCTAAACCATTGAGTTGGAGAAACCTTTATTGTTTAGTTGTAGTGATGTCTAAATCCAACTATGTTTCCATCCTCAAGGTGTTGTATTTAAAACCAGTGGACAATAGGGCCTTCTTTCCATAAACCAACTCAAAAGGAATGAAACTAGTGGTGGTTTTCCAAGTGGTATTATAGGCCCAAGTGGCCTTTATAATTTAAACTTCCAAAACTCTCCTATTGTTTATAAAAACCTTGTTCAAAATATTCTTCAAGGATCTATTTGTGACCTCCACTTGCCCATTTTCTTGAGGATGATAGGCATCAGAATTCCTTTGATTGATGTGGTATTGCTCCATGATGCCTTCAGTCATATTTTAGGTAGACTAAGCTCCTCTATCAGTGACCAAATCCCTTGCAAAGCCAAACTTGTAGAATGCCCTCTCTCTTAGAAATTCAAATACTTTCTACTTGGTTGATGCCTTTGCTTCAACCCACATTTTCAAGTAATCAATGTACATGATATATCTCTTTTGCCCAAATGGATGGTCAATGGGACCAATGAAATACATGCCCCATTTCTCAAATGTCACTAGAGTCACATGAGGTTGCAAGGGCATTTCATTCTTTGGTGTAGGATTATCCATCCTTTGGAACTCATCACATTTAGCAGTGTACCGTTTTTCATATTGATGTAGAGTAGGCCAGTAGTATCCAACTTGTAGAACTTTGAAGGTTGTCCTCCTAGAAGCAAAATGGCCCCCATAGGGTACATCATGGTATGATGGGAGCATGTCAAAGACCTCCTCCTCTATTATACATATTATTAAATTTGATCTGGCCCTAATTTGAAGAGATTCCCCACAATCTAGGTGAAAGGGTCACTTTTGCTAACAATCGTGTTCTTCATCTTGGCGAATAGATTAGGAGGGAACCTCCCAACAACTAAGTAATTTTGATATATCAACAAACCAAGGATATAACACCTAGATGGAAAAGAGTTGTTCATCTAGAATTTGATCATCTACCATCTCCTCATTTCCTATAGGGAATGTTAGTCTAGACATAAAATATGCAACCACATTTTCTTTCCCTGGCTTTTGAACAATGGTTAGATCAAATTGTTGCAATAACAACCATCTAATTATTATAGAATTGACATGAATCTTATTCGCTAAATATTAAATGGATCATGATGAATAATAACAAATAATTTATATCCCATGATATAATTGCTAAAGCTATTCAAAAATTGCACCACAACTAAGACTTCTTTTCCAGTAATTGTGTAGTTGACATCAACTTTAGAGAGGTTCTTACTTATGAAATATAGAGCATAGGGAAATTTGCCTTCCACTTGTCCTAAGGCTGCTCCTACAACATTATCTAATGCATTTGTGTGGATGTGCAAAGGAAATTCCCAATTGGGGCCTCTAAGGATTGGTTGAGTGGTGAACTTCTCTTTTAGTTCTCCAAATTCCTCTTCAAATATATGTCCAATAAAATTTTGAATCTTTATCCAAAAATCGAAACAGGGATGAAACCAAGTTACAAAAATACTTAATGAACCTTTTATAATACCTAGGTAATCCAAGGAAGCTTCTTACATCCCTTTATTTTTTAGGGATAGGGACCCTTTTAATGATGGCAACTTTGTTGGTGTCAACTTGGATCCGCTACTTGGATATGAAATGGCCTAGGATAGACCCTCCATTCATAAAAAAGTCACATTTATTGGGACTTAAGGAAATATTCATTGAAATTCATTTCCTTAAGCCTTTACATATATTATAAATAGCTTATTGGAAATCACTTCCATAAGGAGTGAAGTAATCCATTTAGATTTCAATAGTGTCATGCACAAGATCAACAAAAATACTCAAGAATTCCCTCTGTAAGGTAATAGGGGAATTACACAAACCAAAAGGGAGGACTCTATAGGAGAAGGTTCCCCATGGACATGCGAATGTGGTGTTATATTGGTCCTCAAGGTTGATCTGAATCTAGTTATACCCACTAAATCCATCTAGGAAGGAAAATAATTTCTTCCCTGCAAGGCCATCCAGGACTTGATCAATGAAAGGCAAAGGGAAATGGTCCTTCTTTATACCTTTTTTGAGTTCCCTATAGTCAACATAAATCCTCCACTTCCCATTTCTCTTGGGGACAATAACAAGAGGGGAAACCCACTGACTATTTAAAATGGGGTAGATGAACCTTGCATCCAACAACTTATGTAGTTCCTCTTTTACAATATCCTGAAGGGAAAGATTCATCCTCCTTTAGGGTTTCCACACAGGTTTACATCCCTCCTTGATGTAGATATGATGACTACAAATAGAGGGATGGAACTTGTTCATTTCCTTATCTTCCCAACGAAAGGGATCAACATGTTGCCTCAGCATAGTGCATAACTACTCTTCTTTCCTAGATGAGATGGTAGGGTTGATTTTTAGAGTTTTGGATGGGTTTATTTCCACAATCTTGGCATGAAATAGGTCAAAGTTAATAGAGCACATTTTAGACCATGAATTTTTCTCAGGTTTCTCTAAGGATTTGCCACTAGC
Organism: Pinus tabuliformis; assembly: GCA_031772625.1. Lineage (NCBI taxonomy): Eukaryota > Viridiplantae > Streptophyta > Pinopsida > Pinales > Pinaceae > Pinus > Pinus tabuliformis. The sequence continues at coordinate 331,803,157 of CM062804.1, read as the reverse complement.
TCATCAATTGGCATGGAAGTAGGAGGCTTATCATGTAAAAAGTGATGAATAAGGTCATCCTAGTATAACTACCTACTCCCAATAGTAGTGTGTAATGTACAAACTAGTTAGAGGGGTGACTGATAAAGGTCTTCTTCCTCCTCCTCTACATATTTAAAATTAAGAATGAAGGTTTCATGAATTGTTTTGCAATATTTTTTATATCTTTTAGGTAATGGATCGTAATTGCAAAAGAACAAACTAAAGTAAATTTAGAAAATTTTAAACAGTTAAAATGGACAATAAGAAACATAAAAAACACAAGAAATTATTGACGGAGTTCACCCCTCCTGTGCTATGTTTCCAAGTCTAGCTTCCAATGGTGGCATTTTTCATTATATGGTAAAATTTTCAAATACAACAACATACAAACTTAGAATTGTAAAAATAACATTTCCATTGTGTCTAGAATGCTAAAAAACCCTAATGTAGGGTCTTCTTGGGCTCAAAAAGGTTGAAAAATGGCCAAGATAGACTCTTCCTTCAAAATTCCTACAAAAAACTCTACAAAACTAGTTCACTTAACAAAATTGGCAACAAAATATTCTATGGAAAATTGGTAAGAGCGCTCTGTTTGGAACCCAGAGGTCTCAGGTTCGATCCACATTCTCTAGTGGAATTGGTGTTTTGAATTAATATATAAAAAAAATATTTTTTAAAATGTGTTTGAAGCCCTCCCGAACTCCGCATTCCCAATTGTGTGGTCCCATATTGCCTAGGCTTGAGCATGGGAAAGATGCCACACGCCCACAACTTGTAACTCCCTGTCAGTGATTGCAACTCTTAATATGATTATGGGCCATTGGACCAATCCCCACACTCACCTTCTAATCCATTGTAGTGAGCCACATGGTAGTCATACAACTAGGGCTTGGCTGGTCAGGTGCACCTACCGGCCTAACCCTCTCTAATCGTCACACGACTTAAAATTTAAATAGATGTGGGCAACCATAGTTAATAATAATCACCTATGGCATAATGGTTGGGCACTAGTTTCACTGGTTGGAGGTCCCATTTTTTATTCCACCGGAGGCTTGTTGGTGTGTTGAAAGTTTGTTGGCACAAAAGCCTCAGCCATGTGGCTGTAATGCCCTCATCCCACATATACCCAAGTAACCAGCCAAACTGGGTAAATATGCAATGAGATGCCACTATAGTGGGATTCAACCTCCTAGTTGACCTTAAGGAAGTGGAATCAACGGAAATCCACAACAAAAAGCTTCTATACCTACTACAGGACTCCCAAAAGCCTTCCCAGTCATCCCCGTGACCATTCCTTGGGTCCCACTACGTTTTTAGACCATTAAACACTTGGACGCTCCCTTGGTATGAATAAGGGTGCATCTTGGAGGCTCCAGTCGCTCCCACAACAAGGCACGTGTATGTCTAGGGACTTTTCTCCTCAGTCTTGTGCCTGCCACTCTGTTGGCTTGATTGGCCCTAACCTAGGTTCAACATTAATTAGCCAAGGAAATCCCTACACTACTCGCCCTTTTGGCATCAATTGATGGAGCATGGACCGAAGTCTCACTCGAAGCAGTATGGGGGGATGCAAGAACCAAGTTTTCACACCCTGAGATGACAGTGAAGTCGCCTTATACCCTAACCCTTCCTTCGCGCAGATCGATAAGCCTTTTAGGGCTTATCGATATACTTCCATTAGGCTTGCTCTAGACCACCGTGAAGGTCTACGACTATCTTTTTCATGCCCTAAATAGGTGATTCAGACACTTACACGCCTCTGTAATTATTCTTACTGCTATGTTTACCCAGATTAGCTTAAGCTTAAGTAGTGGATAACTTCAACATGCATTATCATTATCTTCGTGAAAATAGATATTCCTACTTGCTTTCATATAACAACGTAAAACACATAGATTCACACATCAATACATCATTAAATCATAAACCCAGTATTAAACATAACATAATCGCATGCATTCATAATAGAAGTAAAATAGCTCATATACAGGTAATTCCAGAATAAATCTCTTTATTGATGTTCAGATCTCCTTTACAGACTCTAACTACCATACGCACATAGCTACAAGGGTTCATGCACTCAGCTGCAGACTTCTACCCTAGGCCTCTGTGCAGTCAACTGTAGAGCCCCTTTCCTACACTAATAATATTCACTCTTAGCTTTCACAAACCCATTACATCAATGACTCTTCAAAGCCTATCTCTACTGTACTATCAAAACTCTTCTAAGACTTCCCTTTTTATACAATCCCATGGTCCATAGACCAAGCGTGAATCTCATACAGCTGACACAAGTGACATAAACTAAGGGTGGAAACCCTTGATGACTCTTTACATCTTCACACTCAGTGATCACAAAATGCGGATACTTTGCATCCTTTATACAAAACTTGGACCTTTAACCCCAAAACTTGGGCTTTTAACTACAAAATTGACCCTAGGGGACTCGTTTCCAATAGGCCCCCAACGTAAATCTAGTGACTCACCCCCGAGTCACTCTTCTGGAATGGAGATCTTGTCGTGAAGACCTCCCAGCTCCACCTATACTACTGTAACCTCGACAGTACATTGCATCACCACCTGCTTAACTTGCTTGAACATACACTCCATTGCTGGTCTTTTGTTATCTACTTGTATCTTCTGTTGTGTTTCATGCAGACTAGCCAATTTTCCTTCAATGGTGGCCATGAGCGTATAGGTTTCATCGAGCTAGGGCCCCAATCTGGCCTTCAGTACTACTTCTTTGCACTATGCTGCATCCACTTGTTCCTTCAGTGCCTTCGCTTCCTACAGCTTTGCCGGCCTCTGTTTGATGGAAAAAGTGTGCATCGTCGCTTTGACCTCACCGTACTTCTGCTGTAGTTCCCTTACTTCTGTTTCTACACACTACACATTGGGGTCTTCCTGTAGGTTGGTAACTACTTCAAGTGACTTCCGAAAGAGCAAAGTGCCATCCTTTATTGTGGCATCCACTATAGCAACTGCATGCCTGACAGTTGCCTTGCACTGCTTTTTAACTTCTGGTGGAGTCGAAGGTTGGGCCCTTAACTCAAACTTCATGATCTTAAGGTTGAGCTCAAACTGAACCTTAGCTATTTCCATCCTTGTGTCGCACACACCTAGAATGAGCTTCTAAATTCTTGCATCAACTCGTGCATCTTCTGTGATACAGCTTGAGAATAGTTTTGCATTCCTCAGCTACCACAACTGTAGTGCGCTCATTCTTATCTGTGATCCTCTTAAGGAGATCAAGAGTGGAATTATTTTCTATGAACATCTTGGTGTTATTGACCTTCTGCTCACTGATCACATTCAACGCACTTTGCCCTCGATCGAAGTTCCATGATCACACCATATTACAGGGTGTGAAGGGCCTCAATTGGCAGCGTGTCCAAGTTCAACCCAACCTTCTTAAGAGTGTTGACGGTGGCCTTGTTAGCTTCCACTTCTGTAGTCAATGGTCCGTTTGACAGCACTATGGCCTAGGGATCCAAGGAGCGGACTAGCTCTTGTTCTTCTAAGGTCCTAGGCGCCAAGTTATTTTACACCATACTGCGTTGTCCCACATTGATCTGCACTTGAGTGGCCTGGATCTACAGCTTATGCAGACGTGTTTGAATGGTGTCCAAGGCTTGCTCCTGCTATTGTTTAAACTACTACAGCAATTCCACAGTTTTGTCCCTCGTTGTGTCCCTGATATCATTCAGATCATCTTCAGTCAAAGTGATCGGGTCAAGTGAGGATTTGTTGGCCTCGGAATTCTTCCATGGCCCTACATTTTCCTGACCCCGAGCATGCTTAACCTAGAATGGAGTAGTCTCCAGGTCTGCAACTCCCTTCCCTGATTGCTACTCTTCTTCCTCCATCTACGGTGAAGGAGACTTCTATCCTCTATCAGAGTCGTGGTTTCCTCTGCTTCTTCCTCCTCTTCCTACTTCTGAGCAGTGCACTCTACTTTAGCTTTCTCTTTGACCTCCTTTTACCTTCTGTTGGCCAACTTCTGCATCTTCAGTTGGGTCTCTTCCTTCTGTTGCCTCACGGAAGACTTACTAGACCTAGATGACAAGTCTGAGGTTGTTCACCACTCTGATGGCCAACTCTCTAGGACCACGATGATTGCATCGTCCATTTCCAGGTATGGAAGGTCATACCATTTTTTCTCGGGGTCCTTCCACGCCTGGATGGAGACACAGTGGAAGTTTGCTTTGAACTCCACATATCCTGGCAATTGCTCAAAGATAGTTGGGGATAGCCTCGCCTTGCGGTTTATCATAGCGCGGATTCTTGCTTCCATTAGCATCTAAAATATTTTAGTGTCCTTTACCCTCATGACGTCTTTGGTGGCCCAAAGTGAAGCAAACTTCGCTGCTTCTGGTAGATCAGACACGACTAGAGGAAAATGGGTGTCCTCTGGTAAATCCCATGCAACTAACATAATTGAGAGTAAGAGCCAGGTGTAATGGAAGGTCTTACTCTCTTCTTGTGATTCTCTACAGTTCGCTATCCTCCACGCACTGGGCTACTAATGACACAACAGGTGCCGACACTTCATCTCCCTGACACTTCCTCACTATTTTCCTAGCCAAAATATGGGTGGCAACCATAACCGCGAGGCCAGTGATGTAGAAATTGAGTAGTCACGCGGTTTCTTGGTGAGCTTGAATTTGTCCTTCATTCTCATGGTGAGTTCACACTCGCCTGTCTTTCCGCCAAATGCCATGGTCAGATTCAACCCTGAATGTGGGAGCAATGTGACCCTATGGATCAGCATATATGTGATGGGGATCGGTTCTCCTAACCACATGCACCCCTTGTGCACTAAGCATAACAACTCTTTGATTACCATCAAGGTTATGGGTCTGCAGTGGTAATGCGACACCCATAGCAAGTTTAATAGTCCTGCCTTGCCCACCCCTCTAATCCATTTCCTCAGCTCCAACACAGTAACACCAGAATCTTTATAAAACACAGCAGTCATAAAGGTATCAGTTGCCAAGTGGGGGAAGCATTCTATGTTTTCCAAGTCCCAATTCTCCAGCTTGAGAGTGGGAATGTGCACCAAGAACGGTCCTTCAAACGTGATCTGGTCTGGCAGCAACGGGGTATTTAGTAGAAATTTCCTTGCATTCGGGTCCTTCAAGACCTTCACCTTGCCCTGGCATAGAGCGATGTACTTGGGTAGCTTTGAGATAGGGTATATAACCTCTATGTCAATGTCCTTTACGCCCATATCCACATCTTCGGTGCCCTCCTCAGATTCTAAGTCCACCACCTTTCCTTTCTCCTGCATGGTGGGATTTTCCTTCTGGTGCATTCTTGGTGATGCACGCACCGATTGTGGCACTTTTTGCTTATCCTTCTTTCTCTTGGGACCCTCTTTGGGTGGCGTAGGCCTCAGACTAGCCAAACTCTGTGATTTTGGCACTTCTATGGGCATTTCTACACTAGAAATCTCAGGGGTAGCTCCCTCAGATGCCATCGACCTCCAACACTAGCAGTTTCTATGGGTGTTGACATGATTTTAGTAAGAAGCTCTCGGGTGGCTTTCAAAAACTTTTCAAACACTTCACTTACTACTAAAGCCTCGAAATAGTCACGTTTCATGCATGCCTGATAGCTCAACACCTCAATTCTCAGAATGCAAAGTGTTTATTGTTGGGCGACCATTTGTAATTTATAGGTAAATTCAAATTTTAATCTGACCACTCCCCCCACAATCCACTCATAAATGCGAGATTGGCGGCAGATTTTCACAGGTCTCACTCTTAAATTTCGACTTAAATTCCACCCCCCCACTCCACTTAACCATTTTCTCACTATCAAGTCATTAACAATTACCATAATGGTCACTTTTTTGCTGCCCTACGTGGTCTCTCCTCCTATATCTCAGCTCCCTTCACGCTTTCACCAATAATATGACATTCCTTCCTTTCGCGCAATTCCCTAGTCACACAGCTCTACAACCCATGCAGTGTAGTTTATAGTCCCTCCTTTCAGCTACCTGGAGTGCTCAGACTGTGCCCCACCATATAGTCATCTGGTCTGATCCCCAATGTATGGATTCAATTGGCTGCCATTCATCTTCCTAGGAAATGGATCTCCATTCAACTTCATTAGCTGAACTGCTCCACCATTGGTAATCTCTTTGATGACATAGGGCCCCAGGCAATGCATCCGAAAATTTCTTGGAAATTTATCAAACTTGCTATCATATAAAGAAACTAAATCATTTACCTTGAAGGTGTGTAGTTTGATGTGTCGATCGTGCCATGCTTTTTCACACTCCTTTTGAACTTGCTGATGGAATCCATCCAAATATATATCCTCTTCCAACTCTGCCAGCTATGCGAGCCTTCCTTCTAGGGTTCCACGATCTGCCATCCCTGTAAATTTTGATATGCGCAGGCTAGGTATAATGTATTCCATCTGCATCACAACATCTATGCCATAAACCAGCCTGAAAGGCATTTGTCGAGTTAGCTTTTTGCGAGTCATCCAGTAAGCCCATAGCATTACGGGCACACGCATATCCCAGTCATTCCCATGTGCATTGCAGACCTTTATCACCACGTTCTCCAATATCTTATTAAATGATTCCACTATCCCATTAGCCTGCGGGTGATATGGTGTACTCTATTTATGATAAACCCAGAAGTCCTCCATCAGTGCACTGATCATCTGATTAAGGAAATGTGTGTCACGATCGTTCATCAAAATATTCATGAAACCAAATCTAGTCAGTGCATACTTAGAGATGAACTTTGTAGATGTTGCTCTTATATAGTCCTTCACAAGCTGTGCCTCTTCTCATTTGGTTAAATACTCCATCGCGATGATGATGTACCGCAAGCCTGTCTTCTTTCCAGGAGGCTGAATTGGTCCCACAAAAGCAATTTCCCACTTCTCAATTGGTTGTAATGATAACTACAGATTCACAGGTATCTCATCTCTTTGCGATGGCCTGCCCATCCTCTAACATGCATCACATGCCTTACAATAAGCCTTGGAATCCTTATGAAGCGTCGGCCACCACAAGCCACCACGTAAAATATTCTGCGTTGTTTCCTTTCCTGCATAATGACTTCCTACGGCTCCTCTGTGAGCCTCAATGAGGATGATGCTTCATTCAAACTCAAGCACATATCGTCGCAGTATTTCATCTGACCCCATTTTATATAAGTGCCTTGCAATGATAAAAAAGTTTGTCGCACACACCACCAACTCCTTCTTTTGCTAACTAGTATACCCTTTTGGAGTTGTCGCGTCGTCAAGAAGTGTATGATATCTGAAAAGTGATTTTTTGCAACACACACTACAAAGAGTTTCATATCAAGCAGTCCTTCCCCCAAATTAGTAGGCTCTTTTCTTGTTTCAATGCATGATAGATGATTTGGTCTGGCATTCAATCACCCTGGCTTCACAATAAATTCAAAATCATATTCCTAAAACAACAACAACCATATGCATATCTTCCCCCCCAACACAGGCTTGTTCACCAAGTACTTTAATGCAGAATGGTCTGTATACATCTTGAAGTGTCCATCTAATAAGTAGTGTCTAAACTTCTGAAGCCCGTACACCATAGCCAATCCTTCACACACTATCGTTGAATAGTTATTCTCATCTTTAGAAAACTTTCTAATTGCAAATGCTATAGGGTGATCCAACTCTCCCTCACCGGTCTGTGTCAGTACTGCCCCGAGCGCAATACATGATGCATCTGCATGCACATGAAATTGCTTATTCCAATCCGGGAAGACTAGGATCGGTGCAGTGACCATCTTTTCCTTCAACAAATCTAAACTTTGCTCACACTGTCCATTCAAATAGAACGTAGCATCCTTCTTTACCATCTTTTCCATCAGCACGGTAATATGGGCATAGATTTTGATGAACTTTATGTAGTATCCTATATGCCCCAAAATTGCGTGCAGTTGTTTCACGCTTATTGGTGCCTATATATTAATTATAACCACGATTTTAGTAGGATCTATCATCAATCCTTGTGTTCATACCACGTGACCCAACAAGATCCCAAAAGGGACACAGAACAAGAATTTCTTCAAATTGAGCATGATCTAATACCTCTGTCATGTATCCAACATGAAGCGTATACTATCTACATGGCACTTTAGCAACCTATTGTGGCCAACAACAACCCCCCATTTTTATTTAGTATTAGTAATAAAACTAAATAAATGGGGACCCTTCTAAAAAAATAAAAACTAGCACTTATATTTCCCTTTGAATAAAACATACTATCATAAGCTTAGGAAAACACCTGAAAAACCTAAAAAACTAAGTTTTATGATAAGTTCTGAATAAAATCGTTCTCTTAACAATAAAACATCACATCGCAAATGGTAATGGAGGATATCATATAAACAAGCTTTTGAAATTGCGAAAAAGCGATGCGAGATCGCGCACCTTAAAGACTCATCACACATCATGGATTTCATATGCCGCATGTATCACCTAAGATGAAATATCCTGATCCGGTGATATGCGATAAGGAATCTCGGAAATCTCATCTTGCAGACGCATAAGGTGATAAATGATCAATAACAAAAAGGACTAGCGATATTGTGGTCTGCAATATTGCAAATCAAACCACAAATTCACTTTATTGCAGCTCTGTAGGGCTCATTGTTCAATAAAGTATTTCTCGTAATCCGATACCAAGTTATGGGCATTAATGTCAATTTAGTGGTTAGTTGATGATCATTTATGAGATAAGATTTAGATCTGATCAAAAGGTTGTTTCACGTGGGGTGATATATTTGATATGATTTCAAAATTAAATAGCTTTCCCGTCACCTTATCTCTTACCATTATTCTTTCCTTAATTATAAACTTGTAGGAGCGGCAACTAGAATAATATACGCAGCAATATTCAGAGCATAATTGGAAAGAAGGGAAAAGCTTCGGTTGCTGAGGACAAAGATAGGACACCCTTATTCACAAACACCACCTATACCAGGGATGCTAGCATAACCACTTGGGAAGGCATGTACAGTCTGCTCCGAGAAGAAAATCCCAGATTTATGGAAGTTAAAGCAATAGTAGACTCATGTGGGGCATCTGAGGCATCAATTACTAGACTTGCATAGTCATTCTTACACCGAATAGCGGCAAGACCTAAGATACTTCCATACATAGACATGGTCAAGTGAGTACTGGACAATGCTAATGTAACAGATAGACAATTCAAGTCTCGAGGCCAAGACCTCATTGGGTCATTCACTCAATAAGATTTAAGGCTTATGTATAATCTACCAGAGCCACACGCAAGCTACAACAAGTAGTTCATGGACAAGTTCGCCAAAGAAAACAAAGATTTAGCAGAGTGCACCAAAAACTAGTCAGCAAGGGAAGAACCATTGAAAAAGGAAAAACACGGTATGTACAGTACTGGTTCCCTCTCCTCCCCATATTGCTTCACTACTGCTATGCTATGTAGACTATTTGGAAGGCCCGACGTCAACAAGTTTTCATTTGAGTGGCTACCCCTATTAGATGTAGCAACTAATGCCACTATTATGGATTGGTCTCAGATATTGTCTGATAATTTAGCCTCAGCTATTTGGAACTACTAATCTAAAAGAACTCCCTCTCAGAGGATTTATCCTCCTTTCTTTTTAGCTGGTTATGTTACGGATGTAATCTATTTTTCTTCCAGATTTCCTTTAATGGGTTGGAAGTGGACAATACAAAACCCCTTGCCCATTCATATTTATCATAAGGAATTGTGGGATTCCATGTTTATCCCGTGTTTTTACAGAATTTGTCATGCGATTATGTTACCTTTTTACAAAATGTTGTATAATAGGTATGCCCCAAGATTTTCCCCCGAAGTGGAAGTTAACATTCTCCCTGTTGCAAGATGGTTTGGGGAAGAATTTTTCACCTATGTCAGAGTATTCGGAAGCGTTTCTTCCCCTCATGTCCTACCCTTATATGTTTGCGATAAGTAATTGGCTTGAGAAATTTCCTACCAGACCTACGGGGTAGGAGGAATGAGCAAAGAGTTGAAATACAAGAAGAAAGCCATCTGGCCACAATTTCCTATGACTTGTGGGGGTTTTTCATTATTTGATTTAGGTCATGCATTTAAAGAAGTAGACAATATGTTGTGTCTATGACTATTCAAGTTTACAAGAAGACAATTTGACCCTTTTGATGTCATTAAGAATTTTACTACTACCATCAAGATAAAGGTATTTTCTAAAGAAGATGATCTTTTTGATGATATCTTCCAATAGAAAAACACACCGAAAGAAGTTTTGCATATGGCTCAAATTCAATTTCCCCCAGCAGAATTCCAAGAATTAAAACTATACAAAGAAAGGATACTAGCAAACATTCCCTTGGATAAGTTACACTTAGAACCAATAAGGGAGCCAACTCCAAGTATAAGTTTAAGTGGAAGTTCAGGTATAGATAAGTCCAAGTCTAAGTCTAGGAAAGAATCACCAGAATGCTCTAAATGGTCCGAGAGTGACCATAATAAAAGTGAAGGGTCAGTTAAAGATACTACCCAGTCAAAAGAGCACCTAGAACAACAAGTCTTGACTACACCATAGGTAAAGGTTCCCCCTCCCCTCATCCAACCACCAAAGCCAGTGAGAACTGAGATGGATAAAGAGTGGGAGACATTCAATGAATTGATTAATATTGAGGAGCAGAACACAAAGACACCTGAAAGTACAGTACAAACAATGATAGACATGGTCATTGGAACAGTAAAAAATGCTCCAGAAATGGAGCATATCCCCATTACCCCATCATTTGAAATCATGCTCAAGATAGAGGAGATTCCTCCTGTGAATGTATTTTGTAGTCTGTAGCATAAGGCAGTGGTAATAAGGCAAAGAAAGAAAAGGAAATTGGATAGCGTGCTCTCACCTGAGGTAGATCAGCTAGATGTCGTTTAGCGAGACCCTACCACTGACCCTACTAAAAATCTGACTAAGTTATCCCAAATCGGAGGAGCCTATGCTTTTGCTACCATTGATAAAGCATCTGAGGTACAGCAATTACTTAAGGATAGAGAGGAACAAATCCAAGTTTTGCAGCAATAGCTATAGCAGGCCAGTGCCAACCGCGAAGCAGAGGAGAAGTTAGAAAAATTACAACAAGATTTTCAACAGATGCAGCTGGGATATCAGAACAATTTGGCCGAAAAAGAAAATCAGTTATAGGTTATGCTAGAAATGCATAAAGATGATCCCAAGCTCACAGAGTTTGTCTCAGAAGCCCTTGCCTTGAATGACCAACTCTTGCAACAGCAAGAGTCATTATGCCAAAGAATATCGCAATGGAGTTCCCATTGCGAAATGAGTGATAAAATTACAAATCAAGTCGTGGACTTGCGACTCGACTATGATTTAATTGATAAAAGAATTTCTAATTATTTGAAATGGTAGGAATCAAAGGAAGGAATGAATGCAGGTGCACTCAGAATCAATGAAGCCCATAAAGAAATGCTTTTCCATAAGTGGGACACACAAATTAGAAAGGCAAAATAGGCAGCGGGAGAAGTAGCGACAACAACAAACAATGTCATTGACTGTGTCAATGAAAACCTGCATAGAGCAAACCTCATATCAGAAACCACTCTGGGATTTCTCCCAAAGGCACAACAAATGTAGACAAGCTGGAGACAGAAAGCTGAGGAGAGAGCAGAATCCATCAAGAAGTTAACCAAGTTGAATTGGGACACTTACTGGTAGTACTTGGTTAAACCATATAGTCAATGCATGACTCTCAAATGCCTTACAAACTCTGCTGAGAAGATAGTGCCAGCACTTGCCGATTTTGTTTTCGTAGGACAACTAAAATGGGAGGTCGGCCAACTAACGCTCCTCAAGCCGATGCTGAATTCTTGCGATCTTAGAGAATAGATACATAGATAGTTAATTCTAGATACAATTTTAGTTTTATTTTTTATTTATTTTTGCCTTAGATGAGGACGGTCATTTAAACCTCCTCCTATATTTCTGTAATAAACTATTGTTAGCATTTAGGAAGTAGTATTTTAACCCCTCTCATGCATTTAGAGAGGGGTCCCGAAATTTTTCAAAAACGTTTCCTCAGAACATGCACTTATGCACCTTCAGAGGAGGTTTTGATGAATGAATGGAACGCGATTTATTGATATCTGTGTTTAATGTCTAGCACTGAAATGCATTTTTGTACTCTTAGTAGATATTGAATTAAGAATAGATAAATCTATATTGTTGAAGCTCATGAGTATAACTTGTTATCAATGGTACTTTTTTCTCTTAATAATTTCTGCTTATGTGTCAAAATAATATTTTATGTTCAGTTATTTATATATGAAGGCTTGAATGTTTGAGTTATCATTTGGCACTTTTGTACAGTGATGACTATTTTTTTTATGCTTAATATATGAATGGCTTATTATGTGATATGCTTTTCACAATTGTTTCATCTAATTTCTTATATGAAACAATTCATTTTTATCGAATTCTTTTCTTGTAATGATTGAATGATCTTTATTACCAATTGCTGCTAGAAACTATTTTAGATTGCATAAGTAAAAAGTTAAATCTCGGGTTAGATTTAGAATTAAATATTTCTGTTCATTAGGATACAATTACATGTTTTAAATTAGACTTAGATTAAAAACATTATACTTAGAAATCTTTAGAAAAAGGAGATATCAATTCTTATCATCCCACACACATAAATTGGGACACTGGTCCCATTATCCCCAGTCGGACCCACTATCCCAAACGGAAAAAGAGCTTCTTTCAAGGTCCAGACCAGGTGGGTATCCCCCTTGTTGTAGACCCGATTTTTGGGGCTTCAGCATATTTGGCACTAGAAGGAGGACCCCTATTTGTGAATGGCTAGTAAATCCAAATCTAAATACCATTCTGAGAGTAAATCGCCCTCAAAATTTCCCCCGACTTCTCCATCCCATTTCTAATCTTTAAATCCTAAGCGAGAAGTTGAGAAAGCACCAACCACTGCCACCAACCCAAACATTTCATAGAAATCTACTATCGAACCTCCTGAAGTTGAGTCTTTGATTCATAAACTTCAAGGATTTTCCATATCACCGTAAAATTCTGAAATATCTCAAGTTAGTGTGACTTCGCAATACAATCCTTCTCATCCTCTTACCAGATTGCATAGTGAAAAGTTTGGTATCGAACCAACTGAATTACCTCTACCTAAAAGGAGAAGAGAAAGGAAGTCACCTCAAGGGTCTGATAGTGAGACTCTTTCATCATCAACATCCATTCCAACTACCATCCACCCCTCCACTTCAAATTGTTGTCCATCAGAGTAGTGGAACTTTAACATCCTCATCCCTTCCACAAGGAACTTCATCTGTGCTTTCCTCTGTTAGTAGTTCAATGATGGCCCAAAACCCATGGAATAACCTAGGGGCAGTCTCAATGCCTACGCCCTTGAGTCAATTACTGGCCCATCCTGAAAAATGGCTGCCTAAGTTTAATCCTGAAGCAGGCATGCTAGCAGAAGAACACATAAACAACTTTATGTTATCGATAAATTTAAATGGTGTTACTAATGAAGATTTTGTTGTTCGACTCTTTCCTTACACTTTATAAGGAGCAGCTAGATCCTGGTATTTTTCATTACCATCAGGGTCCATCACTAGTTGGGACATTTTCCAAGAGCAATTCTTGACTAAGTTCGGCGATGATAGATCTACATCAAAACTGATCAATGATCTATCAAATCTAAAGATTGAATCAAGAGAGCCTATCAAATATTTTAACTCATGTTTCAACAAGCTTTTCAATAAAATTCTGACCGCTTCCAACCCTAGAGTTGAATGGTACATATCCGCTTTACCATCGAACATCACGATCTTTGTTGATAGGGTTGCCAAGACAACATTGGCTAAAAACATGAAGGAAGCAATAGTGGTAGAAAAACATATCTTAGCTTTAGAAAAGAAAAATGTTGTCAATGAAAGAAAATCTAAGAAGGTTACTTTTAGAGATGATCCCAAGAAAAAGCAATCAAAAGACCCATTTGATTTAGAAGGATTGCAGAAAGTTCTAAAAACCATGTCTAACGAAATGGTTAACATTAAGAGACAAGTAGCAGAGACTTCTTCTAAAAATCCCTACAATCTTTATAGAAAAAGTCCTTCAACTGATTCAAAGCCTCCTAATGCTATAACAAATGCAGAATCAGAAGGAGAAGAAGAGGAGGTTTCTAATGAAGAACCTACTGATGAAGATGAAGTTGTAGAGTTACAAGGAATGTGGGACTTCATTCTTCAAGATGAAGAGGATCAAGAGGCATCACCAGTTAGCACCAGAAGTAGAAATCAACTCGATCCTCCACAACCTAGTTCTAAACAGAAGAGCGCAAGCTCGACATCCAAAGATAAAGTTTCAGGTAAGAAATCATCACCAAAAGTGACTCAAAGAAGCCCAGTCCAATCCAATTCACCAACTCCATCTAAAACACTGATTGTTTATAATGAGATGGAGTATAATATCATTGAAGATATGAAGAAGACTAGGGCTGACATTACTTTTCATGAATTGAGAAAATTGAAACGTCAACAGAAGCTACTTTTGAAAGAGTTACATGCAATACCTGTGGCACCTCTTCCTGTTATCGTAATCTTGCAAGCTTCTCATGAGATGGGAAGACCTCCAACTAATATGGCAAATAAAGTTGATCCGAATGATATTTCTTTAATTGGAGGTAGGTCAAAATCCCATACTCCTTCATTCCTTCTTACTTACAAAATTTTCAAGAAAAACTTGCATAATTGTTTGGTAGATTCAAGAGCTTCATCTAACATCTTATCTAAAAAAATATGTGCAAAGTTAAACGTCCAACCTCAAAAATGTGTAGTACGTATAGTTTAGTTGGACCGATCGCAAGTTGAAGTAATTGGTGAGCTAAATTAAGTTACCATAAGGCTATCGTCTAATCCAAAGGTATGCCAAGTTATTGATATTCTAGTTGTAGACATTCCCAAATTTTATGGATTAATTCTTAG
Organism: Pinus tabuliformis; assembly: GCA_031772625.1. Classification (NCBI taxonomy): domain Eukaryota; kingdom Viridiplantae; phylum Streptophyta; class Pinopsida; order Pinales; family Pinaceae; genus Pinus; species Pinus tabuliformis. The sequence continues at coordinate 331,788,114 of CM062804.1, read as the reverse complement.
TAGGGATTGGTCTGAAAAGCTTCATGGATACTTTGTGACAGCCTGGTCACATATTTGTCTCCCTTACAATGGTAAACCAAATCAGATAAAGATTGAGTGAGAAAGACACCAAAAATACGTAGTGATGGAATTGGAAGGAGAAAATGAACCTGTAGCATACAACAACAATATAATTGGCAACTCTTATGTTGACTCCTTCTTAGGAAATTTTAATGCTCATACTTTGCCTTACTTAGAACATTCTGTTCTGTCTCAAGTATAAAACTTTTCTCGAACAGATAGTTCTAAATGCGTTAATTTTGCAGATAATCCTATAAATACTTCTTTATTTTGGAAAATATTTTTTGATGGTTCTAAGTCTAATGATGGAGCAGGACCAGGATGTGTATTAGTTAGTCCAGAGGGAAACAAAACTATGCTAACTTGTAGAATCGAGTTCGATTGCACAAACAACACTGCAGAATACGAAGCTTTAGTCCAAGGACTGTATATGGAAATCAGATTAGATATCAAGTATCTACAAGTCTTCAGAGACTCTAAGATTGTTATTAAACAGGTACAAAATACTATACATTGTCTATCAAGTCATTTGAAGCCTTATAAATATTTAGTGCAAGATCTGACTGAACATTTTATAGCATTTAATATTTCACCTATTCCCAGACTCCAAGATGCTAGTGCTAACCTCCTGGCTAATGTAGCTTCCAAATTCATTCCCTCAGAAGACTATAGCCTAGACAGATTCTCAATAGAATTGATATTTAGGCCTCCATCCCAAGCCACAAAATATCAACCTAGGTCTCGGTCTAGCCCCAGAAGAAAAATTAGGCTATCTTAGGCTCCTGAAACAATACAAAAGTGTCTTTTCCTAGAACTACAATGACCTTAAGACTCACGATACTTCAATCATTCAACATACTATCCCAATGATAGCTGATGAAAAACCTGTCCAACAAAAGTTGAGAAAGATCCATCCTAATCTTGAAAGTCAGATTAAGTCTGAGCTCAACAAATTATTGAAAGCCAAAATTATTTTTCCCATTCAACATTCTAGATGGGTTTCCAACTTGGTTCCCGTCAGAAAGAAAAATGGAGATATTAGAATTTGTATTGACTTTCAAAATCTTAACAAAGCCTGCCAAAAGGATAATTTTTCCCTACCTCCTATGGAACAAATATTGCAAGTGGTTGCAGGATCAGAATTAATGTCCTTTTTAGATGGCTTCTCTAGTTACAACCAAGTTCTAGGCCATCCTGACAATTAGCTAAAAACCACGTTCAGAACCAAATGGGGTACTTATGCATATCAAAATATGCCTTTTGGTTTGATTAATGCTAGCGTCACATTTCAAAGGGCCATGGATATCACATCTAAGGGATTAGTAAACAAATCAGTGGTGATTTACTTGGATGACATAATAGTATATTCAAAAAAACGTGGTAATCACCTCAGAGACTTGAAGAAAATCTTCCAACATTGCCAAAGGTATGGGATTTCACTTAATCCAAAAAAGTTCCTTTTTGCATTAAGTGAAGGAAAACTTCCTGGATTTATAGTGTCAAAATCTGGAATCCATAATGATCCCGATAGAATAAAGAAATTTCTGAAATATCCTTACCGCATAATAAGAAGGCCATGCAATCCTTCCTTGGTCAAATTAATTTTGTTAAAAGATTTGTTCCAGACTTCTCAAGGATTGTGGCACCATTACAAGCAATGATCAAGAAAAATTCACTCTTCAAATGGGGCCAAGAAGAATATGAAGCATTTAATTTGATTAAGCAAGCGATTGTTAGTGCCCCATCCCTAGCAACTCCAAATTGTTCCGATCATTTTATTTTATATACATTTGCCTCTGATAAATCATATGCTACAATGCTCACTCAAGCCAATCAAGACAAGGTAGAAGTCCCAATTGCCTTCTTCAATTCAAATTTGCAAGGGGTTGAATTAAATTATTCTAACGTTGAGAAACAAGCTTGTGCTGTTTTCAAAGCGATCAAATATTTTAGACTGTTTCTTCCTAAAACCCATACAAAAATCATAGTACCCTTTCTAGTGGTAATAAATCTCTTAGTACAAAAAGATGTGGGTGAAAAGAGAGCAAATTGGGTCACTGCCTTACAAGAATACGATGCTGAGATCATCCCAACAAATATTGGAAAAGGTCAAGGCTTTTGCAAGATGTTGGCCGGAGCGTCGCTTATTTCGGAAATACCATCTCCAAATCAAGAGGCACAAATGTATGAGGTAAGCCTAAACGATATTGGATCAAGATATACTGATATCATATTTTATCTAAAGAATGGATATGCTCCTTCAAATCTAAACTATACAAAGAAAAGAACCCTATGATTGAAGGCTAAACAATATCAACTCGTAAATGATGTACTTTTTAAGATGGATTATGATTCTATTCTCCTTCGATGTCTTAAGAAATCTGAAGCTGAAAAGGTGTTGCAAGAACTCCATAATGGACCAGTAGATGGAAATTATGCGGGACATGCTACAACACATAAAATTTTGTGCACAGGATACTATTAGCCTACACTATTTAAAGATGTGCATAACTATGTAAGGAAATGTTAAGTTTGCCAAACTGTTGCCAGGAGACAAAAGAAACCATCATTGCCTTTGCAACCAGTCAATATCGATCAACCCTTTGATCAATGGGGATTGGATATAATAGGTGAGATCGTTCCTCACTCTTCTAAACAGCATAGGTATATCCTTACAGCTATAGATTATTTTACTAAATAGGTAGAAGCAATTCCTTTCAAGGCAGCTAATGCTTAACAGATCATTGATTTCATAGATCAGTTCATAATTACCAGGTTTAGTCTACCCTCTACTTCAATTTTTGATAATGCATCATATTTTTCTGGCAATGCTATGACTGAATTTGCATTTAAAAGAGGTTTTAAGATTAAATATTATGCCAATTATTACCCACAAGGGAATGGGTTGGCCGAATCAACGAATAAAAACTTAATCAAAATCATTAAGTGAACCATTGATCACAATCATAAAAATTGGCACAAATATTTGATGTATGCTTTGTGGGCAGAGCGAATAACCCAAAAGGCTTCTATTGGAACTTCTCCCTTTAATTTAGTTTATGGGAAAGAAGTAGCTCTCCCAACTCATCTAGCAATTCCTTCTTTGGCCTCAGTTCAATTTATTGATGAAACCTCAACTTCATCTATACAGCTAATACAACTACAGATCCTTAAGCTAGAAAAGCAACGAGAACAGGCTAAAATCACACATGCTCATCATCAAGCATTGATAAAGGCTTCCTTTGATTCAAGCATGGTATGTAAGAAAGATTTTCAAATTGGATATCTAGTTTTGAAATGGGATAAGGATCACAAAGAAAAAGGAAAACATTCTAAATTCCAATGAACGTGGCTTGGTCCATTCCAAATTGTTGAAATTATAGGTCCATCCACTTTCATGTTGCAAAATTTAGCAGGGAAAAGAGAATCTTTACCTGTTAATGGGCAAATCCTTAGAAAATACTTTCCATAGAAGATGACCTCTTCTATTTTTGTAAATTATTGTTTATAGCTTTATTTTGATAATAAAACAGGTTGTAAATGGTTATATTTGAGAATTACAAAAAAAAAAGTGTTTCTTTTAGATTTTGTTTTTTCGCTTGTATAAATAGAACTGATTTGGAAAATCGATCATTATTATTGAAAGATACAGTCAAATGCTATAATCTTGGAAATGTCACGAGTTTCCGCCTTACAAATTTTGATGAAAAGCAACCTTTAGTGAGAATTTGTTTTATGTCAGTCAATGAAAAGCATCAATAACAAAACAAATGTTCTCTGTAGAAAAGTTGTTTCCAAAAACTCTATAATTGTTGTCTAGAGCTATTCTTAAGGAACCAATGACTTCCTCCCCACCTAGGGAATTACGATTTTCAAAGAGTAATCCAATGATACACTATAAACTTAAAGAATAATAGGTCTCATCACGAGCCAACTTACCATGATCATAGATATTATAACTTGCCGACATTGCCAAAACGGCATACCAAAACAGAGCAATGACTCAAGATTGTTGCAATCAAAAGATAAGGGGTCCCATCACGAGCTAGCTTATTCAGCAAAGTTATAAATCAAGCGAATGTCACTGTCATAATTTGGCTACCAAACCAAGACATTGTTCTTTAAGAATTAAAAGAAAAAAAAAGGCAATAAGTGTGGATATGGATTTATCTTTGAAAATTGTACATTTCTCCAAGTAGGATATAGGATCATTGCTGGGTAATAGGTAACCCTGTCGAGGCTATGAACGCCTGTTGGCAATAGAGACTCTACCTACGAAAAATGAGCGTACTTAAAACTAATCTACAAAGAAGTTTTTGTTTTTGTTTTTATCTTTATAAACCAGGTAGTGGCTGATGTAAATACAATGACTAGTTTTTGGAAGTAAATAATCAGAGTTAGCATAGAAGAAACAAACTGCCATTAATGGCTAAAAGCATGATGCGCTTTATCTTTCTATAATAAAGTTTGATTTTCTAGAAAACTTTTCTGTTTTGGAAGTTTAGAAAATTCAAAAGATAATTATAGATACTAGTTCTTCCTAGTGAATCACCAATTGTTGTGGCCAGCAACAACCTCCCCTTTTATTTAGTATTAGTAATAAAACTAAATAAATGGGGATCCTTCTAAAAAAATAAAAACTAGCACTTATATTTCCCTTTGAATAAAACATACTATCATAAGCTTAGGAAAACACCCACAAAACCTAAAAAACTAAGTTTTATGATAAGTTTCAAATAAAATCGTTCTCTTAACAATAAAACATCGCATCGCTAAGGGTAATGGAGGACATCATAGAAACAAGCTTTCGAAATTGCGAAAACACGATGCGAGATTGCGCGTCTTAAACACTCATCGCACATCATGGATTTCATATGCTGCATGTATCACCTAAGATGAAATATCCCGATCTGGCGATATGTGATAAGGCATCTCGCAGACGCATAAGGTGGTAAATGATCGATAACAAAACTGACTAGTGATATTGCAATCTGCAATATTGCGAAGAAAATCAAAAAATCGCTTTATCACAGATTTGCAGGGCTCATTGTTCAATAAAGTATTTCTCGTAATCCGATACCAAGTTGTGCGAATTAATTTAAATTTAGTGGTTGGTTGATGATCATTTATGAGATAAGATCTAGATCTGATCGAAAGGTTGTTTCATGTAGGGTGATATATTTGATATGATTTCAGAATTAAAGAGCCTTCCCATCACCTTATCTCTTAGCATTATTCTTTCCTTAATTATAAACTTGCAAGAGTGGCAAGCATAATAATATACGCAGCAGTATTCAAAGCGTAATGGGAAAGAAGGGAAAAGCTCCAATTGTTGAGGACAAAGAGATGACGCCCTTATTCACAGACACCACTTATACCAGGGATGCTGGCATAACCACTTGGGAAGGCATGTAATGTCTGGTCGAAGAAGAAAATCACAGAGTTATGGAAGTTAAATCAACAACCGACTCACACGGGTCATCTGAGGCATCAATTACTAAACTTGCATGTTCATTCTTGCACCGAATAGTTGCAAGACCTAAGATACTTCCATACACAGACATGGTCAAGTGAGTACTAGATAGTGCTGATATAACAGATAGACAATTCAAGTCTCAAGGCCAAGACCTCACTGGGTCATTCACTCCACAATATTTAAGGCTTATGTATCATCCACTAGAGCTATAGGCAAGATACAACAAACAGTTCGTGGAGAAGTTCGCTAGAGAAAATGAAGATTTGGTGAAGTGCACCAAAAAATGGTTAGCAAGGGAAGAACCATTGAAAAAGGACAAACACGGTATGTACAGTACTGGTTCCCTCTCCTCCCCATATTGCTTCATTTATGCTATAATTTGTAGACTATTTGGAAGGCCCGATGTCAAGAAGTTTTCATCTGAGTGGCTACCCCTATTAGATGCAGCCACTAATGCCACTATTATGGATTGGGCTTAGATATTGTCTGATAATTTACGCTCGGCTATTTTGAAGTACTGGTCTAAAATAACTCCCTCTTAGAAGATTTATCCTCCTTTCTTTTTAGCTGCATATGTTATGGATGTAATCTGTTTCGTTTCCAGATTTCCTTTAATGGATTGGAAGTGGACAATACAGAAACCCTTGCCCATTCAAATTTATCATAAGGAATTGTGAGATTCCAAGTTTATCCCATATTTTTACAGAATTTGTCATGGGATTATGTTACCTCTTTACAGAATGTTGTATAATAGGGACGCCCCAAGATTTTCCCCTGAAGTGGAAGTTGACATTCTCCCTGTTGCAAGATGGTTTGGGGAATATTTTTTCACCTATGTCAGAGTATTTGGAAGCATTGCTTCCCATCATGTCCTACCCTTATATGTTCCTAATAAGTTATTGGCCCGAGAAATTGCCTATCAGATCTGCGGGGTAGGAGGAATGAGCAAAGAGTTGAAAGACAAGAAGAAATTCATCTGGCCGCAATTTCCTATGACCTATGGGGCTTTCTCATTACTTGATTTAGGTCATGAATTTAAAGAAGTAGACAATATGATGTGTCTATGACTCTTCAAGTTTTCAGGAAGACAATTTGACCCTTTCGATGTCATTAAGAATTTTACTACTGCTGTCAAGATAAAGGTATTTTCTAAAGAAGATGATCTTTTTGATGATATCTTCCAACAAAAAAGCACACTGAAAGAAGTTTTTCATATGTCTCAAATTCAATTTCCCCCAGTGGAATTCCAAGAACTCAAATTGTACAAAGAAAGGAGACTAGCAAACATCTGCTTGGATAAGTTACGCTTAGAACCAATAAGGGAGCCAATTCCCAGTATCAGTTTAAGTGGAAGTTTGGGTACAGATAAGTCCATGTCCAAGTCTGGGAAAGAATCACCAGAATTCTCTAAAACTTCCAAGAGTTACCATAATAAAAGTGAAGGGTTAGTTAGAGATACTGCCCTGTCAAAAGAGCGCCCAGAGAAACAGGTCTTGACTACACCACAGGTAAAGGTTCCCCCTCCCCTCATCCAGCCACCAAAGCCAGTGAGAACTAAGCTGGATAAAGAGTGGGAGATATTCAATGAATTGATTAATACTGTGGAGCAGAACACAATGACACCTGAGAGTACAATATAGAGAATGATAGACATGGTCATTGGAATAGTCAGCAATGCTCCAGAAATGGAGCATATTCCCATTACCCCATCATCTGAAATCATGCTTAAGATAGAGGAGATTCCTCCTCTAGACGTATTTTATAGTCCGCAACATAAGGAAGTGGTACAAAGGTAGAGAAAGAAAAGGAAATTGGACAATGTGCTCTCACCTGAGGCAAAGCAGCTAGATGTCCTTTGGCGAGACCCTACCACTGACCCTAATAAAAATTTGAATAAGTTATCCCAGATCGCAGGAGCCTATGCTTCTACTACCATTGATAAAACGTTCGAGGTACAAGAATTACTTAAGGATAGAGAGGAACAAATCCAAGTTTTGCAGCAACAGCTACAGCAGGCCAGTGCCAACCATGAAGCAGAGGAGAAGTTAGAAAAATTATAGTAGATTTTCAACAGATGCAGCTGGGATATTAGAACAATTTGGCTGAAAAATAAAATCAGTTACAGGTTATGCTAGAAATGCATAAAGTTGATCCCAAGCTCATAGAGTTTGTCTCAGAAGCCCTTACTTTGAACGACCAACTCTTCCAACAACAAGAGTCATTATTCCAAAGAATATTGCAAAGGAGTTCCCATTGCGAAATGAGTGATAAAATTACAAATCAAATAGTGGACTTGTGACTTGACTGTTATTTAATTGATAAAAGAATTTTTGATTATTTGAAATAGTAGGAATCGGAGGAAGGAACGAAAGTAGGCGTGCTCAGAATCAATGAAGCCCACAAAGAAATGCTTTTCCATAGGTGGGATGCATAGACTAGAAAGGCGGAACAGGTAGCGGAAGAAGCAGCGACAATAGAAAAAAACGTCATTGACCATGTCAATGAAAACCTACATAGAGCAAACCTCATATTAGAAACCACTCTGGGATTTCTACCAAAGGCACAACAACTGCAGACAAGCAGGAGACAAAAAGCTGAGGAGAGAGTAGAATCCATTAAGAAGTTAACCAAGTTGAATTGGGACACTTACTAGCAGTACTTGGTTAAACCACACAGTCAACGCATGACTCTCAAATTCCTTACAAACTCTGCTGAGAAGGTAGTGCTAGCACTTGCTGATTCTATTTTCGCAGGACAACTAAAATCGGAGGTTGGCCAACCAGTGCTCCTCAAGACGATGCTGAATGCTTGTGATCTTATAGAACATATACATAGATAGTTAATTCCAGATACAATTTTAGTTTTATTTTTTATTTATTTTTTCCTTAGATGAGGATGGTCATTTAAACCTCCTCCTATATTTTTGTAATAAACTATTCTTAGCATTTAGGAAGTAGTATTTTAACCCCTCTCATGCATTTAGAGAGGGGTCCTGAGATATGTTAAAAGCGTTTCCTCAAAACATGCACTTCTGCACCTTCAGAGGAGGTTTTGATGAATGAACGGAATGCGATTTATGTTATATGTGTTTAATGTCTGCTACTAAAATGCATTTCTATACTCTTAGTAGATATTGAATTAAGAAGAGATAAATCTATATTGCTGAAGCTCATGAGTAGAACTTGTTATCAATGGTACTTTTATCTCTTAATAATTTCTGCTTATGTGTCGAAGTAATATTTTATGTTCAGTTATTTATATATGAAGGCTTGAATGTTTGAGTTATCATTTGGCACTTTTGTATGGTGATGACTATTCTGTTTATGCTCAATATATGAATGGCTTCTTATGTGATATGCTTTCACAATTGTTTCGGAAAATTTCTTATACGAAACAATTCATTTTTATCGAATTCTTTTCTTGTAGCGATCGAATGATCTTTATGACCAATTGCTGATAGAAACTATCTTAGATCACATAAGTAAAAAGTAAAATCCCGAGTTAGTTTTAGAATTAGAGATCTTCATTCATTAGGATAAAATTGGATGTTTTAAATTAGACTTAGATTAAAAGCATTTTACTTAGAAATCTTTAGAATAGGGAAATATCAATTGTTATCATCACACACACACAAATTGGGAAACTGGTCCCATTATCCTGTTGAAGCCCCGAAAATCGGGTCAACAACAAGGGGGATACCCACCCGGTCTGGACCTTGGTTGGAAGCTCCTTATCCGTTTGGTATAGCGGGTCCGACTGGGGATAATGGGACTAGTTTCCCAATCCAACGGTGTATGTGTGTGTGTGCAGAGTTGGATGTTGCTAATCTAAGAATACTTAAAGCTAATTTAATTCAAACTTTTAAACTAACTCTATGCTATTGTAATCTAATGAGAAAAAACACATCTAATCTACGCTAACCCGGGGTGTATTTCTTCTATTATGCGATCTAAAGAGATTTCAAACAATAACTGGTAATAAAGATCATTCAACTATCATAAGAATAGAAATCAATTAAGATAAACCACTTTGCATAAAAAGTTAGGCAAAACAGTTGTGAACAACATATCGCACAATAAGTTATTCATATATCAGACATAAATAAATGGCTCTGCCGTACAGAAGTGCCAAATGGTAACTCATACATTCATGCAGTAACATATAAACAACTGAAAACTGTATATCACTTTAAGAATATAAGCAGAAATGGCCAAGAGATAAAAGTACCATTTATGACTAATCCTACTCATAAGCTTCAAGCAAAAACGATTTATCTCTACTTGTTCTAACATCTACTAAGAGTACAAAAGTGCAACATCAGTAGCATACATCAAATGCAAACATTAATAAATCTCGATCCATTCATTCATCAAAACCTCCTCTGAGGGTGCAGAAGTGCATGTTCCGAGGACACGTTTTTGACAAATTTCTGGACCCTTCTCTAAATGCATGAGAAGGGTTAAAATACTACTTCCTAATTCTAATAATAGTGTATTTACAAAATTTAGGATGCGGTTTTCAAATGACCATCCTTTTTCTAATCTAATTTTAAAGAAAAAACAACATTCTAAAATAAGGCTACTTCTGAATTTGGTCTTTAAAGCTGCAAGTGTTCATCATGGGCTTGAGGAGAGTCAGCTGGCTGACTTCTGTGCTGAGCTGGGCTGCGAAAACAGAATCTATGAGAGTTGGCACTACTTTTTCGGCCACGTTTATGATGCATTTCACAGTCATCCATTAACTATGAGGCTTGACCAAGTATGCCCAGTAACACTCCCAATTTAACCTGTTCAATGCTTGGATCGCTTTTTCCTTTTCCTGCGCCTTCTGCTTCCATTCTGCTTCTAGTCGTAGTTTATTTGGTAGGTACCCCGGGGTGGTCTCTTTGATTAAATTGGCCCTATGTAAATTCTCATTTACACAGTCGATAAGAATGCTTGCTTGCGTGGCTACTGTCTCCACTGCTTGTTCCGCCTGCCTGATTTGATCGTCCCATTTATTAAAGAGCAATTCTTTATGATTCTCGTTTATTCTAGGTGCACTTACTCTTTTCCCTTCATCTTCATCCTTCCAAGCTAAGTATTCTGTCACTCGTCTGTCACTCTGATCATAGTCACTCTGCAAGTCTACCACTTGATTGGTGATTTTATCGCTCAGCTCGAAATAGTGATTCCACTGTGATATATTACGTCCCAATTCTTCCTGTTGCTGCAGTAGTTGCTCATTTAAGCCAATAGATTCTGAAATAAATTCCGCAAGCTTAGGCTCATCTTTATGCATTTCTTGTAAAATTTGCAATTGTTTTCCTTTCTCGTCTAGACTTCTTTGATATCCTATCTGCATCTGCTGAAAGTCTTCCTGCAACTTCTCGAGCTGTTTAGAAGCTTCAATATTAGCATTGGCTTGTTGCAATTGTCGTTGTAGTAGCTGTATTTGATCTTCTTTTTCTTTCAACATTTGCTGAACTTCCGATGCCTTGACAATAGTTGCAGAAGCATATGCTCCTGCGATCTCAGACAACTTAGTGAGATTTTCAGTTCGGTTATTGTTGGGGTCTTTCCATAAGACGTCCAAATGTTCAGCATCTTGTGACAGTGTATTTTCTACTTTTCTTTTCTTCCTCTGTCTCCTTACAACTTCTTTATGTTGGGGACTATAGAATACATCCAGTGGGGGAATTTCTTCTACATTAAGTAGAAGCTCAGAAGGTGGAGTGATAGGAATGTGCTCTGTTTCTGTGACACTGCTGACTATGGTTGAAACCACTTCTTGCGCTACCTGTGTATTGTTCACAGGTGTTCTTGGGGCTTTCCCTTCAAGATTGATCAGCTCATTGAAGGTTTCCCATTCTTTTTCCAGTTCTGTCGTGACGGGTGGCGCTTCAATGTCAAGAGGTGGGACATCTCTTGGCGGGGAGGCGATAACCTGTTGTTGCAACATTGCACTTGACTGAGCCGTATCCTTAGCTGTTTCTTCGTTCTTTCCTTGGTCGCTTCTAGACCCTTTAGAATGTTCAGGCACTCCTTCCGCAGTGTTAGATTTAGATCTGGAAGTGCTAGAGTTTCCACTGAGGCTAACGCTTGGAGTTGGTTCTCTGGCAGGCAGTCGCAGCTTCTCTAGAGGAACACTGGCCAGCCTTATTTCCCTGTATAACATGAATCTTTGGAGGTCATCTGGAGACAAATTCGACTGAGCTTCCTGCAAAATTTCCTAGAGTGAGCTTCTAATCTGAAATAAATCATCAAACAAATCTTTCTTTCCAACGAATACTTTTATTTTCACGTTCGTTGTGAAATCTTGAGCAACATCATTTCGGTCGAATGGCCTTGCTGGGAATTTAAATAATTATAGACACGTCACATTCTCCACTTCGGTGAAAGCGTGACCTACATCGAACAATGAAAAGGCCCCACAAGCTACAGGAAACTGAGGCCATATGGCCTTCTTTTTGTCTTTTAGGTCTTTGGTCAGGCCACCTTCTGAACAGGTTTGATATACAATTTCCCGAGCCAAAAGTTTATCGGGGATATACAGAGGCAGGATATGAGGAGGTACAGTGCTTCCAGACACTCTAATATAGGTGAACCATTCTTCCCCGAACCATCTTGCGATGGGGATGATATCTATCTGTGCCTCGGGTGAGCACCTCGGGGGGTCTTCATCATACATCATTCTATACAAGGATAAGATAAGCCCGTGACAAATCTGGTAGAAGTGTGGGACGAACTAAGAATCCCATAACATCTTATGATAAACATGGATAGGTAATGGGTCCTGGGTAGTCCATTTCCAACCCATAGTGGGAAATTTAGACACATAACAAATAGAATCCATGACATATGTGGACAGATAAAAAGGAGGATAGATCCTTTGAGACAAGGATCTTTTAGACCAGTAATTGATAACAGCCGTGTATAGATTATCAGAATAGATCTTGGCCCAATCCATAATATCGGCATTTGTGGTAGCATCTATTAATGTTAGCCATTCAGACGAAAACTTATTGATATCTGGCATCCCAAATAATCTACAAAGCATGGCCGCAACAAAACAATACGGAGAGGTGTGCGAACCAGTGCTGTACATACCGTTTTTGTCTTTTTTGAGCGGCTCCTCTTTTCTGGACCAATCTTTGGTTGTCTCTGCTAGGTTTGGGTTCTCTGCCACAAATTTATTAATGAATTGTGCATTGTAAGTTGCCTGCTGTTCAGGAAGATGATACATAAGCTTTAAATCTTGTGCAGCGAATGATCCGATGAGCCCATGTCCTTGAATCTTGAATTGTCTGTTGTTCATCTCTGCATTGTCAAGTATCCACTTGATCATATCCATATATGGTAGAATTTTGGGCCTTGCTGCTATCCGGTGAAGAAATGAACATGCTAGCTCCTCTAAGGACGCCTCGGAAGAGCGTTGTGAGCCCGCGACCGTAGCAACCTTCATTATTCTGGGATTCTCTTCTTCAAGAAGTTTGTACATGCTTTCCCATGTCGATATCCCTGCATCTCTGTTACAGGCTGTGTCTGTATACAAAGGCGCCATCTCCTTCATCTTTTCCTTGGCCTCAGAGCCTTGAGCTTTATTTTTCTTTCCCATTTCAACCTGCGTTTGGCTTTGAATCGTCTTTAGTTCTTCGTTCCTGCAGCTTATGAGTGAAATGGAAATGACTGATCAAGAAAGGTGATGGGAGAGTTTTAAATGTAACAGATATATCAATTATGCCACCTTACGTGAAGTAATTCTTTACAAAATCACACGTCTTCATTTCATTTAATAGCTGACAACTAATTCCTTTACTATCATTAAAAGCCCATGATCTTGAGTCAGATTTTGGTAAGTGGCTTTTCTTTGAATAACGTGCCCAAAGGATTCGTGATGAAGTGATTTATGATTTTCTTACGTAACATCATAGATCGCGCCATCGCAAATCGTACCATCGCAGATTGCGCAAACATACGAATATAATATCTCAGCGATCGCAACATCGCAGGTCGCAGAAGTTTAATGTTTGCCGAATCTTGTCAGCTCATTTCTGCAATATGCGATCTTGCGATCAGTGTTATCGCAGATCGGTAAATCTTGAAGTTTTTTCCTTATGAGTATTACTTTATTGCGATGCGATATTATGCTTAACATGAGAGTCTTGCGCATACCGATATTATAGAGAAATGGAGGCATTTCCTATCTTTTTTGCAACGCGGCTTTAAGGATATTTCCCTTATCATAGACTTAGGTTAAAAAATATTCAAAAGACCTTTCTAAGCTTACGATGGTAACCTTATTTTGAAGAAAGGAAACTCCTGCTTTTTTTTTTTTAATTTAACTAAGGGTCCCCATTCATTTAGTATTTTGGACAACACTTAAATGAACAAGGGGGGGTGTTACTAGCCACAACAATTGGTGATTCACTTGGGAGAACCAGTTATCTCTGATCTTCTATTGACGTTTTCAAACCTCCGAAACAAAAAATTTTCTCAGAAAACTTAAACTTTATTATAAAAAGATAAAGCATATTATACTTCAAACTGCCAATGATATTTTGTTTCAACCTCTTTCTATTTTAATTACTTGTATCCTCAGCTTGTCCTTGCATTTACATTAGCCATTACTTGGTCTTGTAAAAAAAATAAATTAAAGTCTTCCTTGTGTAGCAGCCTTTTTTTAAATATGCTCCTTTGTCGCAGGTAGAGCCTCTGCTGCCAGCAGGTGTCCATAGCCTCGACAGGGTTACCTATTACCCAGTAATGATCCTTTATCCTGCTTAAGGTGATCTACAACTCTTAAAGAAAAAACCCAGATTGATACTTTTTCCTTTTTTTTTATTCTTAAAGAACAATGTCTTGGTTTGGTAGCCAAATTATGACACAGTCATTCATTTTGATTTACACTTTTGCTGAACAAGCTGGCTCACGATGAGACCCCTTGTCTTGTGATTTCAATAATCTTAAGTCGTTGCCCTGTTTTGGTGGACAGTAATGGCAAAGTCAGCAAGTTATAATATCTGTGATCATGATAAGTCGGCTCGTGATGAGACCTCTTATTCTTCAAGATATAGTGTATCCTTGGGTCTTTTTCTAAGTGCTACAATTTTCTTTAGGAGGGAGGAAGTCAATTTTTTTCCTTAAGAAAGTTCTGGACGACAATAATAGAGCTTTTTGGGAATGGATGTTTCTACAGGGAATCCTTATTTTGTTATTGATGTCTTTCGTTGTACTGACATAAAACAATTTCTTCACTAAGATTGATTTCTTCAAATTTCTTGGAGTTGAAACTAGTATCATATCTGGGTTAAAGTTTTATTGATAATAAAGATCAAGTTTCCAGAAGATTTGCTATTTATAGAAGCAGAAGTTCAAAATCTTGATAGAGAAAAGGTGTCTTTAGTAAATGTCAAATGTTGTTAACCATAGCAAATTTTATTATGGAGAAAAATATTTAACGAAATGAGAGGTAGACATTCCCTAGGATTATGTACAGAATAGGGATAATCTCTTCTCTTATTTTGCCTACCAACTATTAAAAGTAAATTATAAACCTAATAACCTAGCTAAATTACTCCTACTCCTATTCTAACTATATACAGAAAATTAACTAGGTGAAATGATATTTCCAGTGGAACCATCTTTTCATTTTTATTCCTACACGTATGTAACTTTCAAACATCAGTGTTAAGAACAAAAATTTTCTTGGACTGTTAATGTTGGATGTGGAATAAGAATGTGTAACTTCAGTTGGAATTTTGTCTGAAATTTCTTTCTCATGAAAACTTCTTTCCAACTGGATACCTATTGGATCATAAAAATCAGGATGAATTTCTGTTATGGATTGATGATCTCGTAATACGAAAGATGACAAGTCAGGTTGCGAATATGATTTTTCAGTTTTAATGGCCTGTAACCTACTGTGCGTTAAGGTCAAGCTTTTTTCAATTTCTTGTAAAAGGAAAGTTTCCATATACAAATCAGTAAATAAATCAATGAAAAATAGATGGAAATTTCTGGAAAGAGATTTATTAATTGGCGCGAATTTCCGACAAGTTTCGAAAGGTACTTTCCTTCGTTGATGGTGTTTTGGATGACAAAGAAGTTTTTTAAGGATGTCTGATATTGATTGATCTTGGAATTGAAAAAGTTGTATACTTCCTTGACACAGTTTAGCTTTCCAAAATGGTAGCACATATTTCGAATGTTCTTTGATAAGGTGCTCAACATACCATATTAATCTATCAAAAGTCTGAAAATTTAAAACACAATCCGATTTTGTACAAAATGAGTGCAAGTGAGAAAGAAAGAAATGATTATCTGTACAAATAATGTTACAGCACAACTGCGATTGACTTGGAATATCTTGTTTTTCACAAGAACTGGCCAGAATTATGGGATCCGAGCAATTTCGGATTCTGTCTTGTGAATATGATTGTGAACAGGCATGGGGGTTTCCTCATGATATGAATCATAGATCGGGGTATTGTCTTGGATAGTAAAATCATGTAAATGATCTTTTACTTTGAAATGAGGATTGACTGATATGATTCCTGAATTAGAATATCTCTCATTATCTGAGATTTGTTGAGTTACTTGGGATAAATCAACAACATCATCATTGTCAAAGTAGCTATCATAAATGATTTTACAGGTTTCCGTAGATTTCTCTTTTTTGTCATATATTTTCAGACAAGGAAGGTCAAGTGGTTCTTGTTTGAAAATGATCAAAGGATGTTCTATAGCTGTGTTTTTATCTTGAAAACCTAATGATGACTCATTTGAATAATCCTCTGTACTTTTTGAGATATCTTTAATATTGAGAGGGGAAAAATTATCATCACTAAAAACATCAGGATAAAGAGAAAAATGCGATTTTGGAACAGTGCATTTGAAAATATCATCATGGAAAAATCTTTGTTCATCAGATTCATCATAGACATCGGGCTTTAGATCATACCTTTGTGTACTGATACTTTTTGAAAGAGAAATAGTTTGTTTTTCTAACCTTGGCATCTGCATTTGTTGATTTGCAACGATATTATCTGACCTTGTATCAAAGTCATCTCCTGGTTCCAAGGCAGGCTTTCCTCCAGCATTCTCGCTTTTGTCTTCTTGCATTAGAGCATGCATGTCTCCTAGGCTTTGGAGACTTTCTTCATCATGGCTGATTTGTATATTCAAATTGGAATTCTCATTCACATTAGAAGAAAATGAGACAAAGCTTGGACTATTTTCTGCTTGATCAGACATAGGAGGCAGGGAATGCTCAACATAATCTGAAGATTCTTCATCCATGAGTTCACTTTCAAGATCATACTTTAGACAATTAAGATGAAATCGCATATTAAAATCCCTAACAGATTCATCTTGTTTCCGTAGATAATCAATTTCATCATATACCTGGTCATAGTTATAACAATCAAATTCAAAAATGAAAGTCTTGACGAATTGGTCCCAACTGTGAATTGAGGCAACTGGGAGGGTTCTGCACCATTTTCTAGCTTCCGTCGTGAATGTAAAAGTAAAAATTCTGCATAAAACGCCTTCATCAATTCTTTGAACATCCGAACTTGAAACTCTTTGAATAAATTGAAGAGCATGATTAAAAGCAGAAGAATTATTCTTACCATTGAATTTTACCTGAGACAAGAGTCTTACCAGTTCAGGTGGAGTGTTAGAAGAGGTAGGAACATGGATGCAACTCCAAATGGGAAGTTTGTGAGCAGCCATTCTGATTCAAATATTACAATTGAAAATCATTCCAACAGACACTATGTTCAGGCCCTCCTTCTAGCGCCAAATATGTTGAGGCCCCGAAAATCGGGTCGACAACAAGGGGGATACCCACCCGGTCCGGACCTTGGTTGGCAGCTCCTTATCCGTTTGGTATAGTGGGTCTGACTGGGGATAATGGGACCAGTTTCCCAATCTAAGGGTGTATGTGTGTGTGTGCAGAGTTGGATGTTGCTGATCTAAGAATACTTAAAGCTAATTTAATTCAAACTTTTAAACTAACTCTATGCTATTTTAATCTAATGAGAAACAACACATCTAATCTACGCTAACCCGGGGTGTATTTCTTCTATTATGTGATCTGAAGATATTTCAAACAATAACTGGTAATAAAGATCATTCAGCTATCATAAGAATAGAAATCAATTAAGATAAACCACTTTGCATAAAAAGTTAGGCAAAACAATTGTGAACAACATATCACATAATAAGTTATTCATATATCAGACATAAATAAATGGCTCCACCGTACAGAAGTGCCAAATGGTAACTCATACATTCATGCAGTAACATATAAACAACTGAAAACTATATATCACTTTAAGAATATAAGCAGAAATGGCCAAGAGATAAAAGTACGATTTATGACTAATCCTACTCATAAGCTTCAAGCAAAAACTATTTATCTCTACTTGTTCTAACATCTACTAAGAGTACAAAAGTGCAACATCAATAGCAGACATCAAATGCAAACATTAATAAATCTCGATCCATTCATTCATCAAAACCTCCTCTGAGGGTGCAGAAGTGCATGTTCCGAGGACAAGTTTTTGACAAATTTCTGGACCCTTCTCTAAATGCATGAGAAGGGTTAAAATACTACTTCCTAATTCTAATAATAGTGTATTTACAAAATTTAGGATGCGGTTTTCAAATGACCGTCCTTTTTCTAATCTAATTTTAAAGAAAAAACAACATTCTAAAATAAGGCTACTTCTGAATTTGGTCTTTAAAGCTGCAAGTGTTCATCATGGGCTTGCGGAGAGTCAGCTGGCTGACTTCTGTGCTGAGCTGGGCTGCGAAAATAGAATCTATGAGAGTTGGCACTAATTTTTCGGTCGTGTTTATGATGCATTTCACAGTCATCCATTGACTATGCGGCTTGACCAAGTATGCCCAGTAACACTCCCAATTTAACATGTTCAATGCTTGGATCACTTTTCCCTTTTCCTGTGCCTTCTGCTTCCATTCTGCTTCCATGTGTAGTTTATTTGGTAGGTACCCCAGGGTGGTCTCTTCAATTAAATTGGCCCTGTGTAAATTCTCATTTACACAGTCGATAAGAATGCTTGCTTGCGTGGCCGCTGTCTCCGCTGCTTGTTCTGCCTGCCTGATTTGATCGTCCCATTTATTAAAGAGCAATTCTTTATGATTCTCGTTTATTCTGGGTGCACTTTCTCTTTTCCCTTCATCTTCATCCTTCCAAGCTAAGTATTCCGTCACTCGTCTGTCACTCTGATCATAGTCACTCTGCAAGTCTACCACTTGATTGGTGATTTTATCGCTCAGCTCGCAATAGTGACTCCACTGTGATATCTTACATCCCAATTCTTCCAGTTGCTGGAGTAGTTGCTCATTTAAGCCAATAGATTCTGAAATAAATTCTGCAAGCTTAGGCTCATCTTTATGCATTTCTTGTAAAATTTGCAATTGTTTTCCTTTCTCGTCTAGACTTCTTTGATAGCCTATCTGCATCTGCTGGAAGTCTTCCTGTAACTTCTCGAGCTGTTTGGAAGCTTCAATATTAGCATTGGCTTGTTGCAATTGTCATTGTAGTAGTTGTATTTGATCTTCTTGTTCTTTCAACAGTTGTTGAACTTCCGATACCTTGTCAATAGTTGCAGAAGCATATGCTCCTTCGATCTGAGACAACTTAGTGAGATTTTCAGTTGGGTTATTGTTGGGGTCTTTCCATAAGACGTCCAAATGTTCAGCATCTTATGACAGTGTATTTTCTAGTTTTCTTTTCTTCCTCTGTCTCCTTACAACTGCTTTATGTTGGGGACTATAGAATACATCCAGTGGGGGAATTTCTTCTACATTAAGTAGAAGCTCAGAAGGTGGAGCGATAGGAATGTGCTCCGTTTCTGTGACACTGCTGACTATGGTCGAAACCACTTCTTGCACTACCTGTGTATTGTTCACAGGTGTTCTTGGGGCTTGCCCTTCAAGATTGATCATCTCATTGAAGGTTTCCCATTCTTTGTCCAGTTCTGTTGTGACGGGTGGCGCTTCAATGTCAAAAGGGGGGACATCTCTTGGCGAGGAGGCGATAACCTGCTATTGCGACATTGCACTTGACTGAGCCGTATCCTTAGTTATTTCTTCGTTCTTTCCTTGGTCGCTTCCAGACCCTTTAGAATGTTCAGGCACTCCTTGCGCAGTGTTAGATTTAGATCTGGAAGTGCTAGAGTTTCCACTGAGGCTAACGCTTGGGATTGGTTCTCTGGCAGGCAGTCACAGCTTCTCTAGAGGAACACTGGCCAGCCTTCTTTCCCTGTATAACATGAATCTTTGGAGTTCATCTGGAGACAACTTTGACTGAGCTTCCCGCAAAATTTCCTGGAGTGAGCTTCTACTCTAAAATAAATCATCAAACAAATCTTTCTTTCCAATGAATACTTTTATTTTGATGTTCGTTGTGAAATCTTGGGCAACATCATTTGGGTCGAATGGCCTTGCTGGGAATTTAAATAATTGTAGACACATCACATTCTCCACTTCGGTGAAAGTGTGACCTACATCGAACAATGAAAAGGCCCCACAAGCTACAGGAAACTGAGGCCATATGGCCTTCTTTTTGTCTTTTAGGTCTTTGGTGAGGCCGCCTTCTGAATAGGTTTGATATGCAATTTCCTGAGCCAAAAGTTTATCGGGGATATACAGAGGCAGGACATGAGGAGGTACAGTGCTTCCAAAAACTCTAATATAGGTGAACCATTCTTCCCCGAACCATCTTGCGATGGGGATGATATCTATCTATGCCTCGGGTGAGCACCTCGGGGGGTCTTCATCATACATCATTCTATAAAAGGGTAAGATAAGCCTGTGACAAATCTGATAGAAGTGTGGGACGAACTGAGAATCCCATAACATCTTATGATAAACATGGATAGGTAATGGGTCCTGGGTAGTCCATTTCCAACCCATAGTGGGAAATTTAGACACATAACAAATAGAATCCATAACATATGTGGACAGATAAAAAGGAGGATAGATCCTTTGAGACAAGGATCCTTTAGACCAGTAATTGATAACAGTCGTGTATAGATTATCAGAAAAGATCTTGGCCCAATCCATAATATCGGCATTTGTGGCAGCATCTATTAATGGTAGCCATTCAGACGAAAACTTATTGATATCCGACATCCCAAATAATCTACAAAGCATGGCCGCCACAAAACAATACGGAGAGGTGAGGGAACGAGTGTTGTACATACCGTTTTTGTCTTTTTTGAGCGGCTCCTCTTTTCTGGACCAATCTTTGGTGGTCTCTGCTAGGTTTGGGTTCTCTGCCACAAATTTGTTAACGAATTGTGCATTGTAAGTCGCCTGCAGTTCAGGAAGATGATACATAAGCTTTAAATCTTGTGCAGCGAATGATCCGATGAGCCCATGTCCTTGAATCTTGAATTGTCTGTTGTTCATCCCTGCATTGTCAAGTATCCACTTGATCATATCCGTATATGGTAGAATTTTGGGCCTTGCTACTATCCGGTGAAGAAATGAACATGCTAGCTCCTCTAAGGACGCCTCGGAAGAGCGTTGTGAACCCGCGACCGCAGCAACCTTCATTATTCTGGGATTCTCTTCTTCAAGCAATCTGTACATGCTTTCCCATGTCGATATCCCTGCATCTCTGTTACAGGCTGTGTCTGTATACAAAGGCGCCATCTCTTTCGTCTTTTCCTTGGCCTTAGAGCCTTGAGCTTTATTTTTCTTTCCCATTTCAACCTGCGTTTGGCTTTGAATTGTCTTTAGTTCTTCGTTCATGTAGCTTACGAGTGAAATGGAAATGATTGATCAAGAAAGGTGATGGGAGAGTTTTAAATGCAACAGATATATCAAATATGCCACCTTACGTGAAGTAATTGTTTACAAAAGCACATGTCTTCATTTCATTTAATAGCTGACAACTAATTCCTTTACTGTCATTAAAAGCGCATGATTTTGAGTCAGATTTTGGTAAGTGGCTTTTCTTTGAATAGCGTGCCCGAAGGATTCGTGATGAAGTGATTTATGATTTGCTTACGTAACATCACAGATCGCGCCATCGCAAATCGCACCATCGCAGATTGCGCAAACATACAAATATAATATCGCAGCGATCGCAACATCGCAGGTCGCAAAAGTTTAATGTTTGCCGAATCTTGTCAGCTCATTTCTGCGATATGCGATCTTGCGATCGGTGTTATCGCAGATCAGTAAATCTTGAAGTTTTTTCCTTATGAGTATTACTTTATTGCGATGCAATATTATGCTTAACACGAGAGTCTTGCGCATACAGATATTATAGAGAAATGGAAGCATTTCCTATCTTTTTTGCAATGCGAGTTTAAAGATATTTCCCTTATCATAGACTTAGGTTAAAAAATATTCAAAAGACCTTTCTAAGCTTACGATGGTAACCTTATTTTGAAGAAAGGAAACTCTTGCTTTTTAAAAAAAAAAATTAACTAAGGGTCCCCATTCATTTAGTATTTTGGACAACACTTAAATGAACAAGGGGGGGTGTTGCTAGCCACAACATATCCCCAGTCAGACCCAATATCCCAAATAGAAAAGGAGCTACTTTCAAGGTTCAGACCAGGTGGTTATCCCCCTTGTTGTAGACTCGATTTTCGGGGCTTCAACACATACTCAACACCATCCAATCATCAAAGTATACCTTCAAAAACTTGTTAATGAAGTCCTTGAACTCCACAACGATTACACATGAAAAGATCACTGACACGTTCTTCAGTCTAAATGACATCAGAGTATACTGAAATCATCCCCATTCAGTCCTAAAATTTTTCTTACTTTTATCTTCTGGCATGATCTTGATCTGATGGTACCTAGAGAACCCATCAGTGAATGAATACGCTTCTTGACTACAAACATTATCTTGTACTTCATTGATAAACAGAGTCGGAAAGGGATCATGTACGCAAGCATCATTCAGCTTCCTAAGGTCTACGCATATCCTTATTTCATCATTTTCCTTATTTTCTTGAACCACAATCGGGCTTACCAAATCAAATTCTTTGACCAGTTCAATAATACCTGTGGCAAGCATTTTATCCAACTCTAAGAAAAAAATCTCTTTATACTCGAGGTTGAGGTGATAAGGCCTTTGATTAGTCGAAGTTGTGTCTAGTTTCAATGTGATTTTAATGACTCCCAGGTCCCCTATTATCCCTTTCAAATCTGAAAACTTTGTAGCAAACAAGTCCTGATATTCGCAGAGCAATTCAATGACCTTATCTACTGTTGCGTCATCCCAGTAGTCCCCAATCTTTGCAAACTTCGGCTCTGCATCTGTTCCAATGTTTATTTGTCTTGTTTTTAGCAGCATGGTTATATCTAGATTTTCAATTCGTGGTCCTTCAACTTCAAGGTGGCCTTTAGTCTCTAGGATATTAATGTTCCTTGGGTCCTTGTCCTCTTCTTCAAAAGTCACATTGTAACACTCCAGCATGTGTCTCAGCTAGGTGGTCCAATTCAATTGAATTAAGTCTAAGGGATCCTGTGGTACTCTGAAGGTTGCTGCCTTAACTTCCTTCAATGCCTCGTTAATACTTTCAAACCCATCCTCAAAGCTAAACATCATCAAGAATCCTTGATGTAGAACATCCCATTCTTCAGTGCCATGGCGGAGCTCTGTTTCCAAGTACCAGTTCACCAGTATTACATCCAAAGTGTGAAAAAATAAATGTACCCACTCAGGTTGACGCTCCGCTCCATAAATCTTAGTCCATTTGGCCAAGTGATCGCGCGGATCACCCATTCCATCATATTTCTCTGTTGACCACACTTGTGGGTGACTAAAATGCAATATCATCATCTTTCTGTACATGCACCAATCATTAAAACTATCTTTGTGCGTACCCCAACATCTCGTAGGCATAGCATGCAGTGCCCAATCCAAGGCCTGGAAGCAATGCTTCTCGGGTACTTCCCTTTTGAATGCATCCAAAAATTTATCGATATTAGTTAAACCATCAAAGTAAGGAAAATTTCTTACCTCTAATGATACACAGCGCAACGAGTTGGTCATCATATTACAGTGCAACGTATATACTTCATGTAGTCGATTATTTCAATGTTCCAACTCCTCATTTGAATCTATTATGCAGAAGATTTTGCAATTTGATGGAATGCATCCATCCATTATTAGATTCATCCAATCCTAATCTCATGCTATTATCTTATAAATCTGGTCCAAGTCATCATCACTTTCATAGTCGCAGACCAGCTCAGTGTAGCACGGTCCTTCGGCAGGGTCCAAGGGAACTACTATGACGAGTTATTTATTATCAAATATCATCTTCCACTTCATCAAATTGATTACCTCATTCATCTTAGTGGCCCAGTCAATCCCAAGGAGTTTGGGGTAGGGATTATTGTCATCGACAATATCTATCACTTCGAAGTTAGCCAATGCACTGTTACTCCCTGCAATATTCCCATGGGGATGATTCTCTATTGATTTTCCATCCTTAACTGAATCGGAGACCACCGCAGTGCAGGTATCCCCATCCTTTCCCATGTTTGTTCAGGCAGAACATTCATGTCTGACCCTAGATCCATAATTACTTGGTCCATATCATATTCTTCTATCTACGCAGTGAGCCTCATCTCATGCCCCATTCTCGCCTTATGCCTGCCAATGTTCCTAACTATGTGTGATCCATCAGTAGCATTTTCCTTTCAGGTGCACCTACTGATTAGTTCCTGTAGTCCTTTTACAACCTTGCTACTGTGCAGTAGCTTCATATAGGTCTCTAAGAAAGTAGTAATCATGGAGGGGTCTATTTCTTCAACTGGATTCTCCTGACTTCCTAAGGTAGAGCCTCAATGAAGATTTTCTTCACTCCTATAAACGTTTCTCTTTCACATTCTAGAGCAATCCCAATCTCCTTTTCTGGCACTTTTTGGACCCACTCACCTTCTTCAAGTTGCTTCCCCTTATCTTCACCAGTCATCATCCCACTCTGTAGCACAATATTTACCTTGGGATCATCTTCGCGAGGCTCATCCCTCATCATCTCTAGGTTCTGAGTTGGTTGTGAAGGTTGTGCCCCCTTTTCATGTATCTTAGCTAGAAATACCAAGTAATCCTGAGTTGTGTGGTCAAACTGAGTACAATATCAGCATGATAAACGAGTCAGATTTGGGTAGTCTCGCGTGTAGTGTCCCGACCCTCGACAGTTGTAATAAATGATTTGTCCCCAACATCTACCAGGTCCTCCTCCACCTTGGCCTCATTCATGGCCCTGATACTCGCCTCGTGTTCCCCCAACGCCTAGTTCCGGAGGCCAGGTTTCTACCTATACCATATATGAGGGCATTCTATCCATCATTAACTTGTAACTATGGCAATTGCGCTCATCATGACCCACCAATTGATAGAAGTTGCAAAAGATATGTTGTGATGTCTGTAAAAATTTCTGCAGCAAATGGGAATTATCTGCCACATTTTTTCCTGATACCTGACAGATAGCACACCATAGCGCGGGCCCTACACTTGGCCCTACTTGAGCCTCTGGCCTCAGAGGTATTAGTCCTCCTATTGCAACATAATTCACAAAGACTGGGCAGTGCTCTTTGTCATGCCACTAGCTTTTTCATTTTAGGTATCAAACTTATTTATGCACCTTTGGTCAAGTCGTTCTATCCTTCTTCAGACTTTGCATTTCTAGGCAAAGGTTGTGCAACTGCGCATGAATCTATTGAACCCCCAAATTAGCATCTTGCATCGGTGTCTCATGCAATCTCATTGCAATTTCCAGAGCTTTCGTCTAGGTCCCAATCTTTTGCTATGATAGTTCAACCCTTAGATGAGGCAGGAACGAAACCACAAACCATATGCGGTGCTGCCCCTCTATCAAGTTCATGTTAGCTTCACAGATTGTGCACTTAAACCTCTGCTTCAAATCCTAGGGTGTCTCACTAGGCTTCATCATGATCTTTTTGAATTCCACAATTGATTACACTTCAGACTTATGTCTATTGAATTCCTTGTTCATCGCGGTCTGAATATCTTCCAACACAGACTTTGGGTTATCAGTGTAGTACTTAAAGTACCATGTTAGCCCGCTTTCCTGTAAAGCACTAACCAATGTTTCTTTATTCATTTGATCATTTGTGATACCCTAAGCTTGCAATACAACCTTCATGATGAACCAAAACTAGTCTAGATCCTAATTTCCCAAACCCTTCAACACAGGTAGCTTCATTCAGTTTTCCATACTGAATGGTAGTGGAGGTGGTGGTGGCGTAGGCCAAGGTGTATGCGGTGCAGGTGACGATTGAGGCAATGTGGGTGGATGGGGTATTCACAGGAACCCTTTCTTTGTCAACTATACAACACTCTTCACAGAAGCTTGTGTTGTTTCCTCGTCATCACTCAGAGGAGGTTCAATCAGTGGGCTATACTCAGGGCCTATTTTCCCTTTATTCCTGAAGGTCTTTCCACTTCGCATAGCCCCAAACATCAAGGTAGCTGCATAACATACTTTTCACACAAGAGCATCTTAATCCAAGTATTTAAAGACTGTAAATACTTACCTCGCAGACCCTTGAAGAAGCGACGCTCTACTTCACTGTAACTGACCGAGGTATCGCCCACGAACTCTGTCATGAACCCTTCTATGATATGATCGAGCCAATGATCGACAACACGTGTGATCTTACCTTCAGATGCTTATAATATTTACACTAACTTCTGGGATTTGACTATTGGACCGTCAAGCCTCCACCTTCCTTGGTCGTCTACCAATTTCGCTATCCACTCGTACAATTCAACCAGGAAGGAAAAAAAGTAGATCTCATGTATCTCCATGTACAAATACCTATCCAACCATTGTTCTTTCTTGAGTTGTGAATTCTTGTTCTCTTGCACTATGAATTCATGGATATTTCTATCCAACCAGTCGCCAATATCCTTCTTAGTTGGATTCCAATGATGTGACATCACACATCTCGTTATGTAGATCCCAGTCCTAACAATGGAACCATTTGTTGCCTTGATGGGCCCTAACCCATATTTAGCATTAATTAGCCAAGAAAATCCCTACACTACTGGCCCTTTCGGCATCAATCTGCAGAGCATGGACCAAAGTCTCACCCAAAGAAGTATGGGGGGATGCAGGAACCAATTTTCCACACCCTGAGATGGCAGTGATGTCACTTTATAACCTAACCCTTCCTTTGCACAGATCGATAAGCCTTTTAGGGCTTATTGATATACTTTCCCAAGGCTTCCTCTAGACCACCGCGCAGGTCTACGACTATATTTTGCATGCCCTAAATAGGTGATTCAGACACTTACTCGCCTCTATAATTATTCTTACTGCTATGTTTACCCAGATTAGCTTAAGTAGTGGATAACTTCAACATGCATTATCATTATCTTCGTGAAAATAGATATTCCTACTTGCGTTCATATAACAACATAAAACACATAGATTCACACATCAATACATCATTAAATCATAAACCCAGTATTAAACATAACATAATCGCATGCATTCATAACAGAAGTAAAATAGCTCATATACAGGTAATTCCAGAATAAATCTCTTTATTGATGTTCATATCTCCTTTACAGACTCTAACTACCCTACACACATAGATGCAGGGGTCCGTACACTCAGTTGTCAACTTCTACCCTAGGCCTCTATGCACTCAGCTGTAGAGCCTCTTTCTTACGCTAAGACTCTTCACTCTTAGCTTTCACAGACACATTACATCAATGAGTCTTCAAAACATATCTCTACTATACTAGCAAAACTCTTCTAAGACTTCTCCTTTTATATAATCCCATGGTTCATGGACCAAGGGTGAATCTCATATAGCCGACACAAGTTACATAAACTAAGGGAGGAAACCCTTGATGACACTTTACATCTTCATGCTTCGCGATCACAAAATGGGGAGACTTTATATTTTGTATACAAAACTTGGGCCTTTAACCCCAAAGCTTGGCCTTTCAACCGCAAAATTGACTCTAGGGGACCCATTCCCAATAGACTCCAAGATTTGTGCTAGTTTTCCAAGCCCAGAGCCCAGGTGAATGCCTGAAACTCCATGACACTTTCAAAATTGAAAGATAACAACAAAATACTGATAAAAATGGAATTAATTTAACGAGGATTGAACTAGAACCCTACTAGACATGGCAAGTATTTTGTCAAACATGTCACAAATATGTAATCTATAGGTTTAAGCATCAAATCTGAGCATAAGGGTCTCATACTTATCTGAGAATTGCTAAGAAACATTGTTCCCTTATATCATTAGCTGCATTATCATCTATTAGGTATATATACATTATTCATTCATTTACAAATAAAAACACAAGGAGAGCCATACATCATCACTGTCATAATACATGTTTATAACCAACATAATAACAACACAAATATCAAGGATACATCAGCCATAGAATCCACATACAAACAAGTGCATTTACACATAAGATACCAAGGAAAGAACCTCTTATTAATGAATGCAAATTCAACCCGGTATGGGACTGCCACATTCCACCCAGCCATAGATTTCCTAAGCCAAATGTCCCCTTAGCCCATCACCCCCATGTCATATTCCAAGCATTCATGTGGGACTCAAACCAAAAGAACCAATTAGAGCATCTCGACGCTAAACCACCTCATCCTCATCAATAGAAACTAGGCTTTACTATAATCCACATTGGATCTCTAAGCCAAAATAATGAACATGTAATAACAAGCTTTACCATGATCTCCACTAGATCACTAGGCCAAAACAAGCATGGATTCCACTAGATTTCTCCTCCTACACTGTGAGGAATTTTCCCATCTCTTAGTCTCTAAGCTTTACTGCAATCCACACCATATCACTAGGCCCTAACTAAGACTCCATTCTCCAGGATTTACCATATATCCCATCTTAGGATTACTAGGCTTGACGGAGATGACACACCTCTAGGATTTACTACATATCCTACCATTCATTGATCTGGGATTCCTACACTCACTAAACCAATACAAAATCCAGATTTACCTCGACCCACATTCTGGTCCAGGGGTTACTAGGCCATGTGTTCTTTTATTTATAGATCCGCCTCACTTAGCTTTGAATCCATCCAACAATCAAACTCAACCAAAACATGAGAACCCCATCACACCATGGCTATCTAGAAATGGCAAGGCTAGGCTGAAAAACATTGTCACACCTGGAAAAACCCAGGCCAATAACATAAAAAGAACCAAGGACAAACATGGAACACCATGCATGCCAAATATAGTAAGGAATCACACATTCAAATTGATCCCTATAAAGAATATTTTTGTAGTTGCTTGATCCTACTCTTCCTTGCTTGTTCTCTATTTCCTCTTTGCCTCCCTTTCCTTTCTTGATCCAATGATGAATTATTCTGACAAAACTCTAGGTGTCCAAGAGTGAGAGAGAGAGAGAGAGAATAATGAGAGAGCTTCAAAAATGAACTAAAAAAAGGTTACATTAACCAAGCTTGAGCAAAATCTTACCAATTGATCCTTAGAAGCATTTTTATCAATGAGGCCTCTTTTTTCTTTATTTTCAATTATTTTCCTTAAATTTCCTCGTGACATGGAACCTGTGACCTTTAACCTTCCTTTCCTCCTAATTTTTCATTATTTTTATAAATAAAATGGCTATTAATGCCACCTTTCCTTTCCAAATGCCTTAGCTATTTCCTTTGCCAATTTTCTTAACCATAATAAACCGAATGAAGACCCACTAGGATGTTTTTTCCTAGCATTGAACTTGGAATAGATGTCCTATAACCGTGGTCTTATATATTTTGACATGCATTTTTAACTAGGGTTGTTATAGGACACTCCCCCTTTGGGTAACGTCGTCCTCAGTATTCATTGACACCTATAACTAGCAAGACTGTTGAAAACAAAACATACTACCTATGGAGCTTTAAAACATAGCACGTTGCGGTATTTATAATGATCATCAACTAAAACATGACAAATATATCATTTATTAGAGATTTATGACACAACTCATTATGATATTTATAATAACCACATATACACACATACACATTTGCTTCACCCAACATATAATCATACTGTCTATGGAGCTTTATAAATCGAGCTCGATATAGTATTTACAATAATACACACATATACACATATGCACATTTTCTCCACTAGAAAATAAAAGGATACAACGTTTGTATCAATCAACAAGGGAATCCAGAGGCTCACACCTCTACCATCAAAATTAGTACTAGGATTCACCTCCTTCCTAGGAAGTCCAAAATCCATTTAAGGTAAAATATACATCCAATGTCCAGTGCTATAATCTTGCGCCACTTGTCCTCTCAGTGAAAATTTATCAGTTCATTGTTCTAGGGTACACTCCCAATGTGTATTTTATTCCATCTGGCAATGCTAATGACCAAAAAAAAAATATCCCTAACCTTCCCTTCTTTGTTACACAATGCCTCGGGCAATCCGGTTTTCCCCCTTCCATGTAGTCACACACCTTTCAAATTCCTCGACATCCCCTATCCTGAGTGATCCACCCCTTAGCCACACTTCCTCACAGCGAAAGGTCAAACAACAAAGGCATATACCTGCCTCAAAACCATCATACTGTTCATAGAATGCTCATGGAAATCAATGGACACTATTTGGTACCAGTGTCCCACAATGGCCCTGCTCCTGAATGATTTACCAACATCCTGCTTCCTATTCCAATTCCTTTTGTTTTTGCTGTGAATGCTTGCCGTCAATTTCGACCACCCAACCGAGAATTTCATGCTTTCCTATACCAAGATAATAGTTTACATTAGATTGAAAATAAATTTAGATAACTTCAAATCATACCTCATTGGTGGCCCATCAACAAGGTACACTTTCAATTCTGTTTGCTTCATGTCACAACAAGTCAAACTAGAAACTTTGACCAAATCATCATGTATAAACATATCACATTAGATTAGCTCAAAACACAACCATGATATATCAAAATCATAAATCACAATGAAACAGAATCGTAGATCATATGTAATCATCATATACTAGAATCATAAATCACATGCATAATAAAACTAAAATAAAATACTAATACTTATCCTTTAATACACAATGCACATACATAGTGTTGCATGCCTGCAACAAAACATGTATGACATGCGCACAATACCGCATGTACACCAGTATCATATGTACAAAATGTACACAATACTACCTGTACACAACACCACCTACAGAACATGTTCACAACATCACATGTACACGACACCACTTGCACAATGCGTACACAATGCCACATGTACACAGTACCATATGCACAACATGTACACGACACCACATGTACACAACATCACATGCACAACATATACACATAACCCCCTACACACAACATCACATGTACAACATGTACTCCCCACATGAACACAACACCACATGTACAATCATGCACACAACACCATATATACATAGTACCACTTGTACAACATGCATAGAACACCATATGTACATCGCAATGCATATAAAACATGTACATAGCATCATATGTACACAACATTGCATATCCAACATGCGCACAACACCATATGCATGCAATGCCACATATCCATAATGCGAACAATACGTCTAACATGTACATCGAACCATCTATACCCAACATTGCATATGAAATATACACACAACACCATATATACAATAGGCACACAACGTTATAGGTACAATCACTGAATATAAAATATGCACAACATATACACAACAATAGCACTGCACATCCAAGACCACACTACCTCTACCAAGCAACCTTGGTTCCAATGTCTCTCCGCCATCCATGCTTATCCTAGCATGTTGTGGATCATGTTGTTTTCATTCCGTTGATGTGTCTCTCAACATTACCTATCCAAAAAATAGACATAATATCAAATCATAACCACGTGATACTAACCTCGTAAATTTTCCAGGACTACGCTTCCCACTTGATTCCTCATAGCTAGGAGTCTCTTCATGCCATTCACCTGCATAAACAATCATTCGTCCACAAGAATGATCCCGCACGACCATGTGAGATAATGACATACATACATCCATACATACATATATATAAACATTAGCATAAGGAAATCATGATCCTACCAGGCAAAAAAAAAAATACACACACACACACACACACACACACACATATATATATATATATGTATATATATATATATATATATATATATATAAACATTAGCATTAAACAATCATGATCCATGAAGACCCTGTCATACATGACATACATACATACAAAAATAAACATCATCATAATCATGATCACAACATAATTACTAGATAGCATCAGTTTGTTGGGCTATGTTATATTCTTTCCACGACTAGCCTACGTAGTTAACCGGGGGGTTGGGGGTGCAGAGCACCCCCCCCCCCTTCATTGCACCTACTACGCAGTCGGGAGGGGGCATCACAGGGGGTTTGAGGGGCGCAGTTAGCCCCCCTCTATAGGGTCCAGGGCAACACCCCGGGAAAAATTTTTCGGGACCCTTTATTAGGTTGAGCAGACCTACCTATGGTTTTGTGCATGCTTTTCGTATATGGTTTTGGACGCGATGGTTTTTCAGTCCATGGTATTTGATGCTTCAGCATGTATAAATATGTATTGTAACATTGAAAGGAATATAATGAAAAATCAAGTTGGTAGTCCTAGTTTTGGGATCCAGGGGAAAATCTCTGTGTATATGTGTTTTACGTGTTATGCTCTCGGATTATTTATTTTCTGTTCTTAAAATTCATATGGAGGTAATTTCTGTATAGGGTTAAAACCTACATTTGGTATCAAAGGTGTTTTGGCATCAAGAGGATGCCTTTGTTGCTTAGGGATTTCGCTCGGGCATGTGGTAGGGCCTGTTTAGTGGGAGATCTGCGGGATCGATTCTAGTGGTGAAAGAAGATGGCTAGCAATGGAAAGATAGAGATTGAGAAATTTAATGGTCATAGTTTTAAGTTATGGAAGCTCAAGATGGAGGATTTTTTGGTGGATAAAGATTAGTGGATCATGGTAGATCTAGGTTCTAAACCAATGGGAGTGTCGGATGAATAATGGAAGAAGCTGGATCGAAAGGCTATGAGCACAATACAGTTGTGTGTCTCAGATTCAGTATTGCTAAATGTATAAGGGGAAGCTACGATGAAGGCTTTGTGGGAAAGGTTAGGGAGTTTGTAACAATCTAAGTCTCTGGTGAATAAATTGTTCCTACAGAAAAAGTTATGTAACCTGGGGATGAAAGATGGAGACTCAGTGATAGATCATCTGAATGCATTTAATACTATGGTAATTCAGTTATTATTTGTTGATATTAAAATTTTAGATGAAGATAAGTGCATTAGTTTGTTGTGTTCTCTACCAGATTCATGGGATAGTTTGGTTATTACAATAGGTAGCAATGAAACTGCCTTGCAGTTTGATGAAATAGTCTCATCCTTGCTAACGGAGGAGATGAGACGGAAAAATATGGAGAGCCAGAATGGTGATGCCTTGTTTGTACGAGGACGGTCCTAGAACAAAAATAAAAATAAGTCTTTGATTAGGAGATATAAATCTCCATGGAAACCTATAAAGGTGGTTTGCTGGAAATGTAGAAAAGAAGGGCACTAAAAATGGACTGTAAATCTAAAGCTCCTGCCAAAGGAAAGGGATCTGATGATGCTCCTTCTATAGAAGCGAAAACCACCTCAGATGAAGGTGGGGATGTGTACTTGGCTTCTTCAAGTACACATGTAGGCCATGAGGCATGGTTTATTTATTCAGGTGCATCCTTTTACTTCACTCCCCATAGAGAGTGGTTCCTCGAGTATGATAAATACGATGGTCGTGATGTCTTCTTAGGGCATGATAGGAAGGCTAGAATCATTGTTCACGGAAAAGTGAAGTTGAAGTTGCAAGGTGGAATGGTTAGAATACTTCTAGGTGTTCTGGATATTCCTACATTGGCCAAAAATTTGATTTCTATAAGCAAGCTAGATGATGTAGGTGTAAAAATAGTGTTCGAGAAGGATACCTGCAAGATGGTTCGGGGAGCACTGCTATTGATGTGGGGAGTTTGGATTGGAACTTTGTACAAGCTGCAAGGTAGCACTGTTGTTGATGGGTGCAATAGTTATTTGGTTCCTGAAAGTGGAGCAGAAAATCTAGTGGTCTCTCAAGAGAAGACCATGTTGTGGCATCAAAGGCTTGGACATATTGAAGAGAAGGGCCTTCAAATACTTCATGGTAAAGGTATGGTAGAATGTATGAGTAATAGATCTCTGGATTTTGATTTTTGTGAAAATTATGTATATGGGAAGAAAAATTAGGTGAGCTCCCCCTCTGGTGGTAAGAGGGGGAAATAGATACTAGAGCTTGTGCACAGTGATGTGTTTGGACCTGTGAAAGTTCCATCACTGGGTATGTCTGTGTACTATGTATCATTTATAGATGATTTCTCAAGGAATACATGGATATATTTCCTTACTAAGAACTCTAAAGTCTTTGACAGGTTTAAAGAATTTAAGGCTCTGGTGGAAAACCAAACAAGGAAGAAGATAAAGGTGTTGAGGTCAGATAACGGTGGAGAGTTTTGCAACAAATAATTTGAAGAATTCTGTAAGAAGTATGGTATATCAAGGCAGAAGACTACTCCATACACACCTAAGAAAAATGGAGTTGCAGAAAGAATGAATAATACATTTATGGAAAGGGCAAGAAGCATGCTCAATGGTGCCAGGCTAGGACATGAATTCTAGGCAGAGGCGGTGGAGACAACATGTCACCTAGTCAATAGATCACCTTCATCAGCGTTGGAGGATAAGACTCCAAAAGAGGTATGGACTGGTAAGAAACCCTCTCTTTCACATCTGAGGGTATTTGGATGTGATGCACATGTACATGTTCCAGAGGAGAAAAGAACCATGTTGGATATTAAATCTGAAAAGTGCATCTTTATTGGGTATAAGGATGGTTTAAAGGGTTATAAGCTTTCAAACCCAGTAACAAGGAAGGTTGTGTATAGCCGAATGGTGTTGTTCAGAGAGGTGAAAGATGTTATTAAACATGAAATCCAACCAAAGGAACCTAAGAAGATAGAGTTTGAGCTTAAGGAGGAAGAATCAGACTCTGCAGCAGAGGAGAAATCAGAAGATGAAGAGCCACAAACTCTGGGTGTGAGAAGATCAGTTCAAGAAAGAAGGAAGCCAGAAAGGTATAGTCCATTTGCTTTCTGTTCAAATTTTTCTTTATCTGTTACTGATGATCATCCCAGAACTATGAAGGAAGCAGTAGATTCAAAAGATGGAAAACTATGGAAAGAGGCCATAGTTGATGAAATGGCATCTTTTCACAAAAATGAGGCTTGGGATTTGGTGGATTTGCCGGCTGAAAGGAAACGCATTGGCAGAAAATGAGTGTTTAATAAGAAGACAAATGCAAAAGTAAGGGTGGAGAAATACAAAGCTCAGTTGGTAGAACAAGGTTATTCCCAGGTGCTTGGAATTGATTTTGGTGATATTTTTTTCTCTTGTTGCCAAGGTAGCTTCTACTATATTACTTTTATCTATTGCTGTCGCTTTCGATTTTGAGGTAGAACAGATGGATGTGAAGACAAAATTTTTCACATGGATCTACAAGAGGAGATCTACATGAAATAGGCTGAAGGTTTTGCGGTGAAGGGTAAGAAAGAATTGGTATGCAAGTTAAAGAAGTCTCTGTATGGGTTAAAATAGTCACTAAGGATGTGGTATTAGAAATTTGATACATTTATAAGGGAAGTTGGCTTCACTAGAAGCAAATCAGATCACTGTGTGTATTTTAAATTAATTGGTGACCATGTTATTTATCTGGTATTGTATGTGGATGATATGTTGCTGGTTGGAAATGATAAAGAAATTATCCAGGATTTGAAGACCCAATTGTCCTCCAAATTTGACATGAAAGATCTTGGTGCTGCAAACTATATTTTGGGCATGGAAATTAGAAGACATTAAGCAAAGTGGAAGCTTTGGCTAAACTAGAAGAAGTATGTCAAGACAATACTGCAAAGGTTTAATATGTAGGATAGTAAACTGGTGAAGGTTCTTATTCCTTTAGGTGTAAAGTTATCTACTGAACAGTATCCCAAGACACAAGAAGAGGAAGAGGAAATGTCCTATGTTCCATATGCAAGTGCAGTCGGTAGCCTGATGTATGCAACGGTCTATACTAGACTAGACATTGCTCATGTAGTGGGATTATTGAGAAGGTTTATGTCAAAACCATGGAAGGAGCATTGGACATTAGTGAAGCGGCTTTTCAGGTATTTGCATGGCACTAGTGTCAGGCGGAAAGAGTCGTTTGTGCGGACACAACCAACCTCCCTAGGAGCCTAACACTCTCTATTGACAAACAAGACAAACAAGAGCAATCCTTCTCTAAACATGCATTTACCATACAAGAAATCAAGTGTTTAGATCCTACCTGTAGTCCAACGCTGTTGTAGTAGTCCAGCCTCGCCAATCCGGATGAGCTCCTCCTTCACTTCGAAACCTGCATTCACTAACAATCAAACGATTAAATAGCACTTGATAATCTCATAAAATAAAACACATTTAACATATAGACCAAGGAGTATATGAAACAACTCATAAATAACAAGTTATTGAGAAGAATGGACTCATTTGCATTAATAGGAAACAAAAGGAACAATTACAACCTGAGCCTTGGTGTTGTGCAAGTCCCTCCCAGGGTCCATCAAGAGTTCTCCTTTACTTTGACAAAGCTCACCCACTTCCAAATGGAACAAGTAAGGATGGGAATCTCTCCTCACAAGCTTCTAAATGGGAGTCCTAATTCCTGCAGCATCTACCCTTAGAAATGTTTAGCTTTCAACCTCCCCTCCTTCTGGCCCAATGCCTGTATTTATAGTGTTCAAGAGGAAGTTAATCAGGTCCACCATCAATGGGATAATCCCCTTTTTGGATGGGATAGCTCCTCTCTTGATGGGATAAGTTCCTCTTTGGTAGGGATACATGAACCATCTGGAGGCGCTCAATACACGTCGAACAACCTTCTAGAATGCTCTAGAAATGACCACAAGTAACTTTTTAAAGATGAAACTTGCGCATTTTGACCTTTACAGGGGTACGCACCTGCCCCTTTACATACAGAGCGTACAAGTACGCAGTTATTGTGAACATTGGGTGCGTACCCGCAGGCTAGGTTGAGAGAACCTACGTACCCAGAGATAAATACATTTATAAAGACTTTCTCTCTCTTTTGGATTTTGACATGGAGAGCAGAGGCTTAAGACTTGCCCAGGAGGTTAGCATGGCTGTTGATAGAGCCATACTAACTGTACATAGCCATGGTGACATTTTTTAGTGTAACAGATTGCCCCCTAAAGTGCGAAGCCTGTAGTAGATTAGGGTTTTGTAAATCTAGGAAGGGTGAAGCGCTTTATCATTTCAAGGATTATCTCGTGGAGAGCCTGGTCAGAACCTACAATTTTCAACACAAAATACATGTATAAGATTATATCATCACTGAGGTAGGCATTCCCATACTCAGATCAAAACTTTAACTAACAGACTAACTACTCTGATACAGGAATGATCTTGCAGTACATCATAATCATAGACTTGTGTAGACACAGTATGGACGCAGCCATCTGTTTATAATTGGTCTACTATATAATGAATACAAAACTCCTCGCAGCCTGGATGGTGGAAACTAGATCCAGGGTCTTCTTTTCTACTTCCCGAATTGGTACGATTCTAGCCATGCGAATAAATGAGTTGATGTCGAACATGGTAGAAACCACTTGATTACCAGTTGATGATGTAAACTGTTAACAAGTGTGAGAGAGACCACCAGTAATGTCAATGGTTCTCAAAGTACCCAGTACAATCCATGAGATGTGAATGAATGAGTTGATGTCGAACATTTCACGGAATCCTTCGATCGAAAGTCGATGATGTAAGCTGACGTCAAAGGCGAGAAACCTGCCATTGATGCATGCAGACTTCAAGGTACTGACGATTTCTAAGTCAACTCTCTAGATAATGTGCTGGTGTCGATAGAAAGTGACCCATTGCAGGCAAGCCCACAACACGAAATCATAGTTCAAGTTGGAGAAAATGTTGTTGAGGTTGTTGATAAGTGTACCCAGGATACGGTTGATACTGGTAAGCCGGCTGCTGGACAGCTTGCCCATATTGGTATTGTCCCTGATACGGTTGATGAACAAATTGTGGTTGAGTAGTGACAACCGTACTTATACCAGGCTGACCTATAGGCATCTAGACCGTGGTTTGAATCGTAGATCCAGACAATGGTAAAGACGTCTGAGGAGTGGTTGCAGAGACAGTAGAAACAGGAGCTGTCGATACTCCAGAAGTAAGTGTGGCAGACGTTGCGGTAGTTGCAGCAGCCGTTTGAGATGGAGTACTAGGTGCAATTGGTGGCTGAGTAACTACCGAAGTTACAGAAGTTTGAACATTTGACTGGACAGGTTGCGGTTGCTGGGGTGGACCAGAAACTACGGGTTTTCCAGTTTGAGGTAACAACTGTATACTTGGCTGCAACACCTGTTGACCTTGGGATGGATCCCACACTATCATTCCGGGGTATTGACCCGTTTGACCCATGACAGGTTGAGGATATTGAGATCCATAACCGGATTGAGGATAGGATTGATAATTGAAAGGCACATTTCCCGTACCTTGAACGTAAGATTGACCTTGAGGTGGTTGATAACCTTGACTCGAGTATTGACCTTGAGGTTGATAACCTTGGGGTAAATACTGATACTGGGGTTGACCTTGACCTTGAGGTTGATACCCTTGAGGTAAATATTGATACTGAGGTTGACCTTGGGGTACATATTGAGGTTGGGGTTGACCTTGAGGAATGTATTGTACCATGGGTACATACTATCCTTGAGGCTGCCCCCCAGCCACAACTTGAGTACCTTGAGGTTGCCCACCATGCATTACTTGAGGCTGCCCCCCAGGCGGTAACTGACCACCTTGAGGTTGAGAACCGGGAATTGAACCTGACATCATATAAATGTCTCCTATACCCAATGGTTGACTACCATTGTTTCCAGCGAATAACCCATGATCAATGGGTTGAGGAGATGCCCCCGCAAAGGTGCCAGACAAAGACTGATACCCAGTGGGAACAGAAGGACCGCCGTGCAAGAAAGATTCAGGCGATTGAGTAAACATTGACGGCTGACCAGACATATTTACAGGAGTAGTAAAACCTCTGGGTGGAAAAGGAGTACGAGGTGGAGAAAAACTTAACCCTGAGTTGTCTAAATAGTTAGTTAACGAAAGGTACCAAGTAGTACTCCTAGGAGGACTATAAAATATGGATGCACGTTCCCTTAGATCAATAGTAATTTGATCTTCAAGGTTAGAGACACCTATTTCTTCCTCTGGAGCAGGTTCTTCAATAGCAATCAAACCAGTAGGGAGATTTTCGGTGATAACTTGTTCTATTCTAGGTGAATCTGGAACACTAGAAGTTGGAGTAACAGGCTCAGATATTTCAGGTTCCTCACCTAAATCACTAGTAGATGAAAAGCTACCAGCAAGCTCGGAAACTGTAACAGCTTCAGGATTATAACCTGTCTCTAGACTTTGATAATCTGGATGGACTACCAAGGAAGACTCTCCTTCTTCAGGTGAACCTACTCTACTACCACTAGGAGGAGTTACAAGGACCTTCAATCCTTCGTACTGACCCGAGACGTCTTCAGGAGGTCCACCCCGTGATCTACGGAGTTTCCTCAACAAATCAGTTCCGGTAAAAATCTTAGGTGACTTGCCCCGAAGTCTACGGTACTGTCTCGGTAATTTCGCCACAGTTAAAAACTTTTAACTACTACACACGAAAACAAAGTAAAATCTCAAATCAAACCACCTAAAGTCTCTAAAGAACCAAACAAATTTGAATCACACGCCTAAAGAATCTAGGGCGTCAAACCAAGCACAAACAGTAGCCTTCCAGACCGAAAACGCTAGTTGGAGATGAAACCCAACATCGCTGGATTCAGTACAGAAGTGGCGGGTGGAACAGTTACGCCGGCAACCTGCTTAATGAATAGATCGGCACAAGTTCCTCCACTTTAACCGTCTCGAGTGAAGTGAACCCCCCGGAAAATCCAAGTGAGTCTAGCCGACGTCTGCTCCAAGTACAGTGGCATCTTCCCTCCACCGTCACCTCGGTAGAATCCTAAAGATAATGGTCACTAAGGTTACCAACCACAACAAATTCACCTGGGGGAACAGTCTACACTCCGACAGCACGCAAGGGCAGAGTATCAAGCTCAATCCGTGTTGTGGGGAAAAGTATCTGATGCGGATGACCCTATCCCTACTCTAAAGGTGACAGTCTTTAGCAACAACTGAAAGTAAAGCTTTGATGTTTTCCTTTATGAAAGTACAGAGAGGGGGAAGAAATGATCAACCAACCTGGTATCCTTCGCTTAGTCGATCTTGATCCTCTCTCTTTGTCTCTTGTTCCTAGCTCCTTGCTCTCTTTGCCGGTCCAGCTACACACAAGCCCTGCACAAAACGAGAGAGGAAACTACAAGATACAAGTACTCATAACTGATGCATGGATTAGAGTGAATCAAATATACATGTAAATACAATACATCAATGCAATACAAGTATATAGGAGAACATGCAAAACTTTATTGATAGAAGTAACAGGGTTCTGAGAAGGTTACAACCAATGATGGCTCCAATCCAGCAGCACCTCCCCAGCAGCAAGAACTCTCCTCTTCACCTCTAGTAAAACAATCACCCAATAGCTCTAACTGTAATCCAACAGCACCTCCTTGCTTTACACAAAATTCCCAGCCCCCTCAGACCTCATAGAAGAGCTCTATATATAGGAGGGAAGAGGAAAGGATGAGTCAGCTGGAGGCTGGCATATAGCTGACTAGTGTCCTCTCCATCTTCAGTTAATCTTCAGTTCGTGTGTCCACTTGGAGATCCTTGCTTACACATGGTGATCAAGTACCTCTTACTCATCACAGGGCGAATCTCATGAACCAAGTGTCATTTTGGAAGCTTCCTGGGCAATTGACACCTTGCAGGATGACTGTGCCACTTGGCCAATCTCGCCCAGCGCAGGTAGCGTTCATTGTTTTTGACTTCCAGCGCAGGTACAGAGTGGGACAGTTGCATTACAGCGCAGAAGCTCAGTTAAGCAGCTGACATGATCCAAAATAAGCCTGTTTTGAAGTGTTTTCAGGTGGAGAACTGATTGGAAGTGCTGTTGTTTGATGACCTTGTTCTTTTAGGGGTAAGAACAACATGTTTAGGGACTGAGGATCCCTGTAATTATCGACATTTCATGCTCCATGATGCGAGGCACAAAAATGTCTATAACAATCCCCTTACCGGTTCCTTGACAATAATCCAAGGTTTACCGACATGTGACCGCTGGCTCCTCGACAATGGTTAATCCGAGGTTTACTGTTTGTAATACGTGCATGTCTGGTGTCGTTCCCAATGAGGGAGGATTGATCCCCTCACTGGTTCGGACACGAGCTCGTGCTTCTCCTTTAACAGGAGCTTTCCCAGAGTACAAATGAGACAATTGGATTTATTCTATCACAAGATAAGCTACTTGTTTGGTTTTGTTGTCTTGGAGACTTAATTACTCTCCTACTCCAAGACACTAGCCTGATCTAAATTGGTGTTTCAAAGCCCTAGTAAATAAAAGTTACTAAGTTGATTTTACTTTAAGTGTTAATTTTATGGTTTTTCTTAAAGACAAAAGGTAGCAGAAATGAAACCAATGGTGTGTAGACTCGACTCAAACCACTACAAAGATGCACTTAGGATGATTTACACTACTTTTCTCTTTCAATGAAATTCTTAGCTAAGAGAGTTTAGAGAATGCAAATTTATATAAAAACAACTCTCTTGGCAACGAAAATCAAAGAAATAAAACTCTTTATCTTTCCAAGCATACAAACATGACCACTCATTACGTGCACGAAAAATCCTTTTTCTTTCAAAATACTTCAAAAGCTACTTGAAACAAAACTTTTCAAAGGAGATGTTTTTTGTATTTTTCTATTTAATAAAGCATATAAATCTATTTTAACGAAAATCAATCTCAAAATCTATAAAATATATGAAAAATTTATTCACAAGCAAATCAAAAGGAAATTTACTCTAAAGTAAACCTAACGAGGCAAAAGTCTACAAGGATGATTCTAGGTTGTTTTACTTGACCACAATCAAGCCAAGGACCAGCTAATGCAGAATCAAAAAACCAGTCAAAACAAAACTCAAATCTTTTTGTTCTTTTTGTAAAATGGAATTCAATACTCAATCAACAAGCACTTCGAAATTCGCCAAAGAAACAACTCAAAAGTAAGTTGCTCACACAGGTAGACTTTATGACAGGTCCGACTTCTAAAAAGGCTGACAAAACCAGAGAGATCTAAGGCTTGACAACTTCTACCGCCAAAGTCACTACAGGACCTACTCAAAAATCAAA
The DNA here is from genome assembly GCA_031772625.1 of Pinus tabuliformis. NCBI lineage: Eukaryota > Viridiplantae > Streptophyta > Pinopsida > Pinales > Pinaceae > Pinus > Pinus tabuliformis. The sequence continues at coordinate 331,746,057 of CM062804.1, read as the reverse complement.
CCCTAGGGCTTAAACTTCTATGAAATCCACTAAAACACTCAATGCTATCGAAACAAGTTCAGGTGAAGATCTTTGACAGGAGACTAATGGATCTGGGCAGTAAAAACTAAGAAAAAGCAAAATCTAAGAGGAAAAATGTAAAAAATGGAAATTTCTTAATTTTTAGCAGGGTACGCAGGCAACCTGTTAAGACAGGTGCGGGCCCGCTCTGTGCACACAGCAACAGTGCGTACAGGTACGCACTGTGCAATACTCAGAGGGTGTGTACTACTGATTCTGGGTTCGATCCCCAGTATGGTCGCCATTTTTTCAGGCGGAAAGAGTCGTTTGTGCGGACACAACCAACCTCCCTAGGAGCCTAAGACTCTCTAGTGACAAACAAGACAAACAAGAGCAATCCTTCTCTAAACATGCATTTACCATACAAGAAATCAAGTGTTTAGATCCTACCTGTAGTCCAACGCTGTTGTAGTAGTCCAGCCTCGCCGATCCGGATGAGCTCCTCCTTCACTTCGAAACCTGCATTCACTAACAATCAAACGATTAAATAGCATTTGATAATCTCATTAAATAAAACACATTTAACATATAGACCAAGGAGTATATGAAACAACTCATAAATAACAAGTTATTGAGAAGAATGGACTCATTTGCATTAATAGGAAGCAAAAGGAACAATTACAACCTGAGCCTTGGTGTTGTGCAAGTCCCTCCCAGGGTCCATCAAGAGTTCTCCTTTACTTTGACAAAGCTCACCCACTTCCAAATGGAACAAGTAAGGATGGGAATCTCTCCTCACAAGCTTCTAAATGGGAGTCCTAATTCCTGCAGCATCTACCCTTAGAAATGTTTAGCTTTCAACCTCCCCTCCTTCTGGCCCAATGCCTGTATTTATAGTGTTCAAGAGGAAGTTAATCAGGTCCACCATCAATGGGATAATCCCCTCTTTGGATGGGATAGCTCCTCTCTTGATGGGATAAGTTCCTCTTTGGTAGGGATACATGAACCATCTGGAGGCGCTCAATACACGTCGAACAACCTTCTAGAATGCTCTAGAAATGACCACAAGTAACTTTTTAAAGATGAAACTTGTGCATTTTGACCTTTACAGGGGTACGCACCTGCCCCTTTACATACAGAGCGTACAAGTACGCAGTTATTGTGAACATTGGGTGCGTACCCGCAGGCAAGGTTGAGAGAACCTGCGTACCCAGAGATAAATACATTTATAAAGACTTTCTCTCTCTTTTGGAGTTTGACATGGAGAGCAGAGGCTTAAGACTTGCCCAGGAGGTTAGCATGGCTGTTGATAGAGCCATACTAACTGTACATAGCCATGGTGACATTTTTTAGTGTAACAACTAGTGATTATGGTTTTGGCTACCAAGGAGGATCAGGATTTGAAAAAGTGTTGGATATTCATGGCTTTGTTGATGCAGACTAGGCTGGAGATCTTGATTAGAGAAGATCTAAAAGTGGGTATGTGTTTAACCTATTTGGAGGTGCAGTTAGTTGGATGAGTAAGAAACAATATGTAGTGGCACTATCAACTACAGAGGCAGAATGCATGGCAGCCACTCATGCAAGAAAGGAAGTATTTTGGTTGCAGAGATTGTGTTCAAGTATGGGGTTAGTAGAGGGAGCCATAAGGATAGACTGTGATAGCCAAAGTGCAATTTTCTTGGCAAAGAACCCTACTTATTGTTCAAAGACAAAGCACATTGATGTTTAGTACCACTTTGTGAGGGATATGTTAGAAGACAAAATGGTGTTGTTGGTAAAGGTGGACACTTTGAAGAATACTGCAGATTCATTTACAAAATTTGTGAGCTTTCAGAAGTTCTCTTGGTGTATAGAAACAATGGGTGTCTTAGGGCTAGATAAATGACTAAGCTCTCTTGTGGAAAGAAAACAACAAGTGGGAGAATGTTGGGTTGTGTGATATTCTTTCCACGACTAGCCTACGTAGTTAATCGAGGGGTTAGAGGGGGGTGGAGCCTCCCCCTTCGTTGCAGCAACTGCACAGGGGGGGGGTGTCACAGGGGGGTGGTTAGCCCCCCTCTACGGGGTTTGTGGCAGCGCCTTTTGGAATTTTTTTTGAGACCCTGTATTAGGTTGCGCGAACTTACCTATGGTTTTGTGCATGGTTTTTGCACATGGTTTTGGACATGATGGTTTTTAGTCCATGGTATTGGATTATTCGGCATGTATAAATATGTATTGTAACATTGAGATGAATATAATGAAAAATCAATCTAGTAGTCCCAATTTTGGGATCCAGGGGAAAATCTCTATGTATATCTGTTTTGTGTTATGCTCTGGCATTGTTTATTTTCTGTTCTTAAAATTCATATGTTGGTAATTTCTATGTGGGGTTAAAACCTACAAAGGTCAAGGTTAAGGGAACTCCCTTTATCTATGCAAAACATTAAGAACAATCATTGCCAACAGAGCCAAGGAATCAGATGCCTCACATCCATTCAGTTTATCGTTCCTGTTAGATTTATCATGATTTTCCTCGCACCATCCATTTACACTAATGGACCCAACCAATCCAACTAGTTGTCATACTCTTTCCTTCAACTTCCCTTATACATGCACCAACTTCATCTAAGTCTTACATTGCTTGCTGTATTTCATTCAGCTCTCCCCGAGCTCCACTAACTTTCCTCTTTACCAAAAAATTACCAGGACCCTCAAACATAAAAGGAAAGAACAAGAAACAAACAAGAAGCAAACCATGAAAACCAAAAAAAATATGAAACCACAAAAAAAGTGGTATGGCCATGTACTAAACATAAGAAAACCTCAAATCAAGTGCATCTCGCAAAAGACTGAAAGCACAAGACTAACAATATGCACCATGTGTCAATCCCATGGTTTTGAAGGAAAGCTCAACCTGAGCCTTCTTCAAGATTTCATAGCAACCTCTATTGCCTCACAACTCCCTACATCACACTACGATAAACAAATAATTGTTAGTATATAAATAAATATAACAATATACCAGTTAGCTTACCTTGTTATGCTAAGCACATTATCTTGTAGTTGAACACATCTGTGTCATGTCTCAAGAAACTCCAATTCCCTTGACAGATCTAGCTATAAAAATCAGATTTATTGGTACTTAATGAAATATTCATTGAAATGCATTTCCTTAAGCCTTTACATATATTAGAAAGATCTTATTGGAAATCACTTCCATAAGGGGTGAAGTAATCCATTTAGATTTCAATAGTGTCATGCACAAGATCAACAAAAATACTCAAGAATTCCCTCTATAAGGTAATAGGAGCATTACACAAACCAAAAGGGAGGACTCTATAGGAAAAGCTTCCCAATGGACATGTGAATGTGGTCTTATATTGGTCCTCAAGGTTGATCTAAATCTAGCTATACCCACTAAATTCATCTAGGAAGGAAAATAACTTCTTCCCTGCAAGGCCATCTAGGACTTGATAAATGAAAGGCAAAGGGAAATGGTCCTTCTTTATACCTTTTTTGAGTTCCCTATAGCCAACATAAATCCTCCACTTCCGATTTCTCTTGGGGACTATAACAACAGGGGAAACCCATTGACTATTTAAAATGGGGTAAATGAAGCTTTCATCCAACAACTTATGTAGTTCCTCTTTTACAATATCCTTAAGGGAAAGATTCTTCCTCCTTTAGGGTTTCCACATAGGTTTACAACCCTCCTTGATGTAGATACAATGATTATAAATAGAGGGATGGAACTCGTTCATTTCCTTCTATTCCCAAGCAAAGGGATCAAGATGTTGCCACGACATAGAGCATAATTGCTCTTCTTTCTCCGATGAGAGGGTAGGGTTGATTTTTAGAGCTTTGGATGGGAAGATTTCTGCAATATTGGCATGAAATAGGTCAAAGTTAATAGAGCACAGTTTATGCCATCAATTTTTCTCATGTTTCTCCGAGGATTTACCACAATCTCATCAATTAGCATTGAAATAGGAGGTTTATCATGTAAAAATTGATCAATAAGGTCATCCTCATATAACTACCTACTCCCAATAGTAGTGTATAACGTAAAAACTAGGTAGAGGGGTGACTGATAAAGGTCTTCTTCCTCTTCCTCTACATCTCTAGTCTGAAATTAAAAATAAAGGTTTCATGAATTGTTTTGCAAGCTATTTTATATATTTTAGGTAATGGATCGTGATTGAAAAAGTGCAATGTTGGCTTGTATGGGGCTGACCTAGGTTCAGAGGTGATTTAGCCAAACAAATCCCGGTACTATTGGCCCTTTTGGCAATAGTCCATGGAGCGCAGACTGAGGTCTCACGCAAAGTAGTATGGGACGGTGCTAGAACCAGGTTTCCGCACCCTGGGGATGTCTGATGGGCTTCTGGAGGTTCGCGATCTGACCCATCACTGTGCACACTTGCCAGTCCTTTGCAACCCATGTTGTTATTTCCACGCAGCCCTAATCGGGGTGCGACCCATATAATACCCAAGTTCCTTGCTAATTAACTGATTACTTAACTTGTGTGTGTAAGATGTATGGTTATTACAACATATTTAGCAATCATATCAGTGCACACGATACATAAAACAATAAACATAAAGAAGATAATGCACAACAAATACACATAAATAAGAATCAACTTCTCTTTATTAATCTTCAATCCTGATTACAGACTCAACACCGCCGTACACACTCAGCTGCAGGGGTCTGCGCATTTAGCTGCAGACTCTACTAGGCCTCTGCGCATTCAACTGCAAAGCCTCTTCTTACTACTATGACCCAATACACTTAGAATCCTACTCTAAGCTTGAACCATTCCTTTTCTACTCCCTCTGTCATCTCCTCCCTTTTAAACTTAGAGCCTCGCTCTATTTATACAATTGCATGGTTTGCAGACCATGGGTAGGCCGACATGACTTTACATTACATTACATTACTTTAGGGAAGACAACCCTATAACTTAACCTCTACTTCATGCTCTGCACCCGCAATTCATGGATTCTTACAAAATATTTGACCAAAACTTGGGCTTTGAGCCCCAAAACATGTTGTGGGGGGATTCCATGCCCAATAGGCCCCTAACACAATCATTGTGACTCATCCCGACTCACTCTGCTAGTGTGGCGATATTGGCATGGAGCCCCTCCAACTGTTCTTGTATTGCCCGGAGGTCTGCGATGCACTATTCTACTATTTGCTGGACCTGCTGCATGCATTCTTCTGAATCACCCACGTTTGAATCATGTCCTTTATTTGGTACCGGTTTCTGGTGTGTGTGTTTATAGTTCCATGCCTTTTCTCTCGTTCCTCCGGTCACGAAGACTGTGCTTTGGCTGGTTAGTCAAATAGCTGGCCTACCTGTGTACGGCTTCAGGCGGTTGCCATTTACCTTTCCTGAAGGGTTCTCCATTAAGTTTGACTAGCTAGACCGCTCCTCCATTTGTGACCTCCTTTACCACATATGCTCCCAGCTAGTGCATTCTAAATTTTCTTGGAAATTTTTCAAACTTATTGTCATACAGTAGCACTAAGTCATTTACCTATAATGTGTGCAAATTGATATGGTGGTCGTGCCAGGCCTTTCCACACTGCTTTTGTACTTGTTGATGAAACCCAGCCAAAAGTCGTTCGTCCTCAAGTTCTTTAAATTGCACGAGCCTTTCTTCGAGAGCTTTGCAGTCCATCAAGCCTGTGACCACTACTATTTGCAAACTATTTATGATGTATTCCATCGGCATGATAGCTTCCATACACCCATAACACAACAGGTACGCGCAGGTCCCAGTCGTCCCGCTGTGCGTTACAGACTTTGGTCAGCGCAATCTCCAATATTTTATTGAATGCCTCTACTGTGCCATTGGCCTGTGGGTGGTACGATGTACTTTTTTGATGATACACTTGGAACTCTTCTATGAGCATGTTGATGGTTTCATTCAGGAAATGTGTTCCAGGATCGCTCATTAATATTTTTGGACAGCCATATCGTGTCAACACGTTTTTGAACATAAACTTTGCAGTCGTGGCGGTCGTGCAGTCCTTGACCGGCTACGATTCCCCCTATCATGTTAAGTACTCCATTGTGGTGATGATGTGTCACGCTCCCATCTTTCCTTGAGGTTTGATCGGGCCCACAAATTCGATTGCCCATTTCTCAAATGGTTGTAGTGTCATTTGGTGATTTAGTGGCATCTTGTCCCTTCATGATGGTTTCCCCATTCTTTGACATGTCTCACAAGCCTTACAGTGCGCTTTCGAATCCTGGTGCAGGGTCGGCCACCATAACCCTATGCGAAGAATGTTCTATGTAGTTATGCATCCTGTAGTGTGTCCTCCTGCAGCACCCCCATGTGATTCCGCAAGGATCTGACCGTGTTCAAATTCAGGTATGTATCTTCGCAATATCTCATTGTTTCCCATCTTGTTGAGGTGCCCCGCAATGGTAGAAAAGTCTACCACAGGCACCACCAATTCCTTCTTTTGTCGGATTGAGTACTCCTTCAGCGCAGTCCCTGTTTTTAGAAAATGGATTATATCTTTGAAGTGTCTGTTTGCGACGCGCACTGCAAAGAGTTGTGCATTAGGTAGTCCCTCCTCAAAATTGGTTGTTTTCTCACTTGTCTCAATTCGTGACAATTGGTCTGGTCCTGTATTTAAGCGTTCCAGCTTGACTATGACCTCAAAATCATACTCTTGAAATAGTAAAAGCCATCTTCATATTCACCCCCCTAACACAGGCTTTTTCACCAAGTATTTCAACATGGAATGGGCGGTATACATCTTGAAATGTCCACCAAGTAAATAGTGTCAATATTTTTGGAGCATGTACACCATTGCCAACCCCTCATGCTTGGTGGTAGAGTAGTTCTTTTCCACTTTGGACAATCTTCAGCTCGCAAACATGATTGGGTGATCTATGCCCTCCGTGCCTTCTTGTGTGAGTACGGCTCCCAACATGATACACGACGCATCAACATGTACATGAAATTCCACGTCCGATTTCGAGAAGACCAGGATTGGTGCAAAGGCCCATTTCCCATTCAGGATATCCAAACTCTTCACGCAATCATCATTCCAGCAATATGTAACATCATTTTTAATATCGTTTCCATTAGCACGGTTATTTGGGCATAAATTTTGATGAACTTCCTATAGTATCCAGTGTGTCCCAAGGTAGCTCGCAGTTGTTTAACACTTCACGGTGCTTCCAAATTTAAGATAACAATGATCTTTTTAGGGTCCACCATCAGTCCTTGCTTGTAGACCACATGTCCCAACAGGTTTCCAAAGGGAACGAGGAATATGGACTTCTTCAGGTTCAACACAATCTGGTGCCAGTGGCAAGTATCCAACATCAAACATAAGCTTGCTACATGGTGCTTAACTAATCTAAAAATAGTCTAGTCATCCAGATAGACCTCCAAAAAGTTGTTTATGTATTCCTTGAATGCAGCTACTATAATGAGTGAAAATATAGCTGGCGCATTATTTAGTCCAAACGGCATCATGGTGTATTGAAAGCAGCCCCATTCTATTGCGAAGGTCATCTTGCTCCTATCTTCTGGCGCGATCTTGATCTGGTGGTACCCTAAGAACCCATCCGTGAATGAGTATACTTCCTGATCGCCAACATTCTCCATTACTTCATCTGTAAATGGTGTTGGGAATGGATCGTGTAGACAAGCGTCGTTCAGCTTCCTGAGGTCCACACATATTCTTATTTCACCCTTCTTTTTTTTCTCGTGTACTACCATAGGACTCACCTAGTCGGATTCTTCCACTAGTTCAATAATTTCGGCTGCAAGCCTTTTGTCTAATTCGTTGTGGACATTTTCTTTGTCTTTCGGGTTCAAGCGGTACAACCGCTACTTAGCTGGCTTCATGTCGGGTTTCAGGGTGATCTTCATTATCCCTAGATCACCCACGATCCCTTTTAAGTCCATAATTTTAGTTGGGAACAAGTCTTGGTACTCGCAGAGTAGCTCAACGACTTTATCGATCGTGCATTGTCCCAATATTCCCCCACCATTACGTACTTCGGCTCTGCCTCCATTCCAACGTTGACTTGCTTTGTCTTTAATGACGCGGTGATGTCGGGGTCTTCAAGTGATGGTCTACGAATCTCACAAGAGCCTTCCGTTTCTGGAATGTTAATGTTCCATGGGTCCTCATCATCCTCTTCAAAATTTATGTTATAACAATCCAATGCACCACTTAACTGTGTCACCCATGTTGTGGGGAAAAATGCCTATGCAGGACGATTCTGTCCACCTAAGGTGTGACAGTGCCTTAGCAACAAACAGAGACAGCTATCTAAGTATTTCTTCCTTTATGAATTGAAAGAGAGGAGAGATCAATGGACTTACCGGTGTCTTCCGTTTGTCCCTCGATCTAGATCCTCTTCCTCTTTGGGTGTTTGCAGCTACTTGCCTCCTCGCTTGCCCAGCTTCAAGAGAACAGCTACTTGATACCTGCGAGATCACAAGAGAACAGCTACAAGAACACAGCTCAAAGATAGATATTCATATTCATAAATGATTCAGGATTAGATAAATCAAATACACTAATGCAATCATACATCAAGAGAACACCAGCATATAGGAGAAAACAAGATAGCTTTATTGATGAATAACAAGGGTTTGAGAAGAGTTACAACCCAGTGGGCTCCAATCCAGCGCCTCTTCCCAGCAAATGAAATTCCTATCTTCACCCCCTTTCAAAGCATTAAGCACCCAATGATTCAAATCTCAAACTAGCAGCAATTCTTTGCATTCACAACATTCCAGCCTCCCTAGACCTCATGAGAGAGCTCTATATATATGAGTTTTGGAGAAAGGATGAGTCAGCTTGAGGCTGGCATGAAGCTGACTAGTGTCCTCTCCCACTTTAGTTCTTGAGTCCACTTGGAGATTCTTACTTCCACTTGGAGATTTGGAACCTCTTACTCATCACCAGTCGAATTCCCTGATCCAAGTGTCATTTTGGAAGCTTCCTGGGCATTGACACCTTGAGGAATGAGTCTGCCACTTGTCCAAGTACGCTCAGCGCAGGTGGCCTTCTTTGCAGTTGACATTCAACGTAGGTACACAGTGGAGCACTTGACATTCAGTGCGGATGCTCAGTGGAGCAGTTGACATGATCCAGAAATTGCTTGTTTTTGAGTGTTTTCAGGTGGAGAACTTTAGTGAATTGCTGTAGTTTGCTAGCCTTGTTCCTCTAGGGGTAGGAACAACATGTTTAGGGACTTTGGATCCCTTAGATTATGGAAATTTCATGCTCAATGCTATAGGGCACAAAAATGTCTATAACAGCTGCCCCCTAAAGTATGAGGCTGTTTATCAGGCGAAATGCTTTATTAGGGGGATCCGAAGTTCATTCATTGCTGGGAGGAGACCTGTAATAAGATACAATACAATACATTATGATTCATTCAGATTTCATGATCTAGCTGAGGCGGGCATTCCCATGCTCAGCTTTATAAATACATTTTGGTACATAGAACAGACGATTGTCTGATGGTAGACTGATAGTTCTGGCGAAACTATCATCCTTTGAGAAGGATGATCATCTGCTGCAATGATGTACATGTCAAATGTCTTTATTTTCCTGAATATATATCGCAGCCTGGATGGATGAAACTAGATCCGAGGTCTTCAATCTCGTCCGATCTTCACTCTAAGTACAAGTCGATCCATGTGAGAATTGCGCTGAAGTTGAACATGGAAAGACATCGCTTGATTACCGGTCAATAATGTAAACCGTTAACAAGCGCTAGAGGAATCACCGATAATGATAATGACCCTCAAGGTACTGCAGTACAATTCACGTGGTGTGAATAAAGGACTTGGCATCGAACACCACGCAAAATCTTCTGGTCGAAGGTCATTGATGTATACCTGTCGCCGGAAGTGAGAAACTTGCCATTGAGGCATGCAAGCTTCAAAGTACTGAAGGGGTTGTTCCTAGATCAACTCCTTGGATAATGAGCTGATGTCAACAAGGAGTGATCCGTCAAAGGAGGGCCTTAATGAATCCCACATCAGTGACACGGAATGGAGCTAATGATTTTGATGAGGTGAAAACGATCTGTGAAATATCATTCAGGGTGGCGGTCACGAATGGATGAAGGATAATGTATGGTAGTGGATGGGACACGACTGACTCTTTTCAAACGACTTCTCTTGAACATATGGCGACACTGATGCGATGGATTGGTAGCATTACCCCAAATGTGGATGGTGTGGCAAATACCATGGTGATGTGACCGGTGAATGAAACAACCCAACCCGATTGTGGTACGGAGGAAAAGTGTCATGTTCAAGAGCGACTTGCTACCATCAAAGTTTTCTTGTTTCTCCTAATTTTTCCCCAGTCATTTATGACCAGTACCTCTTTATTTTTGTCAAGCTTGAGGAGGATAACATATGCTTTTTCTATAACTTTCCCTTCGGGCAAGCCCATCACTATGTTTTAACGAGCCTAGCGATGGGGAAACTCGTTCTCGTCTAAAGACAAGTTTGTCGCTATTTAATGCATTTAACGAGTCTAACGACAAGGATAACTCGGTCCTTTTCATTTTTAGAGAGTCTGAAAAGGTACATAAAGTTAACTCCAAAATTCCTTTTTCGTCATCTAATCCCTTAAGTCCGAAAAAGTATAAAACAATTCAGAAGGGATGAATTTTATATAGTTTTAACGAGCCGAACTAAACAAGCGCTCGATCTTTTTGTGCAATAATCCCTCAGGTCCAAAAAGATTAAAATCTAGAGGAGGGATAGCTCTTCCGGTCATTTAACGAGCCGGTAGGCCAAAACCCAGCAATCTTTTCATATTTTACGAGTCAGTTGAAAAGAGCTTAAAGGAGACTCGTCTTTTGAGGAACGAGTGATGAACAGGGCGGCAGCAGATTCCAGGTATAGTTTGGAATATTCCAATCACGGCAGTGTCACAAGGATGGCTTAGTGAAATCACTCTTCGCAGCTGTTCCTCAAAATGGGTAAACAATCATATGGAGGTAAACGATTGGCCAAATATAAAAAGTGGAGGTGAAGGTGCACAAACATGACCAAGGCTTTTATGGTTGATCAGGTTACATACTCAATGGTTATTTACCGGTATGGGTTCATTTTTTAACGACCTTGAATGCGCCAAAACACTGCTCAGTCTTATGTTTATTTTTTAACGAGCATGAACTATGTGCTAAAACTGCTCGGATCTCGCTTTTCTATTTTTTAACGAGCATAAATTCCGCGGTAAAACTGCTCGACATACCAGTCATAAGATAAGAATGTCTCCTGTGAGATAGCTATTTTTTATGGAGCTTTATCTCACGAATCTATGCTCCTAATTTGGCAAATTTTGACTTTTTCCCCACATCGTTTCTTTATGCAAGCTGGGAAACGGCTAATCCTACGAGTTTAAAGGGTTAGACCTACAGGTTTAAAGGGAGGACCTAAAAATTTAAAAAATAAATAGTCGTCCCTTGCTTGCACTCCAAAAGGTTTGCATGCCCCCAGGTATAAATTACAATTTCAAGGCTGCCCCTACTTATCCATCAAAACATTTGTTTTAATGGGTGAGGCTTGCCTCTTTCGGTTACCCAAAGATTGTCTCGTTTTAAACCAAACACTTCCTTGGCCTACCTTTTCTAGGTTACCTAAAGATTGTCTCGCTAAACAAAACACTTCCTCGGCAATGCCTACCGAAATAGAAAAAGGTGGGTGAAAAGCAGATTATTTCACTCACATAACTTTGACAAAAGAATCTTATTCCAGAACAACCCTTCTTCCTAGACGGACGGGGTATGGACTAGTCATATTCTCCCGCGGAAATTCTACTCTATACCCAAGGTTTTCTCTGCCCAAAACAGACCAGGATGCATGCCCCCTGGGTTCCAGTTACATCTTTCCGAATCACTCGCACTCATCGAGAAGAAGAACTGGGGGTGGAGACATTTCTTGAGTGAATAGACCATTTAGGGTTGGTATTTGACTATTTGCGATGCGTGATCCCGGAAATGAAAGTTCGTCTACGAGCTTGACCACTCTTCCTTCGTGTGGAAAACACATTACTCTAAAGAGTGAGGAGACTATTGCTCCTATGCAATATATATAGTCTTGTCCAAGGAGTAGGTTATAATCCAAGGGTCCTTGAACGACCATCACGTTCATTTGAACGGTCTTCCCTTTCAGTGTTATTGGCACATTGGGGAGGATCCCTAAAGGGCGACTGGTTCCCTTATCAAAGCCTGATAGATTTCTCATCTCAGGCAAAAGCGCAGGCGAACCAAGCACTTTCCAAGCAATAGAGGAAAGGATACTCACAGATGCCCCCTCATCAATGATAGTGCCAGCCATTACCATTCTGTATATTTGACAAATAATTCTGAATGGTATACTGGCTGGCAACCGGGGTCTGCCTAGTTGGTTCCAATCAAAGGACACAACCAGGTTGCTTGGTGGTGGGACCGAGTAAACGGCCGGATAGCGCTCTGATGAACTTCCTTCCTGCGATAAAGGAATGGTGGCATTGCCCCCTTGATCATCAGAGTCAGTGTTGATGAAGAGAATCTGGACGGTGTCGTCTTGATTCTCCTCTGTGATAGTGTCATTCGAAGATGGAGCTTCTGAAGGCAAAACCGGGTCAACTGCCATATCAACCTTTTGACTTTCATCAGGCATGGATCCAGACAGTTCATCTTCAATGACAGGTGCTTCGGCTGACCACCTGGGCGGGTCAACCGGATTCTCAACGAGCGAGGGACTTGGCAAGAGTTTTTGATATCCAGGAGGAAGATTCGCTCGTAATATCGGGCGATCTTCCATAACTCTTTTCGCCTCGTCTAAGAAGGGACAACGGTGGATGGCGTGATCGCCTTCACACAGTCTGCAGGGAAATTTTGCTTTCCCGTTCTGTCCTGGAGCTTCACTCCCACTAGTTGACGGTGAACAATCGACATGGCTATCAGAGGTCGATGCTACCAAATTGTGCAAATGGGGGGACCAGCCTCTTAGTATCCGGGGGATACATGGACAATCTCTATGGAAGTGGTCTCCCCTGCATATGACGCATGGCGATTTAGGCCTTACGAGTGCTGTGTGTGGATTTTTGTTAGATGACGATTGTTTGCCCCCAGTCGCCTTAGGCTCCTTCTGCTTCTTTTCTTTCTTCTTCTTCTCCTTTTTCTCCTTAGGAACTCGGTCCTTTGACCGACCAGTTCCGTCAAGTGAAGAGGAAGGAGGAGAGGAAGACGAAGTAGAAGGCTGGTGGGCAACTCTTGTCTGATCTAACTGTTGACTCGACTGTTCAGGAACGGTGGTATTCTGAACGACAATGGTTGAAAAGAGCCATACAGGTAGGCCAATTGTCAGTCCTGGAAGCGACAATGTGGCCATGTGGGGCGCACCGACATCTCCCCAAGAGGAGAAAGGACTAGGATTCCCCTCAAGGGGAACTCCTTGTTTGGTGTGCTCCATCTTTTCAACCTAAAGATCAACGCGGGAATAAGGGTGATTGTTCCGTTTAAAATAAATTGTTAACGACGCTTTAGACACAACTTGCTTTTTCAGTTTTAAAGAGTCGAGAAAAAGCTAAAGATGACTCTAGTCTCCTTCGATGTTTTAACGAGCCCGAAGTGACAAATGCTCGGATGGACTTTTTCTGTTATAGAGTCTGAAAAAGGCCAAAAGACACTGCTCTGGAGATCTAGGCAGAGGGTGTGCCAAACTTTTCGCAAAACCACAGAATACTTTTTACGGTACGGGTGGTCGATCTTCGTGAATGCTGTGTTCACTGCATTGCGATCAGTAGGGCGGCTGACACGGCTTCCTAAGGATAAAGGATATATGCCTATAGGGGTCTCCCAATATATACGCGACGGTACGTGGGAGCACAAGTCCGTATTAGTGCTATCATCCCGCAGGAGGAATCACCCACCTTCTTAGAGATCGACAGTCACTACGTTTAACGACGCTGGAACACGTCTCTACCTAGACCTCTAGTGTGAGCGTTATGTTGCAAAGCGTTGTTAAGTTCATTCAATATATTTTAAGTTGATCTTTTTAAATTTTGTCTTTCAGGATCACCACGAGATGTATTGGTACAAATTCCTAAATGCAGTCTAAGATGATAAGCAAGCTTTATAATCTTTCAACTTTGAAAATCCTAGCTACTAAGGGAAAAGAGAGCGACCATCTTTTCTCAAAGAGCAATCAGCACACTCTAATGCACTCTTCCTAAATCCAACATGCAATCTTATCAAAATGCAAAATGCACAATGCAGGTGTTTGTTTTCACTTTCTTAGTATAAATGCCTACAAAGAAAGCTTTTTGCACAACTTCGAATTTGCTTTTAAATGACTGAAAATAAACAAGTTTTCTTTTTCCAAAATCAGCAAGGGTAGAAGAGATTACAAACACTTTGCGACTTTTCGAAAGAAATACTCGTTTCGACACTTAAAAGTGACAAATTCAAACCAATAAGCAAAATCAAATGATAATCAAACTGCAAACAGCCAATGAACTCTCTTCTAAGATCACAATCAATCAATCAATCAGATCTGAATCAAGGCTACAGGATGACTATTTCGCTCATGCAAAGGAAAACTATGAATGAAGTCACAAACACATAAAAACATTCATAATCTTTTTGCACAAAAATGAGGTGGAATGCAAGCAAGAAATGGAGTTTTCAGATCAGTCCTAATGCTGGTTAATGGCTGCAAAAACAGAGAGAAAAACAGGGCAACAAAAGGCAGAGAACCCCAGTAGCACTAGGCCAAACTGGATCAGCGCAGGTACAACACAGTCAGTTTGACATTCAGCGCAGGTACTCCCTTCGAGAACTGCGTTGAAATGCAAAGTGGCTTCACTGGGTCTGCGCTGAGAGGAGAAACTCTCGTTTCCCTCAAGTTCTGGGTCACAGTTTGCTCAAAAATTCACTGTTTCAGGCCAAATCAAAAACACAAGCAAGGAAATATCAAAGGGATAATTTGAGGGGGGGTACTAAGATCTATCACAAGGATCATCAACTCATTTGTGAGTCTATTGTTCAGATCATAGACTCACCCAAAGACTGGATCAAGGCAGCACTATCTACTTTGCAATCCGTGAAACAGATGCAGTTTGATTGTTGCTGTTGAGTCTATAAAATAAACAAATAATGGAGACACAGAATGAACTGACTAAAACAAATTCTTCCCCAGCAGAGTCGCCATTTTTTTGTGGGGAAAAATGCCTATGTAGGACGATCCTATCCACCTAAGGTGTGACGGTGCCTTAGCAACAAACAGAGACAGCTATCTAAGTATTTCTTCCTTTATGAATTGAAAGAGAGGAGAGATCAATGGACTTACCGGTGTCTTCCGTTTGTCCCTCGATCTAGATCCTCTTCCTCTTTGGGTGTTTGCAGCTACTTGCCTCCTCGCTTGCCCAGCTCCAAAAGAATAGCTACTTGATACCTGCGAGATCACAAGAGAACAGCTACAAGAACACAGCTCAAAGATAGATATTCATATTCATAAATGATTCAGGATTAGATAAATCAAATACACTAATGCAATCATACATCAAGAGAACACCAGCATATAGGAGAAAACAAGATAGCTTTATTGATGAATAACAAGGGTTTGAGAAGTGCTACAACCCAGTGGGCTCCAATCCAGCGCCTCTTCCCAGCAAATGAAATTCCTATCTTCACCCCCTTTCAAAGCATTAAGCACCCAATGATTCAAATCTCAAACTAGCAGCAATTCTTTGCATTCACAACATTCCAGCCTCCCTAGACCTCATGAGAGAGCTCTATATATAGGAGTTTTGGAGAAAGGATGAGTCAGCTTAAGGCTGGCATGAAGCTGACTAGTGTCCTCTCCCACTTCAGTTCTTGAGTCCACTTGGAGATTCTTACTTCCACTTGGAGATTTGGAACCTCTTACTCATCACCAGTCGAATTCCCTGATCCAAGTGTCATTTTGGAAGCTTCCTGGGCATTCACACCTTGAGGAATGAGTCTGCCACTTGTCCAAGTACGCTCAGTGCAGGTGGCCTTCTTTGTAGTTGACATTCAGCGCAGGTACACAGTGGAGCACTTGACATTCAGTGTAGATGCTCAGTGGAGCAATTGACATGATCCAGAAATTGCTTGTTTTTGAGTGTTTTCAGGTGGAGAACTTTAGTGAATTGCTGTAGTTTGCTAGCCTTGTTCCTCTAGGGGTAGGAACAACATGTTTAGGGACTTTGGATCCCTTAGATTATGGACATTTCATGCTCAATGCTGTAAGGCACAAAAATTTCTATAACAGCCCAGTCTAGTTGAAGTACTCCCATTGGTTCCTGTGGTATTTTTAAGATAGCATCTTTTACTGCTTGTAACATGTCATCAACAGTATCTGAACAATGATCTTCAAATGTTAACGTTAACAAGAATCCCTCGCGTAGGACATCCCATTCGCCCATACCATGGCGTAGTTCCGTCTCAGTATACCAATTCATGGGTATGACGTCTAGGATATGGTAGAATAAATGCACCCATTCAGGCTATGGCTCTTCCCTATAGACCTTGGTCCATTTCACGAAGTGCATGCATGGATCATCTCATCCGTCATATTTTTCTATTAGTCATAATTGGGGTTTTCCAAAACGCAGGCACATCATCCTTCTGCATCTGCGCCAGTCCTCAAAATTTCCTTGATACGTACCCCACTATCGTGCGGGTGTTGCCTGCAGTGTCCATTTAGTGCATCAAACCATTGTTATTTTGGTACTGCACTTTCGAATCTGCTCAGAAATTCATCCACAGCTGACAATGCATCATATGTTGATAGCTCCCTTGCCTTTGTTGTCACACAACACAATGGCTTGATCATCATGTTGAAGTTCCGTGTTGTTACTTCGTGCAGCTAATTCTGCCATCATTCTATCTCTTCATCTGAATCTGAATTGTAGGAGCTTTCACGCACCCACAAAATCCTTTCATCTTCAGCTAGATTCACCCAATCCTCTCCTTGTGTAGTTATCTTGTAGATACAAGTAAGATCGTCATCACTATCGTCGTTTTGCACTAGTTCAGTGTATCGCGCTCCTTTGGCTGGATCCAGTGGTACTACTGCGGGTACTGACTTTTTCTCAAAGATCATTTTGCGCTTCTTTAGATTTATGACTCCATTCATATTGGTAGCCCAGTCTATTCCTAGTAGCGCGGGATAGGGATTTCTGTCATTGACAATCTCTATCACTTCAAAATCTACCTACACGGTCGCACCTTTAATATCGACTATCACCCCTTGCAATCTTCCCATGGGAAAAATATTCTATTGGTTCGCCATTTATAGCTGAATTGGGGACCATTGTAACGTAGGTCTGCCCATGCATTCCCATGTTTTCTTTGGTAGTACATTCGCATCCAAACCTAGATCTAGGATTACCTAATCCATTTCGTACTCGCTTATTTGCGCAGTCAACTTCTCTCCCTTCCTGTGCGCAATGCATGCTTTCCAAGTTTTCAGACCACACATGGTTCTCTTGCCCCTGTGCACCTAGTGATAAGTTCCTAGAGCCCTTTGACTGCCTTGCTATTGTGCAGCAGTTTCATGCATGTCTCCAGAAAGGTAGTGAGAATTGAAGGGTCCATCCCTGGTTCCAGTTGATCCTTACTAGCTGAAGTTGAGGCCTTCATGAAGCTCTTCTTAGCTTCCATGAATGTCTCCTTCGTGCGTTCTAAGTCAAATTCGGGTTCCTTTGTAGGAGCCTTGCAAACCCATACGCTTTCTTCTGGCTACTTCTCTTTATCATCCCCCATGGTCATACCACTCCTTAGCATCATGTTTACATTTGGGTCTTCTTTGTATGGTTCATACCTCATCATTTGTAAATTCTGGGTTGGATGGGGCTGGAGTACCCCCTTTTCACGAATCTTTGCTATCAGCGAAGGGAAATCTTTTGCCTCATGATCAAACTGATTATAGTACCAACATGATATCCTAGTCGGGTTTGTACAATCGTGGGCATAATGCCCTAGCCCTTTGCAATTGTAATAAATTATCTGGACGTGACCCCTTCCTGGTCCCATTCCACCTCGTCCCCGACCGCAACCATGAAACCCAGCGCGCGCCATCCCTGCATTTGGGTTGAGGGCTCGCATTTCAGCCTACTCCCTGTAGGTAAGATTTTGATCCATCATTAGTTCATACCTTCGACAGGTGTGTTTGTCATGGCCTATCGACCTAAAGAAATTACAAAATAATTACTAGGATGTCTACATATACTTCTGCAATAGATGACAATTTATCCATAGTGTGTTTTCCTCCTATTTGACAGATCACGCACCATAATGCAGACGTTGTGCTCAACCCTGCCTGTAGCTCCAGTCTTAATGGCATTGGCCCTCCCCTTGCCATGTATTTGGTGAACACTAGACATTGGTCCTTGTCGTGCCCTTGGCCTTTTCATTTTATGCACCATACTTCCTCGCGCACCTCTGGTGAAGCTGTCCTGTCCTGTTTCAAACTTTGCATATCCAGACATAGATTGTGCAATTGCACATGGATTTGTTGGATTCCCAACCCAGGGTCTTGTATAGGGGTCTCATGCAATCTCATTTCCATCTCCAATGCTTTAGCTTGGGTGGAATTTTTTTTTGTGACAATGCCATCCTTAAGTGTGGCGTAAGTGAGGCCACAAACCATGCACGATGTTGTGCATCTGTTAATGTCATATTGGCTTCGTGGATCGTACTCTTCAGTCTTTGGTCCAAGTCCCAGCGGGTCTCGCCTGGGAGCATCATGATCTCCTAAAACCCAATGTTGATTGTGTCTCTAATTTTGGCCTGCTAAATTCCTTGTTTAGGGAGGTCTATATCTCTGCAATTCTTACCCTCGGGTGGTGATTAGCATGCTTTATATACCATGTTAAGGCATGATCCTACAGCGCACCCACCAGCATAGCCTTTTTAATATTATCGTCCATGATGCCTTGTGCTTCCCATATCGCTCTTACCACGAACCATAATTGGTCTAGATCTTCATTTCCCACTCCTCTGAACACAGGCAGTTTGATTGCACTTGCCATACCAAACTACGGTGGTAGCGAAGGTAGAGTGGGTGGAGATGGAGGTGAGGGGGGTGAAATAGGTGGCGATGTGGGTGGAGGTGGTAAATGTGGAATTCTCTCTCATACCAAACTGACTGCGCTTCTCGGAGAAACTTTCACAAGCTCCTCCTCACTTACCCACACGGGTGAAATTAAAGGATTGTTTTCCAACTCCTCACTACTTCCGCTTCTGTAGATCTTCCTGGTTCGTTTAGTCCTAATCATTAATTTATTCGCATAATCCTCTTTTCACACAATAGCATCTTAATCCAAGTGTTCAAGGATCTAATATACTTACCTCGTGGTCCCTTGAGAAAACGTCGCTCTGCCTCACTGTAGCTGACAATAGTGTCTACCGTGAACTCGATGATAAATCCTCCTATTATTCGGTCAAGCCAGTGGTCCATAGCTCGCGATATCTTATCTTCTGATGTTCCTAGTCTGTGCACTAGTTCCAGAGTCCACCCTATTGGTTTGTCGACCCTAAACCTTCCTTAACAATCTGCTAACTTCGCGATCCACTCATACACCTCAAAAGGAAAGGATGAAAAGAAAATTTCGTGGATTTCCATGTACAAGTAGCACTCCAACCACTGTTCCTTAGATACTCATGGATTTATATTCTCCCTTGCCATGAACTCGTGAATCTTCTTGTCCAACCACTCTTCAATTTCTTTCTTCGTTGGATTCCAGTGGCACGACATCAGAGATCGTTTATGCAGATCTCGATCCCAACAATGTAACCATTTGTGTTGGAAATAATACTGAGAGGGGGGGTGAATTAGTATTATGAAGTCAAATATTCCTTTTTCAAAATCAAATGATATACACTACTTCAGTTAATTAAACCCGCATATATACGCAACTATGCAGAAGAAAACCCGCGTATATAATGCAAACTTTTTAATTTACTTTATCTTTCTGATGTTGATTGTTAATCAGAATCAAATAACCAGTAACCAGAAACAATAAAACAGAGCAGAAATACAATCGCACATAAGAACACAAGATATAAGGTGGAAACCCAATGTGGGTGAAAACCACCTGCTGTAATTCGATTCTATCTTTTCTTTAATTAGAAACTTCCTTTTACAATTGTACTGGTGCAGTCCTTTACCAGTACACAGGCTGCAACCTGTAGAGAGCTACAACCCTCTCTCATTTTCCAGCTTCTACTGGAAGGGAGCTACAACCCCCTTAGCTCTTGGACTAGCCAAGATACTAGTACGTAGGTGCTGGCCTATAGAAGGCTACAACCTTCTCTTTCTTTCAGGGACCACGTTTCATAAATTTTCAGACTGGATCCACAAATAACATCAATCAAATATCAAGAATTTCTTCATCAACCAATCACCTTTTCACCAATCAAAACTGAATCAACATAAACACTTCTCCGACGACTGTACCCAGATCATAGTAATAGTACCACACACCAAATCTGAACCCAGAACACTGTAGCAATAAACAGAAGCAGCAAGATCACAACTCAAAATATATGCGCTACTTTAATATCCTGAAACCTACGTGCATACACTTCTGTGTATGGAACAACCTGCGTATACGCTATTTTCTTTTAGTGAACCAGTGTATATACGCGCCTTCGCTTCTCTAAACCTGCGTACATATCTATAAGGGATAATTCTCTCTTTCAAATATAAATAACCCAGATTGTCAGATTTATAGATCACGCATGCGCCATATATAACAGATCAAAATCATGCAAAGATATTATCATTCAAGCCAAGAGATTATGACCCATCAATAGAACTTATCCTTCTTTGTGCTAAGGTTCCTCCTTCATTCAGATCCAAATCTGCTCCACAACTCTAATCACCAATATTTCAGATCCCCCACTTTATCAGATATTCAATAATAATTCAGATGATCCTTTGCCACATGATCTCCTTCCTCTTTTATAGTTTTAGGCTTTCCACAATACCACGGTCCAAAACCATAATAAACCAATACCACAGACCCAATACTTGAGATCAACACTTCTGACGAGGTACCATGGTCCAAAACCATAGGTTCAAATACCAAGGACTAACTACTACCGACCAAGGGTAAGTTCTCCAACATATACGTGTTTTTCCTTGCATGAAAGTGCGTGTATACGCATACGTGCCTTTAAAACATCTAACCAGCGTGTATACGTGTCTTCGTCTCGATGAACCTGCATATATGTCTTTTCCTTCATTCTGAAAGCCTAAACTGAGATCTGTTACCAAAGGGAGTTTCCATCAAGGACAACACCTATGCCATAGCTCCAAACCTGCTCTCATAATGCCAACAATCTCCCCCTTTGGACTTGATGGCAACCCAAAATCCTCAAAGTCATTCTCCCCCTTTATCATCAAGGGCAAAGGGTTGTGCTCCCCCTGAGTGCATGCTGAAATTTTTTCCCTGCTGTGCTAACCATGCTCCCTCTGATTGTAGGCAAGATCTGGTAAAGATGTTCTTTAAGAAGAGCCATGACTTATACATCATAAAAGACCTTCCTATCACCAAAAGACTCAATACATACATCCATCACCCAACCAAGTGGGGATACATCAGAAATTTACATATGACAACCAAGTTCATTACATGTTCATCCCAGGCATAGTGGGGAAACCAAAAATAGGCCGTTACATGACCTTGACACCATAAAAGAGATACCACAAAAGAGATTCATGACATAGAGATGAAATATCTAGAACAAGACTTATGAAAGTCACCAATAACTCATAGCAGCAGCATATGTCAATCACCATTTAGATCAGCAACCAAGATTTCCTTCTGTTCTCCCTCTGCCTTTGTTCCACCTGAAACCAACAACAGCTGAGATCTAGAACCAAAATCTTCTAAGATAATGCCAACAATGCATTATTAGAAGATTATCTGCTCCCCTTGAACCTATTCCGGATGGTCTTAGTCATACCCATATCATAATATCTTCAACCAGAGCCTGTCCCTACTGATATCCATCAAACCTCAATATACGCGATTGTCTCTGCACAAACCGACGTATGTACGTGGATCCTCCTCATGCAACTCGCCTACACCCATTTTTCTCTGAAATAGACAAGATTTAATAGCAAGATGATGCATCAACTACTCCCAGCTTCTATCTGAGGTATTCAAATGTTTCCCTGGGCAGTGGTTTGGTGAGAATATCAACAACTTGTTCCTTAGAAGTAACATACTCCAATTTGACCTTTTGTTCCAACACTTGTTCTCGGAGAAAATGATACTTGATTGGTATGTGCTTGGTCTTTCAATGCATGACTGGGTTCTTTGAAATGCTGATTGCACTTGTATTATCACATAAGATGGAGATGGGTGGTGTACAAGTGATTTGAAAGTCTTGCAAGGTTTGCATCATCCAAAGAAGTTGAGTGCAACAAGATGCAGCAGCCACATATTCCGCTTCAGCTGTAGATAAAGCAATCGAACTCTGTTTCTTGCTGAACCAAGATACTAATCTGGAACCCATAAAGAATGCACCACCACTTGTGCTCTTCTTGTCATCCATGCTTCTAGCCCAATCTGCATCTGTATAAGCATGAAGAGTGAGATCTGTATCTCTAGGATACCATAAGCCATAGTTTTGAGTTCCTTGAAGATACTTGAAAATTCTCTTCACTGCCTGAAGATGAGTTTCCTTTGGATTTTCCTCAAATCTTCCAACTATTCCCATTGCATGCATGATATCTGGTCGGGTACCTGTCAAATAAAGTAGACTTCCAATCATAGATCTATAGGTTGGTTGATGGACTGCTGTTGATTCATCATTTGCACTGAGGCTGCATCCTGTAACCATGGGGGTACATACTAGTTTCGAATCTTCCATGCCATACTTCTTCAGAATCTGCTTGAGGTACTTGGTTTGAGACAAGAAGATACCTCCTTCATTTTGTTGGATTTGCAATCCAAGAAAGTATGTCATTTCTCCAAGCAAGGACATTTCAAATTCTTTCTGCATCACCAAGGCAAAGCTTTGACTCATAGCTTCTTCATTGCTTCCAAAGATAATATCATCTACATACACAACAAGTATTAGCAATTTGTCATTTTCAATTTTTATATAGAGATTGCTATCTGCTGATCCTTTTGAAAAACCTTGTTGATGAAGATATTTGTCCAAACGGTAGTACCAAGTCCTTGGAGCCTGTTTAAGACCATAGAGAGCCTTTTTTAGTCTGCATACAAGATTTGGATCATTCCCAAGAATGAAACCATCTGGTTTCTCAATGTACACTTCTTCTTCTAAGTCTCCATTCAGAAAGGTTGATTTCACGTCCATTTGAAATACTTTGAATTTTTGAAAGATTGAGAGAGCAAGGAACATTCGGATGGCCTCAAGTCTAGCAATGGGAGCAAAAGTTTCTTCAAAGTCTATTCCTTCTTGTTGAGCATACCCTTTACACACAAGTCTGGCCTTGTTTCTGATTACTTCTCCATTTTCATTCAACTTATTTTTAAAGATCCATTTTGTCCCTATGACATTCTTATCTTTTGGTCTAGGAACCATCTCCCAAGTGTTTTTCTTTTCGATCTGCTCAAGTTCTTCATCCATTGCTTTGACTCAGCATTCATCTTTGCATGCCACTTTTACATTTTGTGGCTTGGTGGAGGAGAGCAATGCCAAATAGCTTGAGGCTTCTGCGATTGTTCTTCTTGTTTGTACACCTGCCTCTTTCTGCCCCAAAATTTGAGATTCTGGATGATTCTTCTGAACGTACCTGGATGGAGTCTTCTCTTCTATCCTTATCTATTCCTCTGGTGCCTCTTAAGGTTCTTCTTCATCATCAGTCTAATTTGGAGAGTAGTCTTCATCATCTTCGATATTTTCATAATTTACTTGCCTAGGAATGTATCCTTTTTCATTAACCACTACATCAATGTTGTCAACAATTCTTCCAAGTCTTTTATTGTAACACTTATATGCATTGTTGTGGAGAGAGTAACCAAGGAGAATGCCTTAATCTACTCTAGGTTCAAGTTTGCCAAGCTGTTCATCATTATTCTTAATGTAGCATTTGCTTCCAAAAATTTTGAAATTCTTTACTGAAGGAGTCTCACCATACCAGAGCTCATGAAGAGTTTGAGTGGTGTTCACTCAGACATTTGTTTTGTTGAGAATAACCACCGCAGCAAATGTAGCTTCACCCCAGAAGGTTGCGGGAGTTCCAGACTCATCAAGCATAGCACGAGCCATTTGTTGAACCATTCTGTTCATTCTTTCCACCACTCCATTTTGCTGAGGAGTCCTAGCTGTAGAGAATTCCCTTCTTATTCCATGTTCTTCACAGAAATCAAAAAATTCATTTGTGGTAAAATCCCCATCTCTGTCGGACCTGAGCCACTTAATTTTGTGATCTGATTCATTTTCAGCCAAGGCTTTGAAAGATTTGAATTTTTCGAATGCTTCGTCCTTGTGCTTCATAAGTCCCAACCAAACCATCCTGGAGAAGTCGTCAATGAATAATATAAAGTATTCTTCTCCTCGAGGTGACCTTGTCCTAAATGGACCACATACATTTGTATGGACTAGTTCAAGAGGCCTGTTGGCTGATCCTTCCTTCTTAGGGAAGATATTTCTAGTTTGCTTACCAAACTGACATGATTTGCATATGGTGTTGTCTGGAATTTTGATATCTGGAAGATCATGAACTGCCTGGTATTTGTATGCTTTCCTTATTTGTGAGAAGCTTAGATGCCCCAACCTTCGGTGCCATAACTAGTGTTCATCATCCTTGCTCAAATAGCATTGTTGTTGTCCTTCTTCAAATATGTATAGATTATTTGGAGTTCTTCTGCCTTTGATCACTATTTTTCCTGTATCAAGATCACGAACGCTACATCCATTTGATCGAAATATTACCTCGGTTCCTTGATCGCACATCTGACTGACACTCAGTAGATTATGCTTCAAGCCATCAACATACAAAACATTTCCAGCTTTTACCTTTTCTTTCAACTGAGCAGTGCCTTTTCCTTTTATGGCTGCAGGGGTATCATTTCCAAAAGAAACTTTCTTACCCTTTTCTAAAGCAGTATATGATTCAAGTTTTTCTTTATCACATGTCATATGCTTCGAACATCCATTGTCGATGTACCATATATTTTACTGTCCTTCTACATAAAAAGCTATCCCACATCTTTCTGGTTGTGGTTCCTTTATTCTCCATGTTTGGGTGCTTGAGGCTTGTTCCTTTGTCTGCCGAAACCTGCTCCCCCATTCAGAATCTTCATGACCGAAGTTATTACAAATAGAACATTCAATTTCATTTTCAAGGGCCGAAAAGTTGTTATAGGTCCTTTTCGTAATCCGGTCATACTTCTTTGTTTTTGAGCTTCTCTAGTCATGATTGTCTTATAGGCAACACATTGAGCTGCTTTGTGACCAAATTTATGGCAAGAGAAACATTGGCCTTTGAAGAAACTTCTGCGATTATCAAATCTACCAGCCAAATGATTGTAATTTCTATTGTCATCCATTCTTGAAGCAAATTGAGAATTTTTTACCTGTGGCTGGTTATAACTTTTGTTCACCCTTAAGATGGATTGCCCCTGGTTTACCTGGAAGTCTCTGTTTTTTCTTGATGTAATTCGTCCCTGCTTTACCTGATGATCTCCATTGGGCTTTTGCTCATTCCTCCTTGCTGCATCAAGATAACTCTTTGAGGTGGATACTTGAGATGTTTCTCCATTATAACCCAGACCTGTCTTGATTAGTGGAGAACGTTGTACATTGATAATCTCATCCAGAGTTTCAGATCCTTTAACAAACTTAAGATTAAGAACCTTTGTTTTCTCAATTTCTTTTCTAAGGCCAACAATTTCACATTCTAACTTCTCAAGAGATTTTTCTTTTTCATCAAGTTGAAATTGCAGAGTATCAATGATCACATTCTTTTCTTCTAAACATGTCTTGAGTCTAGACATCTCTTCATAAAAGCCATCCACATCTATAGCATCCATGTAATCATCATCTTCAAAAGCCATTAAAAGTTTATAATCATTACCTCGTTCATCTTCATCACTATTTGATAGGCCATCACTGTCTTCATGAGTATAGTGACTTTTCTTAGTTGCATTTTGTTTCTTGTTCATCTAACAGGTTCCTTCCCTTTGTCAATCTTATCCTTGTGAGGACATTTGGCAGCATAGTGACCGACTCTTCCACAATCAAAGCATTTGAAAGGTAACTTACCTCGGAACCGTCCAATACCCCGTTGAAGATTTCTGACAAAATTTGATTCTTCTTCTTCCTCTGACATGTGTCCTGACTCGTAGTACTCGTCTTTGCCTGAAGCCTTGAAGGCAGCTTCTCTTTTGTTTGATGGACCTCCTTTCCTCATTTCATAAGCAGTTAGAATTCCGTGCAGCTGTGACATTTTAAGGCTTTGTAGATTCTCTTTTTCTTCTATTGCAGAAACTTTAGATTCAAACCTAGGGGACAAAGATCTTAGAACTTTTTCAACCACAAGAGCCTCTTTTATTTCTTCACCCAATTTTTTCATACAATTAACAATCTCATCTACACAAAGAAAATAGTTAGCCACACTTTCATCATTATACATCCTGAGATTTTCATACTGAATCCTAAGGGTTTGAAGTTTTGCTTGTTTTACCTGATCATCTCCTTCATAGCTCAGAACAATCTTGTCCCATATCTCTTTTGCAGATTTAAACTGCATTACCTTGACAAATTTTGATTGAGATAGGCATCCTAATAGAGTATTGACCGCCTTTACATTTGTTTCATATTTCTTCTTCTCAACTGGATCTCTAGGAGTTGCTGATGGAAAAGTATACCCAATATCTATGATATCCCAGACTTCTGTACCAAGAGATTGAAGATAGGCAGTAACTCTTACCTTCCAATAAACGAAGTTTGTCCCATCAAAAATCGGTGGCCTGATTGATGCTTCCCTCTCGTAGTTGCTCATGATGCAAGATCTTTCTTCAAGCGATCAAGCTTCTTCTGAAGAACCTGCTCTGATACCAATTGTTGGAAATAATACTGAGAGGGGGGGTGAATCAGTATTATCAAGTCAAATATTCCTTTTTCAAAATCAAATGATATACGCTACTTCAGTTAATTAAACCCGCATATATACGCAACTATGCAGAAGAAAACCCGCGTATATAATGCAAACTTTTTAATTTACTTTATCTTTCTGATGTTGATTGTTAATCAAAAGCAAATAACCAGTAACCAGAAATAGTAAAACAGAGCAGAAACACAATCGCACACAAGAACACAAGGTATAAGGTGGAAACCCAATGTGGGTGAAAACCACCTACTGCAATTCGTTTCTATCTTTTCTTTAATTAGAAACTTCTTTTTACAATTGTACTAGTGCAGTCCTTTACCAGTACGCAGGCTGCAACCTGCAGAGAGCTACAACCCTCTCTTGTTTTTCAGCTTCTCCTGGAAGGGAGCTACAACCCCCTTAGCTCTTGCACTAGCCAAGATACTAGTACGTAGGTGCTGGCCTACAGAAGGCTACAACCTTCTCTTTCTTTCAGGGACCACGTTTCATAAATTTTCAAACTGGATCCACAAATAACATCAATCAAATGTCAAGAATTTCTGCATCAACCAATCACCTTTTCACCAATAAAAATTGAATCAACATAAACACCTCTTTGACGACTGTACCTAGATCACAATAACAGTACCACACACCAAATCTTAACCTAGAACACTGCAGCAATAAACAGAAGCAGCAAGATCACAACTCAAAATATATGCACTACTTTAATAGCTTGAAACCTGCGTGCATACGCTTCTGCGTATGGAACAACCTGTGTATACGTTGTTTTCCTTCAGTGAACCAGTGTATATACGCGCCTTCACTTCCATGAACCTGCGTACAGATCTATAAGGGATAATTCACTCTTTCAAATATAAATAACCCAGGTTGTCAGATTTATAGATCACGCATGTGCCATATATAACAGATCAAAATCATGCAAAGATATTATCATTCAAGCCAAGAGATTATGACCCATCATTAAAACTTACCCTTCTTTGCGCTAAGGTTCCTCCTTCATTCAGATCTAGATCTACTCCACAACTCTAATCACCAATATTTCAGATCCCCCAGTTTATCAGATATTCAATAATAATTCAGATGATCCTTTGCCACATGATCTCCTTCCTCTTTTATAGTTTTAGGCTTTCCACAATACCACGGTCCAAAACCATAATAAACCAATACCACGGACCCAATACTTGAGGTCAACACTTCTGACGAGGTACCATGGTCCAAAACCATAGGTTCAAATACCAAGGACTAACTACCACAGACCAAGGGTAAGTTCTGCAATATATACGCGCTTTTCCTTGCATGAAAGTGCGTGTATATGAATACACGCCTTTGGAACGTCTAACCAGCGTGTATACGCGTCTTCGTCTAAATGAACCTGCGCATATGTCTTTTCCTTCATTCTGAAAGCCTGAACTGAGATCTGTTACCAAAGGGAGTTTCCATCAAGGACAACACCTGTGCCATAGCTCCAAACCTGCTGTCACAATGCCAACAATTTGTTGGCTTGTATGGGCTTGACGCACATTCAAAGGTGATTTAGCCAAGCAAATCCCAGTACTACTGGCCCTTTCGGCAATAGTCTGTGGAGTGCTGACTAAGGTCACACCCGAAGTAGTATGGGAGGGTGCTAGAGCCAGGTTTCCGCACCTTGCGGATGTCTAGTGAGCTTCTGGAGGTTCGCGGTCTGACTCGTCGCTACTCGCACTTGCTAGTCCTTTTCAACCTATGCTACTGTGTCCGTGTAGCTCTACTCAAGGCATGATCCATATAATACCCAAGTTCCTTGATAATTAACTGATTACTTAAATTTTGTGTATACGATTTATGGTTATTACAACATATTTAGCAATCATATCAATGCACACGATACATAAACCCACATAAACATAAAGAAGATAATGCACAACAAATACATATAAATAAGAATCAACTTCTCTTTCTTAATCTTCAATCTTGATTACAGACTGGACACCGCCCTGCACACTCAGCTGTAGGGGTCCGTGCACTCAACTGTAGACTCTACTAGGCCTCTGCGCACTTAGCTGCAAAGCCTCTTCCTACTACTACGACCCAATACACTTAGAATCCTACTCCAAGCTCAAACCATTCCTTCGCTACTCCCTCTATCATCTCCTCCCTTTTCAACTTAGAGCTTCACTCTATTTATACAATCCCATGGTTTGCAGACCATGGGTAGGCTGACATGAGTTTACATTACATTACATTACTTTAGAGCAGACAACCCTCTAACTTAACCTCTACTTCGTGCTCTGGGCCTGCAATTCGTGGAGTCTTACAAAACCTTTGACCAAAACCTGGGCTTTGAGCCCGAAAACATGCTGTGGAGGGATACCATGCCCAACACACAAACTAAAGTAAATTTCACAAAATTTAAATAGTTAAAATGGAAAATAAGCAACATAAAAAACACAAGAAATTATTGACAGAGTTCACCCCTATTGGGCTATGTCTTTGGGTCTCGCTTCCAATGGTGGCCTTTTTCATTATATGCTAAAATTTTTGTGTCCAGAATGTCCAAAAACCCTGATGTAGGGTCTTCTTGGGCTAAAAAAGGTTGAAAAATGGCCAAGATAGACTCTTCCTTCAAAATTCCTGCAAAACACTCTACAAAACTAGTTCACTTAACAAAACTGGCAACAAAATATTCTGTGGAAAATTGGTAAGAGTGCTCTATTTGGAACCCAGAGGTCTCGGGTTCGATCCACATTCTCTAGTATAATTGATGTTTTGAATTAGTATATAAAAAAGTTAATTTTTAAAATGTGGTTGAAGCCCTCATGAACTCTACGTTCCTAGTTGTGTGGTCCCATATTACCTGGGCTTGAGTGTGGGAAAGCTGCCACGTGCTCACAACTTGTAACTCCCTATCAGTGGTCGCAACTCTTAATATTATTTTGGGCCATTAGACCAATCCTCACACTCACCTTCTACTTCGTTACAGTCAACCACATGGTAGTCATGAAACTAGGGCTTGGCTGTTCAGGTGTACCTGCAAGGCTGACCCTCTCCCTAATCGTCACACCACTTAAAATTTAAATAAAAGTGGGCAACCATAGTTAATTATAATCACCTGTGGAACAATGGTTGGGAACTAGTTTCACTGGTTGGAGGTCCCATTTTTTATTCCACCAGAGGCTTGTCAATCTGTTGAAATTTTTTTGGTATGAAAAGCTGGGCCATGTGGCTGTAACGCCCTCATCCCACATATACCCAAGTAACTGGCCAAACGGGGTAAATATATGACGAGATGCAACTATAGTGGGAGTCAACCTCCTAGGTGACGTTAAGGAAGTGGAATCAATGGAAATCCACAACAAAAAGCTTCTATACCTGCTACAGGACTCCCAAAAGCCTTCACAGTCATCCCTGTGATCATTCCTTGGGTCCCACTACATTTTTAGACCATTAAACACCTGGACTCTCCCTTGATATGAAAAAGGGTGCATCTGGGAGGCTCCAGTCACTCCCACAACAAGGCATGGTGGGTCTTGGGACTTTCCTCCTCAGTCTTGTGCCTGTGCCTCTATCTGCTTGATTGGCCCTGACCTAGGCTCAATGTTAATTAGCCATGGAAATCCCTACACTACTCGCCATTTTGGCATCAATCCACGGAGCACGGACCGAAGTCTCACTCGAAGCAGTATGGGGAGATGCAAGAACCAAGTTTCCACACCCTGAGATGACAGTGATGTCACCTTATACCCTATCCCTTCCTTCGTAGAGATCGATAAGTCTTTTATGGCTTATTGATACACTTCCCTTAGGCTTCCTCTAGACCACCACGAAGGTCTACAACTATCTTTTTGCGTGCGCTAAATAGGTGATTCAAACACTTACACGCCTATGAAATTATTCTTACTGCTATGTTTACCCAAATTAGCTTAAATAGTGGTTAACTTCAACATTCATTATCATTATCTTCGCAAAAATAGATATTCCTAGTTGCATTCATATAACAAAGTACAACACATAGATTCGCTCATCAATACATCATTAAATCACAAACCTAGTATTAAACATAACATAATTGCATGCATTCATAACAAAAGTAAAATAGCTCATATATAGGTAATTCCAGAATAAATATCTTTACTGATGTCCAAATATCCTTTACAGACTCTAATTACCCTATGCACACAGCTGCAGGGGTTTGCGCACTTAGCTGCAGACTTCTACCCTAGATCTCTATGCACTTAGTTGTAAAGGCTCTTTCCTATGCTAATAATCTTTGATCTTAGCTTTCATAGGCCCATTACATCAATGAATCTTCAAATCTTATCTCTACTGTACTACCAAAAATCTTCTAAGACTTCTCTTTTTATACAATCCCATGGTCTGCAAACCAAGCGCGAATCTCATACAGCTGAAACAAGTTACATAAACTAAGGGTAGAAACCCTTGATGACTCTTAACATCTTCACGCTCTGCAATCACAAAATGTGGAGACTTTGCATTCTTTATACAAAACTTGGACCTTTAATCCCAAAACTTGGGCTTTTAACCCCAAAATTGACCCTAGGGGATTCATTCCCAACAGGCCCCCAACACAAATTTAGTGACTCACCCCTAAGTCACTCTTCTAGAACGAAGATCTTGTCATGAAGACCTCCCAGCTCCACATGTACTACTGTAACCTCGACGGTACATTGTGTCACTGCTTGCTTAACCATCTACTTCGTTGTTGGTCCTGCGCTATCTTCCTGTATCTTTTGTTGTGTTTCCTGCAGACTAGCCAATTTTCCTCCAATGGTGGCCGTGAGTGCATAGGTTTCATCAAGCCAAGGCCCCAATCTGGCCTTCAGTACTGCTTTGCGCTATGCTGCATCCACTTGTTCCTTCAGTGCCTTTGCTTCCTGCAGCTTCACCAACCTCTGTGTGATGGAAATGGTGCACATCATTGCTTTGACCTCATCATACTTCTGTTGTAGTTCCATTGCTTCTGTTTCTAGATACTGCATGTTGGGGTCTTCGTGTAGGTTGGTAACTACTTCGAGCGACTACCCAAATAGCGAAGCGCAATCCCTTACTGTGGCATCCACTGCAGCAATTGCATCCTTGATAGTTGCCTTCGCTGCTCTTTGAATTTTGGTGGAGTCAAAGGCTGGGCCCTCAACTCAAGCTCCATGATCTTAAGGTTGAGCTCAAACTGAACCTTAGCTAACTCCATCCTTGCATCATGCACACCTGCAACGAGCCTCTAAATTCTTGCATCAACTGGTGCATCTTCTGGGATATTTAGCTCGAGAACATTTCTGCATGCCTCAGCTACCATAGTTGTAGTGCTCTCATTCTTATCTTTGATCCTCTTAAGGGGATCAATAATGGAATTTTTTTCTACGAACATCTGGGTGTTATTGACCTTCTCCTCATTGATCACATTCAACGCACACTGCCCCCTGGCTCAAAGTTTTGTGATCACACCATCTTGCAGGGTGTCAAGGGCCTCACTTGGCAGTGTGTCCAAGTTCAACCCAACCTTCTTAGGAGCACTGATGGTGGCCTTGTTAGCTTCCACATATGTATTCAATGCTCTGTCCAATAGCACTATGACCCCAGGATCCAAGGAGTAGACTAGCTCTGCTGCTTCTGAGGTCCTAGGCGCTAGTCTAGTTGACACCACACTACGCTGTCGCACACTAATCTACACTTGAGTGGCCTGGATCTGTAGCTCGTGTAGACACGTCTGAATGGTGGCCAAAGTTTTCTTCTACTACTATTTAAATTACTGCAACAGTTATGTGATTGTGTCCCTCATTGTGTCCCCAATATTATTCAGATTACCTTTAGTCAAAGTGATCGGGTCAAGTGAGGATTTCTTGGCCTTGGAATTATTCCATGGCCCTACTTCTTCTTGTCCCCAAGCGCGCTTAACCCGGAATGGAGTAGTCTCTAAGTCTGCAACTCCCTACCCTGATTGTTGCTCTTCTTCCTCCATCTGTGGTGAAGGAGACTTCTATCTTCTGTCAGAGTCGCGGTTTTCCTCTTCTTCTTCCTCCTCTGCCTAATTCTGAGTAGTGCACTCTAGTTTAACTTTCTCTTGAGCCTCCTTTTTCCTTCTTTCGGCCAACTGCTGCATCTTCAGCCAGGCCTCTTCCTTCTTTTGCTTCACGGTGGACTTACTAGACCCTGTTGATAAGTCTAAGGCTATTTGCCACTCTGATGGCCAACTCTCCAGGAGCACATTGGTTGGATCATCCATTTCCAGGTATGGAAGGTCATGCCATTTTTGCTCAGCATCCTTAATTGCCCAAATGGAGACATAGTGGAAGTTTGCTTTGAACTCCACATATCCTAACAACTACTCAAAGACAGTTGAGGATAGCCTCGGCTTGTGGTTTATAGTAGCGTGGATTCTTGCCTCCATTAGCACCAAAAGTATTTTAGTGTCCTTTACCCTCGCGACATCTTTGGTGCCCTAGAGTGAAGCGAACTTCACTGCTTCTGGTAGATTGGATGCGACCATAGGAAATTGGGTGTGCTTTGGTAAATCCCATGCAACCAACATAATTGAGAGTAAGAGCCAGGTGTAATGGAAAGTCTTACTCTCATCTTGTGATTTTCTGCAGTTCTCTAGGAACTCACCATAGAGGTATCACACACAAATAATTGTACATCCTCCATGCACTAGACCACTAATGACACAATGGGTGCCAACTCTTCATCTCCCCAACACTTCCTCACTATTTTCCCAACCAAAACATGGGTGACCTTAACCGAGGGGTCGGTGATGCTAGAAATTTAGTAGTCGTGCAGTTTCTTGGTGAGCTTGAATTTGTCCTTCATTCTCATGGCGAGGTCACGCTTTCTCGTATTTTTGCCAAATGTCATGGCTGGATTCAACCTTGAATGCGAGAGCAATGTGACCCTATGGTTCAACATATCTGTGATGGGGATCAGTTCTCCTAACCACAGGCACCCATTGTGCACTAAGCATAGCAACTCTTTGATTACCATCAAGGTTATGAGTGCACAGTGGTAATGTGGCACCAATAGCAAGTAAAATAGTCCTACCTTGCCCACCCTTTTAATCCGTTTCCTCAGCTCCAACACGATGACACCAAAATCTTTATAAAACACAACAGTCATAAAGGTATCAGTCGCCAAGTGGGGGAATCTCTCTATACCCACCAAGTCCCAATTCTCCAGCTTGAGAGCGGGAATGTGCACCAAGCGTGGTCCTTCAAACGTGATTTGTTCTGGCAGCAATAGGGTATTTAGCAGAAATTTCCTCGCATCCGGGTCTTTCAGGACCTTCACCTTGCCCTGGCATAGAGGGATGTACTTGGGTAGCTTTGAGATAGGGTATACACCCTCTATGTCAATGTCCTTTGTGCCCATATCCACATCTCCAGCGCCCTCCTCAGATTCTAAGTCCACCACCTTTCCTTTCTCCTGCGTAGTGGGCTTTTCCTTCTGGTGCTTTCTTGGTGACGCGCACACCGGTTGTGCCGCTTTTTTCTTACCATTCTTTGTCTTGGGACCCTCTTTGGGTGGCATAGGCCTCAACCTAGCCAAACTCTATGATTTTGGCACTTCTATGGGCATTTCTACGCTGGAAATCTCAGGGGCAGCTCCCTTAGATGCTATCGACCCTCCAACACTGACGGTTTCTATGGGTGCCAACATGAGTTTAGTAAGAAGCTCCTGGGTGGCTTTTGACAACTTTTCAAACACTTCACTTACTACTAAAGCCTCAAAATAGTCACGTTTCATGAATGCCTAATAGCTCAGCACCTCAATTCTTAGAATGCAAAGTGTTCTTTGTTGGGTGGCCATCTATAATTTATAGGTAAATTTGAATTTGAATCTAACTGTTCCCCCCAAAATATGCTCATAAATGCCAGATTGGTGGCAGATTTTCACAAATCTAACTCTTAAATTTTGAATTAAATGCCACCCCCCACTCCACTTAGTCGTTTTCTCACTATCAAGTCATTAACAATGACCATAACGGTCACTTTTTGGTTGTCCTGCATGGTCTCTCCTCTTATAGCTCAGCTCCTTTCACGCTTTCACCAATAGTATGACATTCCTTCCTTTCGTGCAATTCCCTAGTCACGGAGCTCTACAACCCAGGTAGTGCATTTTATAGTCCTGTGCCTCCTTTCAGCTACCTAGAGTGCTAAGAATATGCCTGCACCATATATTCATTTCGCCAGATCCCTAGTGTATGGATTCAATCATTTGCCATTCACCTTCCTGGGAAATGGATCTCCATTCAACTTCATCAGCTGAACTAATCCACCATTGGTAATCACTTTGATGACATAGGGCCCCAGGCAATGCATCCAAAAATTTCCTGGAAATTTATCAAACTTGCTATCATATAAAAAAAACCAAAGAATTTACCTTGAAGGTGTGGAGTTTGATGTGTTGACCCTCCCATGCTTTTTCACACTCCTTTTGAACTTGATGATAGAATCTAGCCAAAAATATATCCTTTTCCAACTCTGCAAGCTGCACAAGCCTTCCTTCTAGGGTTTTGCGATCCGCCATTCCTGTAAATGTTGATATGTGTAGGCTAGGTACAATGTATTCCATCAACATCACAAAATATACACCATAAACCAGCTTGAAAGGCGTTTGTCTAGTCAGGTTTTTCAAGTCATCCAGTAAGCCCATAGCATCATGAGCACACTTATATCCCAATCATTCCTGTGTGCATTGTAGACCTTCATCAACACATTCTCCAATATCTTATTAAATGCTTCCACTATCCCATTAGCCTGCAGATGATATGGCGTACTCTTTTTATGATAAACCTAGAACTCCTCCATCAGCACATTGATCATCTCATTAAGGAAATGTGTGTTGCAATTGCTCATCAAAATATTTGGGCAACCAAATCTAGTTAGCACATACTTAGAGATGAAATTTATGGCTATTTATCTTATACAGTCCTTCATAGGCTGTGCCTCTACCCATCTGGTTAAATACTCCTTCGAAATGATGATGTACCGCGTGCCTGTCTTCTTTTCGAGAGGATGAATTGGTCCCACAAAATCAATCACCCACTTCTGAATTAGGTGTAATGATAATTGTGGATTCACAGGTAGCTCATCTCTCCACGATGACCTACTCGTCCTCTGACATGCATCACATGCCTTACATTAAGCCTTGGAATCCTTATGAAGCATCGACCACCACATCCCAGCACGTAAAATCTTCTGCGTTGTTTCCTTTCCTGCATAATGACTTCCTGCCGCTCCTCCATGAGCCTCAACAAGGATGCTGCTTTGTTCAAACTCAGGTACATACTGTCACAGTATTTCATTTGACCCCATTTTATATAAGTGCCTTGTAATGACAGAAAAGTCTATCGCGCACACCACCAACTCCTTCTTTTGCTGACTAGTATACCCTTCTGGAGCCGTCCCTGTCATTAGGAAGTGTATGATATCTGAAAAGTAAATTTCCACAACACGCACTACAAAGAGTTACGCATCAGGCAATCCTTCCTCCAAATTAGTAGGCTCTTCTCTTGTTTCAATGCGCAGTAGATGATCTGGTCCAGCATTCAATTGTCCTGGCTTCACAAAAAATTCAAAATCATATTCCTGAAACAAGAACAACCATATGCATATCTCCCCCCCCAACACAGGCTTGTTCACCAAGTACTTTAATGTAGAATGGTCTGTATACATCTTGAAGTGTCCACCTAATAAGTAGTGTCTAAACTTTTGAAGCACGTACACCATGGCCAATCCTTCGTTCTTTGTCATTGAATAGTTCTTCTCATCTTTAGACAACTTTCTACTTGAAATCATTCTAGGTTGATCCAAATCTCCCTCACTGGCCTGTGTTAGTACTGCCTCGAGCGCAATACATGATGCGTCCACATGCACATGAAATTCCTTATTCCAATCCAGAAAGACTAGGATCGGCGTGATGACCATCTTTTCCTTCAACACATCTAATCTTTGCTAACACTCTCCATTCAAACAGAACGTAGAATCCTTCTTTAACATCTTCTCCATCGGTGCAGTAATCTGGGCATAACTTTTAATGAACTTTCTATAGTAACTTGTATGCCCCAATGTTTCATGCAGCTATTTCATAATTATTGGTGCCTCTAGATTAATTATAACTGTGATTTTAGTACGATCTACCATCAAGCCTTGTGTGCATACCACGTGACCCAGAACGATCCCAAAAGGGACATAGAACAAGAATTTCTTCAAATTGAGCATGATCTTATACCTCCATCATGTATCCAACGTCAAGCATAGACTAGCTACATGGCGCTTTAGCAACCCAAACACCGTCCAATCATCAAAGTATACCTCCAAAAACTTGTGAATGAAGTCCTTGAACTCCGTAATGACTACACACGAAAATATCACTGACACATTCTTCAATCCAAATGGCATCAAAGTATACTGAAAGCATCCCCATTCAGTCATGAAATTTTTCTTACTTCTATCTTCTGGCGCGATCTTGATCTGATGGTACATAGAGAACCCATTGGTGAATGAATACGCTTCTTGACCACCAACATTATCCAGTACTTCATCGGTAAACAGAGTTGGAAAGGGATCATATACAGAGGCATCATTCAGCTTCCTGAGGTCTGCACATATCCTTATTTCATTCTTTTTTTATTTTCTTGAACCACTATCGGGCTCACCCAATCAAATTCTTCAACCAGTTCAATAATACTCATGGCAAGCATTTTATCCAACTCTAAGCGGAACTTCTCTTTATACTCGAGGTTCAGGTGATGAGGCCTTTGCTTAATTGAAGTCGTGTCTGGTTTCAATGTGATTTTAATGACTCTAAGATCCCCTATTATCCCTTTCAAATCTGAAAACTTCGTAGGGAAAAAGTCCTGATATTCACAGAGCAATTCAATGACCTTATCTACTGTTGCGCCATCCCAGTAGTCCCCAATCTTTGTGAACTTTGGCTCTGCCACTGTTCCAATTTTTACTTGTCTTGTTTTTAGCAACACGGTTATATCTAGATTTTCAATTCATGGTGCTTCAGCTTCACAATGGCCTTCAGTCTCTGGGATATTATTGGGTCCTTGTCCTCTTCTTCGAAAGTCACATTGTAACACTCTAGCACGTGGCTCAGCTGGGTGGTCCAATTCAGTTGAATTAAGTCTAAGGGATCCTGCGGTACTATGAAGATTGCCGCCTTAAATTCATGCAATGCCTTGTTAATAATTTCAAACCCATCCTCAAAGCTAAACGTCATTAAGAATCCCTATCGCAGAACATCCCATTCTTCAGTGCCATGGCGGAGCTCTGTTTCCAAGTACCAGTTCATCAGTATTACATCCAAAGTGTGACAAAATAGATGTACCCATTCAAGTTGAGGCTCCACTCCATAAGCCTTAGTCCATTTGGCTAGGTGATTGTGTGGATCATCCCTTCCATCATATTTCTCTATTAACGCACTTGTGGGTGAGTAAACTGCAACCAAATCGTCTTTCTATAGACACTCCAATCATCTAAACTATCTTTATGCGTACCCCAACATCTCATAGGTGTAGCACGCAGTGCCCAATCCAAGGCTTGGAAGTGATCCTTATCGGGTACTTCCCTTTTGAATGCATCCAAAAAGTTATCAACATCAGTTAAACCATCAAAGTAAGGAAAATTTCTTACCTCTAACAATACACAGCGCAACGACTTGGTCATCCTATTACGATGCAACATAGATACTTCAGGTAGTCAACTCTTTTAGTGTTCCAACTCCTCATCTGAATCTATCGTGCAAGAGATTTCACGATTCGATGCAATACGTCCATCCACTGTCGAATTCACCCAATCCTAATCTCATGTCATTATCTTATAAATTTGGTCCAAGTCATCATCACTTTCATAATCACAGACCAACTCAGTGTAGCGTGGTCCTTTGGCAGGGTCCAAG
Source organism: Pinus tabuliformis (assembly GCA_031772625.1). NCBI lineage: Eukaryota > Viridiplantae > Streptophyta > Pinopsida > Pinales > Pinaceae > Pinus > Pinus tabuliformis. Next base: position 331,707,045 of record CM062804.1, on the reverse strand, counting down.
GGAACTATTATAAAGAGTTATTTCTTCTCAAATATCATCTTCCGCTTCATCAAATTGATTACCCCATTCATGTCAGTGGCCCAGTCGATCCCAAGGAGTGTGGGGTAGGGATTATTTTCATCCACAATCTCTATCACTTCGAAGTTAGCCAATGTACCCGCACCCTCAATATCCACTATTACTCCCTACAATCTTCCCATGGGGATGATTTTCTGTTGATTTTCCATCCTTAACTGAATCAGAGACCACTACAGCACAGGTCTCCCCATCCTTTCCCATGTTTGTTTAGGTAGAACATTTGCGTTCGACCCCAGATCCATAATAACTTGGTCCATATCATATTCTCCTATCTACGTAGTGAGCCTCATCTCATGCCCCATTCTCGCCTTATGCCTACCAATCTTCCTGACTACGCGTGATTCGTCAGTAGCATTTCCCTTTCCGACGCATCTACTGGTCAGTTCCTGCAATCCCTTTACAACCTTTTTATCATGCAATAGCTTCATACAAGTCTATAAGAAAGTAGTAATCATGGAGGGGTCCATTTCTTCAGCTGGATTCTCTTGACTTCCTAAGGTAGAGGCCTCAGTGAATATTTTCTTCGCTTCCATAAACATTTCTCTTGCACATTCTACATCAGACCCAATCTCCTTTTCTACTGCTTTGCAGACCCACTCACCTTCTTTAGGTTGCTTCCCCTTATCTTCACCAGTCGTCATCCCATTCCGTAGCACAATATTTACCTTGGGATCCTCTTCGCGAGGCTCATCCCTCATCATCTATAGGTTCTGAGTCAGTTGCAAAGGTTGCGCCCTCTTTTCACATATCTTAGCTAGAAATACCAAGCAATCCCGAGTTTTGTGGTCAAACTGAGTACAATATCGGCATGACAGATGCGTCGGATTTGGGCAGTCTCACTTGTAGTGTCCCGAACCTCCACAGTTGTAACAAATGACCTATCCCTACCTCTACTAGGTCCTCCTACACCTTGGCCTTGTTCGTGGCCCTGATACTCGCCTCACACTCCCCCGACACCTTGTTCCAGAGGCTAGGTTTCTGCTTGTACCCTATATGCAGGCATTCTATCTATCATTAACTCGTAACTACAACAATTTCCCTCATCATGACCCACCGATTGATAGAAGTTGCAAAATATATGTTGCAATGTTTGTACAAATTTCTGCAGCAAATGGCAATTATCTATCACATGTTTTCCCGCTACCTTACAGATAGCACACCATAGCACGGGCCCTCCACTTGGCCCTGCTTGAGCCTCCAGCCTCAGAGGCATTGGTCCTCCTTCTGCAGCATAATTCGTGAAGACTGGGTTGTGGTCTTTGTCATGCCACTATCTTTTTCATTTCAGGTACCAAACTTCTTTGCACACCTCTGGTCGAATTGTTCTATGCTTCTTCAGACTTTGCATTTCTAGGAAAAGGTTCTGTAACTGTGCATGAATCTGCTCAACCCCCAAATTACCATCTTTCATTGGTGTCTCATGCAATCTCATTGCAATTTCCAGATCTTCCATCTAGGTCCCAATCTTTTGCTGTGATATTGCAACACTTAGATGAGGCAGGAGCGAAGCCACAAACCATTTGCGGTGCTACCCCTCTATCATGTTCATGTTAGCTTTGTGGATTATGCGCTTAAACCTCTAGTCCATATCCCATGGTGTCTCACCAGCCTTCATCATGATCTCTTTGAATCCCACAATTGATTGCGCTTCAGACTTAGGTCTATTGAATTCCTTGTTCAGTGCGCCCTGAATATCTTCTAACATAGAATTTGGGTTATCAGTGCAGTACTACCATGTTATCCCACTTTCTTGTAAAGCACTAACCAACGTTGCTTTCTTCATTTGATCATCTACAATAACTTGAGATTTCCATACAGCCTTTGTGATGAACCAAAACTAGTCTTGATCCTAATTTCCCAATCCCTTGAACACAGGTAGCTTCACTGAGTTCTCAATACTGAATGGTGGCGGAGGTGGCAGTGGCATAGGCAAAGGTGTATGCGGCAGAAGTGAAGATTGAGGCAGTGTGGGTGGATGGGGTATTGGTAGGAACCCTTTCTTTATCAACTAAACAACGATCTCCGAAGAAGCCTGTGTTGTTTCCTTGTCATCACTCAGAGGAGGTTCAACCAACAGGCTATACTCAAGGCCCGTTTTTCCTCTATTCCTAAAGGTCTTTCCACTTTGCATAGCCTCAAACATCAAGGTAGTTGCATAACCTACTTTTCACACAAGAGCATCTTGATCCAGGTATTTAAAAACTTGAAATACTTAACCTTGCGGCCTCCTGAAGAAGTGGATCTCTGCTTCACTGTAATTGACTGAGGTATCGACCACGAACTCTATCATGAACCCTTCTATCATACGATTGAGCCAATGATCGACAACACATGCAATCTTATCTTCAGAGGCTTTTGATCTCTGCACTAACTTTGAGGTCTTGACTATTCGACCATCAAGCCTCCACCTTCCTTGGCTGTCTGCCAATTTCATGATCCACTCATACAATTCGACCGAGAAGGAACAAAAGTGGATATCATGTATCTCTGTGTACAGATACCTATCCAACCACTGTTCTCTCTTGAGTTGTGAATTCTTGTTCTCTTGCATTGCAAATTCATGGATATTTCTATCCAACCAGTCCTTAATCTCCTTCTTTGTTGGATTCCAGTGATGTGACATCACACATCTCGTTATGCAGATCTCGGTCCCGAAAATGGAACCATTTGTTGGCTTGATGGGCCCTAACCTAGGTTCAGAGTTAATTAGCCAAGAAAATCCCTACATTACTGGCCCTTTCAGCATCAATTCATAGAGCATGGACTAAATTCTCACCCAAAGGAGTATGGGGGGATGTAGGAAGCAAGTTTCCACACCCTGAGATGGCATGATGTCGCTTTATGCCCTAACCCTTCCTTTGTGCAGATCGATAAGCCTTTTAGGGCTTATTGATACACTTCCCTTAGGCTTCCTCTAGACTATTGTGAAGGTCTACAACTATCTTTTACATGCCTCAAATAGGCAATTCAAACACTTATGCGCCCCTATAATTATTCTCACTGTTGTGTTTACCCAGATTAGCTTAAGTAGTGGATAACTTCAACATGAATTATGGTTATGCTTGCAAAAACATATATTCCTACTTGCGATCTTATAACAAAGTAAAACACATAGATTCGTGCATCAATATAACATTAAATCATAAACCCAATATTCAACATAACATAATCACATACATTCATAATAGAAATAAAATAGCTCATACACAGGTAATTCCAGAATAAATCTCTTTATTGATGTTCAAATCTCCTTTATAGACTCTAACTACCCTGTGCACACAGCTATAGGGGTCTGCGCACTCAGTTGCAGACTTCTACCCTAGGCCTCTGTGCACTCAGTTGTAAAGCCTCTTTCCTACACTAAGACTCTTCGCTCTTAGCTTTCACAAACACATTACATCAATGAATCTTCAAAACACATCTCCACAATATTTCCAAAACTCTTCTAAGACTTCTCTTTTTATACAATCCCATGGTTCACGGACCAAGGATGAATCTCATACAGCTGACACAAGTTACATAAACTAAGGGCGGAAACCCTTGATGACTCTTTACATCTTCATGCTTCGCGATCACGAAATGAAGAGACTTTACATTTTGTATACAAAACTTGGGCCATTAACCCCAATACTTGGGCTTTCAACCCTAAGATTGACTCTAGGGGACCCATTCCCAACACACTTTGAGATTTGTGCTAGTTTTTCAAGCCCAGAGCCCAAGTCACTGCCCGAAATTCCATGACACTTTCAAAATTGAAAGATAACAACAAAATACTAATAAAAATGAAATTAATTTAACGAGGATTCAATTAGAACCCTACTAGCCATGACAAGTATTTGGTCAAACATGTCACAAATATGAAATCTACAGGTTTAAACATCAAATCTAAATATAGGGGTCCCATAGCTATCTGAGAATTGCTAAGAAACATTGTTCCCTTATATCATTAGCTTCATTATCATCTGTTAGGTCATAGATACATTATTCATTCATTTACAAATAAAAACACAAGGAGAGCCATACATCATCACTGTCATAATACATGTTTATAGCCAACATAATAAAAACAAAAATATCAAGGATACATTAGCCATAGAATCCACATACAAACAAGTACATTTACACATAAGATACCAAGGAAAGAACATCTTGTTAATGAATGCAAAGTCAACCCGGTATGGGACTGCCACATACCACCCAGCCATAGATTAGCTAAGCCAAATGTCCCCTCAGCCAATCACCCCCTTGCCATATTCCAAGCATTCATGTGGGACTCAAATCAAAAGAACCAACTAGAGCATCTTGACACTAAACCACTTCATCCTCATCAATAGAAATCGGGCTTTACTACAATCCACATTGGATCACTAAGACAAAACAATAAACATGTAATAATAAGCTTTACCATGATCTCCACCAAATCACTAGGCCAAGACAAGCACAAATTCGACTAGATTTCTCCTCCTACACTGTGATGAATTTTCCCATCTCCTAGTCTCTAGGATTTACTGCAATCCACACTAGATCACTAGGCCCTAACTAAGACTCCACTCTCCAAGATTTACCATATATCCCATCTGAGGATTACTAGGCTTGACGGAGATCACCCACCACTAGGCTTTACTATATATCCTACCATTCATTGGTCGAGGATTCCTACACTCATTGAACCAACACAAAATCTAGATTTACCTCGACCCACATTCTGGTTCAGGGGTTACTAGGTCATGTGTTCTTTTATTTAGAGATCCACCTCACTCAGCTTTGAATCCATCTGACAATCAAACTCAACCAAAACATGATAACCCTATCACACCATGGCTGTTTGGAAATGGCAAGGCTAGGCTGAAAAACATTGTCACTCCTGGAAAGACCCATGCCAATAATAGAAAGAGAACCAAGGACACACATGGAACACCATGCATGCCAAATATAGTAAGGAAGCACACATTCAAATTGATCCCTACAAAGAATATTTTTATAGTTGCTTGATCTTGCTCTTCCTTGCTTGATCTTTGCTTCCTATTTGCCTCCTTTTCATTTCTTGATCCAATGATGAATTGCTCTGAGAAAACTCTAGGTGCAAGAGTGAGAGAGAGACAATAATGAGAGAGCTCCAAAACTGAACTAAAAAAGGTTACATTAACCAAGCTTGAGAAAAATCTTAGCAACTGATCCTCAGAAGCCTTTTTATCACCAAGGCCTCTGTTTTCTTGATTTTCTATTATTTTCCTTAAGTTTCCTCCTGACATGAAACCTGTGACCTTTCACCTTCCTTTTCCAATTTCCTCAACCATAATAAACCGAATGAAGACCCACTAGGATGTTTTTTCCCACCATTCAGCTTGGAATACATGTCCCATGACCGTGGTCTTATATATTTTGACATGGATTTTTAACCAGGGTTGTTATAGAACACTCCCCCTTTGGGGAACATCATCCTCGGTATTCAATGACACCTATAACCAGCAAGACTGTTGAAAATAAAACATACTACCTATCGAGCTTTATAACATAGCTCGTTGCAGTATTTACAATGACCATCCACTAAAACATGGCAAATATATCATTTATTGGAGCTTTATAACATAGCTCATTATGATATTTATAATAATAACCACATATAAACACATACACATTTGCTTCACCCAACATATAATCATATTGTCTATGGAGCTTTATTAATCGAGCTCGATATAGTATTTACAATAATACACAGATATACACATATGCACATTTTCCCCACCAGAAAATAAAAGGATACGATGTTTGTATCAATCAACAAGGGAATCCAGAGGCTCACACCTCTACCCTCAGAAGTCATACTAGGATTCACCTCCTTCTTAGGAAGTCCAGAATCCATTTAAGGTCAAATCTACATCCAATGTCCAGTGCTATAATCCTATGCCACTTGTCTTTTCAGTGAAAATTTATCAGCTCATTGTTCCAGGGCACACTCCCAATGTGTATTTTATTCCATTTGGCAATGATAATGACCAAAGAAAATATCCCTGACCTTCCCTTCTTTTTTACACAATTCCTCAGGCAATCCAGTTCCCCCCTTCTGTGTAGTCACGCACCTTTCAAGGTCCTCGACATCCCCTAGCCTGAGTGACCCACCCCTTAGCCAGGCTTCCTCACAGTGAAAGGTCAAACAACAAAGGCATATACCTGCCTCAAAACCATCATACCCGTCATAGCATGCTCATGGAAATCAATGGACACTATTTGGTACCAGTGTCCCACGATGACCCTGCTCCTGAATGATTTACCAATGTACTGCTTCCTATTCGAATTCCTTTTGTTGTCACTATGAATGCTTGCTGTCAGTCTCGACCACCCAACCAGGAATTTCATGCTTTCCTATACCAAGACATTAGTTTCCATTAGATTCAAAATAAATTTAGATAACTTCAAATCATACCTCATTGGTGGCCTATCAACAACGTACACTTGCAATTCTGTTTGCTTCATGTCACAAGAAGTCAAACTATAAACTTTGACCAAATCATCATGTATAAACATATCACATTAGGTTAGCTCAAAACATAACCATGATATATCAAAATCATAAATCACATGTAACCATCATGAAATAGAATCATAGATTATATGTAATCATCATATACCAGAATGATAAATCACATGCATAATAAAACTAAAATAAAATACTAATACTTATCCTTTAATCAATCCTTGGCTTCTATCTTTGTCCTTATTTCGTACGCACACTGGATCAGTTGCCACACCCAAAAAACATCCAATTCCTTCTCCTCAATCATGTGCACATACACATAGTGTGCATCAGACACATACAACCACACACGACATACAACACCATGCAATACACGTACCTACACCTGACATACCACACATACACCTACACCCAGTGTACAATGCAAGACAATACATACTCCTACATCTGGTTTAAAACACAACACAATACATACACCTACGCTCAATGTACAACACAAAAAATATGTAGATAGAGTATAACACAATGGATACATATCTCATGAAACCACGACTCCACAATGAACATACATAGTGTCACATGCCTGCAACACATCATGTATGACATGTGCACAATACCACACGTACACCAGTACCATATGTACAACATGTACACAATACTACATGTACACAACACCACCTACAGAACATGTGCACAACATCACATGTACACGGCACCACCTGCACAACATGTACACAATGCCACATGTACACCGCACCACCTGTACAACATGTACACAATACCACATGTACACAGTACCATATGCACGACATGTACATGACACCACATGTACACAACATCATATGCATGACATATACACATAACCCCCTACACACAACATCACATGTACAACGTCTACTCCCCACATGCACACAACACCACATGTACAATCATGCACACAACACCACATATACATAGTACCACTTGTACAACATGCACACAACACCATATGTACATAGAAATGCATATAAAACATGTACATAATATCACATGTACATATCACTTCATATCCAACATGCGCACAACACCATATGCATGCAATGCCACATATCCATAATGCGAACAATACGTCCAACATGTACATAGAACCATCTATACCCAACACTACATATGAAATATACACACAACACCATATATATAATAGGCACACAACATCATTGGTAAAATCACTGAATATAAAATATGCACAACATATACACAACCGTAGCATTGGACATCCAAGACCACACTACCTCTACCAAGCAACCTTGCTTCCAATGTCTCTCTGCCATCCATGCTTATCTTAGCATCTCACAGATCATGTTGTTTTCATTCTGTTGATGTGTCTCTCATCATTACCTGTCCAAAAAATAAACATAATATCAACTCATAACCACATGATACTGACCTTGTAGATTTTCTAGGACTATGCTTCCCACTTGATTCCTCATAGCTAGGAGCCTCTTCATGCCATTCACCTGCATAAACAATGATTCCTCCACAAGAATGATCCCTCACAACCCTGTAAGACAATGACATACATACATCCATACATACATATATATAAACATTAGCATAAGGAAATCATGATCCTGTTAGGCAACAAAATAGACACACACACACACACACACACACACACACACACACACATATATATACACATATAAACATTAGCATTAAACAATCATGATCCATGAAGACCGTGTCAGACATGACATACATACATACATAAATAGACATCAACATAATCATGATCACAACATAATTACCAGATAGGATAAGTTTGTTGCATTGTGTTATATTCTTTCCATGACTAGCCTACGTAGTTAATCGGGGGGTTAGGGAGTGGCGGAGCACCCTCCCTTCGTTGTGCCGACTATGCAGTGGGGGGGTGGGGGTCATAGGCGGTTTGAGGGGGGTGGTTAGCCCCCCTCTATGGGTTCCAAGGCAGCACCCCGGGGAAATTTTTTTGGGACCCTATATTAGGTTGGGCAGACCTACCTATGGTCTTGTGCATGGTTTTCACACATGGTTTTGGACGTAATGGTTTTTCGGTCCATGGTATTGGATGCTTCAATATGTATAAATATGTATTGTAACATTGAAAGGAATATAATGAAACATCAAGCTGGTAGTCCTAGTTTTGGGATCCAGGGGAAAATCTCTGTGTATAAGTGCTTTATGCGTTATGCTCTCACATTGTTTATTTTTTGTTCTTAGAATTCATATGCAGGTAATTTTTGTACGGGGTTAAAACATACATTTGGTATCAGAGGTGTTTTGGCTTCATGGGGATGCCTTTTTTGCTAAAGGGTTTCGCTCGGGCCTGTGGTAGGCCCTATTTAGTGGGAGATCTGCGGGATCGATTCTAGTGGTGAAAGAAGATGGCGAATAGTGGAAAGATAGACATCGAGAAATTTAATGGTCAGAGTTTTGAGTTATGGAAGCTCAAGATGGAGGATTTGTTGGTGGATAAAGATCAATGGATCGTGGTAGATCTAGGTACTAAACCAATGAGAGTGTTTGATGAAGAATGGAAGAAGTTGGATTGGAAGGCGAAGAGCACAATATGTTTGTGTGTCTCAGATTTAGTATTGTTTAATGTATCAGGGGAAGCTGCGGCAAAGGCCTTGTGGGACAAGTCAGGGACTTTGTAACAACCTAAATCTCTGGTGAATAAATTGTTCCTACAGAAAAAGCTGTATAACCTGAGGATGAAAGATGGAGACTCGATGATAGATCATTTGAATGCATTTAATACTATGGTAATTCAGCTATTATCCGTTGATATTAAAATTTTAGATGAAGAGAAGTGCATTAGTTTGTTGTGTTCTCTAACAGATTCATGGGATAGTCTGGTTATTGCAATAAGCAACAATGCAACTACCTTGCAGTTTGATGAAATAGTCTCATCCTTGCTAATGGAGGAGATGAGACGGAAAAATATGGAGAGCTAGAATGGTGATGCGTTGTCTGTACGAGGACGGTCCCAGAATAGAAACAAAAATAAGTCATCGACTGGGAGATCTAAATCTCCAGGAAAACTTGTAAAGGTGGTTTGCTGGAAATGCGGAAAGGAAGGGCACTACAAAAGGGACTGTAAATCTAAAGCTCCTGAAAAACTAAAGGGATCTGGTGATTCTCCTTCTACAGAGCTAAAACCACCTCAGATGAAGGTGGGGATGTGTATTTGGCTTCTTCAAGTACACATGTATACCATGAGGCATGCTTGATCGACTCAGGTGCAACCTTTCACTTCACTCCCCATAGAGAGTGGTTCTGCGAGTATGAGTAATATGATGGTCTTGATGTCTTCTTAGGGCATGATAGGAAGGCTAGAATCATTGGTCGCGGAAAAGTAAAGTTGAACTTGCAAGGTGGAAGGGTTAGATGACTTCTAGGTGTTATACATATTCCTGCATTGGCTAGAAATCTGATTTCTGTAAGCAAGCTGGATGATGTAGGTGTAAAAACAGTGTTCGAGAAGGATACCTACAAGATGGTTCAGGGAGCACTGCTATTGATGCAGGGAGTTTGGATTGGAACATTTTATAAGCTACAAGGTAGCACTATTGTTGATGTGTGTAATAGTTTTGTGGTTCTTGAAAGTGGAGCAGAAAATCTTGCCGTCTTTGGAGAGAAGACCATGCTGTGGCATCAAAGGCTTGGGCATATTAGAGAGAAGAGCCTTCGAATACTTCATGGTAAAGGTATGGTAGAAGGTATGAGTAATAGATCTCTGGATTTTGATTTCTATGAAAATTGTATATATGGGAAGTAGAATCGTGTGAGTTCCCCCTCCAGTGGTAAGAAGGGGAAACAAATATTAGAGCTTGTGCACAGTGATGTGTTTGGACCTATGAAGGTTCCATCACTGAGTATTTCTATGTACTATGTATCATTTATAGATGACTTCTCAAGGAATACATGTATATATTTCCTTAAGAAGAAATCTGAAGTCTTTGACAGGTTTAAAGAATTTAAGGCTCTGGCGGAAAACCAAACAAAGAAGAAGGCAAAGGTGTTGAGGTCAGATAATGGTCGAGAGTTTTGCAACAAGGAATTTGAAGAATTCTGTAAGGAGTATGGTATAGCAAGGCAGAAGACTACTCCATACACACCTGAGAAAAATGGAGTTGCAAAGAGAATGAAAAATAGATTGATGGAAAGGGCAAGAAGCATGCTCAGTGGTATCAGGCTAGGACATGAATTCTGGGTAGAGGCAGTGGAGACAACATGTTACCTAGTCAACAGATCACCTTCATCAACGTTGGAGGTTAAGACTCCAAAAGAGGTATGGGCTGGTAAGAAACCCTCTCTTTCACATTTGAGGGTATTTGGATTTGATGCACATATACATGTTCCAAAGGAGAAGAGAACCAAGTTGGATAGTAAATCCAAAAAGTGCATCTTTATTGGGTATAAGGATGGTTTAAAGGGTTATAAGATTTGGAACCCAGTAACAAGGAAGGTTCTGTACAACCAAGATGTGGTGTTTAGAGAGGTGAAAGATGTTATTAAACATGAAATCCAACAAAAGGAACCTGAGAAGATAGATTTTAAGCTTAAGGAGGAAGAATTAGACTCTACAACAAAGGAGAAATTAGAAGATGAAGAGCCACAAACTTCGGGTGTGAGAAGATCAGTAAGAGAAGGTAGGAAGCCATAAAGGTATAGTCCATTTGCTTTCTGTTCAAATTTTTCTTTATCAATTACTGATGATGATCCCAGAACTGTGAAGGAAGCAGTAGATTCAAAGGATGGAAAACTCTGGAAAGAGGCAATGGTTGATGAAATGGCATCTTTGAACAAAAATGAGGCTTGGGATCTAGTGGATTTTTTGGCTAGAAGGAAATGCATTGGTAGCAAATGGGTGTTTAGGAAGAAGACAAATGCAGAAGGAAAGGTGGAGAAATGCAAAGCTCGATTGGTAGCAAAAGGTTATTCCTAGGTGCCGGGAATTGATTTTCATGACATTTTTTTCTCCTATTGCCAAGGTAGCTTCTATTATATTACTTTTATCTATTGCTGATTCTTTTGATTTTGAGGTAGAACAGATGGATGTGAAGACAACGTTTCTTCACGGGGATCTGAAAGAGGAGATCTACATGAAGTAGCCTAAAGGTTTTGTGGTGAAGGGTAAGAAAGAACTAGTATGCAAGTTAAAGAAGTCTCTATATGGGTTAAAATAATCACCAAGGATGTGGTATTAGAAATTTGATACATTTATATGGGGAATTCAGTTCACTAGAAGCAAAGCAGATCACTATGTGTATTTTAAATTAATTGGTGACCGTGTTATTTATCTGGTCTTGTATGTGGATGATATGTTGTTGGTTGGAAATGACAAAGAAATTATCCAAGATTTGAAGAACCAATTGTCCTCCAAATTCGACATGAATTATCTTGGTGCTGCAAACTATATTTTGGGCATGGAAATTAAAATACTCAGGCAAAGAGGAAGCTATGGTTAAACCAGAGGAAGTATGTCAAGACAATACTACAGAGGTTTAATATGTACGATAGTAAACCGGTGAAGCTTCCTATTCCTGTAGGTGTAAAGTTATCTACCGAACAGTGTCCCAAGAAACGAGAAGAGGAAGAGGAAATGTCCCCTGTTCCATATGCAAGTGCAGTCGGTAGCCTGATGTATGCAATAGTCTATACTAGACAATACATTGCACATGTAGTGGGATTATTGAGTAGGTTTATGTCAAAACCAGGGAAGGAGCATTGGACATTAGTGAATCGGCTTTTCAGGTATTTGTGTGGCACTAGTGATTATTATTTGTACTACCAAGGAAGATCAGGATTGGACAAATTGTTGGATATTCATGGCTTTGTTAATGTAGACTAGGTTGGAGATTTGGATCAGAGAAGATCTACAAGTGGGTATGTGTTTAACCTATTTGGAGGTGCAGTCAGTTGGATGAGTAAGAAAAAATCTATAGTGGCACTATCAATTATAGCGACAGAATACATGGCAGCCACTCATGCAAGAAACGAAGCATTTTGGTTGCAGATATTGTGTTTAGGTATGGGGTTAGTAGAGGGATCCATAAGGATAGACTGTGATAGCCAAAGTGCAATTTTCTTGGCAAAGAACCCTGCTTATCATTCAAAGACAAAGCACATTGATGTTAAGTATCACTTTGTGAGGGATATGATAGAAGATAAAAAGGTGTTGCTGGTAAAGGTGGACACTTTGAAGAATATTATAGATGCATTTACAAAATCTGTGAGCTTTGAGAAGTTCTATTGGTGTAGAGAAACAATGGGCATTTTAGGGCTAGATAAATGACTAAGCTCTCCTGTGGAAACAAAAAAACAAGTGGGAGAATGTTGGGTTGTGTTATATTCTTTTCTCGATTAGGCTACGTAGTTAACCAGGGGGTTAGAGGTGGGGCGGAGCCTCCCCCTTCATTGAGGCAACTACGCAGCGGGGGTGGGGGTTGGGTGGTCACAGGGGGGTTTGAGGGGGGTGGTTAGCTCCCATCTACATGGTCCAGGGCAGTGCCCTGGGGAATTTGTTTTGGGACCCTATATTAGGTTGGGTAGATCTGCCTATGGTTTTATGCATGGTTTTCGCACATGGTTTTGGACGTGATTTTTATTTATTCCATGGTATTGGATGCTTCGGCATGTATAAATATGTATTGTAACAATGAGAGGAATATAATGAAAAATCAAGCTGGTAGTACCGGTTTTGGGATCTAGGGGAAAATATTTGTGCATATGTGTTTTATGTGTTATGATCTGGCATTGTTTATTTTCTATTCTTAGAATTCATATGCAAGTAATTTCTGTAAGGGGTTAAAACCTACAAAGGTCAAGGTTAAGAGAAATCCCTTTACCTATGCACAACATTAAGAACAATCATTCGCAACATAGCCAATGAATCAGATGCCTCACATCCATTCAGTTTATCATTCATGTTAGATTTCTCATGATTGCCCTCCCACCATCCATTTACGCTAATGGACCCAACCAATCCAACTGGTTGTCATAATCTTTCCTTCAACTACCCTTATACATGCACCAACTTCATCTGAGTCTTACATTGCTTGTTGTATTTCATTCAGCACTCCCCGAGCTCCACTAACTTTCCTCTTTCCTAGAAAATTACCAAGACCCTCAAACATAAAATGAAAGAACAAGAAACAAACAAGAAGCAAACCATGAAAACCAAAACAAATACGACACCACAAACAAAGTGGTATGGCCATGTACTAAACATAAGAAAACCTCAAATCAAGCGCATCTCACAAAAGACCGAAAGCACAAGACTAACAATATACACCATGCCTCAATCCCATGGTTTCGAAGGAAAGCTCAACCTGAGCCTTCTTCAAGATTTCATAGCAACCTCTATTGCCTCACAACTCCCTACATCACACTACAATAAACACATAATTGTTAGTGTATAAATAAATATAACAATATACCAGTTAACTTACCTTTTTATGCTAAGCACGTTATCTTGTAGTTGAACACATCTGTGTCATGTCTCAAGAAACGCCAATTCCCTTGACAAATCTAGCTATAAATAGACACTAGTTGTTATACCTTTCAAATACATGTCCATGAATATAGCACACATCCACATAATTTCAAATAATTTAGGGTTAAGAAGACTTCATGTATGCAAAGCACTCATTCATTTGGAATTTTAGTTTCCAAACATAGCCAAATAAATGGTCACCCAATTCCTTTATTTTACCTTTACCAAGACTAACAATCGTGTCATAATCCATAGTCAACTCGTAGTCATTAAACATAATGCTACAACTACCACCTACTTACACTCAAGTACATATAAACTATCTCAACACATATGTGTTAGTATGACCAACTTAAAACAAGATCATTTCTTGATGTAATCTTACGAACACATACTCATATCATGAAATTAATCAAAAATCAGACAAACTATAAATGTACCATGTTAGATAAATCAAACAGTCAAGCACCAAATATGCAACATAAGAAAATTGATAAATTATTGTATCTAAGGGGAGGCTATCTTGTCTACATAATCAATTCAGATTAAGATGATATAACCTTATGACATATCAACTCAAAAATAAATAAGGTCATGATATCCATGATAATCACTAGCTAACATGTTCACATCATAAACTCATAAAAAATTATCATTCATACATAATAATCACATCTCCATAGTCAATCTAGATTAGTATGACATAGTATCACAAGATATTAAATCATATCTAAATGTTATAACCATAATGATTTGCTTAGACCAATTTAAATTAGTATGATACATATGACATGAAGATCTTAATGTAATAACCCTAATCATTAACTAAAATATAACAACAACAAGTTAACATATAACATAATCATCAATTTAACTATCATAAAACAACAATAGCAATGCATACAATGATATGTTAGTATAATTCATAACTATCTGACACGTGCATATGAATACACTAATCAACTAGCATTTATCATACATGTAACCATAATAATAATAGAATGAAAAGAATATAAGTAAACCTAATGATTATAACAAACATTAACATACCTGCCTGGCCACTATACAAAACTGTATGATGATCTACTCTTACCTTGAAGTCCATTGTTGTAGATTCACTTTAATGATCCTCATCTCTTGCTCTATGTCAGCTACCACATTAGCATCATAACATAACAATAGCATCGTGATGACCTAATTCATACAATGACCTTATGCACAATAACTTTCACCATGAAAATGCATGCATATACAACCATACACTCATGATGATACATCCCACAGAGACACCATAAACCTTCACCCAACAACATCACTACAACCATGATCGACACCATGCAAATGCAACAAGCACATGGACTACAAGCATAAGAAACACATATGCAACCAACATGAATGAATGACTAACACACCACCCATCCAGTCTGAAAGGTGAACCATGCTCGAATACCACTTTGTGGTATTAGATATCATAGAAAGACACCAGAAACCAGACACCACCCAAAGAGAAAGAAACCATGCTCTAATACCACTCTATAACACCCTCATCCCGCATCTACCCAAGTAACCAGCCAACCACAGTAAATATGTGATGAGAGGCAACTATAATGGGATTCAACCTCCTAGGTGACCTTAAGGAAGTGGAATTGATCGAAACCCACAACAGAGACCTTCTATACCTACTACAAGACTCTTAAAAGCCTTCTGAGTCATCCCCATGACTTTTCCTTGGGTCTCACTAAGTTTTTAGACCATTAAACCCCTATACACTCTTTTGATATGGACAAGGGTGCAACTGGGAGGCTCTAGTTGCTCCCAAAATAAGGTGTGGTTGCATCCAAGAAATTTTATCCTTAGTCTTGTGCTTGCGGCTTTGGTACTTGTGCCACTTTTTCAGGCCCAGAGCCCAGGTCACTACCCATAACTCCATGACACTTTCAAAACTGAAAGATAACAACATAATAATGATACAAATGCAATTAATTGAATAAGGACTTGACTAGACCCCTACTAGACATGATAGGAATTTTGTCAAACATGTCATAAATATGTAATCTACAGGTTTAAACAACATATTTGAGCATAGGGGTCTGAATCACTAAGAAGAATTTTTCCCTTATACCATTAGTTGGATTAACATCTATTAGGTCATAGACACATTGTTCATTCATTTATAGATCAAAGCATGAGGAGAGCCATGCATCATCATTGTCATAATACATGCTTATAACAAGGAAAATAAAAACAAAAATATCAAGGATACATCAACCATATAATCTAGTACATTTACACATAACATACCAAGGAAATAACCTCTTATTAATGTTGTGGGGAAAAATGCCTATGCAGGATGATCCTATCCACCTAAGGTGTGACAGTGCCTTAGCAACAAACGGAGACAACTATTCTGGTTTCTTCCTTTATGAAATGCGAAAGAAGAGGGATCAATAGACTTACCGGTGTCTTCTGTTTGTCCCTCGATCCAGATCCTCTTCTCTTTGGGTGTTCACAGCTACTTGCCTCCTCGGTCGCCCAGCTTCAATAGATTCCTGCGAGATCACAAGAGAACAGCTACTTGCGACAAGAGAACAGCTACTTGCGACAAGAGAAGAACACAACACAAAGACAGATATTCACATTCATAAATGATTCAGGATTAGAAATAAATCAAATACACTAATGCAATCATACATCAAAGATACATCAGTATATAGGAGAAAACCAAGATAGCTTTATTGATAAATAACAAGGTTCAGGAAGAGATACAACCCAGAGGGCTCCAATCCAGCATCTCCTTCCCAGCAGAATGGAATTCCTATCTTCACCTCCCTTCAAAGCATTAAGCACCCAATGATTCCAGTCTCAAACCAACAGCAATTCTTTGCAATAACAAAATTCCAGCCTCTAGATCTCATGGAGGAGAGATCCATATATAGATGTTTTGGAGAGAGGATGAGTCAGCTTGAGATCTGACTAGTGTCCTCTCCCTCTGTCAGTTCTTGATTCCACTTGGAGGTTCTTGCTTCCACTTGGAGATTTGGAACCTCTTACTCATCACCAGTCGAATTCCCTAAGGCAAGTGTCATTTTGGAAGCTTCCTGGGTTCTGACACCTTGAGGAATGAGTCTGCCACATGTCCAATCTCGCTCAGTGCAAGTAGCCAGTGTTGGAGTTGACATTCAGCGCAGGTAGCCAGTGGAGCCATTGACATTCAGCGCAGATGGTCAGTGGAGCTGTTGACATGATCCTGAATTGACTTGTTTTTGAGCAGTTTCAGGTGGAGAACTTCTGTGAATTGCTGTGGTTTGTTGGCCTTGTTCCTCTAGGGGTAGGAACAACATGTTTAGGGACTTTGGATCCCTTAGATTATGGACATTTCATGCTCAATGCTGTAAGGCACAAAAATGTCTATAACAGTTGCCCCCTAAAGTATGAGGCCGTTTATTGGGTGAAATGCTTTACCCAGGAGGGTCCGAAGTTCATCCATTTGCTGGGAGGAGACCTATAATAAGATACAATACAATACATTATTTTTCATACTGCTCTCATGATCTAGTTGAGGCAGGCATTCCCATGCTCAACTTTATAAATTCATTTTTTGTACATAGAATAGATGATCGTCTGATGGTAGACTGATAATTTTGGTGAAATTACCATCCTTTGAGTAGGATGATCATCTGCTACAAGGATGTACATGTCAAATGTCTTTATCTTTCCTGAATATATATCACAGCCCGGATGGATGAAACTAGATCCGGGGTCTTCAAACTCGTTCGATCTTCACTCTAAGTACAAGTCGATCCATGTGATAATTGTTCTGAAGTCGAACATGGAAAGACATCGCTTGATTACCGGTCAATGATGTAAACCGTTAACAAGCGCGAGAGGAATCACTGATAATGATAATGACCCTCAAGGTACTGCAGTACAATTCACGTGGTGTGAATAAAGGACTTGGCGTCGAACACCACGCAAAATCTTCTGGTCGAAGGTCATTGATGTATACCTATCGCCGGAAGTGAGAAACTTGCCATTGAGGCATGGAAGCTTCAAAGTACTGAAGGGGTTGTTCCTAGATCAACTTCTTGGATGATGAGCTGATGTCGACAAGAAGCGATCCG
Source organism: Pinus tabuliformis (assembly GCA_031772625.1). NCBI lineage: Eukaryota > Viridiplantae > Streptophyta > Pinopsida > Pinales > Pinaceae > Pinus > Pinus tabuliformis. The sequence continues at coordinate 331,688,852 of CM062804.1, read as the reverse complement.
TCAAAGGAGGGCCTTAATGAATCCCACATCAGTGACACAGAACGGAGCTAATGATTTTGATGGAGGTGAAAATGATCTGTGACATATGATTCAGGGTGGCGGTCATGAATGGATGAAGGATAATGTATGGCAGTGGATGGGACCTGGTTGACTCTTTCTGAACGACTTCTCTTGAACATATGGCGACACTGATGCGATGGATCGGTAGCATTACCCCAAATATGGATGGTATGGCGAGACCATGCTGATGTGACCGGTGAATGAAACAACCCAACCCGATTGTGGTACGGAGGAAAAGTGTCATGTTCAAGAGCGACTTGCTACCATCAAAGTTCTCTTTAGTTTCTCCCAATTTTTCCCCAGTCATTGCTGACCAGTACCTCTTTATTTTTGTCAAGCTTGAGGAGGATAACATATGCTTGTTCTATAACCTGCCCTTCGGGCAAGCCCATCGCTATGTTTTAACGAGCCTAGCGATAGTGAAACTCGTTCTCGTCTAAAGACAAGTTTGTCGCTATTTAATGATTTTAACGAGTCTAACGACAAAGACAACTCGGTCCCTTTTCATTTTTAGAGAGTCTGAAAAGGTACGTAAAGTTAACTCCAAAATTCCTTTTTCGTCATCTAATCCCTTTAGTCCGAAAAAGTATAAAACAATACAGAAGGGATGAGTTTTCGATAGTTTTAACGAGCCGAACAAAACAAGTGCTCGATCTTTTTGTGCAATAATCCCTTAGGTCCAAAAAGATTAAAATCTAGAGGAGGCCAAAACTCGGAAATCTTTTCATATTTTACGAGTCAGTTGAAAAGAGCTTAAAGAAGACTCGTCTTTTGAGGAACGAGTGATAAACAGGGTTAGCAGCTGATTCCAGGTACAGGTTGGAATTTCCAATCGCGGCAGTGTCACAAGGATGGCTAGGTGAAATCACTCTTCGCAGCTGTTCCTCAAAATGGGTAAACAATCATATGGAGGTGAACGATCGGCCAAAATGAAAAGTGGAGGTGATGGTGTAAACACGACCAAGGCTTTAATGGCTGATAAGGTTACATTCACAGTAGTTATTTACCGGGATAGGTTCATTTTTTTTTTAACGAGCTTGAACGCGGAAAAACACTGCTCAAACTTATGTTTATTTTTTAACGAGCATGAACTATGCGCTAAAACTGCTCGGATCTTGCATTTATTTTTTAACGAGCATGAACTTTGTGCTAAAACTGCTCATATATTTGGTCAAATTTTGATTTTTTACCATAACTAGTTTTTCTCTTTTCAAAGATAGTACTGCATTCTCAATTGCTGCATCAAACTTAGTTAGAAATGAATAACATTTATTTGAAAATGAGATTAAAACCCTAATATTCCGCTTTGAACTATGTAAAAAGCAATTAAAAAGTGTTTTTACCTCTCATTTTACCATTTCATTTGAACTTGGTTTGTTGGAGCTTTGGAGGTGCCTCTTCCCCCTTGATTTTCACCAGCTGATTTCAGGAGATTCTGTGGATGATTCTCGGCGCTGTCTCGACCAGGTAGGAGCTAAACCCTAGCTCTTTCTTTTCATGGTTTCATTTTTCCATTCTGTGCCTATTTCCTTGTTTTCCTGAGCACCTGGGGTTTTGTCAGGGCGCCCTGCCATCAACGCAGGTGGTCCATTCAAAACTTGCGTTGAATGTCAAGCTGCCTTAAGGCAGTTTGACCTTCAACGCAGGTAGAACACTTGCTACCTACGTTGGGCATAGAAAAGAGGTTTTGTTGCACAGTTTTTGATGAAATTTCGCCAGTTTCTCATCAAATCCAGGATCTTACTCATTCTTTTGTTTGATTTGCAGGGATCTTTGAGAAAAATGTCCATTACATGGCGAGAACGAGAACATGAAGAAGAGGACATGATTTCCCTCCATGATCCTGTCACGGTGAATGCGCTGCGGAACTGTGGCCTGCTGAAGTTTTTCCGTATCTCTAGCATGAGAGCACAGATCTCCTTACTGCAGTATATGCTTGATGCTTGGGATCCCATCAACCAAGTATTCCAGATTAGGGGGCAAATCCATCCCCTTGACCATTGTAGACATTTACTTCTTGACTGGGTTGTCAAGGCAGGGTGCCCCCATTTCTTTGTCAGGTTCGGCCCGAGGGAATGACTCCGTGAGAGACTATGTCTGCCAGTATTGCAGGGAAGGTTCCCAGCCGAGCAGAGATGGCAAGGTCGTTATCCGTGAGATTACTGATAGGTCTCTCAGGTCCATTCTGTATACTATTGGTAGGATGGCCGGTAGTGCATCTCTTCATGTTGCCAACAGATCTTATGTGCAGCACGCCTTGGAGTGTCTCCAACCAAAAGTATTCAATTGGTGTGATGCAGTACTTCTTCATATGAAAAGTCAGTTGACCAAGGTAAAGGACGGGAAGCTGAAGAACTTTGGATTTGGTTCTGTTTTGACTGCCTTTGCCTTGGAGAAAATACCACTGATGCAGCCTCAGTATATTGCACTTGACTTGCCTTCTCCGACCGAGCCACGCATGCAGAGATGGGTTGATCACATGTCTAGGCATGCTGGTCAACCTCAGATTACTTTCACTGATACCTTCTTTAGGTGGTTCGAGTGCCAGGAGATGGTCTATTCCGAGTATCCATATGTGGGCATGGATTTCCGAGGTGATCCGGATTTGGTGTTACCAGATGGCGAACAATGGGGCGCTATTGGTAAAATCTCTGACCATATCACTGTTTACTGTTTTTATCCATAATGTTGCTGTGCTTTATTCTGTCAAGACTTTTAATCAAACTCTTGTGTGCATGCAGATGTTGGTCCTGTTCGCCCAGCAGTTCGCCCCAAAGCGCCAGTCGCTGCCCTAGCAGGGGAGCCTGCTGGGAGGGTTATTCTTCGCGACCTTGATGTGGCCGAGACCCTTACAGCTGTGCAGGAGCAGGTTGAGAGCCTTACTCTCAGTATTCCGGATGTACAGATCGACGAGTTACCTTTACAGTTGCAGCGGCATACTACTGGTGTGCCTAGACGATGGACTCGTCTTTTGCGCATGATTGCACAGGTCGTGACGTGCTATCATGAGCATCACTAGGCTAGGGTGCCCCTAGCATTTTTGAGTTTTGGGTCATGCGACCAATTTTGTCTTGGTTACAGAACATTATGTGTAAACGATAAACAACTTTTATATATATATTTTGATTTTCGGGGTTTATTCTGGTTGAGTTATATGATCCACTTGTACAACATTGATGATGCATTTCTTTTTATAAATGTCGCAAATGTCTATCTAACACATAGTTTGCTAATGAGTCGGTTAATGTGTTTAAGTTCCTGGAAATATGTTGGTATTGAATTAAATCAAACTGTCTTTCCAAAATCTTAACCCTTAGAAACATACGATAAATAGCTGGATTGCGGATAGAGTATATACCATTGAGTTGTAGTATCACGAGTTGTGAGTCTAGCCTGACGATTAGTCGGCGTATACCATGGGTGATGGCATCAGAGAGGAGTTCTATCAACGCGCTATACTCAGCGATATTATTCGTTGATTGCCCAATACACACACCTCTGAAACTCACTAACTCGCCGCTTGGATCAAAAATGGCCCAGGCCGCGGAGGACAGGTTCTGCGAACTACGACTTGCTCCGTCAGCATATCCCACACATGTCTTAGAAAGGTTCGACATCTGCAATAAATGTAAAAAGATGGATTACTCGACCAAAACAAACACTTTAGCGAAAACAAAACACAACAAAAGCACACAGGTTACTATTTAAGCATAGTAACGCTTGAGGTACAACCCATTGCGGGGTTGCGCCAGTGGAATTCCGTCATAATCCATTAACTCATAGGCTCCTTTTGCTAACACTCGTTTAACAATATAGGGGCCCATCCATAAAGAATTAAATTTACCTGCTCCCAATTTGTCGGATTCTTGGTCGTAAAGCAAGACCAAGTCACCTTCTGAGAAGACATGGGGTTTGACATTTTTGTCGAACTGCGCCTTGACTCGTTTCTTATGGGCTTCATTAGCCAAAGTGGCATCACGACGGGTTTCATCCAATTGGATTAATTCCAAGAAACGTGCCTCTTCTTCTGAAGTTCCGGGGAGGAGATCAATTGCGAGTTTAAGAGACGAAATTTCACACTGGACCGGTAAGACTGCTTCCAGGCCATATGCCAGTTGGAAAGGTGTGAACCCAGTCGCATTCTTTACCGATGTTAGGTATGCCCACAAGGCTGAGTACAAGATTAGGTGCCACCTTCTTTTGTGAACCCCGATCATCCTTTGCAACATACGCTTCAGGACCTTGTTGATCGCTTCAACTTGTCCGTTGGCTTGCAGATAATACGGGGTAGAGCTGTCGTGAGATAGCCCTAGCTTGGCAGCTAATTCAACCATCATGTGATTGCGAAAATGTGATCCATGATCTGTAACTATAGCCTGTGGTACGCCGAACCTGGCGACTACATGATTGAAAAAGAAAAGGGCAGCTGTTTCACCAGTGTTATCCAATGTAGGCATCGTCTCAGCCCATTTGGTAAAATAGTCAACGGCGACTATAATATACCCATGCCCCCCGGTCGAGGTGGGGTTACATTGCATGAAATCGATGCCCCATTTGGCGAAAGGCCCAACAACAACTATTGGCTGTAAAGGTGCGGGTGGTCTTCTGGTTTTGCTATCAAAAATTTGACAAGCATGGCAACTTCTGACTGCGATTATGCAATCTTTGAACATGGTTGGCCAGAAGTATCCTACTCATAAGATCTTTTGTGCTGTTGCATATCCAGATTGATGCCCCCCACACGCGCCCGAATGACACTCATTCAGGGCTTTTTCGGCCTCCTCATGGGTAAGGCACCTCCTCAGAACTGTATCGATACCACGACGGTAAAGCGTATCACTGACGATCATGTAGTCTTTAGCTTGGTATCGTATACGTTTCTGTTCAGAGTAAGAGGTGTTAGGCCTGAACTTTTGGGTTTGGAGATAAATTATGATATCTCCGTACCACTCATTGCTTGTTGATATCAGAAACAAATTCTCGTCCACGATTGATTCTTCGGATGTTTGACGATGGGAGATCGCACAATAATTCTGCGAAAAATAGAGCTTTCTTTGATTTGGATTTCACGAATTCCAGATCAAACTCTTGAAGGATCGCTATCCATTTTGAATATTTTCCCCCCAGCAACTATCGTGACAGTATATAAGTCATGGGGTTGCAATCTGATAAAATGGTAGTTTTCCGAAAGAGGACATAATGTCAAAATCTTTGAATCGCTTGAACAGCTACAAGCGCTAGTTTTTCAACATAAGAATACTTTCTTTCTATATCATTCAAGTTTTTACTTAAATAATATATAGGATGTTCAATTCCATCGACTTCTTGAACTAAAACCATCGCAATGGTCGTATCCGCTGTAGCCAGATACAGGTTAAAATCTCTTTGATAGTCTGGGGCGTACATTAATGATTCTCTTACTAGAGAATCTTTCAGAGCGTCAAAGGAAGCTTGTGGCACCTGATCCCAGACAAAAGGTACATCCTTTTTCAAAAGACGAGTATAACCTTTAGCAAGTTCTGCGTAATTTGGAATGAACCTCCTCAGAAAGTTTGCTTTCCCTTGGAGTTTCTGAATCTGAAGCAAATTTGAAGGTGGAGGCAAATTAATGATTGCCTGAACCTTGCAAGGGTCGAGACGAATCCCATCCTTAGAGACTACAAAGCCAAGTAAACGACCAGAACCGACGCAAAACACACATTTGTGTGGATTGAGTCTTATCTTGTAGTGTCGGCAACGTAGAAATATCGCTCTTAAATGCTGCGGATGATCAGTCCGCTTTCGCGAATGAGCCGGAAGGTCGTCAAGATATGGTTGAACGATGTTCTTGATGTCATGGAAGGCATAATTCATTGCCCTCTGAAATGTCGCCCCTGCGTTCTTTAAACCAAAGGGTAATTTTCGATAAGAGAATGTGCCCCACGGACAAATAAATGCAGTCTTTGACTGGTCCTGTGGGCGGATATTTATTTGATTATACCCGGAAAATCCATCCATAAATGAAAAGATTTCACATCCGGCGCATTCATCAATTATCTGGTCGATGAAGGGTGTAGGGTAGTTGTCCTTCAGACAAGCTTGGTTTACATCCCTGTAGTCGACACATACTCTAATTGTCCCTTGTTTCTTCATAACAGGGACAATATTCGATACCCAATCGGTTAGAGGAACGGGGTAGATGAAACCAGCATGGAGAAGCTTTTCAACTTCTGCTTTAATGGCAGGGGCTTTCTTGGGGTGCACCTGCCGAAGCCGTTGTCTTACTGGTTTGACATCAGGATACATCTTAATTTCATGTTCAACGATACTCGAGTCAATGCCTGGAATTTCATCATATGAGCAAGCAAAGACATCTCTGAACTCGCGAAAGAGAGCGTTATATATTTCCAGTTCTGAAGGAGAACAACCTTTGCCGACATAAATATTCTCTACAACATTTGTTTTAGTCGAGATATTTATGGCTATATTCTCTTCAATATTGGATAAGTTTCGCTCGGAATCCACCGTATTTACAGTATTTGATAGGAATTCAAAGACTGAAGGGTGATAGAGGTCATGTTGAGTATCTTCTTCATAATCTGGAAGAAGGGAATGATGGTGGGAATCATTCCATGATGTCCCCTCAATCAACATTGATTGTAGGATTCCTTTGTCAGTCCCATGCACTTTCGACCAAGGATCTAATGGGGTATCATATTCTCTAGACCTATCCACCCAAACGCTTGACGAGCGTTGATTTGGGTTCGCCTCCCATGCCTGAAACATTGATTGCTACAATATTTCTATTGGGCTCGGGGGTAAAACCATTGCATGATCCATGTCGTTATTGTCTTATGCGACCTTCGTGGAAGATATCATGTTGTAGGTTGCTACTAATGCTATATCTCCTATATAGATGGGAGGTGGAAGCGTGAAAGTTCCCATCAATGTGGGATCTTTCAGTAGACCTACTCCGAAATCTTGAAGCGAATGGTTGCTTCCATGGATCATGGGAATGCTTCCTGTAACTTGTGAACCATTAGGGAGGAAGTTCTGTTGGTCGACGACCGTAATCCCTCCTTGAAAAGGGAATGCGATCTTCCTAAAATAAGTCGACACGAAAGCTGCCATGGCATATATCCATGGTCTTCCCAGTAGGATGTTATAGTCAAGATTCCCATCGATGACTTCAACATCTATTTCTACTGTTTTTCCGCCTAGTTCGACCTTCAAGTTATTTAGGATGCCATACGGGGTGTACGTCCTTCCGTCGAATGCTTTTAGTGTCGTCGAAGATCGCGACAAGGTTACAGACCCTAAAGTTTTCCAGCAACTCATCGACATGATACATGTAGATGCCCCCTCATCAATAATTGTTCGATGAACAGTTTTGTTGAGGGCTTTCACTTGAATAAGGAAAGCTAGTTGAGCTGGTAACTGAGGATCGTATCCTTTTTGGTCGAAGGATACAAGATTGGAATCCTTAGTATCAACCCCACCAATAGCCGATAACAATGCCTGCCTTTGGGATGGGCAATTTTGTAGTACTTCAAGAGTCGACATAGCGGATGGCGATTGGGCCAAATCTTCCACTATGTTATAATGCTGCGCCGCTCTGGCGCGAGGATTAAATGTCGACTTGTGTACTACTCCCTTTGGCGGCTTTATTGTTAATTCAAGAATGATGGGTGGTACAACTTCTGTCGAAGTTGTTGTCGAACTACTTGGTTGATCTTTACCTTTGTCGTTCGACAGCTGCGGATTCCCGTAATCTTTGTTCCTCGTCGAAATCAAAGCATCATTTTGTTGCTTGGAGATCGACAACATTAGCACTTGCGATGGGGAAGCATTTCCACTATCAACTAGATTTTGACCTGGATTGGGAAACGGATCTGTTAACACAGCTGAGGTTTGCGAACTTTTGAAGAACCTTTTAAGCTCAGCTTTGTACGGACAATCGGATGTCCAATGATCGTCGTCACATATCATGCATGGACTTTTTGGTTTCCCTTTCCTAGGAAGGTTTGAAGAAGCTTTTTCAGGGGATGACTCACCCTGTTTCTTCTTCTTCCCTTTGTTTTGCTTCTTCTTGCTTCCTGGTTGATTGGTTTCTCTGCCTCTATCTCCTGATATGGCATTTACTTCCGAAGCAAGAATTCTTTGCATTTTGATCTGAAATCTTACGGGCTTTCTTAGATGAAGCCTTTGTCGACTTTGTGTTTGTTGTGCCAATCACACCGTTGCCGGCATGAGAGTCACTATTTGATTTAGGAGGAGGAGGAATTGAGAATTCCGGTCTAGGGGCGTCGGGTATTTTGTCGTAGAGCATGCCAGACTGAGTGTATACTAAGTCTAGATATTGTGCACGAGCAATAACTTGCTCCTCTGTTACGACTCCTCCCTTGGCCACATCTTCCGTTATGGCAGGAAGTAACGACTTTATAAACCATTCAGCTAATAGCTAATCGGGAATGTAAGTCTTCACCATCCTGCGACGACGACGCCACTCATGTATATGATCGGATATATGGGTGGCCGTTGTCTACTTGAAGTTGGTTAAGATTTCTGTTCCAGTTTCATACCTTATTGGTAATTGAAAATTGGTTAAGAAAGTCGTGGCTAGGGAGCTGAAATTGTCGAAAGAGGCTCTAGGTAATTCAATATACCATTTAGCCACTAGACCCGTTAACGTCCTCTGAAAAAGGCGAAGCCTTATCGAATCATCGTTCAGGGTGTTTGATGAACACCACAGATGAAATGTCATCACGTGATTCGATGGGTCTTCACCTGGATTTTCGTTGAATTTAGGAATGTCCGATGGAAGTTTGTGAGGAATCACTGGCCACCAAGGGGCATAAGCAATTGGATCATTCGTTAATCGGTGTAAATCCGGTAATTCTAAAGTTGCCACGAATGGTAACTGTTGATTCAGGTTAGGTGAGGCGTACCCAGGATATGATGGAATCGCCTGAGCAGTAGGCCTTTGCATACCAGCATAATGTAATTGATGTTGGTATGACTGATATGGTTGGTGGACTTGACCACTGTAAAGCGGTTGGTTTTGACCGTTTTGAATATACGGTTGTCCACTGTTCGCAAAGATCTGCTGCTCAGAACCTTGGTACACTTGCTGGAATTGTGGTTGTTGGTATTGCACCAGCCACGGTTGTGAAGCCATGTTCTGATGTGCTATACTTACCGACGGACCAAGATGTGGGGTAATTGTACCCGTTTGGACCTGTGTTGCCCCACCAGTTGGCGATTGTGGTTGCGTCACAGGGTCAAGGGGCTATTGCATTACAACCTGAGAAATCTAAGGTTGACATCAAACAGGCATCGTTTGAACTTGTGACACTGTTACAATAGCTGGTGTTGTCGGGATGTTCGACATAGGTACACATTGTTGCATAGAATACACAACTCTTGGCTGTTGGGGTAGCATAGGTACCCAACCACTTGTCATAACTCCAGTATAACCCGAATACTGTTGAGAACTGCCATATGGATATCCTCCCGGAGGGGGTAATGAAAGGGCATACTGCCCCCCATACGGTAGCAATCCGGAACTCAAGGGGATTGTTTGCCCTTGGGGATGGGATGGCCCAAATTGACCTCCATAGGGAGCAATCTGTCGAGTCTCAACATAAGAGTTACCGGATATTATTCTAGAGGAACAAACTGGAACAGACCACACTGTCGAAATAGTCCCTGGGTGGACTTCTTCTAGCGGTTGCGAGCTAGTTGGGACAGATGGTACACCGGCAAACATCGTCGGAGTGACGGCAGGGGGTTTTGCTGTCGCTGTGTCATTCGACACAGTCCTAGATGTCGATGGTTGCTCAGACATTTTGAGTCTATCTAATAGATTGCCAAGCGATTCTACAGGAACTTCCACTGGTGATGGACTAACTTCCGATGTAGAAGGAAATAGAGTGACCCCTACTCCAAAATGGGTTGGAGTACTTGCTTGCAGGTCTTCTACAATTTCCTCTATCGCAATCAAACCAGGTGGAAGAGGAAGACCGTCAGGTCCGTAAAATATTTCTGGTGCCGAAGAAGGGGTTGAATCGACAGCGACAGTTGTTTGAGGAACAAGACTCTCTGGACCGGTTACAGATGGAACCGGTTCAGTAACACAAGTATTTGTTCTCAGACTAGGATCAGCGTCACTGTCCCTCTGTGGCTGTTGAACTTCTTCAATAGAGGCAGGGTTCCTAGAAATGTTTGGAGTAACCGGAATCTCAGATGTTGTCGGAACACTTGTTCTAACTTTGATAGGAGATTTCGAACCGGTTAAACGAGTTCGCTTTGTCCGTACTGTTTTCGATTCTGGAGACAAAGACGGTTGACTCGTAAGCCTCCGCGAATGACGGGGTTTCAATTGACTTTCTTCCACGATTGCGGATTACTCGATCAGCTAAAATACAAAAGGGGAAAGTGTTTTTCCGAATTGAATGAATTTTTTAGACGCTTTAGACACAACTTGCTTTTTCACTTTTAAAGAGTCGAGAAAAAGCTAAAGATGACTCTAGTCTCCTTCGATTTTTTAACGAGCCCGAAGTGACAAATGCTCGGATGGACGTTTTCTGTTATAGAGTCTGAAAAAGGCCAAAAGGAACTGCTCTGGTGTTCTAGGCAGAGGGTGTGCCAAACTTTTCGCAAAACCGCAGAATACTTTTTAAGGTACGGGTGGTCGATCTTCCTGAATGCTGTGTTCAGTGCATTACGATCAGTAGGGCGGTCGACACGGCTTCCTAAGGATAAAGGTTAAATTCCTATAGGGGTCTCCCAATATATACGCGACAGTACGTGGGAGCACAATCCGTACTGGCGCTATCGTCCCTCAGGAGGAATCACCCACCTTCCACGAGATCGACAGTCACCAAGCTTAACGACGCCGGAACACGTCTCTAGCCTAGACCTCTATGTTGTGCATTATGTTGCAAAGCGTTGTTAGGTTCATTCAGTTTATTTTAAGTTGATCTTTTTAGAAGTTTGCCTTTCAGGATCACCACGAGATGTATGGTACAATTCCTAAAAGCAGTCTAAGATGATAAGCAAGCTTTATTATCTTTTCAACTTTGAAAATCCTAGCTACTAAGGGAAAAGAAAGACACCATCTTTTCTCAAAGAGCAATCAACACACTCTAATGCACTGTTCCTAAATCAAGCATGCAAACTTATCAAAATGCAAATGCACAATGCAGGTGTTTGTTTTTCGCTTTCTTAGTATTGATGCCTACAAAGAAAGCTTTTTGTACAACTTTGAATTTGCTTTTAAATGGCAAGTTCAAACAAGTTTACTTTTTTCGAAATCAACAAGGGTAGAAGAGATTACAACACTTTGCGACTTTAGAAATGAATACTTGTTTCGACACTTAAAAGAGACAAACTCAAACCAATAAGCAAAAGCAAATGTATAATCAACTGTAAACAGCCAATGAACTCTCTCCTAAGATCACAGTCAATCAGATCTGAATCAAGGGCTACAGGATGATTATTTCACTCATGCAAAGGAAAACTGTAAATGATGCCACAAACACATAAAAACACTCACAGTCTTTTTGTACAAAAGGAGGCAGAATTTAAGCAGAGAAAAAGAGTTATCAGACTGGTACCTATGCTGGTTAAAGGCTGCAGAAAACAGAGATCAAAACAGGGCAACAGAGAGCAGAGAACCCCAGCTGCACAAGGAAAAATTGGTTCAGCGCAACCTCAACACTGTGGTTTTGACATTCAGCGCAGGTAGCCTTCACGGGACCTGCGTTGAAATGCAGACTGCCTTCACAGCAGTTGCGCTGAAGGAGAAACTCTCATTTCTCACTGGGTTCTGGGTCACAGATTGCTCAAAAATCAACGGTTTCAGGCCAAATCAGAAACACAAGCAAGGTACAATCAAAGGGATGCTTTGAGGGGGTACTAAGATCTATCAAAAAGGATCATCAAATCATTTGTGAGTCCATTGTTCAGATCATAGACAAAATCCAGTGAAGGATCAAGGCAGCGACTGTCTACTTTGCAACTGAGAATAGCAGAAGCAGTTCGATTGTTGCTGCTGAGTCTATGAAACAAACAATGATAGAGACACAAATAAAATGACTAAACAAATCTCCCCAGTGGAGTCACCAATTTGTTGTGGGGAAAAATGCCTATGCAGGACGATCCTATCCACCTAAGGTGTGACAGTGCCTTAGCAACAAACAGAGACAGCTATTCTGGTTTCTTCCTTTATGAAATGCGAAAGAAGAGGGATCAATAGACTTACCGGTGTCTTCTGTTTGTCCCTAGATCCAGATTCTCTTCTCTTTGGGTGTTCACAGCTACTTGCCTCCTCGCTCGCCCAACTTCAATAGATTCCTGCGAGATCACAAGAGAACAGCTACTTGCGACAAGAGAACAGCTACTTGCGACAAGAGAAGAACACAACACAAAGACAGATATTCACATTCATAAATGATTCAGGATTAGAAATAAATCAAATACACTAATGCAATCATACATCAAAGATACATCAGTATATAGGAGAAAACCAAGGTAGCTTTATTAATAAATAACAAGGTTCAGGAAGAGATACAACCCAGAGGGCTCCAATCCAGCATCTCCTTCCCAGCAGAATGGAATTCCTATCTTCACCTCCCTTCAAAGCATTAAGCACCCAATGATTCCAGTCTCAAACCAACAGCAATTCTTTGCAATAACAAAATTCCAGCCTCTAGATCTCATGGAGGAGAGATCCATATATAGATGTTTTGGAGAGAGGATGGGTCAGCTTGAGATCTGACTAGTGTCCTCTCCCTCTGTCAGTTCTTGATTCCACTTGGAGGTTCTTGCTTCCACTTGGAGATTTGGAACCTCTTACTCATCACCAGTCGAATTCCCTGAGGCAAGTGTCATTTTTGAAGCTTCCTGGGTTCTGACACCTTGAGGAATGAGTCTGCCACATGTCCAATCTCGCTCAGCGCAGGTAGCCAGTGTTGGAGTTGACATTTAGCGCAGGTAGCCAGTGGAGCCATTGACATTCAGCGCAGATGGTCAGTGGAGCTGTTGACATGATCCTGAATTGACTTGTTTTTGAGCTGTTTTAGGTGGAGAACTTCTGTGAATTGTTGTGGTTTGTTGGCCTTGTTCCTCTAGGGGTAGGAACAACATGTTTAGGGACTTTGGATCCCTTAGATTATGGACATTTCATGCTCAATGCTGTAAGGCACAAAAATGTCTATAACAATTAATGAATGCAAAAACAACCTAGTATGGGACTATCACATTCCACCTTACCATAGATTGGTTGAGCTAAATCTCTCTTCATCCAATCACGCCTGTGACATATTCCAAGCATGAATGTGGGGCTCAAACCAAAAGAACCAAATAAGGCGTCCCGAGGCTAAACCACCTCAATCTCATCAATAGAAACTAGGCTTTACTACAATCCACATCAGATCACTAGGCCAAAACAATAAACATGTAATAATCAAATTTATCATGATCTCCACTAGATCACTAGGACAAAACAAGAATGGATGCTACCAAATTTCTCCACCTACATCATGAGGAATTTTCCTGTCTCCCAGTCTTTAGGCTTAAACACAATCCACACTGGATCATTATGCCCTAACCAAGACTCCACTCTACAACCTTTACCGTATATCCCATCCCAAGATTACTAGGCATGATGGAAACTACCCACCTCTATACTTTATCATATATCCTACCATTCACCAGTCGAGGATTCCTGGGCCCACCGAGGCTACAAAAAATACGGCTTTACCACAACCCATAGTTTGATGTAGGGGTTACTAGGACATGTGTTCTTTTATTTAGAGATCCACCTCACTCAGATTCAAATCCATCTACCAATCGATCTCAACCAAAACATGAGAACCCCATCACACCATGGTTATATCGAAATGGAAAGGCTTGGTTGAAAAATATTTTCACACCTAGAAAAACCAATGCCAACAAAAAAAATAGAACCAAGAACACACATGCAACCCAATGCATGCCAAATATAGCAAGGAAACGCACATACAAAATGATACTTACAAAGAATCATGTTGGAGCTGCTTGATCCTGCTCTTCCGTGCTTGATATCTGCTTCCTCTTTGCTTCCTTTTTCTTTCTTGATCCAATGATGAAATTCTCCAATAAAAATCTAGGTGTCTAAGAGTGAGTGAGAGAGAGAGAGAGAGAGAATAATGGGAGAGCTCCAAAACTGAGCTGACAAAAGATTACATTAACCAAGCTTGAGAAAAAGATTTCCAACTGATCCTTAGAAGAGTTTTTATCAATGAGTCTTCTATTTTCTTCATTTTACATTATTTTCCTTTAATTTCCTCTTCACATGTGACTTGTGACCTTTCACCTTCCTTTTCTCCTAATTTCCATTATTTTCATAAATAAAATGTCAATTAATGCCACTATTCCTTTCCAAATTCCTTAGCCATTTCCTTTGCCAATTTTCTTAGCCATAATAAACCGAATGAAAGCCCACTAGGATTTTGTTTCCCACCATTCAACTTGGAATACGTGTCCCGTGACTATGGTGTTATATATTTTTACATCAATTTTTAACCAAGGCTATTATAGTGGCACCCTCTGGTTGGCCCACGTGGTGACCTATGATTGGTCCAACACATCAACCGTACACCCATTCATTGTGTGCGATGTACCCTCATATTACTGGTTCACCTATGATCTGTACATCCCAAAAATATGATGTCATCATAATGACATAATCATATGGACTACCACATGGCATTCATACACTACCTGGTCAACCCTGCAGGTTGACTTATTAGTTTTTTGCCAAAAAAAATTAGAATGCAATAAATTCCACATACGATGTCGGATTGAGGCAATTCAAGCATTGTTGGAATTAGAATGATGAGATCTATGATTTGGTGCCAGTTTCAAGAGATTTTGAACACTTTCATTGTTTAGCTCATTTTTATCCCCTGGATCATTCCTTCCCATTAGAATCTTTTAGACCACCAAAATTATTTTTTTACTCAGAAAGTAAGTGAGGGTATAACTCCCTCACTTTCTTGATCTCTATCCACCTTTATTTGCTTCGATTAGTACCTTTGAGCCCCACTCGAGGATACTCCACATTGCCTCTGCGTGAATTTCTTATTCTTTTGTCAAGAAATGAGTCTTCTTAGAACTCATTTAAATATTCACGAGAAAATTATTTTATAGATGGAATTTTAACATTCTCTTATTGATCGAAAATCATAGAAAGCTCATACAATCTCAAATTTTCCAAATTCAAAATAGAATAAATTTTCATGTAAGGTGGAAAATCTAATCAGTAAGTGTTCATGTTACCAATCTTCTCCAAGATTTTGAAAGGACCATATCTAATTGGATTGAGATTTTTACCTTCACCTTCCAGTCTTTCCTTGCTGATATACAACCAAACTTGATCTCCCATTTGGAAAGCGTGATCAACCCAATACTTATCATGTCTTGCTTTGTACTTAGGTTGGCTTTTCTCCACTTGTTCTTGTACCCTTTGATGCACTAGATAAATTTGTTCAATGAAATCCTTGGCTTTGTCCACATCATTATGTCCATCTACTACAATATCTTCAGAAAAGATGAAATCCAAAGAAGGGTTTGGCAAATAACCCAAACGATATTCAAATGGAGATGTTTGTGTAGATTAATGTTTGGCATAATTGTAGGAATGTTGGATGTAATTCAAATGCTCATCCCAATGTTTAGGATGCTTACCACAATATGCTTGAAGGTGATGCACTAATTATATATTTACTACTTTTGTCTGGCCATCGGTTTATGGATGAAATGTTGTGCTATTCTTCAATTTTGTGTCCATGAGATCGCATTAACTTGACCAAAATATCCTGATAAATCGATAATCTCAATCAGAAATAATCAAATTAGGTAACCCAAAATGAACCCATACATTTTGGAAGAACATATTTGTGGTTTGTTCAGATGTAACCTATTTCTTACATGGCATAAACACACACATTTTTCTGAAATGGTCCATTACAACATATAAATAATCATGCCCTGTTCTAGACATTGGTAGCCCCCCAACAAAATCCATAGAAATATTTTCCCAATGATGAGAAGGGATATGAAGTGGAGTGTACAAACCCAATTTCCTATTTCTTGGCTTGCTAGTAGAACACATAGAACATCCCTTTACATATGTTGATATAGTTCTATTCACATGAGGCCAATAACAATATCTTTGTAATTGAGAAATTGTTTTGCCTACACCAAAATGGATAGAGATAACATAAGTGTGGGATTCCCTTATGAAATTGACTCATTCACCATGTGGAACACATAACTTGCCAAATATGATATTACAACTTGTTATGAACATGATAATCCAACTCTTCAATATGATTGCCTTGATTCAATGTCACATAAACATCTTTAAAATATTCATCTTGAGCATATTGTTCAATATAAATTTCATTCATTCATGATTTATGATTAATAATAATAGATGCATTAACAATAGGTTTTGACAACATATTTTCAACTTCGTTTTATATAAAAAAAATTATATTTTATTACCAAATGAAATTTCTCTAGGAATCCCATGCATCTGAAATTTCCAGCTTCTTGTAGCTTGGTTTGTGATTTTAAATATTGCAAAGGTTATTGGTCAATATGAATAATTGTTTCTTTACCCATCAAATAGTTCTTCCATTTCTTCATGCTTTGTACCAAATCATACAACTCTTTATCATAAGCTGACTAATTAATTACTACATTGGAAAAGGTTTCAGAATGATAACATATTGGCTTACCATGTTGCATCAAAACTACTCCCATAGCATATTTGCTTGCATCAGTTTGAATTTCAAATGGATGCTTAAGATTTTGAAGAGATAGAACTAGAGTTGTACTAATTTTATCTTTCAAAGTGTTGAAGGTTTTCTACTACTTGCCTCCCCACTGAAATACCTGCTTCACACTTATGAAACCACGTAATGGTGCTCCAATGAATGAGAAGTTAGCAATAAATTTTTGCCAATATTGAGTTGCTCCCAAAAAGCTCCTAACTTCTGTTACATTGTTGGGTTTAGGCCAATTCATAATAACATAAAATTTGGTGGGAGAAGTCTTCAATTCACCACATCCTACAATATGACCCAAATAAACCAAAGAGATTTTCCCAAATTCACATTTAGACATCTTCAAATACAACTTTTCCTTTTTCAAGAAATATACAACTTTTTTTACGTGCTTGACATGCTCTTCATGAGTCTTACTGAAAATAAAAATATCATCAAGTAGAATATGAAAAAATGATCAAGGAATGGTCACAATACATCATTCAAAACTCTCATGAATGTGGCAGGTTCATTGCAAAGCTGAAACGGCATAAATAATCATTAAAACAAACTGTGTTTTGTCTTGAAATCATTTTTCCAAATATCATCTTCAACAATCCTTACCTGATGATAACCACTTCTCAAATCTAACTTAGTAAAATAAAAAACTTCTTTTAATTTATCTAATACATCATCAATGCAAGGAAGAGCATGGTGATTATTTACCGTGATCCTGTTCAAAGCTCGGACATTCACATACATGAACCATGTGCAATCTTTCATTGGAACCAAAACATTAAGAGACCCACAAGGAGATGTACGAGGTCTGATGACCCCTTTGTGAAACAAATATTGAATTTTCTTCTTTATTTCTGCATTCTATAAAACTGACATTATACACATGCCAATATTTAGAAGTGGTGCATTCTACTGCAATTGAATCTCAAGTTGGATTACAATTTTTGGAGGTAAACCTTCATGTTCCTAAAAAATATTTTCATAAGTGTTAACAACTTCAACCAATTCATACTTGAGTTTTGAATCAAATCTTGTGATTTAGATTCAACGGTATCTTTAACTTTAATAATCAACACCATAAAAATTTTACTAGCATTCACAAGTATTTTCAGTTGGCCAACACTAATAAGAGATAAGTTCATCTTCTTGCGATGTGCTCTAACAATATACTCAACTCCATATTTAAAAAGATGATATTCTCTCTCATCATGATTGGATATGGCTTTTCAGTCATATAAGTATGGACTCCCTAAAACAATCCTGCAAATATTAAGTGGTACAACATCAAGCTATACCTCATCTATAAAATTAGTTGTGATGGAAATTTTGAGTTTACATTTTCTTGTCACTTGTAATTGGGCATCATCACATAGCCAACCTAAAGAGTAAGTTTTTTCATGATGTTAGTTTCTAAATTAATTTTCTTGACAATTTCTTTAGGGATAAGATTTACTTGAGATCAATCATTAAATAATGTATCAACCTTTGTATGTTTTGTAATGACCTTGATATGGAAAATATCACTTATTTCTTATCATTTTGAGATTTACTAGTCTTACTAGAATAACTAGTACTTTCATTAGAAGTTATACCCTTCATTCCCATGGTTGTGATTTTGGTTTCATCACCAAAATCAGATCCTAGATCTTGTTGAGTTGTAGCAGCAATATATTGGTTCCCCTTGTTATTGAACTTCTTTGGTCTCAATTCTGGATGTGATTTCCATAATGGTCTTCATCATGGCCATATTTTGAAAAATGATTACATGTAAGTTTCTCTCCCTCTTTATTGATAGTAGCATTACTCTTTCCTTTATCTTTAAACTTCCCCTTTCCTTTGTCTCCAAATTTAAAATGTTTCTTGCTGTACTCTTGAGGAACATTCTTGCCTCTTGATTCTAAATGAGTTTTCTGAACACATACTTCATCTAGATTGGTGGGATTAAAAATAAGTATATTATGCCTAAAATAACTATGTAATCCACCTATATACTTAAGGAGAGTATATTGTGAAGGAAAATCAACACACAAGATTAAATATCTTCTTCCAAATTCTTCCGTGAAACTTTTGACAATCTGACCTTTAGCTTGTCTAAAGTTTTTCCAATCCATAATTTATTTTTTCTTGTAAGATAATGGATAAAAATTCCTTCTTAATGCAACTATAAAATCATTCCAAGAAGAGATAATTTTACCACTTTTCTTCAAATCTTCTTGATTTCTAACTGTTATAGACATTTTTGGGCACTGCAACCCCAAGCATAAATGTCCATAAACTAAGGGCTCCTAAGTCCCTAAAGGTGTTGTTCCAACCCCTGAAAGAACAAGGTCAACTGATTACAGCTTCTCCCAGAAGTTCTCCATGAAAAACCACTCAGGGCTGGTCAAAACTGGACCATTTCACCTGCTCCATAGGCAAAGTGCATTGCATCCCACCTAAGTTTCAAAGGTAGCTACCAGCCTTAGTGGGATTAGAAGCTTTGTATAGACACTATTCTCGGTAATAAACAAACTTAAAACTACTTTCGTTTTCCTTTATGAGAGATAGATGAGAGAAGAATAAAGGAGACCAACCTCTGTCTTGCGCTTGGTTCCTTGCTCGATTCGTCTCTCTTCTGATAGTCCTTTGCTACTTGCTTTCTTGTGTACCCAGCTTCATAGAGTACCTGTAGAATCAAAGTAGCATAACACTATACGAGAACATAGATCTATTATCATAAACAATATAGGATCAGATGTAAATTGACCATACAAATGTATAAAACATAAATCAGACAAGAATATGGAGGAAAATTTGAATAGCTTTATTGATAATCAAGAAAGAGCCAAGAGAATTACAACCAATTGTTCTGACCCAACATCATCCTCTTAGCAAGAAGCCCTTCTTCACCTCATGAAAAGCTTAGATCACCCAACACTATGATATTGCACCAAGAAACCAGTAGAACTTCCTTACAAGATACAAAATTCCAGCCTCTGGATCTCTGGGATGAGGGATCCATATATAGATGTCAGCAAGGGAGGTGAGTCAGCTTTTGAGATTTGATTAGCGTCTCCCCTCTAATAGTTCTTGATTCCACTTGGAGATTGATGATCTCTTACTCATTCCTGGTCGAATTCAGAGAGGCAAGTGTCACATGAGAAGTTTCTGGAAGATTCCATGCTTCTCCACCTTGTGGATTGACGCTGCCATTTGTCCCTTCTCACCCATCGCACCCCATAGAAGGGATTTTTGACATGCAACACACCTACTGTGTGTATTTAGGTGGGATGCAACACACTTTGCCTATGGAGCAAGTGAAATGGTCCAGTTTTGACCAGCTCTAAGTGGTTTTTCATGGAGAACTTCTTGGAGAGGCTATAATCAGTTGACCTTGTTCTTTTATGGGTTGGAACAACACCTTTATGGACTTAGGAGCCCTTGGTTTATGGACATTTATGCTTGGGGTTGTAGTGCCCAAAAATGTCTATAACAGTTTCCCCCTAAAGCATGAGGTCGTTAATCTTTTTGATGTCAGGTGAAATGCTTTATCATGAGGATACAAAGTTCTTTCAAGCTGGAAGGAGACCTGTAATAAGAGACAATACAATACATTATCTTCATAATATTTTCATGATCTAGCTAAGGCAGGCATTCCCATGCTCAGCTTTATAAATTCATTTTTCATGTACATGAGATAGACAATTGTCTGAGTGTAGAATGATGATTCTGGTAGAGCCATCATCCCTTAGATTGGATGATTATCTTTGCAGCAATGATGTACATTTGATGTCTTTATTTTCCTGAACATATATCGCAACCTAGATGGATGAAACTAGATCTGGGGTCTTCAATCTCGTTCGATCTTCACTCAAAGTACAAGTCGATTCATGTGAGAGATGTTCTGGAGTCAAACATGGAAAGACATTGCCTGATTACCAGCCAATGATGTAAGCCGTTAACAGGCGCGAGAGGAATCACTGATAATGATGATGATCCTCAAGGTACTACAGTACAATTTACGTGGTGTGAATAAAGGACTTGGCATCTAACACCACGGAAAATCTTTCGGTCGAAGGCCATTGATGTAAACCTGTCACCGGAAGTGAGAAACTTGCCATTGAGGCACGCAAGCTTCAAAGTACTGAAAGGGTTGTTCCTAGATCGACTTCTTGGATAATGAGCTGATGTCGACAAGAAGTGATCTGTCATAGGAGGGCCTTAATGAATCCCACATCAATGACACGGAACGGATCAAATGATTTTAATGGAGGTGAAAATGATCTGGTGATATAAGGTTTAGGGTGGCGGTCATGAAAGAATGGAGCGTAAATGTATTGCAGTGGGTGAGACACAGGTGAATTCTCTGAGTGACTTCTCTTGAACATATCGGTGACACTGACATGATGGATTGATAGCATTAACCAAATGTGGACGGTGTGATGGAACCACGGTGATGTGACGAGTGAATGGAACAACCCAACCGGACTTGGACGCAGAGTGAAAGTGTCATGTTCAAGAGTGACTTACTACCAACAAAGTTTCTTCAAGTTTTCTTCCCAATTTTTCCCCAGTTATTGCTAACCAGTACCTCTTTATTTTTTTCAACCTTGAGGAGGATAACATATGCTTGTTCTATAATTTTCCCTTCAGGCAAAACCATCGCTATGTTTTAACGAGCCTAGCGATAGTGAAACTCGTTCTTGTCAGTTATGGACAAGTTTGTCGCTATTAGGTTTTAACGAGTTTAACGACAAAGATAACTCGGTCCTTTTAAATTTTAGAGAGTCTGAAAAAGGGACGTAAAGGAAACTCCAAAAAATCCTTTTTCGTCATCTAATCCCTTAAGTCCGAAAAGGTGTAAAATAATACAGAAGGGATGAATTTTCGGTACTTTTAACGAGCCGAACAAAACAAGCGCTCGATATTTTTGTGTAATAACCCCTCAGGTCCAAAAAGATTAAAATCTAAAGGAGGGATAACACTTCCAATCACTTTAACGAGCTGGAGAGGCCAATGGCTCGGCAATCTTTTCATATTTTATGAGTCAGTTGAAAAGAGCTTAAAGGAGACTCGTCTTTGAGTAACGAGTGATAAATTTGGGTAGCAGCTGATTCCCGGTAAGGTTTGGAATTTTCCAATCACGGCAGTGTTACAAGGACGGCTAACAGGATCACTCTCCGTAGCTATTCCTCAAAAGGGGTAAACAATCAAGTGGAGGTGAATGATCGGCCAATACAGAGTGGAGGTGATGATGAGAACACGACCAAGGCTTCAAAGGCTGAAGTACTACATTCACGATGGTTATTTACCAGAAATTGGTTCATTTTTTATTTTAAAATGAGCTTAAACACTGGGGGAAACACTTTCTCATTGCTTATGTTTATTTTTTAACGAGCATGAAGTCCGCGTTAAAACTGCTCGAGGCGGGTTTATTTTTTAACGAGCTTGAACCCTGCAGTAACACTGCTCATGATAAGTTTGCATGCCCCCAGCATAATAACGCAAATCGAGGTGCATGCCCCCCAAGCTTCATTGCATTCAACTCGGTGGTTGGAATGAAGGTTTACCTTTGAGATTTGGAAAGGGATTTGTTTCATTTTTTAATGAGGTTGACATAGTAAAATAACTATCCTCATGACTCCTTGTTTCATTTTTAAACGAGGTCGACATAAGATAAGAACCGTCCTCAGAATCCACCATATTTACAGTATTTGATAGAAAATCAAAAACTGAAGGATGATTAAGGTCATTGGAATAATCTTCATTGTAATCCGGGAGATGGGAACGATGGTGGTAATCTTCCCATGGTGCCTCCCCTAACATCGTTGACTGAATGATTCCTTTGTCTGTAGAATGTACATGCGACAAAGGATTTGAAGAGGTACCATATTCCTTAGACCTATCTATCCAAACACTCGATGAGCATCAATTTGGGTTTGCCCCCCAGGCAAAGAAAATTGATTGCTACAATATTTCTAAAATGGCAATGATCCATGTTGACAAAATGTTTAGGAATCTTCTGAATCCATTAGATATAGAAGATTTCATATTGAAGGTTTCCACTGTGGCCACTTCCGCCAGATTACTCGGAGGCGGTAGGGAAAAAGTACCCATTAAGGCAGGGTCTTTTAGGGGACCTACTCCGATATTTTGAGGCGAATGATTGCTTCCATGGATCATTGGAATGCTTCCCATAACTTGTAAACTGTTGGGGAGAAATGTTTGTTGGTCGACGATTGTAATTCCTCCTTGAAAGGGAAATGCAATCTTCATAATGTAGGTCGACACAACTGCAGCCATGGCATATATCCAGGGCCTTCCCAGTAGGATGTTGTAATCGAGGTTTCCATCGATTACTTCAACATCAATTTCTACTGTTTTGCCCCCTAGTTCAACTTGCAAGTTACTTAAAATCCCGTATGGAGTGTATGATCATCCATCAAATGCTTTTAACATTGTTGATGATCGCGACAAGGGTGGTGAGCCTAAATTTTTCCAGCAACTCATTGACATAATACATGTAGATTCCCCCTCATCAATAATTATTCGATGAATAGTTTTATTGAGGGCTTTCACTTGAATAAGGAAAGCTAGTTGAGCTGGTAACCGAGGGTCATATCCTTTGTGATTAAAGGATACAAGATTGGAATCCATTGGGTCAATCCCACCTATTATTGATAATAGATCCTGCTTTTGGGAGAGGCAATTTTGTAGTACCTCAAGTGTCGACATAGCGGATGGCGATTGGGCTACGTCCTCTACTATATTATAATTCCATGATACTTTTGCACGAGGTGTTATCACTCAGGTTGTCCTTAAGCTCCAGAAAAGGATACGGCCGAGGTAACCACAGACCAACTTTGGACTGCAGGTTCTAGCCCACCTGTAATCAGAGAGGGCTCTCTCTTTCAGATTTTAGCTTTGTTGAAAAGGATCTTAGGCTAGTTATTGAGTTCAGGGGTTTTTGTTTTGATTTTGGTGGGATAATTGATGTTCTTAGGTAGAGAGGTAGAGCATAGTCTGAAAGTTTCAAACCATTTGGCGTGGAGTCGGAAAGGAGGACTACTGGTGCATTTTCTTGGTCCCAAGAGAGAAAATGGAGCAAGGTAGCTGCAAATGAAACAATGTTTCAGGTTTAAAGGATGGGATGAATGCTAAGTAATGAGGGGCAGTTAAGAATCTCTCAGTCAGCTTAACAGGGGTAGATAATAGAGCTCTACCTAGGGGCAGTAAAGAATCCCTAGATAATCGGCACACACAGGTGAATCCGGGTAAATATGAGCCAGAAGGAATTCATATTCATTACCAATTCATTCAGAGGAAAACATAAAGAAACAATAGAAATTGAGCATAGAGTGTATTTAAACAAATTCGAAGCTAATCTTTCTTTCTTCTATTTAGATAATGGTAAACAGTAAACAGAGGTAAGAAGAACTTATTGAATCAGGTTGCAGCACATGAATTCCATCTTCAGTCTCCAGAAAAACATTAATAACACATCAAACAGTCTCTTCTCAGAAATTTCGGCAATCTTTGATTACAGAACCAATTTCAGGTATACAGTGTGAGTCTCTAGTGAAAAATACCAATTTTCCAACCCTTGAAATAATGCTGAGGGCGGTATATATAGGGAAAACTCTGTACAATTTGTTCATTACATCTTGACCTAAACAGGTCATAAAGAATAATTAGTCTGACCTAATCCTATCTGAAATAAATGCATGAAAATATCTTTGGCTGCGCTGAGGGCTGCCGTATCAAACTGAAGTGAATGTGCTTGTCCTCGGTGGCTTGGTGTAGTTTCCTCTGCAATAACTGTGCATGGGTCTCTGCTCCGTTGTAGTTTGGTGGCCTTAAATGCTTCAACTGTGATTTGAGAGCTGGGATGGGCTTTCACAACCTGATTTGACTTTGTTGGCGGCCATTAAATGTTAACCTGCTTTGGGAACTGAAGGTTTCCATTAAACAATTTAACTGGTACACTTTGCTGCTTTTCTTTCCTCTGATACTTTCTGACAAATGAATTGGGTTGCTTTTCTCCTTTACTATGGGTCTAATCACAAGTTAATGGTCGTTGTTCGGCCTCTGTTTCCTCTAGAACTGTCTTCTGCTCCTTTCTGCATGCTTCACAAAGAAAAATGGGTCATTCGGCGCCTTTCGGGCTTGCAGGGGGCTGCGCGATGAAACGATTCCCCATTTTGGCCTAATTTATCCAGCGATGCATGATTTGTGCTACGTGCAAATCACGCATCAAAAACTGCCTGATAACTGTGATCTGAAAAGATATAAGACTTTAAAACACAAGATTGATCATGAATCATCATTCTGCAACCTCACAACTAGCTACCCGGCCTACCTTCCTAACATTTTTTCTTCTTTTTGGGTGGGTGCACTTAGACTTGCAGACCCTGATTTACAATTTTTCTTTTGAATGCTTTCCTATCTAAATCTACACTTATTTCTGCCAAGGGCCCAGATTAAGCGGTTGGGTCCTTGTGATTCTCTACCTATCTACAAATCTGCCAAGATTAAACTGTTTGGATAGATACATTCTCTATATTCTAAACAGGAAATTGAAACCTAGGGAGACCAAGATTAGACTGTTTGAATCTCCCTTTAAATACTCTTCAAAACTGGAACAACTCATCAAAATTGGAATACAGCAATGCCATTTGGACTAGCACAGTTCATGGCATCTTGTGCAAATATGGAACACTGCAGCCTGCAAAGTATGACATATTTGGCATGTAAAAATGTCAATCATGAAAGATGAAACCCTGTTGCAACAGGAGGCTAACAATGGCTCCACTTGGGGATGGTTTTTCCTTGTGAAAAGCCAAGAATAGCAGGTCAGACTGCCTTGATTTTTCTATTTGTTGCTGTAGGCTGGAAAACACTTCTTTGTTGTGGCTACTAAAAATGTGAAACTTTGAAATCTGAAACATTCTCTCCTCAACTGAGTTACTGTGAACTGTATAGCATCGCTTGCTTTCTTCTGCGTGCTTGATAACTATGTACAATGCTGCTGGAACATGCCTTTGACTGCAAATATTTCTTTTCTACCGTGAATTGCTTGTAATGTGACAATTTTCCTCTTGCTGTTTTGTTTGAAATTGGTGTAGAGACAAAGCCTTTAAAACTGGAATACTCGCATTGGCTGTGTCTTCATAAAATTCACTACTGTTCCTTAAGCAAACAGTTTGCTTACACAAAATAAAAACAGAATGCTAATATATACAAATATTACTGTACAAATATATATACAAGGCTGCATTATGTCCCTTAAAAGGGGTCATGGTAATGTTTCAGCATACGGCCATTAACAGGGCCTTCTTCAACAGTGCTGTCCTCTATAGACCTGAGAAAGTATGTGTTATTTCCCTGAACAACAAAGACAACAAATGGCCCTTTCCATAAAAAATCAAACTTAGCATGTTTGCCCTTGTCTTCTCTTCGTGAGTCCCACCTTAGAACTTTGTCACCAATACTGAAATCCTCAGCTTTAGCTCTCTTATCAAACATCTTTTTAAGCTTTTCTTGCAAAATTTGAGCTCTTTCGTAAACTTGTTCTTTGGTTTGCTGAAGATGAATTGTCTGATTGATACTTCTTTGAATGTCATTTGGTTCAGCCTGAATCTCCTGTAACAGCTTGATAGTAGGAATGCCCAAGGATGAAAGAAATCTAGCCTCCATGCCGTATACCAGCTCATAAGGGCTCATCCCAATTGATCTTTTACTCGAAAGTTTGTCTGCCCATAGGGCATTCACCAACTTTTTGTGCCAGTTCTTCTTGTTTTCTTCCAGCACTTTCTTTATAATGTTGATGAGGCTTTTGTTAGATGATTCGGCCAAGCCATTACCTTGAGGGTAATAAGCTGTAGAGTGGTCCAGGGGGATATAAAACTTATGGCAGAAACTGATCATCTTTTTGGATTAAAAGGTAGTGGCATTATCAGTGATGATTTTCTCAGGGCAGGCAAATCTAGAAAGGATATTGCACTCAAGGAATTGGATAATGATAGTGTCATTGGCTTGTCTACAGGGAATGGCTTCAACCCACTTAGTGAAATAGTCGGTGGCTGTTAGGATCCATTTGTGTTGGCCTGAGGAAGAGGGATGGATTTCTCCAATGAAGTCAAGACCCCATTGTTGAAAAGGTTGTTCAGTTGAGATGGGTTTAAGGGGCAGGGGTAACAGCTTTCTCTTGCCCTCAAAAATTTGGCATTTGTGACATGACATGGAAAACTTCTTTATATCTGCAAAAAGAGTGGGCCAATAGAAACCAACCCTTAAAATTTTATCAGCAGTGGGCTTCCAATATAGATGTCCTCCACAGTCACCTACATGGAATTATTTCATGACATTGTTAGTTTCATTCATGGTTAAACAATTAAGCAATATACCTTCATGATTTCTCCAAAATAATGCACCATCTATAACACAAAACTTTAGAGCCTTCATTTTCAAGAATCTTTTCTTGGTCCTGGACAATCCTGGGGGAGCACACAGGTTTAACAATACAAAGCATATATCAGCGTACCAGGGGCATTGCAGAAATATTTCACTGATCTGTGGAGTCGCCAGCTCCTGTTCATTGTCCAGCTGGTTAATGTCTAAGGCTTGAAAGTTTGTTTCGGACATCAGTTTAGCTAAACCTTGTCCCTTTATCAGCTTGGTTGGTTTTATTTCTATGTCATACTCAAGGATGCTTGCAATCCACTTGCCTCTTTTGCCTTCTAATCCTTCTTGTGTCAATATGTCTTTTACAGCAGCGTGTGGAACATAGGTAATGACGTGTGAATACAGTATGTACACTCTAAAATCCTTGATGTCCTTAACAAGTGCGTAGGCCTGCTTTTCCATTATTGGATACTTCAAAGGGGCGTCTCTTAAGGCTCGGCTAAAAAAGGTGATTGGCTTTTCAGCTCGCTGTTCATTCTTTTGCAAAAGGACAACGGCTATTGTGTGATCAGATGCAAACGAAATTATGATAAAATGTCTGTCAAACTGTGGGCTAGTGAGGATAGGGGTTTGGGTTAATGTAGTTTTGATACTTTCAAATGCTTGCTTGGTTTCCAGGGACCATCTTACCTCGGCATCCTTCTTTAACATGTTGCTTAACAGTCGTATTAGTTCAGCTAGATTTGGAATAAATCTTCTTAGGAAGTTTATTTTCCCAAGGAATGCTTGTAGCTCTTTAATGTTTCTTGGAAATGGAATTTGGAGGATGGCTTGTATTCTTTCGAGATCAATTCTAATCCCATCTTTTGATATGATGTGGCCAAGTAACTTGCCTTCTTCTAGGTCAAATAGGGATTTCTTGGGATTCAAGGAAATGCCATATTTCCTACATGTCATGAAAATTTGCCTAAGATGCTTGAGGTGTTCTTCATCAAATTTGGAAAATGGGGTTAAGTCATCTAGGTAGACAACTAGGAAATCATGTATTTCCTTGGCAAAAGTAATATCCATTGCTCTTTGAAATGTGGCACCAACGTTTTTAAGTTTGAATGGCATCTTCACATACTTAAATGTTCCCCACGGTGTGGTAAAGGCAGTTTTGTCTTGGTCGTCCGGGTGAACAAGTATTTGGTTGAAACTTGAAAATCCATCTAGCAAAGAGATTCTAGATGATCCCACTACTCTTTGTAGGATGTGATCCATTTTGGGCAAAGGATAGTGGTCTTTTAAGGAGACTTGGTTTAAATTTCTGAGATCTACACAAAGTCTGATTTCACCTGTCTTTTTTCTTGTAGGAACAAGATTGGACACCCACTCGGAAAATCTGATGGGTGCTATTATGCCTGCTTCAAACATCCTCTTTACTTCCTTCTCAATCGGGGGAAGAAGCATAGGGTTAATTCTTCTAAGTTTCTGCTTGAAGGGTTTCTAGTTTGGTTTTAAGGGAATTGTGTGTTGGATCACCGAGGTGTCATAGGATTTCAAATCCTCATAACTCCAAGCGAATACATCTTGGAACTCTTTGAATAAATCAATGTACTTGGGCTTTTGATCAAGAGGCAAATTTTTGGACAGTTTGATCATTTTTGGATTTTCTGTTGTCCCAATGCTGTGTTCTTCTCTATTAGTGTTTATTGGCTGCAATTTTGGCTTTCTGGGCACATCATTGGCATCAAACATGTCTTCTAGTGGGGTCAGGCCAGCAGGCAGAAAAATATCTTTTAGCTCAATGATTTCTGCCTCTGTTTTGTCTGTTTCTTCCAAGTGCATCTGTTTCAGCTGCTGAATGTTTTCTTTGTCAAAAACCATCGAGTTTAGGATTTTTTTGGCTGTTGTAGCAGTTACAGCCTGCTGATTTTCAGTTGCTTGCTGTTTTGAATCTGTCATAGCATCCATATCTATGTTAATATTTGAAAATTCATGCTTGAGGGTAAGGAAATTATTAATTTGGGCATCATTTTCGAACACTTGCCAATGTTTAATGTTATTCGGGGCAGCGGGCCTATGTTTTATTTCCGCTGTGAAGTGGTGGTTTGGGTCAAAGGGAAGCTTACATGTACTTGCAAAAGTGGCTAGGTTGTGAGCGTGAATGTTGTGATTTCTTGAGATCTTGTCAAGCTTGAATTTAGTGAATGCATTGAGTATATTAGTGGCAGCAGTCCTATAGGCTCTCATTCTATTGTCATTTGTAACAAAATTACCTTTCATCTGTTGTATGATTAAATCAGAGTCACCTAGGATAGACACCTTTTTAGCTCCTAGAGATTTGAGGAGTTTAAGGCCTAACAGCAGAGCCTCATACTCTGCCATGTTGTTGGTGCATTTGAAATTCAGTCTGTAGGCATGGCCTTGTGCATGGTTGTTATATGTGTTGTGAATCCAAACACCTGCCCCTGCCCCTAACTTGTTGACAGAGCCGTCAAACTCTAAGTACCATGTGGTTTCTTGCTTTTGGTTAGTGCTAAGAGTTTCAGCCATTCTTGCAGCGGGCAGATTTGAGGTTTCTATTTGAGGAGGTTCTTCTTGTATGCTGGTTGCATTATCTGTTGTGACAGTCTCATGGGTGCATGTAATCGATTCTTGATTAATGTGCGTTTGTTGTTCTAGAGCCAAAGGCTCATCCTCAGTTGGAGAATTTGTGTCATCATTAAACAAAATAAAGGAATCCATGTCAGAATGTATTGAGTAAATGGGAAAATTTTCAGGCTTGCTCTCACTACTCACCACATATTTCATCAGCGTTTCTCTGTACAGTCTCTTTGGTTTCCCAAAGACATAAATGGTGGCATAGGAGAGGTCAAGTTGAAGGGATCCTTGCAGCTTTGCTTCCCATGATCTTGATAGGAGCATACCGTACTTTGATGGGATGTCAGCCACCACCACATCCATGAGGATGGTTTTGTTGGGATATTGGACTAAGGAGACACACAAGTCTTTGATGAGGCTAAACATTTCACTTGACTTGAGTCAAATGAGTATAAATCTTTGTAAGGTCTTGTGATATCGAGGTTCAGTTTATCCATGACTGCCTTGGGCATAAGGTTGTGTGAGGCTCCTGAGTCAAACATAGCGTTGTGAAAAACTTTGTCATGTATATGCAAACTGACATAAAAGGGTGGAATAGGTCCATGTGTTGATTTTCCATTGATTTCTGGACCGAATAGCAGTTCAACAGAATCATCCAAAACATTTACATCGTCTTTGTTTTCTGGAATCTGAAGCGACCTTTGAATTTGTTGCCTATATACATCGTGTTTGGCAAGTTCTGAAAGAGGAACAAGTATTTCCAATTTACCTATTTCTGCCTCTAAGTTAAATGGTTTTTCCAATGGAGTCTTGGTGTTGATGAGGGCAGTTTTTTCTTTTTCATTTGAATTATCAGCGATTCGCTCTTGTTTATCATTGTTGTGGGGATTGACTACTTGCGGTTTTACAGTTTCAGGAGGGCTTTTTGGAACGCTGTTCAAATTTTCTTTTGAGGAAGGAGGTGATACAGGCTGCTCAACAGAAGGCTGTGTGTCTGTTATGTCTTCTACAGTCACTTGTCGCGGGTTTGGGACAGTTGTATCACCTGGTTCTCTCATGACAGCTTTGTTTTTAATCTTGTTGGGCTGTTTGCCTTCCTTTGTTTTACCAGGCTCGGAGATGTCAATGGTCCTAGTTCTCAGCTTATATTGTTTGTGTACTTCATACACAGCAGTATCATATCCTTGTTTAAAGTCAAAAGACTCACCAGACTTAGTCTGAAACTGATTGTAATCAAGTTCATTTTGGTCTTCTTGGCTCAGGAAAGTTTGGTGCTCACCCTTTAGATCCATCAAATTCATGTGAGTGTCTTCTGTGGGTTGACTAGAAGTGGATCCTTCAACATAGTTATCTTGAAAGGGAGGTCTTATGTCATGGTCTTGGCTAGGCCTACTAGCATTTGTGTTCTGCGTTTTCCTAAAATTTGGATTCCTTATGCTATTGGAATGTTGTCCTTCCCATGATGCTTTTCTCTAAACATTTTCTACACTTTCTCCCAATCTTTGTAGGCCATTGAGAATAGCATCAAACTTCTGGTCAAAGGCTGAGGGTTCTTCCTTAAAGGTGGTTCTTTTCTCCATCCTAGCTCTGTTCCTTTTGGCAATTAAGTTGGCCTCAATGCTGACAGCAACATTTTGCATGTCTACAAGGGTCTGAGGAGCTCTTTCTTTTAACTGGTATGCCATATCTGGGTCAAAACCATCAGGAAATTTGTACAAGGCAAGGTCAGGGGGAGGCCTCAGATTCTGTGGTATTGCATTGTAAACATTATTGAATCTTGCACAGTACTCCAAAACAGTTTCTTGAGGACCTCTTTTAATTGTATCGTATTCAACTAGTATGTGCAAAGGGTCTTTCTTTTTCTCCCATCTGTTGGTAAAATATTGGTACAACTCATCTGGGGTAGTTATGGAATTTGCAGCAAGTGATCTGAACCAAGTTCTTACATCACCTATTAGACTTTGAACAAAAATTCTCATTCTCACGCTATCATCATCTATTTCATAGTTTTCAAAATAGTCTTGCATCTTTTTGGTATGCTGAATGGCTGAGAAAGGACCAGTGGAATCAAAATACGCGATTTTCGATTGGTAATCTTGAGGTAAAGCCCCAACATTAGCAGGTAATTGTAGGGGTGCATATCTATTAGCCATATTGGCAGGGATAAGTGGAACAACGGGGCCAAATGGAACAACTGGGATGACAGGGATAACTGGGATAACAAGAACAACAGTAGTGGTAGTTGTAGTATTTGCAGTGAATGGAGGTGTGGAAGGAGTGCTATGAGATGTGGATGATGAACCAGGGGAAGCAGGAGTAGATCGGAATAAAACTTTGACAGGAGTTGGGACACAGCTTGCGTAAGCTGTTTCAGGAGTTTTATCAGCGAAATCTTCTTGTCTTTCTTGCTTCCTAAGGATCTTTGGGATTAGGTTCGGATTTTCAAAAACAGCCGGGGGATTAGGGTCTGGATTTGAACTTGTATATCATGGATTTTTCTTGGGAGCCAGCTTCCAAATTTGTTTTTGGTATTTTTCTGGGAATGTTTTTAGAAATAGCAAAGAACTAATCAAAATTTGGGACAGCTATTTGTAACTTAAAACTAGCATGAAGATTGATTGAAGCAGCATTTATTTACACCTATTAATGTAAAGTAAAGAACAGTTTGAAAGGCTTCCTGGCTGAAATTCAGGCTTCATCTGTAGTTTTAAGAGATAAACAGCAATTGGAAAGATTGATTTATGGTCTCAGCGGAGCTTTCTTACCTTCTTCGTGAAACTATCTGAGGAAAGTCCCCAGTGGAGTCGCCATTATGTTATCACTCAGGTTGTCCTTAAGCTCCGGAAAAGGATACGGCCGAGGTAACCACAGACCAACTTTGGGTTGTAGGTTCTAGCCGACCTGCAATCAGAGAGGGTTCTCTCTTTTAGATTTTAACTTTGTTGAAAAGTATCTTAGGCTAGTTATTGAGTTCAGGGGTTTTTGTTCTGATTTTGGTGGTATAATTGATGTTCTCAGGTAGAGAGGTAGAGCATAATTGAAAGTTTCAAACCATTGGGCGTGGAGTCGAAAAGGAGGACTGCTGGTGCGTTTTCTTGGTCCCAAGAGAGAAAATGGAGCAAGGTAGCTGCAAATGAAACAATGTTTCAGGTTTAAAGGATGGGATGAATGCTAAGTAATGAGGGGCAGTTAAGAATCCCTCAGTCAGCTTAACAGGGGTAGATAACAGAGCTCTACCTAGGGGCAGTAAAGAATCCCTAGATAATTGGCACACACAGGTGAATCGGGGTAAATATGAGCCAGAAGGAATTCATATTCATTACCAATTCATTCAGAGGAAAACATAAAGAAATAGCATAAATTGAGCATAAAGTGTATTTAAACAAATTCTAAGCTAATCTTTCTTTCTGCTATTTAGATAATGGTAAACAGTAAACAAAGGTAAGAAGCACTTATTGAATTAGGTTGCAGCATAAGAATTCCATCTTCAGCCTCCAGAAAAACATTAATAACACATCAAACAGTCTCTTCTCAGAACTTTCGGCAATCTTTGATTACAGAACCAATTTCAGGTATACAGTGCGAGTCCCTAGTGAAAAATACCAATTTTCCAACCCTTGAAACAATGCTGAGGGAGGTATATATAGGGAAAACTCTGTACAATTTGTTCATTACATCTTGACCTAAACAGGTCCTAAAGAATAATTAGTCTGACCTAATCCTATCTGAAATAAATGCATGAAAATATCTTTGGCTGCGCTGAGGGCTGCCGTGTCAAACTGAAGTGAATGTGCTTGTCCTCGGTGGCTTGGTGTAGTTGCCTCTGCAATAACTATGCATGGGTCTCTGCTCCATTGTAGTTTGGTGGCCTTAAATGCTTCAACTATGATTTGAGCACTGGGATGGGCTTTCACCGCCTAATTTGACTTTGTTGGCGGCCATTCAATGTTAACCTGCTTTGGGACTGAAGGTTTCCATTAAACAATTTAACTGGTACACTTTGTTTCTTTTCTTTCCTCTAATACTCTCTGACAAATGAATTGGGTTGCTTTTCTCCTTTGCTGTGGGTCTAATCACAAGTTAATGGTCGCTGTTCGGCCTCTGTTTCCTCTAGAACTGTCTTCTGCTCCTTTCTGCATGCTTCGCGAAGAAAATCGGGTTATTCGGTGCCTTTCGGGCTTGCTGGGGTCTGCGCGATAAAAAGATTCCCCATTTTGGCCTAATTTATCCAGTGACACGCGTGTTAACACCCAGGTTGTTCCCTTTGACTCTAAGGGAATACGGCCGGGGTAACCACTAACCAATCTTTGGATCACAGTTTCTAGCCAAACTGTAATCAGAGAGGGCTCTCTCTTTATGATTTTTCTCTGTTCTGTGGAGATTTTAGGCTAGCTATGAAATGAGGGTGTTTAGTTTTATGCTTTGGTTGAGGGATGTCTTTCTGTACTTGAAGGGTGCAATCTGCAGATGAGTTTATTTCATTGGGCAATGGAGTCTGTGGCTACAAGTGTTTAGAAATCTTGAGATGATTTACTGAAATTACAGGGCCATTTAAATACTTCATATAACAAAGTTAGATTATGATGGTGACATGTGAACAACCAGTGAAAAGCATTCAAGAATTTTCCACTAAGCTGGGGTATGGGAAAGAGATAGATGCCTCAGGAGCAAACTTGAATTCCTGAAAATATTTATCACAGTGAGAGATATAGCTTGAAAGTGTAGCAATTAAGAATTACACCTTATTTACTCTATCTGGAAGAAAACATTTATAACAGCTTAGATTGAGTTCAGGGTAATCTGTGATTAAATCCTGGAACTATTCTTTTACTTTGCCATTAAGTGTAAAACTCACAAACATGAAAGAAGATGAAAGACTAGAAAACATATAACGCAGAGTTTTAAAGAAGACTTATTGTGCTATGAAACATGTAGGAATCCTGTAACATTCAGCCAGCCACCACAGTGCATCAAGGAACACAGAGCTTTGGAAATTCCATCCACCTTTTGTATTATTTCTCTGAGAGTTGTACAGCAACAAAAATATAGAAATGAAATCAACAACAACCCTTTGCAAACTCATGCGAAGGGGACTTTATAGAAATGTTTATGAAAAATATCTTAGGCATTGAGTCATCTGAGAGAGAAATATCTTCATTACTTCGTACAAAAAAAGTATAAAAGAAGTTATTACATCATTGAATACAAAGTAAATGCATCTTTATGCTTGTCAGAAGATATTTTGGCCTTTGGAGGCCACTGAGTCGGTTGGAGTGATCTGCATTAATGCTGAAGAATGCACTTTTGGAGCTGCTCGGCTGTAGCTTCTCGGTATGAACATCTGTAGCTTTTCATCTTGCTTTTTTGGCTGTAGGTTCTGCTGAGTTGGCTCAGCTTTCATCTTTAATGCATGATGATTTTATTAAAATGTGTTGTGCATGACAATTCATATTTTTATGAACAAAATTTCGTGAATGGCTCACTGTTTACAAAATCTTTTGTATTGCCTTGGTCCACCAGTCCTGTGTAGGTAATTGATGCCTGAGGATTGCATCCATAGTCTCCTCCAACTCTGTATACTTATAAAAATTTGGATCTACTGCAAACAAGTGTTCGATTTCATTCATTATAAAAAATAAACTTTCCACTTTGTTGTAGAGAGTTTGCCCTGTAGCTGGCCCTGTTTCTTCTGAGGTGCTGGGCTTCTCATTGATCTGACTTGTGGCAAATGCATTCACCCTTTTGGCATACTGTTCATGTGTGAACAATTTCCCTGCGCTGTTCAGTAAGCTAGGGAGCCCTCTGTTTTCTAACACCTGGAACTTCTCCATAAACCTGTTCACCTCAGTCTGCATGTCTTGGGTTCTTCTCTCTAATGTCTGCACTAGATTTCTTAGAGTAAGAACCCTCTTGATCAATTGAATGGTCTCATTCCTATTGGGAATTCCCATGGTAGCTAACTGAGAACTTGTCTTATGATTAAGCACATTAATCATTCTGGTGGCAAGTTCAGGCATATTGCTCAGGGCATTCCTTGATCTGTGAATCTCAGCCTGTGCCTTTGGAATGAGCTCTATCTGCTCATGGATGGTTTCAATATACGGCCATTGGTCAGTAATAGACTGGGCAATATTAGCCCATAGCACTGTTCTAAGCTCAGCCACAATCTTATCTAACTTGAGCTCATTTTCCAGCTCTTTGATCTTATCTTTGAGGGATTTTACTTCCCTGCCCTTTTCTGCCACAACCTGCTTTGATTTGTCATATCTATCATTGACTTTGGCCAATTTCTCCTTGGTCTCATTTAATTCTGTCATTTGAGCTTCCAGGGCTTGAATCTCAGTCCTTAGCTTCTGCATATCCAGGCTTTGGGCCTGTTCTGTTGTTGGTGGTGCTGAAGTAGAAGGTGCTACTTGATCAGTCTGCTGAGGAGGAGGAGTAGTAATGGGAGCAGTTTCCTCAAGATTAATGATTTGAGGAGGAGGCTGAGAGGTCTGGCCTTCTTCTCTTTGTTTCAAGGTTGCCTGTAATGCTACCTGTGCAGCCTCTGATTCTCCCAGCTTTTCTTGTACCTGGATAAGCTGCTTATAGAGAGTCACCAGCAGAGCTGTGGCATCTTTATCATGCCTTTGTTGAGCTACTTCATCTGTTTGAGGGTGAATCGTGGCTGGGAGTTTGATCTTTCTCCTTAGAGCTACCATATCAGCATCCCTCAATTTCAATATTTCCTGTATTCCCTTGATATCTTTAGGATCATGCCCAATCTCAATAATTATATCCTCTAAGGACCTTATTCTGTTGTCCTTTGCCTGGGATGATGCTCTCTCCGACTCTAGTTGAGAGGCTGTATTATTAAGGCTACTTTGTAGCCTGTAGTTGTCCAATGTTTGGTCTGCCAGGGAAGCATACACCATCTCACCTGTTTGCTTGTGCAATTCAATTTTATCCATTGGGTGAATTTCCTTGGCAAGGACCTCAAGATTGGTCCTTAAGTAATCAGCATGGGACTGTGGCTGCAATGTAGTTTATATGAAGTGGCTCATGATCATCTTGCCCTCACTAACATCAAATGCAGACATTAAGAGCTGCTTGTTGGTGGGAGCATTTTTCAACAAATGGTTATATAGCTGTATTTTTATTGGCTCACTCCTCTTCTTAATTTCAATGAACTGCTGCTTGATGCTCAGTTCACCCTCCCTCTGCTGGCTAGAGGAGCTGACTTCTCCTCCCACAGTTCTGTTTTGTTCCTCATGGAAGGAACTTGCAGATGCTTCCCTGCTTGGTGCACCCATGCCTAATGACTGTCTTATTATCATATCCTCCTTAGAAAAATCATTCAATCTTTGCCTTTTTTCTCCCTGATTTATAGAAGATGTTAGGGGAGTCTCTCTGTCTCTCTTTCTGCTTACATCCTCCTTTTGTGGAGTTTGGAGGATTGATGCATCAATTGATGTTTCTTGCCTTGGAGGCACAGTTTGCTGTGGCTGTTGCTCAGTGGATTTTGGGGCTTCCACTGTTTGTTCTGGCTGCACAGGCTGTTCCTGCCTTTGTTCTTCTTGTTGTTGTTGTTCTTCTTGCTGCTGCACATCTCCCTGCTGCTCCATCTCTTTATCTGTTTGTTCTTGAGTCATAGGAGGTAGCTGTTCCTCCTCCACATGCTTTCCTTTGTCTTTGCTGGATGCTTGCTGAGTTTTCATGGCTGCTTGCCAATGTGTTGTTGAAGATGAGGCAGCTTCTCCAAGTTGCCTTTGGTATGAGAAAGAGACCTGTCCACAAGTTTCCAAGTCAGCCTCCTTTTGTAGATTTCTAGCTTCATTCTCTAGCATCTGCTCTTTACTAGTTGGCTCTTCTAGAGTGCCTTCTTTCCAGCTCAAGGCATTAGCATACTTCTCAATATGGGGCAACTTCAGATGTGCATATGTGCCTAATTTGTGTTTTATTCTCCTGAGGGAAATAAAGTGATTACGGTCATAAGGTGACCATCTGAAGCTGGTTTGAAATCTGAGGCTCTCTAGGATTCTATCTGCCTCCCTCCATCCCTCTTCTCTTTTGTTATATAAGAAAGGACCTAGCTGGCTCCTTACCTTCAGTTGCACCTTCTTGTTTTTACTTTGGAAATGGATGTAGTCAGTATTTCCAAACTGTCTGAAGTATTCTAGGGCAAAGAGCCTCATGGGGACATACCTTGGAAGCCTAAAAGGGTCCAATTCACAGCCATAAATTCTGATTACTGTGTGGTGTTGGTAGAAGTACCAATCACCAATGCTGTAGGCTTTAGAGAGGTGGAGGACTCTTTGCATCTCATCAGTTAGCCTTGGAGGAGGTACACCATATAGCAAGGTCATTGCTGGAAAAATGAACAAGTCTATGAACTCACAGTATGTGTATGGTGAGAGAGAAGCACAATGAAAAACTGAAGACCAAAAGACAACTGATCTTGGAATTCCCTGAGGATTTAGTTTCTTGAGGGGAATAGGGAAGTTGTCTGGTTGATAGAACAAGAACAGATGGTAGATGTATGAAGTGAATCTGAACACTCTTTCCCTTGGTAGATTCATTAGCTGCTCGTGAATCTTTTCTGCAATATAGGTAGCATAGTCATAGTGTACAGCAGGAGGCATTCCCGGGGAAAATATGGACAGCATTGCCATTATGGTGTCATCAACATCTTCAATTCCTTTATACCCCAGGACATAACTGATCAGGTCCACTAGCATTCTGCCCAAGTCATTCAGGTACTCATATCCAA
This sequence comes from Pinus tabuliformis, assembly GCA_031772625.1. Classification (NCBI taxonomy): domain Eukaryota; kingdom Viridiplantae; phylum Streptophyta; class Pinopsida; order Pinales; family Pinaceae; genus Pinus; species Pinus tabuliformis. The sequence continues at coordinate 331,650,260 of CM062804.1, read as the reverse complement.
TAGGAGGAGTTCTTACAGTTTCAGAACCTAAATCTACAAACAACTGGTTGATCTTGACAATCTGGGCATGTGACAAATTAGTTCCCTTCTTTACTAAATCCAGCATGGACAAGGGAGTCAATGGTCTTGCAATGTGGAAGTGGAGCATCTCATTAATGGTTTTTGGAGTGATGTAGAACAACACTGAACCTGTAGGAGTAAGAACAGCTCTTTGGCAAGGATCATAGCACTCCTGGCACTTATGGATCAAGTCTGGAAGGGGATTGACTTGAGGGAGGTTGTAAATGGGAAAATTTGAATCCCAAATTCCTAAAATATCAGCCCCACTAAGGTGCTGGGCTTTTATTTGATTGATCATATCAATATTATACTTGGAGCCCATTGGAAACCAATCTAACATTTGATAATCCAGGTCCCCGAGGGGTTTCCAATTTACCTCTTTTTGAGGGGCATTCAGAGGCTGGATGTTTAGAGCTATTGGTGTCTCCATGACTATTGAGGCTCTTGATTTGTATGTAAACCGGTTTCAATTGACCAGAACGACACAGAGGAGAGTTTCTTTGCAAGGGAGGTGAAATATAAGAAGCAGAAGGCAAATTGAGTAAAACAGCAATTGAAATACTGTTTAAAGGACTTATAAAACAGCAGCAGGACTGAGCAAAGTGTTTTCTGTGGTGAATTTGGTCAGTTAAGGTTCCTAGTTCATGATTGCGCGAAGTAGCTGTGAATTCCAACTCAATTTGTCAAATGCGGCCCTGCAGGAGTTAAATGGCTTCACTAGCTGGATATAAGTGCAAGTCACTGGTGTTTAACGGTGAAAACAGAGTTTTAACGTCTGTTAACAGTTTATTCGTGGAATTATGGATAAAACCAGGCTCATGGGATGATTTTGAAGAATACCTGGTGAATTCGTCGGCAAGAGTTGCGAATGCAGGTGCAATGGAGGCTCTGGCGGTCTCAGAATCGACTTTAGCAAGCCGGTGCTGGTTTGGACGTGAGCAGCATGCAAAAATAATAGTAGTGTCTTTTGCCAAAAGTGGAAAAAACACGAGATTTTGGCCTAAAAATAGATTTTTGGCAATATTGTAGCGTTTTTGGGATGACGTCAGCATGACGTCATCGGGTGGGGTCGGAGTCGGATGACGTCAGCATGACATCATCGGGTGATGTGGCAGGTCCTGGTTGGTCCACGGATACGCTGAAGTGGCGGACATGTCAGCGAAGGGACGGACGAATGAGGTGATGCGACGGCGGGGTGGCAGCGACGTGGCTCTGACGCAGAGATGACATAAGCCCGGCAAAACTGGCGGTAATCAATGAAGGCGGAAATGGTTTTCTCGGACCGCCTATGATACGGCGGTGGTTTTTTCAGAGGGCAACCCGAGAGACTGAGAAGGTGACGCGTGGCCAAGGACTGACGTAACCCTTCGTCAGTTTCTCGGGTACTAACTGGCGGGCGTCAGGACCAACCCGATACGTATAAGGGCCATCCGATCAGAGGCGCTCGATCGGACGGCTGATGGGTTGATGAAGTGATCGGGCAATACGGAAGGGGGGCGGGATTTAAAAAATATATTTTTTGGGATGCGCGCTTAGCGGAAGACCATTGGGGTATGGAGGATTTCGATGGTTTTTTAATATATTTTTAATAAAACCAATATAGCGCCCGAACCATTGGATAACATAAAAATGGGTTTTTTATGACTATTTTTGTAAAAATGCGCCCGGTGCTTAGACTTTGGATAAGGAGAAAAGTGGGTTTTTTAGAGTATTTTTGGCAATGAAGCGGGTTAAAGGGACAAAAGGGGTTTTTAGCAAGGTTTTTTGGGGATTTTTTGGGTTTGTCTGAGCAGAGGAAAGGTGAGAGCTTAGGGGAAAGGTTGTTGCTCATAACCAGAGGTTAGAGCAGCCCCAGGACAGGGTTGACCACAGTCCCAGGTGGACTAAAGTCTCCCTTTAGACAAACATATTTAGCTATAATGCTAAAAGGAGGATATTTATAGAATGCTTGGGGGTTTATACACCATGGTGTTAATAATACTAGGGAAAGGGTAACATAGGGGAATTACATAATAGAGTTAGAGTTAATATGGGGGAAAATGTGAATGAGGGGGGAAAAACACTAAGTTTATTTGAAACTTACTTAGTTTAGGGAGTAGATCTAAATGAAAAGAATTTTTAGACAAGAAATGTGGCTTCTAAAAGATTAAGAACCACCATGAAACCATAATTTCTTCCATGAATCTCAACTGATGAGGGAGTGTTAGTAATGAAATGGAAAAAGGGGGAAGAAGGGAGGTTAGACATGCTTCCTTGCTTGCTGCAACTTGATGAAGAATAGCACCTTCTTAATTCATTGATTTTTGCTTTGGTAAACAAAGTTAGCACACATGCAACTTATAAGAAATGACCTTTCTACAACCCCAACTGCCTACCCATCTATTTGCCTAGCATTTTTTATTTCTTCTTGGAGGGTGCATTTAGGCTTGCAGACCCTTACTTGCCTTTTCTTTTCTTTGGCTTTTTCTTTTGTTTTTCTATCTACTTCTACCCTTATTTCTTCCAAGGTCCCAGATTAAGCTGTTGGGAACCTTTCTTCTCTACCTGAACTACTTGTCTGCCAAGATTAAACAGTTTGGACAGACTTCTTTCTCTATTCTGCAACTGGAAATTCAAAACATGGCATGATCCAGGTTAGACTGTTGGACCATCCATCAAAATTGAGTCCCCATCAAGCTACAAGCACAGATTATATTCTTATGGAAATATGTGATCTTTGCATCATCAAAGCAGAGCATATTTGGACCTTTTCAATGCCAATCATGAAATATGAAACCTATTGGTATAGGTAGCTAACAGTGGCTCCACATGGGGATGGTTTTTCATTTCAAAGACCAAGAACAACAGGTCAGATTGCCTTGCCCCTTGACTGCTCTTGCCAACCTTGAAGTTTGCTGCTTTGAAATGCCAAAATTGTGTGCTTCTCTTCTTGGTAGACCTCTGACTCTATTCACCTTTTGCTGGCAGCTTAAGAAAACTTTGAGGAATTTCATTTTTACATGTTGACAGAAAATAATATATACATCTGGATATGTACAAGGGAAAATTCAGGCTGCACTTATGGGTGGTAGTCAAAATAGTGCTTCAGCATCCTGCCATTCACAGGACCCTCATCCAAATCAGTTTCATTTAGGCTTTTAAGGAAATAAGTGTTGTTTCCTTGTACTGCTTGGACAGCAAATGGTCCTCTCCAAAGGGAATCAAATTTTCCATGTTTTCCCTTATCCTCTCTTCTTGAATCCCACTTGAGGACTTTGTCACCAATGTTGAAATCTTCTGCCTTAGTTCTTCTATCAAAAGCCTTCTTTAATTTTTCTTGAAAAACTTGAACTCTGCTGAAAACTTGGTCTCTAGTTTGCTGTAAACATATGATTTGATTGATTCTTCTTTGCATATCATTTGGTTCAGCTTGGCTTTCTTGAAGAGGTTTCATAACAGGTACCCCTAGTGATGAGGGAAATTTGGCTTCCAATCCATAAACCAACTCATATGGGCTGGTTCCAATTGATCTCTTGGTTGTTAGTCTATCTGCCCATAGAGCATTGACAAGCTTCTTATGCCAATTCTTTTTGTTCTCTTCTAGTACTTTCTTTATGATGTTTACCAGACTTTTATTTGATGACTCAGCAAGGCCATTTCCTTGGGGATAGTATGCAGTAGAATGGACCAAGGTGATGTGAAATTTATGGCAGAAATTCACCATCTTCTTGGATCTGAAAGCAGAAGCATTGTCTGTTATTATTTTATCAGGACAGCCAAATCTAGCCAATATGTTGTTCTCCAAAAACTGAATGATAGTGGAATCATTTGCTTGTCTGCATGGAACAGCTTCAATCCACTTGGTGAAGTAGTCTGTGGCTGTTAAGATCCATCTATGTTGGCCTGAAGATGAGGGATGAATTTCCCCAATGAAATCCAAGCCCCATTGTTGAAAAGGTCTCTCTATTGCAATAGGCCTCAAGGGAAGTGGCAGCAACTGTCTCTTTCCCTCAAACACCTGACATTTGTGACATGAGGTAGTGAGTTTCTTGACATCAGAGAACATGGTGGGCCAGTAGTAACCAGCCCTTAGTATTTTATCCACAGTGGACTTCCAGTACAAGTGTCCACCACAGTCACCTGCATGAAATTCCTTTATGATATTGTCAGTTTCATTCTCAACTAGGCAGTTTAGCAATATGCCTTCATGGTTTTTCCACAATAGATTTCCATCCATAACACAGAATTTAGAAGCTTTCATTTTTAAGAACCTACATTTAGTTCTGGACAATCCTGGGGGAGCACACAGGTTTTGCAATACATAACATATATCAGAGTACCAAGGGGATTGTTCAAAGGCTACATTGATCTTTGGAGTCGCCAGCTCCGGTTCACTGTCCAGCTGGTTGATGTCTAAGGCTTGGAAATTTACTTCTGTCATTAGTTTGGCCAAACCTTGCCCTTTTATTAGCTTTGTAGGTTTTATCTCAATATCAAATTCCAAAATGTTTGCAATCCATTTTCCTCTTCTACCTTCTAAGTTCTCTTGAGTAAGTATGTCTTTCACAATTGGGCTTGGTACATATGCCATAACATGGGAATACAGGATATAAATCCTAAAGTCTTTAATGGCTTTGACCAAAGCATATGCTTGCTTTTCCATGATTTGATACTTTAAAGGTGCATCTCTAAGAGCTCTGATAAAGAAAGCAATTGGCTTCTCATTTCCTTGGTCATCTTTTTGCAACAAAATAGCAGCAATAGTATGCTGGGAGGCAAAAGAGAAAATGATAAATTCTCTGTCAAACTGAGGATTGGTCAACACTGGGGTTTGGGTAAGGGCCAGTTTTATACCTTCAAAGGCTTGATTGGCTTCAACAGTCCATTTGACTTTTGAATCTTTCTTTAGCATGTTATTTAATAATCTGATTAGTTCTACTAAGTTTGGGATAAACCTTCTCAAGAAATTGATTTTTCCCAAGAATCCTTGCAACTCTTTGACATTTCTTGGGTGGGGCATTTGTAGGATAGCCTGTATCCTATCTGGGTCAATTCTAATGCCATCTTTAGAAATGATGTGGCCCAATAGCTTACCTTCTTCTAAACCAAACATGGATTTCTTGGGATTCAAGGAAATTCCATATTTTCTGCATTTTAGGAAGATCTCTCTCAAATGTTTTATATGTTCTTGGTCTGATTTTGAGAAAGGTGTAAGGTCATCTAGGTAAATGACAAGGAAGTCATGAATCTCTTTGGAAAAAGCAATATCCATTGCTCTTTGAAAAGTTTCCCCTGCATTTTTCAATCCAAAAGGCATCTTTACATATTTGAAAGTTCCCCATGGGGTAGTGAATGCTGTTTTGTCTTGATCATCAGGGTGCACCAAGATTTGATTGAAGTCTGAAAATCCATCCAGTAATGAGATCCTTGAAGCCCCTACCACTCTTTGGAGAATGTGATCCATCTTGGGTAGGGGATAGTTGTCTTTGAGGGATACTTGGTTCAGATTTCTTAGGTCCACACACAGCCTTATTTCACCAGTCTTCTTTCTTGTAGGGACTAAGTTGGAGATCCATTCAGAGAATCTGATTGGTGCTATGATGCCTGCCCTGAACATTTTCTGTACTTCTTGTTCCATTGCTGGGAGAAGCATAGGATTGATTCTCCTCAACTTTTGTTTAAAGGGCTTTTGATCAGGTTTGAGAGGGATTGTATGCTGGATAACAGAGGTGTCATAGGACTTTAGGTCCTCATAACTCCATGCAAAGACATCTTGGAACTCTTTAAAGAGGTCAATGTATTTAGGCTTTTGGTCAGGAGGTAAAGAAGCAGACAATTTAATTATTTTGGGTTTGTCAATTGTACCTATGTTGCATTCTTCAATGGCTGCATTTAAGGGCTGCATTTTTGGTTTTCTGGGGATATCATTTGAATCAAAGATGTCCTCTAGTGGAGTTAGGCCTGTTGGTAGAAAATTGTCTTTCAACTCTATGATTTCAGTTTCAGCATTGGCCACTTCCTCACAATTGATTGATTGAATTTGCTGAATGTTGTCCTTGTTGAAAATAGTTGGATTTAGCATTTGTTTTGCTGTTCTAGGTGATATTGGGTGAGTAATCTATTGAAACTGTATTTGTGATGGACTTGCTCTATCAAGTATTTGTGATTGACTTGCTGTATCAAGTATTTGTGATTGACTTGCTGTATCAAGTATTAGTGATCGACTTGCTGTATCAGTGTCAATATTTAATCCTGCAAATTCTTGCTGCAGAGTTAAAAAATGGTTTATTTGCTTGTCATCCTCAAATACTTGCCAATCATTAACATTGTTTGGAATGGAGGGTTTGTGTTTTAACTCAGCTGTAAAAAAATGATGGGGCTCAAAAGGCAGCTTGCATGTACTTGCAAATGTGGCTAAACTATGAGCATGCAGATTGTGGGTTCTAGGAATTTTAGTGATTTGGAATTCAGAGAAAAAGTTTAGTACCTCAGCAACAACAGACCTATAAGTCCTTAGTCTTTTGTCATTGGTGACGAAATTTCCCTTCACTTGTTGGATAACTAAATCTGAATCACCCATGATTGAAACCCTGGCAGCTTGTAAGAACTTTACTAACTTGAGGCCTAGTAAAAGAGCTTCATACTCTGCCATATTATTAGTACATCTGAAGTTTAATCTATAGGCTCTGCCTTCTGCATGACTATTTTCTTTGTTGTGTACCCAAACTCCAGCTCCTACCCCTAACTTGTTGACTGAGCCATCAAATTCGAGGAACCATAGAATATCTTGTTGTGGAGGAGATTTAACAATCTGTTCATGGGCTGGCAAAGTAAGTTGACGTTGTGGTTTTTCATCTGGCTTGTATTTTAGGATAGTCTCATCATTTGATTGGATATTCTTGGCAACTAGGGCAGTAGCAACATCTAGTGTTTGATTGACTGTCGTTTCATTGGAGTCTTCCTCCTGTATTAGTATCTTGGTTTCAACCTCACCTTTTGAGGGAGTTGTGCTGTCATTGAAGAGAATGTATGAGTCTATGTCTGAATGGACAGCATATATGGGAAAGTTTTGAGGCTTTTCTTCACTGCTAGCCATGTATTTCATGAGTGTTTCTCTGTACAGTATTTTTGGTTGCCCAAAAACAGAGATGGTGGCATATGACATGTCTAATTGTAGGGAACCTTGGAGTTTAGCTCCCCAAGATCTTGATAACAACATCCCATACTTAGGTGGAATATCAGCAACTACCACATCCATTAGGATTGTCTTGTTTGGGTATTGAACCAGAGACACACATAAATCTTTTATGAGACCTAAACACTTGACTTGGCTGGAGTCAAAGGAAAACAGGTCCTTGTATGGTCTTGTTATATCTAGATTCAATCTCTCCATGACCGCTTTTGGCATGAGATTGTGAGAGGCACCTGAGTCAAACATTGCATTATGTAATATTTTATCATGAATGTGTAAGCTGACATAAAAAGGTAATACCCCTGTGGCTACCGTTTTTCCATCTACTTCTGAGCCGAACAAGAATTCTGGGGTGTCATCCAGCACATTGACATCATCTTTGTTGCTAGTGATTTGAAGGGACTTCTTGATCTGTAGTTTATAGATGTCATGCTTGGCTAGTTCTGAGAGAGGGATTGCTATTTTTAGTTTGCCAATTTCAGTTTCTAGGTCAAAAGGTTTTTCGGATTGGGTCTTGGGGTTATGGATAACAGTCCTTTCCTTGTTTATTAAATCTTCTTCTTGATTTTTATCTTGACTTTGGGACTTGCCTCTTTTACTCATCTCTTGGGGAGTAACATTCAAATTAGGTTGAGAAGGTGAAGTGGCCACAGGCTGCTGTTTTAAGGACAGTGGTTTAGTGATCTCTTCAATAATCACTTCTTCTACAGGTGAATTTGTTTTGTCGTTAGGCTCTGTGACTATGACTCTTTCAGGCGGCTGATTATCCTTTATCTTTTCAGGCTGGTTTACATTCACAGTTCTGCTCCTCAGCTTGTATTGTTTATGGACCTCATAAACAGCAGTGTCATAGCCTTGTTTAAAGTCAAAGGATTCACCTGATTTAGTTTGGAACAGTTTGGTTTCATCATCCTCATGATCTTCTTGTGTTAAGAAAACTTGACTTTCACCATCTAGACCTATTAAATTAATCTCAGGATCTTCATTGGGCTCTGTTTATGTGGAAGTTTCTGCATAATTTTCTTGGAAAGGGGGTCTTATGTCTTGGTCAGCATTGGCCTTGCCAACATTTTGGTTTTGAGTTCTCCTAAAATTTGGATTCCTAGGAGGGTTGTTTTGTGGTGCTTCCCATGATGATTTTCTCTCAACCGATTCCACTCTGTCACCTAATCTCTTCATTCCAGTGAGAATTGCATCTAGCTTTTGATCAAAGGCAGAGGGTTCCTCTTTGAAAACAGTCCTCTTTTCCAACCTTGCCCTGTTTCTTTTGGCAATTAAGTTGGCTTCCATTGTAACATCAACCCTTTGGGCGTCTGCAAGGGATTGAGGATCTCTTTCCTTCAACTGATAGGCCATGTCAGGGTCAAAACCATCAGGGAATTTGTAAAAAACTAAATCAGGAGGAGGTCTTAAATTTTGTGGGATCGCGTTATATACATTGTTAAATCTTGCATAATACTCCAAAACAGTCTCTTGGGGACCTCTTTTGATAGTGTCATATTCCCCAAGTATGTGTAGAGGATCCTTCTTCTTCTCCCATCTGCTAGTAAAGGCTTGATAAAGCTCATCAGGAGTTGTGATGGAGTTTGCATTCAGGGATCTAAACCAAGTTCTTACATCCCTAGTTAGGCTTTGAACAAACATCCTCATTCTGACACTGTCATCATCTATTTCATAGGTCTCAAAATGGTCTTGCATCCTCTTAGCATGCTGGACAGCTGTCAGAGGGCCATTGGAGTCAAAATATGAGATTTTGGTTTGGTAATCTTGGGGTAGAGCTGCAGCATTAGCTGGTATTTGCAAGGGTACATATCTGTTAGCCATATTTACAGGGTTTAGAGGATTAATAGGGGTATCTGGGATAATAGGAACAGTGGGTACTACAGGGGTGATAGGTAAGGGTGAACCTCCAGCGTTGGTCAAGGGGATATGTGCAGTGGATGAAGATGTGAGAGGAGGACTTTGAGATGTGGATGGTGAACTAGGGGAAGTAGGGGTGGACCGGAAAAGGACCTTCCATGGGGTAGAGATAAGGCTGGGATGATCTGAATCTGAGGTTAAATCAGCAGGCTGCTCCTGCCTTTGCTGCCTCTTAATGTTTCTAGGGATGGTATTTGGATTATCAACAATGATGGGTGGATTAGGGTCAGGATTTGCCCTAGTATGCCGTGGATTTTTCTTGGGAGCCAGCTTCTAACTGTTTTTTAGGATTTTATAGGAATTATTTGCAAGGACTGGATAAAGATTTTGGAATGGCTATATATATTCCAAAGCTGAGATGAAGACTCACTGAAAAAAGCTCTTCCCTAAAAGCTGTCCATGTAATACAGAAACAGTTTTGAAGGCCTCCTGACTGATTTCAGGCTTGATTTGCAGCTTTGAGAGATGTATAGAAATTGGAAAATCCTAAGAAGTCCCCAGCGGAGTCGCCAATTATGTTAACACCCAGGTTGTTCCCTTTGATCTAAGGGAATACGGCCGGGGTAACCACTAACCAATATTTGGATCACAGTTTCTAGCCAAACTGTAATCAGAGAGGGCTCTCTCTTTATGATTTGTCTCTGTTCTGTGGAGATTTTAGGGTAGCTATGAAATGAGGGTGTTTAGTTTTATGCTTTGGTTGAGGGATGTCTTTCTGTACTTGAAGTGTGCAATCTGCAGATGAGTTTATTTCATTGGGCAATGGAGTCTGTGGCTACAAGTGTTTAGAAATCTTGAGATGATTTACTGAAATTACAGGGCCATTTAAATACTTCATATAACAAAGTTAGATTATGATGGTGACATGTGAACAACCAGTGAAAAGCATTCAAGAATTTTCCACTAAGCTGGGGTATGGGAAAGAGATAGATGCCTTAGGAGCAAACTTGAATTCCTGAAAATATTTATCACAGTGAGAGATATAGCTTGAAAGTGTAGCAATTAAGAATTACACCTTATTTACTCTATCTGGAAGAAAACATTTATAACAGCTTAGATTGAGTTCAGGGTAATCTGTGATTAAATCCTGGAACTATTCTTTTACTTTGCCATTAAGTGTAAAACTCACAAACATGAAAGAAGATGAAAGACTAGAAAACATATAACGCAGAGTTTTAAAGAAGACTTATTGTGCTATGAAACATGCAGGAATCTTGTAACATTCAGCCAGCCACCACAGTGCATCAAGGAACACAGAGCTTTGGAAATTCCATCCACCTTTTGTATTATTTCTCTGAGAGTTGTACAGCAACAGAAATATAGAAATGAAATCAACAACAACCCTTTGCAAACTCATGCGAAGGGGACTTTATAGAAATGTTTATACAAAATATCTCAGGCATTGAGTCATCTGAGAGAGAAATATCTTCATTACTTCGTACAAAAAAAGTAGAAAATAAGTTATTACATCATTGAATACAAAGTAAATGCATCTTTATGCTTGTCAGAAGATATTTTGGCCTTTGGAGGCCACTGAGTCGGTTGGAGTGATCTGCATTAATGCTGAAGAATGTGCTTTTGGAGCTGCTCGGCTGTAGCTTCTCGGTCTGAACATCTGTAGCTTTTCATCTTGCTTTGTTGGCTGTAGGTTCTGCTGAGTTGGCTCAGCTTTCATCTTTAATGCATGATGATTTTATTAAAATGTGTTGTGCATGACAATTCATATTTTTATGAACAAAATTTGGTGAATGGCTCACTGTTTACAAAATCTTTTGTATTGCCTTGGTCCACCAGTCCTGTGTAGGTAATTGATGCCTGAGGATTGCATCCATAGTCTCCTCCGCCTCTGTATACTTATAAAAATTTGGAGCTACTGCAAACAAGTGTTCGATTTCATTCATTATAAAAAATAAACTTTCCACTTTGTTGTAGAGAGTCTGCCCTGTAGCTGGCCCTGTTTCTTCTGAGGTGTTGGGCTTCTCATTGATCTGACTTGTGGCAAATGCATTCACCCTTTTGGCATACTATTCATGTGTGAACAATTTCCCTGCGCTGTTCAGTAAGCGAGGGAGCCCTCTGTTTTCTAACACCTGGAACTTCTCCATAAACCTGTTCACCTCAGTCTGCATGTCTTGGGTTCTTCTCTCTAATGTTTGCACTAGATTTCTCAGAGTAAGAACCCTCTTGATCAATTGAATGGTCTCAATCCTGTTGGGAATTCCCATGGTAGCTAACTGAGAACTTGTCTTATGATTAAGCACATTAATCATTCTGGTGGCAAGTTCAGGCATATTGCTCAGGGCATTCCTTGATCTGTGAATCTCAGCCTGTGCCTTTGGAATGAGCTCTAGCTGCTCATGGATGGTTTCAATATATGGCCATTGGTCAGTAATAGACTGGCCAATATTAGCCCACAGCACTGTTCTAAGCTCAGCCACAATCTTATCTAAATTGAGCTCATTTTCCAGCTCTTTGATCTTATCTTTGAGGGCTTTTACTTCCCTGCCCTTTTCTGCCACAGCCTGCTTTGATTTGTCATATCTATCATTGACTTTGCCCAATTTCTCCCTGGTCTCATTTAATTCTGTCATTTGAGCTTCCAGGGCTTGAATCTCAGTCCTTAGCTTCTGCATATCCAGGCTTTGGGCCTGTTCTGTTGTTGGTGGTGCTGAAGTAGAAGGTGCTGCTTGATCAGTCTGCTGAGGAGGAGGAGTAGTAATGGGAGCAGTTTCCTCAAGATTAATGATTTGAGGAGGAGGCTGAGAGGTCTGGCCTTCTTCTCTTTGTTTCAAGGTTGCCTATAATGCTGCCTGTGCAGCCTCTGATTCTCCCAGCTTTTCTTGTACCTGGATAAGCTGCTTATAGAGAGTCACCAGCAGAGCTGTGGCATCTTTATCATGCCTTTGTTGAGCTACTTCATCTGTTTGAGGGTGAATCGTGGCTGGGAGTTTGATCTTTCTCCTTAGAGCTTCCATATCAGCATCCCTCAATTTCAATATTTCCTATATTCCCTTGATATCTTTAGGATCATGCCCAATCTCAATAATTATATCCTCTAAGGACCTTATTCTGTTGTCCTTTGCCTGGGATGATGCTCTCTCCAACTCTAGTTGAGAGGCTGTATTATTAAGGCTACTTTGTAGCCTGTAGTTGTCCAATGTTTGGTCTGCCAGGGAAGCATACACCATCTCACCTGTCTGCTTGTGCAATTCAATTTTATCCATTGGGTGAATGTCCTTGGCAAGGACCTCAAGATTGGTCCTTAAGTAATCAACATGGGACTGTGGCTGCAATGTAGTTGGTATAAAGTGGCTCATGATCATCTTGCCCTCACTAACATCAAATGCAGACATTAAGCGCTGCTGGTTGGTGGGAGCCATTTTCAACAGATGGTTATATAGCTGTATTTTTATTGGCTCACTCCTCTTCTTAATTTCAATGAACTGCTGCTTGATGCTCAGTTCACCCTCCCTCTGCTGGCTAGAGGAGCTGACTTCTCCTCCCACAGTTATGTTCTGTTCCCCATGGAAGGAACTTGCAGATGCTTCCCTGCTTGGTGGATCCATGCCTAATGACTGTCTTATTATCATATCCTCCTCAGAAAAATCATTCAATCTTTTCCTTTTTTCTCCCTGATTTATAGAAGATGTTAGGGGAGTCTCTCTGTCTCTCTTTCTGCTTACATCCTCCTTTTGTGGAGTTTGGAGGATTGATGCATCAACTGATGTTTCTTGCCTTGGAGGCACAGTTTGCTGTGGCTGTTGCTTAGTGGATTTTGGGGCTTCCACTGTTTGTTCTGGCTGCACAGGCTGTTCCTGCCTTTGTTCTTCCTGTTGTTGCTGTTGTTGTTGTTCTTCTTGCTGCTGCACATCTCCCTACTGCTCCATCTCTTTATCTGTTTGTTCTTGAGTCATAGGAGGTAGTTGTTCCTCCTCCACATGCTTTCCTTTGTCTTTGCTAGATGCTTGCTGAGTTTTCATGGCCGCTTGCTGATGTGTTGTTGAAGATGAGGCAGCTTCTCCAAGTTTCCTTTGGTATGAGAAAGAGACCTGTCCACAAGTTTCCAAGTCAGCCTCCTTTTGTAGATTTCTAGCTTCATTCTCTAGCATCTGCTCTTTACGAATTGGCTCTTCTAGAGTGCCTTCTTTCCAGCTCAAGGCATTAGCATACTTCTCAATATGGGGCAACTTCAGATGTGCATATGTGCCTAATTTGTGTTTTATTCTCCTGAGGGAAATAAAGTGATTACGGTCATAAGGTGACCATCTGAAGCTGGTTTGAAATCTGAGGCTCTCTAGGATTCTATCTGCCTCCCTCCATCCCTCTTCTCTTTTGTTATATAAGAAAGGACCTAGCTGGCTCCTTACCTTCAGTTGCACCTTCTTGTTTTTACTTTGGAAATGGATGTAGTCAGTATTTCCAAACTGTCTGAAGTATTCTAGGGCAAAGAGCCTCATGGGGACATACCTTGGAAGCCTAAAAGGGTCCAATTCACAGCCATAAATTCTGATTACTGTGTGGTGTTGGTAGAAGTACCAATCACAAATGCTGTAGGCTTTAGAGAGGTGTAGGACTCTTTGCATCTCATCAGTTAGCCTTGGAGGAGGTACACCATATAGCAAGGTCATTGCTGGAAAAATGAACAAGTCTATAAACTCACAGTATGTGTATGGTGAGAGAGAAGCACAATGAAAAACTGAAGACCAAAAGACAATTGATCTTGGAATTCCCTGAGCATTTAGTTTCTTGAGGGGAACAGGGAAGCTGTCTGGTTGATAGAACAAGAACAGATGGTAGATGTATGAAGTGAATCTGAACACTCTTTCCCTTGGTAGATTCATTAGCTGCTCATGAATCTTTTCTGCAATATAGGTAGCATAGTCATAGTGTACAGCAGGAGGCATTCCCGGGGAAAATATGGACAGCATTGCCATTATGGTGTCATCAACATCTTCAATTCCTTTATACCCCAGGACATAACTGATCAGGTCCACTAGCATTCTGCCCAAGTCATTCAGGTACTCATATCCAATAGGAGGAGTTCTTACAGTTTCAGAACCTAAATCTACAAACAACTGGTTGATCTTGACAATCTGGGAATGTGACAAATTAGTTCCCTTCTTTACTAAAACCAGCATGGACAAGGGAGTCAATGGTCTTGCAGTGTGGAAGTGGAGCATCTCATTAATGGTTTCTGGAGTGATGTAGAACAACACTGAACCTGTAGGAGTAAGAAAAGCTCTTTGGCAAGGATCATAGCACTCCTGGCACTTGTGGATCAAGTCTGGAAGGGGATTGACTTGAGGGAGGTTGTAAATGGGCAAATTTGAATCCCAAATTCCTAAAATATCAGCCCCACTAAGGTGTTGGGCTTTTATTTGATTGATCATACCAATATTATACTTGGAGCCCATTGGAAACCAATCTAACATTTGATAATCCAGGTCCCCCAGGGGTTTCCAATTTATCTCTTTTTGAGGGGCATTCAGAGGCTGGATGTTTAGAGCTATTGGTTTCTCCATGACTATTGAGGCTCTTGATTTGTATGTAAACCGGTTTCAATTGACCAGAACGACACAGAGGAGAGTTTCTTTGCAAGGGAGGTGAAATATAAGAAGCAGAAGGCAAATTGAGTAAAACAGCAATTGAAATACTGTTTAAAGGACTTATAAAACAGTAGCAGGACTGAGCAAAGTGTTTTCTGTGGTGAATTTGGTCACTTAAGGTTCCTAGTTCACGACTGCGCGAACTAGCTGTGAATTCCAACTCAATTTGTCAAATGCGGCCCTGCAGGAGTTAAATGGCTTCACTAGCTGGATATAAGTGCAGGTCACTGGTGTTTAATGGTGAAAACAGAGTTTTAACGTCTGTTAATAGTTTATTCGCGGAATTATGGATAAAACCAGGCTCATGGGATGATTTTGAAGAATACCTGGTGAATTCGTCGGCAAGAGTTGCGAATGCAGGTGCAATGGAGGCTCTGGCGGTCTCGGAATCGACTTTAGCAGGCTGGTGCTGGTTTGGATGTGAGCAGCATGCAAAAATAACAGTAGTGTCTTTTGCCAAAAGTGGAAAAAACACGAGATTTTGTCCTAAAAATAGATTTTTGGCAATATTGCCGCGTTTTTGGGATGACGTCAGCATGACATCATCGGGTGGGGTCGGATTCGGATGACGTCAGCATGACGTCACCGGGTGATGTGGCAGGTCCTGGTTGGTCGACGGATACGCTGAAGTGGCGGACATGTCAGCGAAGGGATGGACAAATGAGGTGATGCGACGGCGGGGTGGCAGCGACGTGGCTCCGACGCAGAGATGACATAAGCCCGGCAAAACTGGCGGTAATCAACGAAGGCGGTAATGGTTTTCTCGGACCGCCTACGATACGGCGGTGGTTTTGTCAGAGGGCAACCCGAGAGACTTAGAAGGTGACGCGTGGCCGAGGACTGACGTAACCCTTCGTCAGTTTCTCGGGTACTAACTGTCGGGCGTCGGGACGAACCCGATACGTATAAGGGCCGTCTGATCAGAGGCGCTCGATCGGACGGCTGACGGGTTGATGAAGTGATCGGGCAATACGGAAGGGGGGTGGGATTTAAAAAATATATTTTTTGGGATGCGCGCTTAGGGGAAGACCATTGGGGTATGGAGGATTTCGATGGATTTTTAATATATTTTTAATAAAACCAATATAGCGCCCGAACCATTGGATAACATAAAAATGGGTTTTTTATGACTATTTTTGTAAAAATGCGCCCGGTGCTTAGACTTTGGATAAGGAGAAAAGTGGGTTTTTTAGAGTATTTTTGGCAATGAAGCGGGTTAAAGGGACAAAAGGGGTTTTTAGCAAGGTTTTTTGGGGATTTTTTTGGGTTTTTTTGAGCAGAGGAAAGGTGAGAGCTTAGGGGAAAGGTTGTTGCTCATAACCAGAGGTTAGAGCAGCCCCAGGACAGGGTTGACCACAGTCCCAGGTGGACTAAAGTCTCCCTTTAGACAGACATATTTAGCTATAATGCTAAAAGGAGGATATTTATAGAATGCTTGGGGGTTTATACACCATGGTGTTAATAATACTAGGGAAAGGGTAACATAGGGGAATTACATAATAGAGTTAGAGTTAATATGGGGGAAAATGTGAATGAGGGGGGAAAAACACTAAGTTTATTTGAAACTTACTTAGTTTAGGGAGTAGATCAAAATGAAAAGAATTTTTAGACAAGAAATGTGGCTTCTAAAAGATTAAGAACCACCATGAAATCATAATTTCTTCCATGAATCTCAACTGATGAGGGAGTGTTAGTAATGAAATGGAAAAAGGGGGAAGAAGGGAGGTTAGACATGCTTCCTTGCTTGCTGCAACTTGATGAAGAATAACACCTTCTTAATTCATTGATTTTTGCTTTGGTAAACAAAGTTAGCACACATGCAACTTATAAGAAATGACCTTTCTACAACCCCAACTGCCTACCCATCTATTTGCCTAGCATTTTTTATTTCTTCTTGGAGGGTGCATTTAGGCTTGCAGACCCTTACTTGCCTTTTCTTTTCTTTGGCTTTTTCTTTTGTTTTTCTATCTACTTCTACCCTTATTTCTTCCAAGGTCCCAGATTAAGCTGTTGGGAACCTTTCTTCTCTACCTGAACTATTTGTCTGCCAAGATTAAACAGTTTGGATAGACTTCTTTCTCTATTCTGCAACTGGAAATTCAAAACATGGCATGATCCAGGTTAGACTGTTGGACCATCCATCAAAATTGAGTCCCCATCAAGCTACAAGCACAGATTATATTCTTATGGAAATATGTGATCTTTGCATCATCAAAGCAGAGCATATTTGGACCTTTTCAATGCCAATCATGAAATATGAAACCTATTGGTATAGGTAGCTAACAACGCAATTTGCACTAGGCACAAATCACGCATCAAAAACTACCTGATAACTGTGATCTGAAAAGATATAAGACTTAAAAACACAAGATTGATCATGAATCATCATTCTGCAACCTCACAACTACCTACCCGACCTACCTTTCTAACATTTTTTCTTCTTTTTTGGTGGGTGCACTTAGACTTGCAGACCCTGATTTACAATTTTTCTTTTGAATGCTTTCCTATCTAAATCTACACTTATTTCTGCCAAGGGCCCAGATTAAGCAGTTGGGTCCCTGTGATTCTCTACCTATCTACAAATCTGCCAAGATTAAACTGTTTGGACAGATACATTCTCTATATTCTAAACAGGAAATTGAAACCTAGGGAGACCAAGATTAGACTGTTTGAATCTCCCTTTAAATACTCTTCAAAACTGGAACAACTCATCAAAATTGGAATACAGCAGTGCCATTTGGACTAGCACAGTTCATGGCATCTTGTGGAAATATGGAACACTGCAGCCTGCAAAGTATGACATATTTGGCATGTAAAAATGTCAATCATGAAAGATGAAACCCTGTTGCAACAGGAGGCTAATAGTGGCTCCACTTGGGGATGGTTTTTCCTTGTGAAAATCCAACAACAGCAAGTTAGTCTGCCTTGAATTTTCTATTTGTTGATGTAGGCTAGAAAACACTTCTTTGTTGTGGCTGCTAAAAATGTGAAACTTTGAAATCTGAAACATTCTCTCCTTAACTGAGTTACTGTGAACTGTATAGCATCACCTGCTTTCTTCTGCGTGCTTGCTAACTATGTACAATGCTGCTGGAACATGCCTTTGACTGCAAATATTTCTTTTCTGCCGTGAATTGCTTGTAATGTGACAGTTTTCCTCTTGCTGTTTTGTTTGAAATTGGTGTAGAGACAGAGCCTTTAAAACTGGAATACTCGCATTGGCTGTGTCTTCATAAAATTCACTATTGTTCCTTAAGAAAATGGCCTGCTTACACAAAATAAAAACGGAATGCTAATATATACAAATATTACTGTACAAAGATATATACAAGGCTGCATTAGGTCCCTTAAAAGGGGTCATGGTAATGTTTCAGCATATGGCCATTAACATGACCTTCTTCAACAGTGTTGTCCTCTATAAACCTGAGAAAGTATGTGTTATTTCCCTGAATAGCAGAGACAACAAATGGCCCTTTCCATAAAAAATCAAACTTAGCATGTTTGCCCTTGCCTTCTCTTCGTGAGTCCCATCTTAGAACTTTCTCACCAATACTGAAATCCTCAGCTTTAGCTCTCTTATCAAACATCTTTTTAAGCTTTTCTTGCAAAATTTGAGCTCTGTTGTAAACTTGTTCTCTGGTTTGCTGAAGATGAATTGTCTGATTCAGGGAAAATTTTAAGAACCCCCACTAAATTTATAAATATAATAAATGGGGGAATCTCCATGGTATATAGGAAAAATGGAAGGCGATTTTATCAATAATATAGTATGTATATATAATTTTTTAGCGAATCTCTCACCAGGCATGGCGAATATTTTACTCAATTATAAAATCTTGTAAGATCTTAGCAAGTCTTTCACTAAATAATAAAACTTTGTATGGATCTAAGACGATAGAATTTCCCCTTTAAATAGTCTATGAGCACATGAATACCATGGTATTACCATGGGTCAATACCATGGGTTATCATAAACTTGGAGCTTAAAAATTACTATTAGTAATTTATAAAAATTAATAAAATTAATAGTTGATTTTTATTTTATTTTTTATTTTAACCAAGCTAAAATGTTTAACCTACATTAAATTACAACATCCATTTTTACTCTTGACCAAACCCCAAGAGGATCAAATATTTTTTCATTCTATGCTAGTTTGCATATCACGATATTTGATACCTCTCGGGGGTTAGTAGATCCAGAGATGGATCTATGCTGGTTTAATTAATTCCCCCATTTAAACAGGCTACATTCCAGGTGAATACCATGGGTCAATACCATGTGCCATTTTGGTGAATACCATGGGTCAATACCATGTGCCATTTTTATTTTTATTATTTCTAATATTAGGGTTAATAATGGTTTTTTGCATAGTATTAAAAACAATCTAGTCCATGGTATTTGTCCCATAGTATTTTGCCCATAGGTTTCACCTAAATATAACCCATTTTTTGAGTGTTCGTAAATATAAGGTGACTTATGGAGTAAATATAAAAAAATGTTTTATTTGTTTACCATACCTCTTGTTTATTTATATTTTTATTAATTTATCATACCTCTGTTACAAATATGGTATTTGGCTCATAGGATTCACTTAATTAAAACCTCTTTCTTGAGCTTTCATAAATAGAACGAGGGTTATGGACTAAATATAAAAAGAGGTTTTATTTATTTACCATACGTCTAGTTTATTTATATTTTTATTTATTTACCATACCTTTTGAGTAAGTATAAAAAGATGTTTTATTTATTTACCATACCTCCACTTTACTTATATTTTTATTTGTTTACACCAAGTGACTTATGGAGTAAATATAAAAAATGTTTTATTTATTTACCATACCTCTCATTTATTTATATTTTTATTAATTTACCATACCTCTTTTATAAATATGGTATTTGGCCCATAGTATTCACTTAAATAAAACCTATTCTTGAAAATGGGCGAATGGATTCACTTAAATAAAACCTATTCTTGAAAATGGGCGAAGGTTGTAACTCCTAATTTCAAGGGCTAAATTTACCTTTTTTACCCTCTCCCTTAAAATAAGGTGGGCTATTTGAGGTGATTTCTAAAAATGTACTATGATAAAAAATATTCGCCCACTAAAAATTTAAAACCCCTTAATTTCGCCAAAGGGCGAACATTCGCCCCTAAAATTATCCTTGGTCTGATTGATTCTTCTTTGAATGTCATTTGGTTTAGCTTGAATCTCCTGTAACAACTTGATAGTAGGAATGCCCAAGGATGAAGGAAATCTGGCCTCCATGCCGTATACCAGCTCATAAGGGCTCATCCCAATTGATATTTTTCTCGAAAGTCTGTCTGCCCATAGGGCATTCACCAACTTTTTGTGCCAGTTCTTCTTGTTTTCTTCCATCACTTTCTTTATAATGTTGAGGAGGCTTTTGTTAGATGATTCTGCCAAGCCATTACCTTGAGGGTAATAAGCTGTAGGGTGGTCTAGGGTGATATGAAACTTATGGCAGAAACTGATCATCTTTTTGGACTTAAAGGCAGCGACATTATCAGTGATGATTTTCTCAGGCCAGCCAAATCTAGAAAGGATATTTCACTCAAGGAATTGGATAATGATAGTGTCATTGGCTTGTCTACAAGAAATGGCTTCAACCCACTTACTGAAATAGTCGGTGGTTGTTAGGATCCATTTGTGTTGTTCTGAGGAAGAGGGATGGATTTCTCCAATGAAGTCAAGACCCCATTGTTGAAAAGGTTGTTCAGTTGAGATGGGTTTAAGGGGCAGGGGTAACAGCTTTCCCTTGCCCTCAAAAATTTGGCATTTGTGACATGACATGGCAAACTTCTTTATATCTGCAAAAAGAGTGGGCCAACAGAAACCAACCCTTAAAATTTTATCAGCAGTGGACTTCCAATATAGATGTCCTCCACAGTCACCTGCATGGAATTCTTTCATGACATTGTTAGTTTCATTCATGGTTAGACAACTAAGCAATATACCTTCATGATTTCTCCAAAATAATGCACCATCTATAACACAAAACTTTAGAGCCTTCATTTTCAAGAATCTTTTCTTGGTCCTGGACAATCCTGGGGGAGCACATAGGTTTAACAATACAAAGCATATATTAGCATACCAGGGGCATTGCAGAAATATTTCACTGATCTGTGGAGTCGCCAGCTCCTGTTCATTGTCCAGCTGGTTAATGTCTAAGGCTTGAAAGTTTGTTTCGGACATCAATTTACCTAAACCTTGTCCCTTTATCAGCTTGGTTTGTTTTATTTCTATGTCATACTCAAGGATGCTTGCAATCGACTTGCCTCTTTTGCCTTCTAATCCTTCTTGTGTCAATATGTCTTTTACAGCAGCGTGTGGAACATAGGCAATCACGTGTGAATACATTATGTACACTCTAAAATCCTTGATGGCCTTAACAAGTGCGTAGGCCTGCTTTTCCATTATTGGATACTTCAAAGGGGCATCTCTTAAGGCTCGGATAAAAAAGGCAATTGGCTTTTCAGCTCCCTGTTCATTCTTTTGCAAAAGGACAACGACTATTGTGTGATCAGATGCAAACGAAAATATGATAATATCTCTGTCAAACTGTGGGCTAGTGAGGACAGGGGTTTGGGTTAATGTAGTTTTGATACTTTCAAATGCTTGCTTGGTTTCCAGGGACCATCTTACCTTGGCATCCTTCTCTAACATGTTGCTTAACAGTCATATTAGTTCAGCTAGATTTGGAATAAATCTTCTTAGGAAGTTGATTTTCCCAAGGAATGCTTGTAGCTCTTTAATGTTTCTTGGAAATGGAATTTGGAGGATGGCTTGGATTCTTTCAGGATCAATTCTAATCCCATCTTTTGATATGATGCGGCCAAGTAACTTGCCTGCTTCTAGGTCAAATAGGGATTTCTTGGGATTCAGGGAAATGCCATATTTCCTACATGTCATGAAAATTTGCCTAAGATGCTTGAGGTGTTCTTCATCAGATTTGGAAAATGGGGTTAAGTCATCCAGGTAGACAACTAGGAAATCGTGTATTTCCTTGGCAAAAGCAATATCCATTGCTCTTTGAAATGTGGCACCAGCGTTTTTAAGTCCGAATGGCATCTTCACATACTTAAATGTTCCCCACGGTGTGGTAAAGGCAGTTTTGTCTTGGTCGTCCGGGTGAACAAGTATTTGGTTGAAACCTGAAAAGCCATCTAGCAAAGAGATTCTAGATGATCCCACTACTCTTTGTAGCATGTGATCCATTTTTGGGAAAAGGATAGTGGTCTTTTAAGGAGACTTGGTTTAAATTTCTGAGATCTACACAAAGTCTGATTTCACCTGTCTTTTTTCTTGTAGGAACAAGATTGGACACCCACTCGGAAAATCTGTTGGGTGCTATTATGCCTGCTTCAAATATCCTCTTTACTTCCTTCTCAATTGAGGGAAGAAGCATAGGTTTAATTCTTCTAAGTTTCTGCTTGAAGGGTTTCTGGTTTGGTTTTAAGGGAATTGTGTGTTGGATCACTGAGGTGTCATAGGATTTCAAATCCTCATAACTCCAACCGAATACATTTTGGAACTCTTTGAATAAATCAATGTACTTGGGCTTTTGATCAAGAGGCAAATTTTTGGACAGTTTGATCATTTTTGGATTTTCTGCTGTCCCAATGTTGTGTTCTTCTATATCAGTGTTTATTGGCCGCAATTTTGGCTTTCTGGGCACATCATTGGTGTCAAACATGTCTTCTAGTGGGGTCATGCCAGCAGGCAAAAAATTATCTTTTAGCTCAATGATTTCTGCCTCTGTTTTGTCTATTTCTTCCAAGTGCATCTGTTTCAGCTGTTCAATGTTTTCTTTGTCAAAAACCATCGGGTTTAGGATTTGTTTGGCCATTGCAGTAGTTACAGCCTACTGATTTTCAGTTGCTTGCTGTTCTAAATCTGTCATAGCATCCATATCTATGTTAATATTTGAAAATTCATGCTTGAGGGTAAGGAAATTATTAATTTGGGCATCATTTTCGAACACTTGCCAATGTTTAATGTTATTTGGGGCCACGGGCCTATGTTTTATTTCCACTGTGAAGTGGTGGTTTGGGTCAAAGGGAAGCTTACATGTACTTGCAAAAGTGGCTAGGCTGTGAGCGTGAATGTTGTGATTTCTTGAGATCTTGTCAAGCTTGAATTCAGTGAATGCATTGAGTATATTAGTGGAAGCAGTCCTATAGTCTCTCATTCTATTGTCATTTGTAACAAAATTACCTTTCATCTGTTGTATGATTAAATCAGAGTCACCTAGGATAGACACTTTTTTAGCTCCTAGAGCTTTGAGGAGTTTAAGGCCTAACAACAGAGCCTCATACTCTGCCATGTTGTTGGTGCATTTCAAATTCAGTCTGTAAGCATGGCCTTGTGCATGGTTGTTATATGTGTTGTGAATCCAAACACCTGCCCCTGCCCCTAACTTGTTGACAGAGCCGTCAAACTCTAAGTACCATGTGGTTTCTTGCTTATGGTTAGTGCTAAGAGTTTCAGCCATTCTTGCAGCGGGCAGATTTGAGGTTTCTGTTTGAGGAGGTTCTTCTTGTATGCTGGTTGCATTATCTGTTGTGACAGTCTCATGGGTGCGTGTAATCCATTCTTGATTAATGTGTGTTTGTTGTTTTAGAGCCAAAGGCTCATCCTCAGTTGGAGAATTTGTGTCATCATTAAACAAAATAAAGGAATCCATGTCAGAATGTATTGAGTAAATGGGAAAATTTTCAGGCTTGCTCTCACTACTCACCACATATTTCATCAGCGTTTCTCTGTACAGTCTCTTTGGTTGCCCAAAGACAGAAATTGTGGCATAGGAGAGGTCGAGTTGAAGGGATCCTTGCAGCTTTGCTCCCCATGATCTTGATAGGAGCATACCGTACTTTGGTGGGATGTCAGCCACCACCACATCCATGAGGATGGTCTTGTTGGGATATTGGACTAAGGAGACACACAAGTCTTTGATGAGGCCTAAACATTTCACTTGACTTGATTCAAACGAGTATAAATCTTTGTAAGGTCTTGCGATATCGAGGTTCAGTTTATCCATGATTGCCTTGGGCATAAGGTTGTGTGAGGCTCCTGAGTCAAACATAGCATTCTGCAAAACTTTGTCATGTATATGCAAACTGACATAAAAGGGTGGAATAGGTCCATGTGTTGATTTTCCATTGACTTCTGGACTGAATAGAAGTTCAGGAGAATCATCCAAAACATTTACATCGTCTTTGTTTTCTGGAATCTGAAGCGACCTTTGAATTTGTTGCCTATATACATCGTGTTTGGCAAGTTCTGAAAGAGGAACAGGTATTTTCAATTTACCTATTTCTGCCTCTAAAATAAATGGTTTTTCCAATGGAGTCTTGGTGTTGATGAGGGCAGTTTTTTCTTTTTCACTTGAATTATCAACGATTCGCTCTTGTTTATCAGCGTTGTGGGGATTGACTACTTGCGGTTTTACAGTTTCAGGAGGGCTTTTTGGAACGTTGTTCGAATTTTCTTTTGAGGAAGGAGGTGATAGAGGCTGCTCAACAAAAGGTTGTGTGTCTGTTATGTCTTCTACAGTCACTTGTCGCGGGTTTGGGACAGTTGTATCAGCTGGTTCTGTCATGACAACTTTGTTTTTAATCTTGTTGGTCTGTTTGCCTTCCTTTGTTTTACCAGGCTTGGAGATGTCAATGGTCCTAGTTCTCAGCTTATATTGTTTGTGTACTTCATACACAACAGTATCATATCCATGTTTAATGTCAAAAGACTCACCAGACTTAGTCTGAAACTGATTGTAATCAAGTTCATTTTGGTCTTCTTGGCTCAGGAAAGTTTGGTGCTCACCCTTTAGATCCATCAAATTCATGTGAGTGTCTTCTGTGGGTTGACTAGAAGTGGATCCTTCAACATAGTTATCTTGAAAAGGAGGTCTTATGTCGTGGTCTTGGCTAGGCCTACCAGCATTTGTGTTCTTCGTTTTCCTAAAATTTGGATTCCTTATGGTATTGGATTGTTGTCCTTCCCATGATGCTTTTCTCTCAACGTTTTCTACTCTTTATCCCAATCATTGCAGGCCATTGAGAATAGCATCAAGCTTCTGGTCAAAGGCTGAGGGTTCTTCCTTAAAGGTGGTTCTTTTCTCCATCCTAGCTCTATTCCTTTTGGCAATTAAGTTGGCCTCAACACTGATAGCAACATTTTGCATGTCTGCAAGGGTCTGAGGAGCTCTTTCTTTTAACTGGTATGCCATATCTGGGTCAAAACCATCCAGAAATTTGTAGAAGGCAAGGTCAGGGGGAGGCCTCAGATTCTGTGGTGTTGCATTGTAAACATTATTGAATCTTGCACAATACTCCAAAACAGTTTCTTGAGGACCTCTTTTAATTGTATCGTATTCAGCTAGTATGTGCAAAGGGTCTTTCTTTTTCTCCCATCTGTTGGTAAAAGATTGGTGCAACTCATCTGGGGTAGTTATGGAATTTGCAGAAAGTGATCTGAACCAAGTTCTTACATCACCTGTTAAACTTTGAAAAAAAATTCTCATTCTCACGCTATCATCATCTATTTCATAGTTTTCAAAATAGTCTTGCATCTTTTTGGTATGCTGAATGGTTGCGAAAGGACCAGTGGAATCAAAATATGTGATTTTCGATTGGTAATCTTGAGGTAAAGCCCCAACATTAGCAGGTAATTGCAGGGGTGCATGTCTATTAGCCATATTGGCAGGAATAAGTCGAACAACGGGGACAAATGGAACAACTGGGACGACAGGGATAACTGGGATAAGAGGAACAATAGTAGTGGTAGTTGTAGTATTTTTAGTGAATGGAGGTGTGGAAGGAGTGCTATGAGATGTGGATGATGAACCAGGCGAAGCAGGAGTAGATCGGAATAAAACTTTGACAGGAGTTGGGACACAGCTTGGGTAAGCTATTTCAGGAGTTTTATCATCGAAATCTTCTTATCTTTCTTGCTTCCTAAGGATCTTCGGGATTAGGTTCGGATTTTCAAAAACAGTTGGGGGATTAGGGTCTGGATTTGACCTTGTATATCGTGGATTTTTCTTGGGAGCCAGCTTCCGAATTTGTTTTTGGTATTTTTCTGGGAATGTTTTTAGAAATAGCAAAGAACTAATCAGAATTTGGGACAGCTATTTGTAACTTAAAACTAGCATGAAGATTGATTGAAGCAGCATTTATTTACACCGGTTAATGCAAAGCAAAGAACAGTTTCAAAGGCTTCCTGGCTGACATTCAGGCTTCATCTGTAGTTTTAAGAGATAAACAACAATTGGAAAGATTGATTTATGGTCTCAGCGGAGCTTTCTTACCTTCTCCGTGAAACTATCTGAGGAAAGTCCCCAGTGGAGTCGACATTATGTTATCACTTAGGTTGTCCTTAAGCTCGGGAAAAGGATACGGCCGAGGTAACCACATACCAAGTTTGGACTGCAGGTTCTAGCCCACCTGCAATCAGAGAGGGCTCTCTCTTTTAGATTTTAACTTTGTTGAAAAGGATCTTAGGCTACTTATTGAGTTCAGGGGTTTTTGTTCTGATTTTGGTGGTATAATTGATGTTCTTAGGTAGAGAGGCAGAGCATAGTCTGAAAGTTTCAAACCATTGGGCGTGGAGTCGAAAAGGAGGACTGCTTGTGCGTTTTCTTGGTCCCAAGAGAGAAAATGGAGCAAGGTAGCTGCAAATGAAACAATGTTTCAGGTTTAAATGATGGGATGAATGCTAAGTAATGAGGGGCAGTTAAGAATCCCTCAGTCAACCTAACAGGGGTAGATAGCAGAGCTCTACCTAGGGGTAGTAAAGAATCCCTAGATAATCGGCACACACAGGTGAATCGGGGTAAATATGAGCCAGAAGGAATTCATATTCATTACCAATTCATTCAGAGGAAAACATAAAGAAACAACAGAAATTGAGCATAGAGTGTATTTAAACAAATTCTAAGCTAATCTTTCTTTCTGCTATTTAGATAATGGTAAATAGTAAACAAAGGTAAGAAGCACTTACTGAATCAGGTTGCAGCACAAGAATTCCATCTTCAGTCTCCAGAAAAACATTAATAACACATCAAACAGTCTCTTCTTAGAACTTTCGGCAATCTTTGATTATAGAACCAATTTTAGGTATACAGTGCGAGTCTCTAGTGAAAAATACCAATTTTCCAACCCTTGAAACAATGCTGAGGGCGGTATATATAGGGAAAACTCTCTACAATTTGTTCATTACATCTTGACCTAAATAGGTCCTAAAGAATAATTAGTCTGACCTAATCCTATCTAAAATAAATGCATGAAAATATCTTTGGTTGCGCTGAGGGCTGCCGTATCAAACTGAAGTGAATGTGATTGTCCTTGGTGGCTTGGTGTAGTTGCCTCTGCAATAACTGTGCATGGGTCTCTGCTCCATTGTAGTTTGGTGGCCTTAAATGCTTCAACTATGATTTGAGAGCTGGGATGGGCTTTCACCGACTTATTTGACTTTATTGGCAGCCATTCAATGTTAACCTGCTTTGGGAACTGAAGGTTTCCATTAAACAATGTAATTGGTACACTTTGCTGCTTTTCATTCCTCTGATACTCTCTGACAAATGAATTGGGTTGCTTTTCTCCTTTGCTGTGGGTCTAATCACAAGTTAATGGTTTTTGTTCGGCCTCTTTTTCCTCTAGAACTGTTTTCTCCTCCTTTCTGGATGCTTCGCGAAGAAAAACGGGTCATTCGGCACATTTCGGGCTTGCTGGGTGCTATGCGATAAAAATATTCCCCATTTTGGCCTAATTTATCCAGCGAAAACTGCCTGATAACTGTGATCTGAAAAGATGTAAGACTTTAAAACACAAGATTGATCATGAATCATCATTCTACAACCTCACAGCTACCTACCCGGCCTACCTTCCTAACATTTTTTCTTCTTTTTGGGTGGGTGCACTTAGACTTGCAGACCCTGATTTACAATTTTTCTTTTGAATGCTTTCCTATCTAAATATATACTTATTTCTGCCAAGGGCCCAGATTAAGCAGTTGGGTCCCCGTGATTCTCTACCTATCTGCAAATCTGCCAAGATTAAACTATTTGGACAGATACATTCTCTATATTCTAAACAGGAAATTGAAACCTAGGGAGACCAAGATTAGACTGTTTGAATCTCCCTTTAAATACTCTTCCAAACTGGAACAACTCATCAAAATTGGAATACAGCAGTGCCATTTGGACTAGCACAGTTCATGGCATCTTGTGGAAATATGGAACACTGCAGCATGCAAAGTATGACATATTTGGCATGTAAAGATGTCAATCATGAAAGATGAAACCATGTTGCAACAGGAGGCTAACACGAGGATTAAATGTCGATTTGTGTACTACTCCCTTTGGTGACTTTATCATTGGTTTAGGAATGATGGGTGGCAGAACTTCGGTCAAAATTGTTGTCGAACTACTAGGTTGCTCATTAGCCTTGTTATTCGACAACTGTGGATTCTCGTAATCTTTATTCCTTGTGAAAGCATCATTTTGCTGCTTTGAGATAGACAACATAAGCACTTGGGATCGGGAAGCATTTTGATTAGCAACCAGTTTGGTTCCCAGGTTTGGAAACAGATCAGTCAATACTGCTGAGGTTTTTGAACTCTTAAAGAGTTTCTTAATTTCAACTTTATGTGGACAATCTCTTGTCCGATGATCCTCATCGCATATCTGACACCCCGTAGGGGGTTTCCTTTGCCCAGAAGGGTTTGCAGAAGGATTTTCAGGAGATGACTCATCCTGCTTCTTTTTTCTCCCTTTCTTTTTCTTCTTGCCCCCTGGTTGCTTCAGTTGTTTTCCCTTTTCGGTCGACACAACATTTACCTCCGAGGCGAGAAGTTCTTCATTTTCATTTTGATCAGAAATCTTACGGGCTTTCTTAGATGTAGCCTTTGTCGATTTCATGCATATCGTACCTATCACGACATCACCGGCATGAGAGTCTTTGTTTGGTTTAGGAGGGGGAGGAACAGAAAATTCCGGTCTAGAAGCATCAGGTATTTTATCGTAGAGCATGCCAGATTGAATATAGATCAAGTCTAGATATTGTGCACGAGCAATAACTTGCTCTTCAGTGACGACTCCTCCCTTTGCCACATCTTCTGTGATAGAAGGTAATAATGACTTAATAGACCATTCAGCTAGCAGCTGATCAGGAACATATGTTTTTAACATTCTGCGACGACGTCGCCACTCATGAATATGATCAGATATGTGAGTGGCCATTGTCTGTTTGAAATTGGTAAGAAGCTCTGTTCCCGTTTCATACCTTATGGGTAACTGAAAATGGGTTGAAAAGGTTATGGCTAGGGCACTGAAGTTATCAAACGAAGCTCTAGGTAATTTGATATACCATTTTGCTACCAGACCAGTTAATGTTCGCTGAAAACGGTGAAGCTTAATCGAATCATCATTTAGAGTGTTAGATGAACACCACAGATGAAAGGTCATCACATGATTCGATGGGTCTTCACCCGGATTTCCACTAAATTTAGGAATATCTGACGAAGTTTATGCAGAATCGCCGGTCACCAAGGGGCATAAGCAATTGGATCATTCGTCAACCGGTTTACATCTGGTAATTCTAGAGTTACTACAAAGGGCAACTTTTGATTCAGGTTAGGCGAAGCATACCCAGGATAAGATGGAATCACTAGAGCAGTGGGTCTTTGCATACCATCATAATGTATTTGATGTTGGTAACTTTGATAAGGTTGATGGGAATAACCATTATAATATGGTTGTTGATAATCGCTTTGGAAATGCAATTGCCCATTACTTACAAAGACTTGTTACTCAGGTCCTTGATATGATTGCTGGAATGGCAGTTGTTGAGATTGAATCAGCCATGGTTGTTGGACCATTTTCTTTTTCCCAATACTGGATGATTGACCAAGATGAGGAGTCATAGTACTTGTTTGAGCCTGAGTCATTCCATATAAGGGGGCACTAACTTGAGGTTGTGATTGAGTCGTTGAGACAAGAGGTTGTTGTATTGCAACCTAAGAAACTTGGGGTTGACATACAACAGGTAGCGCTTGTACTTGCGACGCAGGCACCATAGCAGGTATAGCGGGAATATTCAACACAGGGTGCACTGGTTGCATTGAATATACAACCCTTGGTTGCCGAGGTAGTACTGGTACCCAACCGCTGGATGTAATTCCAGTTGATCTAAACTTTGTTGTAAACTCTCATATGGTTGTTCTCCGGGAGGGAAAAATGAAAAGGCATACTGCCCTCCATATGGTGGCAATCCAATACTTAAAGGGTAGATTGGACTTTGAAGACACATTGGATCAATTTGTTGAGTTTCAACATAAGAAATACCAGATGATAATCCGGATGAAGAAATAGGAACTGACCATTTCGTTGAAACAGTCCTTGATTGGAATCCGGCTTGTTGTTGATAACTTACTGGGACAAATGGTATACCGGTGAACATCATTGGAGTAGCAGCAGGAGGCTCTGCCACTGCCGCGTCAGATGACACAGTCCTGGATGTCGACGGTTTTTCAGACATATCTAGTCTATCTAAAAGATTTCCTAGCGATTCTATAAGAACTTGCGATGAAGGGAGACTAACTTCTAAGACCAACGAGGGAACAGTGATGTTATTTCGATTAAAATAAATTTTAGACGCTTTGACACAACTTGTTTTTTCAATTTTTAAGAGCCGAGAAAAAACAAAAGATGACTCTAGTCGCCTTCAACTTTTAATGAGCCTGAAGTGACAAATGCTCAGATGAACCTTTTCCGTTAAGGAGTCTAAAAAGGAACGAAAGGGACTGCTCTGGAAATCTAGATAGAGGGATTACCAAAACAAACACAAAACTACAGAATACTTTTTACGGTACGGCAGTCAATCTTCCCGAATGTTGTGTTCAGTGCATTGCGATCGATAGGGCGGCAGACACGCCTTCCTATGGATAAAGGATAAAGCCTATTGTGGTCTCCCAAAATATACTCGACGGTACGTGGGAGCACAAGTCCGTACTGGCACTTGTCGTCTCAAAGTGGAGGAATCAACCAACCAACAGTGAAAGAAACAGTTGCCAGGCTTTATGACACCGGAATACATCTCTAGCCTAGACTTCTAAATGTTGTGCGTTAGGTTCCAAAGCGTTTTTAGATTCATTAAATTTATTTTATAGTTGATCTTGCTTAATAAATTTTCCTTTTAGGTTCACCACGTGATGTAGATTTACAATTCCTAAAATGCAATCTAAGATGATAAACAGTTGTTTAATCTTCTTTTTGCAATGAAAATCTTAGCTACTAAGGAAAGAGAGATGGCGTTCTTTCATCAAAGAGAAGAGAGCACACACTATATGCACTGTCCTAAATCAAACCAACAAACAGTCTAAATGCAAATGCACATGCATGTATTTGTTTTCAGCCTTCTTAATGTGTGAATGATAAAAAGAAAGCTAAGCATAAATCTGAATTATTTTTCAAAGCGATAATTATTAACAAGATTCTTTTTAAAACAAAATGAGGACAATGACGACAATTTGTTATTTTGAATTGAAAACTTGCTTTTGATACTTGAAAAACTACTAATTCAAATCAAATACAAGAGTAATAGTGTAATTGACTATCAAGAACAATCAGATTCTCTTCTATGACTGAAAATGACACTTGCGACACTTTCAAATCAAGAAACGACAGTACAATTACGCTACTTCTTTGTAAAGGAGAACTGAAAATGACTCGAAAAATACATAAAAACATTTATAGTTCTTTGCACAGTGGAGGTGGAATAACAACAAGGAAAGGGGTTTCAAATAGAGGTGTACTGACTACAAGCATCAAAACTCCTGAATAGGGCTGAAAAGAATGAACACAGAAACCAAAATTTAGGAACAAGCCCTTGTCTGATCAGTGCACCTGTAACACAATGAAACCGAAATGCAACACACCTACTACACTCGGGAAGTGCGCTGCATTTGAAGTTCATAGAACAGACAGTGCGTTGGACCAGGGACGAGACTTTGATTGGGTTTCAGGTCACAGTTTGCAGTTCAGTTCAGGGATTTTGGCCGAGCAAGTGGTAATTAGTAAATCAATCACAGGGGTAGATCTAAAGAGGTTACTAGAACCACCACAAGGGCAATTAGAGAGCTTGTAAATCAATTGTTTAATTCATAAACAAAACCTGGAGATTGACTGAAGCAGCATTGATCTACTTTGCTCTTGCATAGCAAATGCAGTTCGAAGGCTAGTTGGCTTGACTTCAGGCTCCGTCTGTAAGTTTATAAAGTAAACAAATGTAGATGAACAAACAATCTACTCGCTCTCCAGCGGAGTCGCCATTTTGTTACCAAGAATACTATCTATACAGAGCTGCTAATCCCACTAAGGCTGTGTTGTGGTCACCAACAACCCCCCTCTTTGATTGGTATTAGCAATAACACCAAGCAAATGGGGACCCTTAACAAAAAATCCAAAAAAAAACTTTTATCAAAACTCTGTATTTTGAATCCCTAAAGCTATATCGCATCGCGAGAAGAGAGCGAGACGTTTTCCTATGCGCATAATGAGCTGCGAAGAAGCAACGCGAAATTCATCGCATCGCTTATATTGTGAAGCTCTCTTAAATAAAAAGATTAAGGAATCGCCGACGGCCGATATGCGACGTCGCATACTGCAACATCGCATAAGCAACACACAATGATTATAATTAAGCGCGATCTGCGATATTTGCGATCTGTGATATTTGCGATCTGCGATATTGCGATCTGCGATGAATGCGATCATCAAATCCTGCGATGACACATCTTAAACGACGCAATCCTCGACACTGCGATGCGAGTCACAAAAATCACTCATCGCAAAGGTTCCTCGGCACAGCATTCAAGGAAAGTTGTCTGCAGACCAAAATTGGGCGCGCACCTTAAAGAGAAATTAATGATTGTACGCCAAAGTATCCGAGAAGGATTGTGTTGTGTTTTTCGAAGAGTCAGTTCATTATGAGTGTCATGATTATGCATTCATTAGATCTTAAAGCTTTCATGTCAATCTTTTCGTCGTTACTCTTTTCCTTTGCGTAAACTGTAAGACAGCAACTAATATAAATCAATGTGCAGGAAACATCTAAGGAAAAGGGGAAAGTGTCAATACTCGGAGAACAGAGAAGAAATGCCTTCGCAAACGGATGCCGCATGCAACAGGACCGCGGATTCCAGAGTATCACTCAACAGAGACTGATGGAAATAGACTATCCAAGACTCAGAGTCGAAGGCGCACAAAAGCAGCATGTTTTCAAAAGATCCTGAAGCTTAGACTGGGTAAAGAAAAAAGAAAAACGCTAAAGGAGGAAAACGCACCAGAAAAGCCTGGAACAAAGAATGGAAGCAGTTTTCAATACAGAAAATTGTTCAGAGAGAAAAGTCCCTAACTCGCTCAGTCATTCGCCAGGCTGGAAACCGAAATAGCAACAGCACAATCAGTTTGAGAGAAATTTGGGATATTACCAAGTATACACACAGCGAATACACCAAGCCAGAGGAAAATATCTTCCAGTTTGTCAGAAAGCGGTGCCAGCTCTTGTTGTTTCTATTTTCGTAACTCAAACGAAAGGAGAAGACAACCAGCTGACTCTTCCCAGGCGAATGTTGCATTGCTTACAACACTAAGGAGCAAATATAAAAACGGTTAGAAATTAGATTCAATTTTTAGAAATAATTTGCTTTAGTAGAAGGGTGGTCATTTGAAACTGTGTCCTAAATTTATGTAATTAAGATTAACTAGTTAGCAGTATTTAAACCCTTCTCAGGCATTTGGACAAGGGTTCGGAAATTTGTCAAGAAACTTGTCCTCAGAACATGCACTTTTGCACCCTCGGAGGGGGTTTTTGGTGAATGGATGGATCAAGATTTATTAATTTTTGCATTTAATGTCTACTACTGATGTTGCACTTTTGTACTCTTAGTAGATGTTAGAACAAGTAGAGATAAATCGTTATTTCTTGAAGCTTATGAATAGAACCAGTCATAAATGGTACTTTTATCTCTTGACCTGTTTCTGCTCATATTCTTAAAGTGATATGTAGTTTTCAGTTGTTTATATGTTAATGCATGAATGTGTGGGTTACCATTTGGCACTTCTGTACGGTGGAGTCATTTATTTGTGCTTGATATATGAATAAATTATTATGCGATATGTTGTTCACAACTGTTTTGCCTAACTTTTTATGCAGAATGGTTTATCTTAATTGATTTCTATTCTTATGATAGCTGAATGATCTTTATTACCAGTTATTGTTTGAAATCTTTTTAGATCGCATAATAGAAGAAATATACCCCGGGTTAGTGTAGATTAGATGTTTTGTTTTCCCTTTATTAGATTACAATAGCATAGAGTTAGCTTAGAAGTTTGAATTAAATTAGCTTAAAATACTCCTAGATCAACATCATTCAACTCTACACACACACACACACCCCTTAGATTGGGAAACTGGTCCCATTATCCCTAGTCGGACCCGCTAGACCAAACGGATAAGGAGCTGCCAACCAAGGTCTGGACCGGGTGGGTATCCCCCTTGTTGTGGACCCGATTTTCGGGGCCTCAACATATTTGGCGCTAGAAGGAGGGCCCGAACTCTGAATGGCATCTAAATCAAAATCTAAATACCATTCTGAGAGTAAATCGCCCTCACCAACTCCCCCGACTTCTCCAGTACGATTAAATCCAGAGTCAGAAGTCGCTCGGGTATCAACCACTGCTACATACCATAATATTTCAGACCAATCTATCATTGAACCCCCTGAAATTCAAACTCTGATTTGCAAACTCCAGGGATTTTCTATTTTTACTCAGAGGTCTGAAAAATCTCAAAGCAGCGTGACTTCGCAGTACAATCCTGCTCATCCTCTGACCAGATTAAAGAGTGAAAAATTTGGCATCTAGCCAACTGAATTCCCTCTTCCCACCAAGAAAAGAGAAAGGAAAATACCACCAGAGTCTGACAGTGAGACTCTTTCATCTACGTCGTCCATCTCAACTCCCTCACCACGAAGTCAACCACCGACGTCTTCATTTCAAACCATTCATCCATCTTCCACAACCCCTCCTCTTCAATCATCAAAGATCATAACACCTTCATCTTCCCAGCATCAGGGATCATCCTCTGCACTTTCATTCACTAGCAGCTCAACGATGGCCCAGTCTCCATGGAACAATCCTGGGGCAGTTTTAATGCTTCCACCTCTGAGCCCAATACCGACCCATCCTGAGAAATGGCTACCCAAATTCAATCCAGAAGCAGGCATGCTAGCTGAAGAACATATCAATAATTTCATGCTTTCTGTTAATCTCAACGGAGTTACCAATGAGGATGTTGTCGTCCGGCTTTTTCCCTACACAATGCAAGGAACAGCCGGGTCATGGTACTTTTCATTACCTTCCGGGTCTATCACAAGTTGGGACATTTTTCAAAGTCAATTCCTTACCAAATTTGGCGATGACAGATCAACGACGACGTTAATAAATGACCTATCCAATCTTAAAGCCGAGGCTAGAGAACCCATCAAAGACATTAATTTACGGTTCAATAAA
This sequence comes from Pinus tabuliformis, assembly GCA_031772625.1. NCBI lineage: Eukaryota > Viridiplantae > Streptophyta > Pinopsida > Pinales > Pinaceae > Pinus > Pinus tabuliformis. Next base: position 331,614,910 of record CM062804.1, on the reverse strand, counting down.
ATCCTCAACAAAATTCCTGCTTCTTCCCAACCCAGCGAAGAAGTGAGATGTGAATGGTATATTACGTCCTTACCATCAAACTTGGCAATCTTCGTGGATAGGGCAAATAAGACAACCTCAGTTGAAAATTTGACAGAGGCGATAGCAGTAGAAAAATGCGTAGTGGCCCTAGAAAAAAGATCTGTTATAGAGGAACGCAAATCTAAGAAAGTCTCCTACAAGGAAGACCCCAAGAAGAAACAATCGAAAGATCCTTTTGATTTGGAAGGATTACAAAAAGTGTTAAAAACCATGTCCAATGATATGATTGACATAAAAAAACAAGTAGCAGAAACTTCTTCGAGAAAGCCCTACAGATCTTTTAAAAGAAATCCTTCAATGGAGGTGAAACCGCCCAACGCTATCTCAAACGTCGAATCCGAAGAAGAAGAAGAGAATACCACTGAAGGGCAAACCGATGACGAAGAAGTTGTGGAACTACAAGGAATGTGGGATTTCATCCTCCCACAAGAAGAAGATCAAGAAGCATTTCCGGTTAGTACATGAAGCAAAAATCAACTTGATCCTCCCCAAACTACCCCTAAGCAGAAGGGCGCAAGCCCTGCAGCAAAAGATAAAGTCGCAACAAAGAAAACAACCGCTAAGGCAACTCAATCTAGCCCAGTCCAACCAGATCAAACACCTCCATCAAGAACACTGATCGTGTCGGATGAAATGGAGTATAACATTATTGATGACATGAAAAAGACTAGGGCTAATATAACTCTTTATGATTTGAGCAAATTGAAACATCAACAGAAGATAATGATGAAAGAATTACATGCCGTGCCTACTACATCTTTGCCTACAGCTGTAGCTTCCCACAACATGGGAAGACCTCCAACCAACACGATCAATAATATTGACCCAAATGACATCGCCTTGATTGGAGGGAGATCAAGGTCTCACACTCCCCCTTTTCTTCTCACTTATGGAATTTTCAACAAAAACGTGCACAATAGTTTGGTAGATTCTGGTGCTTCAACGAATACTTTACCCAGATCAATATGTTCCAAGTTGAATGTTCAACCGCAAAAATCCGCAGTGCGCATAGTTCAGCTTGATCGATCCCAAGTCGAAGTGATTGGTGAACTTAATCAAGTGACCATAAGATTGTCATCTAACCCGAAGGTGTGTCAGGTTATTGACATTCTAGTAGCTGATATCCCTGAATTCTATGGCTTAATTCTTAGCAGGGATTGGTCCAAAAAACTCCATGGATACTTCTCAACCGACTGGTTGCACATGTGGTTACCCTACAATGGTAAACCAAATCAAATAAAGGTTGAACGAGAGTTACACCAGAAGTACATAGTGACAGAATTGGAGGGAGAAAATGAAGCAATAGCATACAACAGTAGTATCACAGGAAACTACTCGGTAGATTCTTTCCTCGGCAATTTTAATGCTCATACCTCACCTTACTTAGAAAATTTAGTTTTGTCCCAAGTCGAAATTTTTTCCCAAACTGATGATTCGAAGTGTGTTAATTTTTTAGATAACTCTGTAAATACATCTTTGTTTTGGAAATTATATTTTGATGGCTCCAAATCTAACGAGGGAGCAGGAGCAGGATGCTATCTGATTAGCCCAGACGGAAATAAGACCATGCTTACGTGCAGACTTGAATTCAATTGCACAAACAATACATCAGAATACGAGGCCTTGGTGCAAGGCCTATACAAAGCAATCAGGTTGAACGTTAAGTACCTTCAAGTCTTCGGAGACTCTGAGATTGTCGTCAAACAGGTACATAACACCATACATTGCCTATCAGGTCATTTGAAGCACTATCAATCTTTAGTTCAAGATCTGACTACACATTTCATAGCATTCAATATTTTGTCAATCCTAAGACTCCAAAATGCGAGCGCAGACCTGTTAGCTAACGTACCCTCTAGACTTATTCCCTCCGAAGATTTTAGTCCAGATAGATTCTCAATAGAATTAATTTTTAGACCGTCCATCCCTGACAACATTACAAACTGGAGAGTATTCAATGACGATCCAGACATTGTAAATTTCCTCACTTCTGAAGGATTCTACTCAAATCAAATAATTGACGAAGACCATCACGATCATCAAATACAACAGCATAGCATTGATAATGCTATACCTAGGTCAGTGGTTAAGTTAGAAGACTTATATGATTTGAAAAGTCGGTTTAAAAGGTCTACCAATGCTAAACTTTACAGTTCGGCTCTGAACTACGATTTAGTAGGAACCGATGAGAAACCACAAAACATTAATCTAGGCCAGGGCCTAGCACCTGAAGAGAAATTAGCATACATCCGTCTTTTGAGACAATACAGACATGTTTTTGCCTGGAACTACGATGAGTTGAAAACATACGACACTTCTATCATTCAACACACTATCCCGATGATTGCCAATGAAAAACCTGTCCAACAGAAGCTCAGAAAAATCCACCCCAATTTAGAAAATCAGATAAAAACTGAGCTAAATAAGCTTTTGAGAGCCAGAATAATCTTCCCCGTCAGACATTCCAAATGGGTCTCTAATATGGTACCCTTTAGAAAGAAAATTGGAGATATTCGAATTTGTATTGATTTCCGAAATCTCAACAAAGCCTATCAAAAAGACAATTTTCCCCTCCCACCTATGGAGCAGATATTACAGGCAGTAGCAGGCTCAGAATTAATGTCTTTTTTGGATGGATTTTCAGGATACAATCAAGTGCTGGTGCATGCCGATGATCAGTTAAAAAACACATTCCGAACTAAATGGGGCACATACGCATATCGGAAGATGCCATTTGGTTTGATCAATGTCGGCGCTACATTTCAGAGAGCCATGGACATTGCATTCAAAGGTTTAGTCAATAAATCTGTAGTGATTTACCTGGATGATATAACAGTGTACTCCAAGAAGCGAAGCGACCATCTCAAAGACTTGAAACAAATATTTCAACAATGTTTAAGGTATGGGATTTCACTTAACCCGAAGAAATCTTTTTTCGCATTAAGTGAAGGAAAACTTCTAGGATTCATAGTGTCAAAATCTGGCATTCACATTGAACCTAACAGAATCAAAGAAATTTCTGAAATATCCATGCCTCATAACAAAAAAGCCATGCAATGTTTCCTTGGTCAAATTAATTTTGTGAAGAGATTTGTCCCAGATTTCTCACGTATTGTTTCTCCTTTGCAAAATATGATAAAAAAGAATTCAAATTTTAAATGGGGTCAAGATGAGCATGAAGCATTCAACTTGATAAAACAAGGCATCATTAACGCTCCATCTTTAGCAACCCCGAATTTTTCAGAATCTTTTATCTTATACACATTTGCCTCAGAGAAATCTTATGCCGCGATTCTAACTCAAACAAATCAAGAGAAAGCGGAAGCTCCAATCGCATTTTTTAGCTGAAATTTACAAGGTGCTGAACTCAACTATTCCGACGTAGAGAAACAGGCGTATGCTGTTTTCAAAGCAATCAAATATTTCAGACCTTTCTTACTTAAAGCCCATACTAAAGTCATAGTACCGTTTCCAGCGGTAAGAAACCTTCTAATACAGAAGGATGTGGGCGAAAAAAGAGAAAATTGGATCACCGCTTTACAAGAATACGATCTTGAGATCAAACCAGCAAACATTGTAAGAGGCCAAGTGTTGTGGGGAAAAGTATCCGATGCGGATGACCCTATCCCTACTCTAAAGGTGACAGTCTTTAGCAACAACTGAAAGTAAAGTTTTGATGATTTCCTTTATGAAAGTACAGAGAGAATGAAGAAAGATTAACCAACCTGGTGTCTTTCGCTTAGTCGATCCTTGTCCTCTCTCTTTGTCTCTTGTTCCCAGCTCCTTGCTCTCTTTGCCGGTCCAGCTACACACAGATCCTGCACACAACAAGAGAGCAAACTACAAGGTACATGTACTCATAACTGAAGCATGGATTAGGATGAATCAAATATACATGTAAATACAATACATCAATGCAATACAAGTATATAGGAGAACATGCAAAACTTTATTGATAGAAGTAACAGGGTTCTGAGAAGGTTACAACCAATGATGGCTCCAATCCAGCAGCACCTCCCCAGCAGCAAGAACTCTCCTCTTCACCTCTAGTAAAACAATCACCCAATAGCTCTAACTGTAAACCAACAGCACCTCCTTGCTTTACACAAAATTCCAGCCTCCTTAGACCTCATAGAAGAGCTCTATATATAGGAGAGAGGAAGAGAGGATGAGTCAGCTTGAGACTGACATGAAGCTGCCTTGTGTCCTCTCCCTCTTCAGTTAAACTTCAGTCCTTGAGTCCACTTGGAGATCCTTGCTTACACATGGTGATCAAGTACCTCTTACTCATCACAGGGCAAATCTCATGAACCAAGTGTCAGTTTGGAAGCTTCCTGGGCAGTTGACACCTTGCAGGATGACTGTGCCACTTGGCCAATCTCGCCCAGCGCAGGTAGCCTTCATTAATCTTGACTTCCAGTGCAGGTACAAGGAGGGACAGTTGCATTCCAGCGCAGAAGCTCAGTGGAGCAGCTGACATGATCCAAAATAAGCCTGTTTTGAAGTGTTTTCAGGTGGAGAACTGATTGGAAGTGCTGTTGTTTGATGACCTTGTTCTTTTAGGGGTAAGAACAACATGTTTAGGGACTGAGGATCCCTGTGATTATTGACATTTCATGCTCCATGATGCGAGGCACAAAAATGTCTATAACACCAAGGCTTCTACAAAATGTTGGCTGGAGCATCGCAAATTCCTGAGAATTCATCTGACGAGGTACATAGTATGAGGTAAACCTAAACGATGGAGAATCATTATATGCTGACACCATTTATTATCTTAAGAATGGGTATGCTCCATCACACCTAGATCACACCAAGAAAAGAGCTCTGAGGTTGAAAGCTAAACAATACCAGCTCATAAATGATGTTCTGTTTAAAAGAAATTACAATTCTATGCTTCTTAGGTGTCTTTAGAAAACTGAAGCCGAAAAGGTTTTGCAGGAACTCCACGATGGATCAGCAGGCGGACACTATGCTGGAGATGCTACTGCACATAAAATCTTACGTGCAGGATATTATTGGCCCACACTGTTCAAAGACTCACATAGTTACGTGAGGAAATGCCAAGTCTGCCAGACTACTGCAGGGAAACAAAAGAAACCGTCCATGCCACTACAGCCGGTAAACATCGAGCAACCATTCAGCCAGTGGAGCTTGGACATAATAGGTGAGATCGTTCCTCACTCTTCTAAGAAGCATAGGTACATCCTCACGGCAACAGATTATTTTACTAAATGGGTAGAAGCAGTTCTTCTCAAGATAGCTAATTCTGAAAACATTATTTAATTCATAGATCAATTTATAATCACTAGGTTTGGATTGCCAACGGCCTTAATATTTGATAATGCTTCATACTTTTCTGGAAATACAATGACAGAGTTTCCACTTAAAAGAGGGTTCAAACTGAAATATTCGGCCAACTACTATCCGAAAGGTAATGGATTGGCTGAATCAACAAACAAAAACCTGATTAGAATTATTAAAAGTACAGTCGACCAAAACCAAAAGAATTGGCACAAAGCGTTGGTAAATGCTTTATGGGATAATAGAATAACGAAGAAAGCTTCAATTGGCACTTCTCCCTTTAATTTAGTTTATGGAAAAGAAGTAGTTCTTCCAACCCACTTAGTCATTCCCTTTTTGTCTTTAGTACAACACATCGATGAGGTATCCACCTCCTCCATACAACTAAGACAAATGGAAATAATTAAATTAGAAGAAAGAAGAGAAAAAGCTAAGAAAACACATGCTCATCACCAATCGTTGATAAAATCCTCTTTTGACTCAAGCATAATGACCAGAAATTTTTTTCAGATGGGAGATTTAGTTTTGAAATGGGATAAGGCTCATGAAGAAAAGGGCAAACATACGAAATTTCAGAAACTGTGGCTTGGCCCTTTTCAGATTGTAGAAGTCATAGGCCCATCGACGTTTGTGTTGCAGGATTTAGCAGGTAGAAGAGATTCTTTGCCTGTTAATGGACAGATTCTTAAAAAATATTTTCCATAGAAGATCACTCTTCTATTTTTGTAGGATAGTTTTATTTTTTATTTGTTTTCTCTTTCTTATAAATAAAACTAGTTGTAGATGGTCACTAAAAGGGTTCATGAAAAAGACACCAATTCTCTATCAGATTTTGAGCTTTTCACTTGTACAAGTAGCTAAAATTTTCGAAAGATCTGATTTTTATTATTGACAGGTAGAGTTAACTTTAGCCTAGACATGATGCTAGTTTCAACTTCAAAAAATTTGATGAAAGCAACCTTTGGTAAAAATTGTTTTATATCAGCGCAATGAAAGGTATCAATAATAAAATAAATATTCTCTGTAAAGCTGCTGTTTTCAAACTCTATTATTGTCGTCCAGAGCTTTCTTAAGGAAAAACAATGACTTCCTCCCTGCTAAAGGAAATCGCAGCATTCAAAAGAACAATCCGAGAAAACACTATGTCTCAAAGAATACGAGGTCTCATCACGAGCCGACTTATCATGATCATAGATATTATAACTTGCTGACTTTTCCAATATTGTCTACCAAAACAGGGCAACAACTCAAGATTGTTGCAATCAAAAGACAAGGGGTCTCATCGCGAGCCAGCTTGTTCAGCAAAAGTGTAAATCGAGTGAATGACTGTGTCATAATTTGGCCACCAAACCAAGACATTGTTCTTTAGAGAAAAAAAAAGGAAAAAGTGTCAAGAAGGGGTTTTCCTCTGAAATGTTGTAAATAACCTCAAGCAGGATAAAGGATCATTGCTGGGCAACAGGTAACCTTATCGAGGCTATGGACGCTTGCGGGCAGCAGAGGCTCTACCTACGACAAATGAGCATATTTTAAAAAGGCCAGCGCGCAGAGAAGACCTTATTTTATCTTTAAAAGACCAAGTAGTGTCTGGTGTGAATACAAGAACTAAGCCTGAGGAAACAAACGATTGGAATATGAAAAGCTTGAGACAAAGTATCAATGTTAGGATAAGGCATAATATACTCTATCTGTCCATAACAAAATTTAGATATATGAAAATCTTTCTGCTTCGGAAGTTGAAATTCAATAGAAAAACAGAGATAACTGGTTCTTCACAGTGAATTTCCATTATTGTGGTCACCAACAACCCCCCTCTTTGATTGGTATTAGCAATAACACCAAGCAAATGGGGACCCTTAACAAAAAATCCAAAAAAAAAACTTTTATGAAAACTCTGTATTTTGACTCCCTAAAGCTATATCGCATCGCGAGAAGAGAGCGAGACATTTTCCTATGCGCATAATGAGCTGCGAAGAAGCGACGTAAAATTCATCGCATCGCTTATATTGTGAAGCTCTCTTAAATAAAAAGCTTAAGGAATCACTGACGGCCGATATGCGACGTCGCATATCGCAACATCGCATAAGCAGCACACAATAATTATAATTAAGCGCGATCTGCGATATTTGCGATCTGCGATGAATGCGATCATCAAATCCTGCGATGACACATCTTAAACGACGCAATCCTTGACATTGCGATGCGAGTCGCAAAAATCACTCATCGTAAAGGTTCCTCGGCACAACGTTCAAGGAAAGTTGTCTGCAGACCAAAATTGGGTGCGCACCTTAAAGAGAAATTAATGATTGTACGTCAAAGTATCTGAGAAGGATTGTGTTGTGTTTCTCGAAGAGTCAGTTCATTATGAGTGTCATGATTATGCATTCATTAGAGCTTAAAGATTTCATGTCAATCTTTTCGTCATTACTCTTTTCCTTTGCGTAAATTGTAAGACAGCGACTAATATAAATCAATGTGCAGGAAACATCTAAGGAAAAGGGGAAAGCGTCAATACTCGGAGAACAGAGAAGAAATGCCTTCGCAAACGGATGCCGCATGCAGCAGGACCGCGGATTCCAGAGTATCACTCAACAGAGACTGATGGAAATAGACTATCCAAGACTCAGAGTCGAAGGCGCACAAAAGCAGCATGTTTTCAAAAGATCCTGAAGCTTAGACTGGGTAAAGCAAAAAGAAAAACGCTAAAGGAGGAAAACGCACCAGAAAAGCCTAGAACAAAGAACAGAAGCAGTTTTCAATACAGAAAATTGTTCAGAGAGCAAAGTCCCTAACTCGCTCAGTCATTCGCCAGGCCGGAAACCGAAATAGCAACAACACAATCAGTTTGAGAGAAATTTGGGATATTACCAAGTATACACACAACGAATACACCAAGCCAGAGCAAAATATCTTCCAGTTTGTCAGAAAGCGGTGCCAGCTCTTGTTGTTTCTATTTTCGTAACTCAAATGAAAGGAGAAGACAACCAGCCGACTCTTCCCAGGCGAATGTTGCATTGCTTACAACACTAAGGAGAAAATACAGAAACGGTTAGAAATTAGATTCAATTTTTTGAAATAATTTGCTTTAGTAGAAGGGCAGTCATTTGAAACCGTGTCCTAAATTTATGTAATTAAGATTAATTAGTTAGCAGTATTTAAACCCTTCTCAGGCATTTGGAGAAGGGTCCGGAAATTTGTCAAAAAACTTGTCCTTAGAACATGCACTTTTGCACCCTCGGAGGGGGTTTTTGGTGAATGGATGGATCGAGATTTATTAATGTTTGCATTTAATGTCTGCTACTGATGTTGCACTTTTGTACTCTTAGTAGATGTTAGAACAAGTAGAGATAAATCGTTATTGCTTGAAGCTTATGAATAGAACTAGTCATAAATGGTACTTTTATCTCTTGACCTATTTCTCCTTATATTCTTAAAGTGATATGTAGTTTTCAGTTGTTTATATGTTAATGCATGAATGTGTGGGTTACCATTTGGCACTTCTGTACGGTGGAGTCATTTATTTGTGCTTGATATATGAATAACTTATTATGCGATATGTTGTTCACAACTGTTTTGCCTAACCTTTTATGCAGAATGGTTTATCTTAATTGATTTCTATTCTTATGATAGCTGAATGATCTTTATTACCAGTTATTGTTTGAAATCTTCTTAGATCGCATAATAGAAGAAGTATACCCCGGGTTAGTGTAGATTTGATGTTTTGTTTTTCCTTTATTAGATTACAATAGCATAGAGTTAGCTTAGAAGCTTGAATTAAATTAGCTTAAAATACTCCTAGATCAGCATCATTCAACTCTACACACACACACACCCCTTAGATTGGGAAACTGGTCCCATTATCCCCAGTCGGACCCGCTATACCAAATGGATAAGGAGCTGCCAACCAAGGTCCGGACCGGGTGAGTATCCCCCTTGTTGCCGACCCGATTTTTGGGGCCTCAACAGGCTGGTAACTACCTTAGAAACAAACAAACTTAAAGCTATTCAAGTTTTCCTCCATACTCTTGTCTGATTTATGTTTTATACATTTGTATAGTCAATTTACATCTGATCCTATATTGTTTATGATAATAGATCTATGTTCTTGTATAGTGTTATGCTACTTTGGTTCTACAGGTACTCTGTGAAGCTGGGTACACAAGAAAGCAAGTAGCAAAGGACTATCAAAAGAGAGAGGAATCGAGCAAGGAACCAAGCGCAAGACAGAGGTTGGTCTCCTTTATTTTTCTCTCATCTATCTCTCATAAAGGAAAACAAAAGTAGTTTTAAGTTTGTTTGTTTCTAATCTAAGGTAGCTACCAGCCTTAGTGGGATTAGTAGCTCTGTATAGACACTATTCCCGGTAACACTAACCTCCCGCCATATGAGAGATTCATCTTCCAAATGAAGAGAAGCAAGTTGTATCTTTGTGACATCATCATCAATATTTTGAACCTTGCAAAAGACTTCAATTTTATGAACCCAATTATACATGTTTTTAACATTTACTTCCGCATTGTACATAGGAAATTCAAACTTGACATCAAGCTTAATCACAAGAGACTATCATGTCCTCTTAGAGATGTAGGAGTAGTAGGTCTATGGGATGAAGGAGGTGAAGAAGGAGATGAGAGTGGAGGTGTATATGAAGGTGAAGGAGGAGCTATAGGTGGAGGTGCAAGTGTAGATGTAGGTGAAGGAGGAGGTGGAGGTGGAGGTGGATGCTTTCTCCCATTACTGGCATTACTTTTTGGTTCATTATAACTTTCTCCTTGAAACATTATTTTTATCTCATTTTACAACACTTTCACGATCTCAATCATATCAAAGAAAGCCTTTCTAAAATCCCTCTCATCCTTAGACATTAGCTCTTGTCCTTGTCCTTATTCATGTGCCATTGTTGGCATTATGATGTATATGTCATGATGTATGTATTGTACTTGGTGGCAACCCACTTATAGTAGAACAACTCACTTGTATATGGTAACTAGATGAACTACAAAAGAGATATCATATGTGACAGAATGCATGAAAGTAGTGCTTACAAATGTGATGAAATGCAGGGCGTCTTCAAGGAATCAGTTCAGAAAGCAACTCATTCATATGATAGATCACAATACTATAGGTTAACAGCACAAAGTTATAGATCAGACTCACGGAATGAAGAAAGAGAGGTATACGCAAGCTCACCATTGACGAAGCCGCATATACACGCGAGTTAACATAACAAAAGGAGCGTATAACGTACACATGCACTTTCACAGAAAGGAAAGCACGTATACATTGGAAAACTAAGTTTTGGTCTGAAGTATTTGGTCCATGGTATTTTGATCCATGGTATTGGTCCAAGCTATTTGATCCAAGGTATTGACCCTAGGTATTTGATCCAAGGTATTGGTCCTAAGTGGTTTAGGTCCATGGTATTGAGAAAGGCCTAAAACTATAAAAGGAGGAGAAGATCATTAGGCCATGCAACTCAAGCATTGAATATCTGATGAAGAGTGAGATCTAGTATGCAAGTTATTGGGTTATGGTGCATTTGTGGATCTAAACCAGGGATGAACGTAGCGCTTGATGAAGGAGAAGATCAAATAATGTATCAGGATCTTAAGGCTTGAAGTGAATTATCTTTATGTGGTTTGATCATTTATCTGAATAACTGGCGCATGTTGTAAGTTTGAAAATATGATGATCTGGGTATGACTGAAGTCTGGAATTATTGTAATATTGAAATCATAATTTACATATCCGTACGCAGGTTCACTTTAAAAAAGCACATATACACACTAGTTCTGCATATCAAAACAGCGTATACATCATCTACAGATATGTACACAGTTTCGCCTTGAGGAAAGCGCGTATGCACGTAGGTTCGACACATGGAACTAGCGTATAACTTGTACAATATGTTTTAGTTGCTTCAATTTGTTGTTGCAGTGTTTTGGGTTCTAGTTTGGGTTCTGGTCAATGTATTCTGGTGACAATATTATGAATGATCAGATTGACGGAGTGATTGATTGATTCGGTTCTGATTGGTTCAGAAGGAAATTGGTTGACGCAGATATATTTGATGATTGAATGATGTTGTTGATGGATCCAGTCTGAAAATTTATGAAACGTGGTCCCTAGAAGAAAGGAGAAGGTTGTAGCCTTCTGTAGGCAGGCACCTACATACTAGTAATCATATCAGCTAGTACAAGAGCTAGGGGGTTGTAGCTCCCTTCCAGTAGAAGCTGGTGAATGAGAGAAGGTTATAGCCTTCTACAGGTAGAAGCCTGCATACTGGTATAAGACTGCACTAGTACAAAAAAATTGTAAACAGAATTCTCTTATTATTAAAAGAAGATAAAGACAATCGCAACAGGTGTTTTTCACTGACATTAGGTTTCCACCTTATATGTTGGTGTTCATGTTTGTTTCTTATGTGTGATGATCTGTTCTGTTTTACTGCACCTGGTTACCGTTTATATGGTTTTGATGCATTGATTAAATATCAATATATGTTGAATTAATTGAAACATAAGTTTGCTGGATATACGCTAGTTGCTCTAAACACAGTTGCGTGTACACAAGAGTTTCCTTAACTGAAGTAGCATATATAAATATAATTATGGAAATGAAAATTATTAGTTTGATAATACTGATTCACCCCCCCCCCCCTCTTAGTATTATTTCCAACAATTGGTATCGGAGCAGGTGCTTCAGAAGAAGCTTGATCGTTTGAAGGAAGATCCATCATCATGAGTAATCAAGAAAGTGGGGGATCCATCAGACCGCCAATCTTTGATGGGAGAAACTTTGTTTATTAGAAGGTAAGAACCACAACATATATTTAATCTCTTGGAACAAATGTCTAGGAAATTATGGAAGGAGGATATACCATCAGCAATTCCTATAGATGCAGCAGGTAAAGAGCAATATGAAACCAATGCCAAGGCTCTCAATACATTATTGGGAAGTCTGTCACAATCAGAGTTTTTCAAAGTTATGCAGCTCAAATCAACCAAATAAATATGGGACAAAATCATTCTAAGCTACGAAGGAGACTCTCATGTAAAACGTGCTAAACTGCAAACTCTCAGAATTCAATATGAAACTCTCAAGATGCACAACGATGAAAGTGTAGCTAGTTACTTCTTACGTATAGATGAGATTTTCAATTGCATGAAGAATTTTGGTGAAGAGATAAAAGAAGCTACCTTAGTTGAAAAAGTTTTAAGATCCTTATCTGCTAAATTTGAATCAAAAGTATTTGCCATAGAAGAAAAGCAGGATCTACGGACTATTAATATGACACAACTTCATGGAATCTTAACTATATTTGAGATGAGAAAAGGAGGTCCATCAGATATGAGAGAAAGCGAATTTAAAGATTTAGCAAAAGGAAATGAAGAACTCAACGAATCAGGACATATTTCAGAAGAAGAAGAGGAAGCAAACTTTGTTAAGAATCTTCAATGGGGTTCTGGGAGATTCAGAGGTAAACTACCTTTCAAATGTTTTGCCTGTGGTAGAGTCGGTCATTATGCTGCCAAATGTCCTCATAAATATAAATATGATAAAGGAAAGGAAATTGCAAAATGGAATAGAAAACAAAGTGTAAGTAAAAATAGCTACTATACTCATGAAGATAGCAATGGTTTATGAAATAGTGATGAAGATGAAAATAGTAATGACTATAGACTTCTGATGGCTTATGAAGATGATCACTTATTGGATGCTTTAGATGAAGATGGCCTTTATGAAGAAATCTCTAAACTCAAAATATGTTTAGAAGAAAAGAATATGATTATAGATACCCTGACATTCCAACTTGCTGAAAGAGAAAAACACAATGAAAAACTAGAATGTGAAATTGTGGGTCTAAGAAAGGATATTGAGAGAAAAAAAGCTCTCAATCTTAGATTTGCTAAAGGATTAGAAACCTTAAATGAAATTATCAAAGTGGAATTCTCTCCTCTGATAAAGATAGGTCTTGGATACACTAAAGAAACATCTCAATCATAAAAGTCGTCAACCTCCACTAAAAGCTATCATGATGCAGCAAAGAGCAGTGAACAGTTCGACAATTGTCAACAATGGCATAAAGTAGATCACCAAGTGAATCAGGCTCAATTTACTTCAAGGATGAACAAAAGTGACAATTAACCTCAAGTAAATCATACTAAATTTGCTTCAACTAATATTAATCAACAAGTCAGTAGGAGGAACTTCAACTACAATCAACAGGTCAGTAGATTCGATAATCGCAAGAACTTCTTTAATGTTCAATGTTTCTCATGTCATAATTTTGGAAACAAAGCTGCTCAATGTGTTGCTTACAAAACTATCATGACTAGAGAAGCATGAAATCAAAGGAATGTGAAAGTGATCAAGAAAAGTTCCTATAATACGTTTTCTCTTCTTGAAAATGAAATAGAATGCTCAATCTCTAACAACTTTGGCCATGAAGAATCTGAATGTAGGAGTAAATTTTGGCAAATATCTAAAAATGAGAAAACTCCATTAAATCCAAAAATATGGAGAAATAAGGAACCACAAATAGAAATATGTGGTATAGCCTTGTATACAAAAGGACAAGAAAACTAGTGGTACATTGACAATGGATGCTGAAAACATATGACAGATGACAGAGAAAAACTACACTCATATAATGCCTTAGAAAAGGAAAAGAGTGTCTCATTTGGAAACGACACTCCTACTGTCATAAAAGGTAAAGGCTCTCTTTTCTTGTAAGAAAAAGTTAAATATGGGAATGTTATGTTTGTTGATGACTTAAAGCATAATCTATTGAGTGTGAGTCAAATGTGTGATCAAGGAAATTAAGTAGTGTTTCGATCAAACGGATGTGTTTTTCATGAGCTTGATATAGGAGAAACACTGATTAAAGGGACAAGAACTCCAAACAACCTATACATACTCAAGGGAGGACAACAATAGTGCTATCTAAGCTAAAATGATGAAAATTGGCTATGGCATAGAAGATTGGGACATCTAAGATTTTCTCAAATAAGAAAAGCATGCAGATTCCACGTTGTTCGTGATCTTCCAAATATCAACATTCCTGAAAATACTATATGCAAATCATGTCAATTCGGTAAGCAAACCAGATCTCAATTCATTGAAAAGGAAGGTTAGCTAGTAAGCCTCTTGAACTTGTTCATACTGATTTATGTGGTCCATCAAGGAAAAAGTCACCTCGTGGAGAAGAATACTTTATATTGTTCATTGATGATTTTTCCAGAATGTGTTGGATAGGTGTTCTAAAGCATAAAGATGAAGCATTTGAAAAGTTTAAATCCTTCAAATATTTGGTTGAAAATGAATTTGATCACAAAATAAAATGCCTCAGATCTAATCAAGGAGGGGAATTTACCTTAGACGAATTCTTTGACTTTTGTGAACAACATGGAATAAAAAGGTAGTTCTCCACCGCAAGGACTCCTCAAAAAAATGGAGTGGTAGAAAGGATGAACAGAACTATTCAACAAATGGCTCGTGCTATGCTAGATGAATTTGGAACTCCTGCAACCTTCTAGGGTGAAGCTACTCTCAATCAGGAAAATGTTCAGGTAAACAACACTTAAACTCCACATGAACTTTGGTATGGTAAGACTCCTACTGTAAAATACTTCCAAGTTTTTCGAAGCAAGTGTTACATCAAAAGGACTGATGAATAACTTGGTAAGTTTGAACCTAGAGCAGATGAATATATTCTTCTTGGCTACTCTTCCCGAAGTAAAGGATATAAATGTTACAAAAAAAGACTTGGGAAAATTATTGAAATTATTGATGTTGTGGCTGATGAAGCATGTAAAAACTGAAGATAGATAAAAACCGAAGATTATGAAGAAGATGAGGATCATTTTCCCACATCAAATCACATTGACTCTGAAGAAGAAACCAATGAAGCACCAGAAGAAGAGATAAAAATAGAAGAAAAGACTCCATCTAGGTATGTTCAGAAAAATCATCCAGAAGCTCAAATCTTAGGATAAAAAGGGACAGGTGTGGAGACTAGAAGAACCATTTCCGAAGCTTCAAGCTATCTAGAATTATTATCTTCCACTAAACCTCAAAATGTAAATGAAGCATGCAGAGATGAATGTTGGGTCAAGGCCATGAATGAAGAACTTCAGCAAATTGAAAAGAATAATACTTGGGAATTAGTTCCTAGACCTCATGATAAGAATATCATAGGGACTAAATGGATATTCAAAAACAAGCTGAACAAAAATGGAGAAGTTATTAGAAACAAGGCCAGACTTGTTTATAAAGGATATGCTCAACAAGAAGGTATAGACTTTGAAGAAACTTTTGTACCTGTTGCTAGACTTAAAGCCGTCGGAATGTTTCTTGCTCTTTCTAGTTTTCAGAAATTCAAAGTATACCAAATGGATGTAAAATATGCCTTTCTTAATGGAGACTTAGAAGAAGAAGTCTATATTGGACAACCAGAAGGATTTATTCTTGGAAATGATTCAAAACTTGTATGAAAACTCAGGAAAGCTCTCTATGGTCTAAAACAGGCTCCAAGGGCATGGTATTACTGTCTTGACAAATATCTCCACCAACAGGGTTTTTCAAAGGGTTCAGCAGATAGCAATCTATATACAAAGATGGACACTGATAAATTGCTAATAATTGTTGTGTATGTTGATGATATCATTTTTGGTACCAATGAATAATCCATGAGTCAGAATTTTTCTTCAGTAATGCAACAAGAATTTGAAATTTCCTTGCTTGGTGAGCTTACCTACTTTCTTGGTATACAAGTTGAGCAAAATAAGATGGTATTTTTCTCTCACAAACCAAATATCTAAAACAGATCCTAAAAAAGTACGGCATGGAAGATTCTAAACCAGTATGTACTCCAATGGTAATAGGATGTAGTCTTAGCTCAAATGATGAATCTGCAGTGGTACATCAACCAACTTACAGATCCATGATTGGCAGTCTGCTTTATCTAATAGGTACCCGACCAGGCATCATGCATGC
This sequence comes from Pinus tabuliformis, assembly GCA_031772625.1. Lineage (NCBI taxonomy): Eukaryota > Viridiplantae > Streptophyta > Pinopsida > Pinales > Pinaceae > Pinus > Pinus tabuliformis. The sequence goes on along the minus strand of CM062804.1, from coordinate 331,598,527 downwards.
AGTGGGAATAGTTGGAAGATTCCAAGAAAATCCAAAGGAATCACATCTTTAGGCAATCGAAAGAATTTTCAAATATCTTCAAGGAACACAAAACTTTTCCTTATGGTATTCTAGAGATACAGATCTTACACTTCATGCATATACAGATGCAGGTTGGGCAGGAAGTGTTGATGACATAAAAAGAACTAGTGGTGGTGAATTCTATATGGTTTCTAGGTTAGTGTCTTGGTTCAGCAAGAAACAAAGCTCAATTGCATTATATACAACTGAAGCAGAATACGTGGTTACTGCATCTTGCTGCACACAATTACTTTGGATGATGCAAACCTTGCAAGATATTCAGATCACATGTACTCCACCCATCTCCATTCTATGTGATAATACAAGTGCCATCAGTATTTCAAAGAATCTAGTGATACACTCCAAGACCAAGCACATACCCATCAAATATCATTTCCTACATGAAAAAGTGCTTGAACAAAAGGTCAAATTGGAGTATGTTCCCTCCAAAGAACATGTTGCTAATATACTCACTAAACCACTGCCTAGAGAGACATTTGAATATCTTATACAAAAGTTGGGAGTAGTTGTTGCATCATCTTACTATTAAAATTCATTTTTTCAAACAAAGGTTGGTATACGCGAGTTTCATGAAGTGGAGTCACATACATACGGTGGTTTTTGTGGATACAGTTGCGTATATGTTGGTCTGAAGAAACGAAGTGGGCCAGACTCAGGAGAAAGGGGTCTGATATGGTTCAGTAAATTATCTGCTCTGCTTGATGATGTTTTCACTCTACTGATAACATGTGGAAACACGTTGGTTCTCATAAAGTTGTTGATAACTTGATGTATATCTGATTGATGATGATGCTTTGATATCTCTTACTGACATATGCAATGATCAGATCTGACAGTAAACAGGTGGAACAGGTTCAAGGGGAGAACATGGTTGATGATAGTTTGGGAACTAATGATGGACATATACAGGTTGCTGGTCTAGATGCTGATTGACAGATGCTGCTAATGGTGCAGATCATATGATAGTTGTTGATGACCATCATGGTCTTGTTTTAGATAGTTGGTCTCTGTTATATAAGTCATGTACATCTTTTAATGTAAAGGTCATGAAAAGACCAAATTTGTAACCCCACTATGCATGGGATGGATGATGTAATGTTTGTGTTTTTCCATGTATAAACAATTGTATATCCCCACTTGGTTGAGTGGATGAGTCAAATTTGGTATATCCCCACTTGGTTGGGAGATGGATGTATGTATGAGTATTTGGTGATAGGAAGGTCATTTTTGATGTATGTATAGAGTCATGTTCTTCTTTTAGAACATCTTTTTGCAGACTTTGCTTATGCTCAGGGCAAGCATGGACTCGATCATGAGAGCTCACTTTAGCATATCAGAGATTTCAAAATGCACACAGGGGGGAGCATGACCCTTTGCCTTTGATGTCAAAGGGGGAGAGTGACTTGGTGTGGTTTTTGTTGCCATCAAGTCCAAAGGGGGAGATTGTTGGCATTATGATGTATGTGTTATGATGTATGTATTGTACTTGATGGCAACCCACTTATAGAAAAACAACTCACTTGTATATGGTAACTAAAGGAACTACAGAAGAGATGTCTGATGTGACAGAATGCATGACAGTAGTGTTTACAGATGTGATTAAATGCAGGGCAGCTTCAAGGAATCAGTTCAGAAAGCAACTCATTCAGATGACAGATCACAGTACTACAGGTTAACAGCACAGAGTTATAGATCAGACTAATAGAATGAAGAAAGAGAGGTATACACAGGTTCACCATTGACCAAGCTGTGTATACATGCAGGTTGACATAACAAAAGGAGCGTATAACGTACACATGCACTTTCACAGAAAGGAAAGCGCGTATACCTTCGAAAACTAAGTTTTTCTCCAAGGTATTTGGTCCATGATATCTTGATCCATGGTATTGGTCCATGGTATTTGATCCAAGGTATTGACCTTAGGTATTTGATCCAAGGTATTGGTCCTAAGTGGTTTTGGTCCATGGTATTGAGAAAGGCCTAAAACTATAAAAGGAGGAGAAGATCATTAGGCCATGCAACTCAAGCATTGAATATCTGATGAAGAGTGAGATCTAGTATGCAAGTTATTGGGTTATGGTGGATTGTTGGATCTGAACCAAGGATGAACCTTAGCGCATGATGAAGGAGAAGATCTAAAGATGTATCAGGATCTTAGGGCTTGAAGTGAATTATCTTTATGTGGTTTCATCATTTATCTGAATAACTGGCAGATGTTGTAAGTCTTTAAATATGATGATCTGGGTATGACTGAAGTCTCGAATTGTTGTAATACTTAAATCATCATTTACATATATGTATGCAGGTTCACTTTACAAAAGGCCCGTATACACACTGGTTCTGCATATCAAAACAACATATACATCATCTACAGATCTATACGTAGGTTCGCCTTGAGGAAAACACATATACATGTAGGTTTGACACATGGAAGTAGCATATACCTTATAAAATATGTTTTAGTTGCTTCTATTTGTTGTTGTAGTGTTCTAGGATTTGGCTTGGGTTCTGGTTACTGTATTCTAGTGACAACATTCTGAATGATCAGATTGACAGAGTGATTGATTGATTCAGTTGTGGTTGGTTCAGAATGAAATTGATTGATGCAGATGTATTTGATGATTGAATGATGTTGTTGATGGATCCAGTTTGAAAATTAATGAAACATGGTCCCTGGAAGGAAAGACAAGGTTGTAGCCTTTTGTAGGCCAGCACCTACGTACTAGTAAACATATTAGCTAGTACAAAAGCTAGGGGGTTGTAGCTCTCTTCCAGTAGAAGCTGGAGAATGAGAGAAGGTTGTAGCCTTCTATAGGTAGAATACTACGTACTGGTATAAGACTGCAGCAGTACAAAAAAATTGTAAACAGAATTCTCTTATTATTAAAAGAAGACAGAGATGATTGCAGTAGGTGGTTTTCACTCACATTGGGTTTCCACCTTATATCTTGGTGTTCAGGTGTGTTTCTTATGTGTGATGATTTGTTCTATTTTACTACACCTGGTTACTATTTATATGGTTTTGATGCACTGATTAAATATCAATATATGATGAATTAACTGAAACATAAGTTTGCTGGATATACAGTAGTTGCTCTAAACACAATTTCATGTACACATGAGTTCCCTTAACTAAAGTAGTGTATGTAAATCTGGTTATGGAAATGAAAAATTATTAGTTTGATAATAATGATTCACCCCCCTTCTCAGTATTATTTCCAACAGCCATGGCTTGTGGAGTTTGTGGCCTCATTGAGCTAATTTTACAATTTGGTTCTTCAAGTTCTCCTTCTCCTCTTCTCAATTTAGACATTGTAATCATTCAAAAAAAAAAACTTGCAAAATCCTTCAAACCTTCAGGAAAACCATGCTCTGATACCAAACTGATTTGAAATTAAAGATGAAGGTTTTAGGAATTGTTTTGCAAGCTAGTTTATGTCTTAGAGGAAATGGATCGTGATTACAAAAGCACATAAGATAAAGTAAATTTTGCATATTTTTAACAGTTAAAATGGATACTAAGCAACATCAAAAACACAAAAAATTCATGATGGAGTTCACCGCTCACGGGCTAGATCTCTGGGTCTAGCTTCCAATGGTGGCCTTTTTAATTATATGATAAAATGTTCAAATACAAAAACATGCAATCCTCGTAATCCAAAATTCCCAAATACCCCTGTGTAGGCTCCTCTTGGGCTAGAAAAGGTTGAAAATGGCCAAGGTATGCCTCCTTCTTCAAATTATGTACAAAAAAATATACAAATATAGTTGGCTCTGCAAAAATGGAAAAAAAATATTTTTCGGTGTATTGGTAAGAGTGCTCCATTTAGAACTCAAAGGTATCGAGTTTGATCCACATTATTCTATGGAATTAGTGTATTGAATATATATATATATATATATATATATATATATATATATATATATCAAAATATATATTTTTAAAAACGTCACTGAAAGCTTGGTCCCATATGGCCTGGGCCTGAGTGCGCGTAGGGTGCCATGCACCCAAAACCACTAACTCTTGGTCGGTGTTTGCAACTCTTAATATTATTATGGTTCGTTGGCCCAATCCTTGTGCCCACCTCCTAACCCAATACGGGCGGTCACATGGTATTCATACAACTAAGTTTGGGCAGGTTGGGCATGCCCATCAATCTGACCCTCTCCCCAACCATCACACCACTTAAAATTTAAATAAAAGTGGGTGACCATAGTTAATAAGAATCACTCAAGTCCCAATAGTTGAGTGCTCATTTTGTTGGTTGGAGGTCTTGTGTATGATTCCATCGAAGGCTTCTATATCCATTGAAATTTTTTTGGCAGTGAAACTAGGGGCACTTGGTAGCCTCTCATAGGGCCATGTGGTACCCTATGGTTGATCCACATGGTGACCTATGAATGGTCCACGACATCAATCATATACCCATTCATCGTGTGCCACATACCCTTATGCCACTAGTTCACCTTCCATCCATATAGCCTAGTAAGCTAATGACGTTAGCATGATGTCATTGTATGAACTACCATGTGACATTCGTACACTCTCCAGTAAACCCTGCAAGTTGACTTTTCAGTTGTTTGGCAAAAAATTCAAAATGAAATAACTTCCTCATAATGTGTTGGATTGAGGCAATTCAAGTGTCATTAGAATCAAAATGATGAGAATTACGATTTGACGCTACTTTCAGGAGATTTTGAACACTTAGTTTTTTAGCATATTTTTTATCCCTAGATCATCTACCCACATAGTTAAATCATGCTCAACAGAGGGTTGAGTAGGGGGATATAATAAAATATTCTTTGAGAGATTCCTATTCTTAATGGTCATATTCCAATCCCTACAATTAATGTAAGAGTCAATAATGGCCAACCAAGGTCTCGCTAAGATGAGAGGGTACCCATTATACTTGGTTTTGGGCTAGAGGACAAGTAAATCTGTGGGATATTCCTAGGCGTCTATAGAGACCATCATATCTTCTATAAATCCCTCTGGGGATACTGTGGATATATCTTCCAACTGAAACACTGTAGTGGTATTTCTCAAGGCTCCCTAGAGATTGACCTCTAGCATGGTTTCCTTGGTCATGGCATTGATTTAATCCCCAAGGTCAACCAATGTATTGGTGACTACAATACTATTAATGTTAAAATCCACTACTAGGCTCCCATGATCCAAGTGCATTGGGGAGATTAATCTGCCAAGAATTAGATCAAGAAACTTCCCAACAACATTGATAATGGGGGCATCTCTTTTTCCTCTCCGAGGAATTTTGAAACATTCTTCCTTGATAAGCTTATTGTAAATGGGGACATCTTTGATGGCCTAGAGAAGTGTTATCTTAACATGCAAATTATTTAATTCGCCCAGAATTTCATCCTCTTCTAGCATGTGTTGTTTAGGTTGGACCAACCTTTCAGGATAGGGAGGTAAATTGGATTTAGGGGTACTGTCTTCCTTCTCTTATTCAAGATCTTTAAGTGGAGAAGGTGTGTAGCCATCTTACAATACCTTCCTAGACCAAAGGCTAATCTCTTTGATTTCCATAACATATGTATGATAGGATTTTTCTCCACTACAGAATTGTTGTGTCTACTTATTCTTCGGGTTCATATTGGGTTGGGTAGGCATCTAAGGTTTCCTTGGTAGGTTACTGTGTGGAAGTCATGATTGAGGTCGTTGAGGAGGAATTAAGGTAGGAGGTTGGGATACCTGAGGCCTACATCCTAATGAAGTGTTTCTCGATTGAGTAGGTTGAGGTTGATATGGCTCGAAAGGTGGATTGAAGGGATGAAGAGGGTACTAAGGGGTATAGGAACAAGGAGGGGGCATGCCCCATGATGAGTGATCTGAATGATTCCAAGGTTGGAAGGGTGTATTCTTATTTGGATTGTAAGAAGGAGGTTGTGCTTCTTACATGCCTTGTTGGTATGGACGAGGGCTTTGTGGCTTCCTTTAGTTGATGAAGAAAAGTTGCTCCAAACCATTCTCTACCCCTTGGTATACGACCTTCAAGCCTAGAAGAGAGGGACCTTTATTTTTTGGATGGTTTTCCTCACAAATATAACAAATCTCTATGATGTTTAGTGGACACTCATTTCTCGGGTGCTCCATGGTGCATATGGGGCAAAAGATAGCTAGTTTCATTTTTTCTTCCTCTTGCTTCTTCTTAATCTCCATAGTATCCATGTGTAATGAAAAAATGTGCAACATGTCACTCTTGAAGTTTTCTATCATACTCTCTATCTCTTATTGATGGTTGAGGTGGATAGAGAAGAGTTGAAAAGGCCTTGCCTAGACCTACCTATTTTTCTTACAATGCTAGAATGATTCTTGAATATTGTCTTGATGTCATCACAAGTTAGTTGATATATATCTCCACTAGAAAACATATTGAGGGTCTCCATTACATCATCCCTAATACTTTGGAGGAGTAAACGCTTGAGTTATTCAGGTTCAAGGGTACAGTTAACCCTCCTAAAGTCAACCTTTCCTCATAATATTCTAAGGATCATTTGGCCCTAGGGTCATCCTAAATTTCTTCTCTTTTGTCTCCTTAGACCTACCATAATCCCTCCACCTCTCATTAAAGGCTTGTTTCATTTGCGCCCAGGTAGTCATGTTGCCTCTAGGTAGGCTCATAAACCATTGTAAGGCTGCATCTTTGAGGGTGAAGGGAAACAAATTCAACTTTTGTTCATCAGGTGTATAGTCATATGTCCTACAAACTACAACAAACTCAAACATGAATGTGTTAGGTTCTCCAAAGGATAGGCCATGGAAATGTGGAAGAGAAGTGGGGTTTATAGTATTCATCCTATCCTCCCCATTGGTCTCTCTAATAGGAAAGAAATCATTCTCCCTATTTTCATCCATGTTGTGGATCAGTGATATAGGTTCTTCCTCCCCTATGGGTTCTTCAAAAATTTAGGTTTCTCACCTAGAGGATTTTCTAACTCCCTTGTCTTAAAGTTGGAAGTTCAAAGTCACCAAAGAAGAGTGATGGATTACTTATTTAAGGGGTGGGGGTTTTTAGTATCAATTTCCCTTGATTATCCCTACTCCTACGAGGCATGAAAGATTTTTTCTTTTTTTTCTTTTTCTCCTTTTTTTTTTTTTTTTTTTTTTCTGAAATATTCAAATCAAATAATGCGAATGAAAAACAAAACAAAGATGAAAGAGAAAGGAATATTCTAACTAGAAACAAAACCTACATGGACACCTCCCCGAAAATGGTTCCAACAAGTGATGAGCCTCAGTATTGAAAAAAGAGTGTTGCAACTCCCAAGGCTACCAACTTTTCTTATCAACTAGGGGTTCATACAAACTTAAGAGGTGATAGTGTTATATGTAAAATAGGTTAATTTCTACTCATGCCAGCTTCAAGTAATGGACCAGACCAAGGTATGCAAAGACCACTTTAAAAGCTTACTGAAGAAAGTAAATTTGATAAACAAAGAGTTCTATCCTAATTGTAGAAATGGAAATATTATTCTACTTGCAAAAAGGAATGGAAATGCTACCTGTTTAATTAAAAATACTAACCCTATTTTCAGGAATGTAAAACCTATATTACTTGTAGGAATGGGGGGTACTAATCTACCTATAAAATGTATTCTCTATGCTACTTTCAAGAATGTAAACACTAGTGTAATTACAAAATACGAAAAGTTGCATTGAAAATGGAATTAGCCTATGCAATAACAATGTTTGTAATTAAAACCCTAAAAGAAGCATAAATTCAAGAATATATGTCTAATCTACTTTACATTGGTAAATCAACCCTTAATCACTGTGTTCAAATAAACTTAGCTTTAGTGACAGAGTTCATTAGGAATTTTATAAGAAAGTCATTTTTGTTCTTCAAATTTAAAAATATGTCCTCTAACCCAAACTACAGAATTGTTGAAATGAAGAAAGGGTAGGTCTAAAGTGGTATTTTGTCCTCCTCAGTCAAGGTTTCAGAGCTTAGGGGTAATTATTGAAGCCTAAGAGACAAAATTCAAGCTTTTGGAGAAAATTCGGTAAAATTTACATGGTGCTACAAGATTTCTACATGATTTCTCTATTTTGGTACAGGATTGTCCTCTTTTGCTATAGGATTGGATCCACCAGCATTTTGAGGGTGGAAAAGGTGATATAAATGAGGAAAAGGGTATATTAAGGCATATTAATGTTACATGAATCCTTTTCAATCCTATCCCTTCTCAAAGCCCTATCTTTCACAAAAACAAATGCACACGATGTCCTTTAGTGACCCAAATATGTAATTTTTGAAACAGAGTTTTGAGGGCACTATAAGATGAGGAGGAAGAGGATGATGATGATAGAAGGAATGTAGGATGAATGTGCCAACCCTGCAAGACACTAGTAGTACTTGCAAACCAAACAAGCAATCCTCTTTGCAACTTGAAAAGAGTGTCAAACTAATGATCAAATTGTAGCAAAATGTACTAAATCATAAAGGATGAGTTTAATTTTATGAAACCAGGTGGAAATAGGGATGAGTTAAATTTTATTGCATGAAAAGAAAATCTCACTTGAAAAATTCATCTGAATTACATCCATGAAAGCTTAAAGAGAAATGTGATTTAACACCTAAGCATGTAAAAATAAAGTATGTAAAAGAGCATTAATCTAAGGTCAAATGATTGCAAAAGAAAATAACGACATGTTTTTGGCTTGCTAACGCATATTATTCAAACACACTTCAAAAAAGAGAGGTGGTAACTAGATCTGCACCAACAACTTTTGCAAGTAAATTTATATCATGTAAGACAAGAGATGCTACTAATTAATAAACATGCACGAATAAAATACACAAAGAGGGACTATAGCCTTTGGGTTGGGCCATGACCCAAGGTGACTCAGCCCTCTAAAACAAAATCAAATGAAAGATAATAGTAATATTTCCATTGGTGTAAAATAGAGTTCAAATACATCATGGAATGGAAATGACAACCTTAAGATTCCTAGCTCTCAATATATCCTTTCTGCTCCAAAAGTTTCATTCCTATTGAGCCCCTGGGTTTGTTTATTTACACAAAAATAATTGAGGGGTAGCCTCCCTAGAAAGAGGATTGTATCCCTCCAAAATAAATAAAAAAGGTGGATCTAGCTCCCTTAGATTTTCACAATTCCTTCAGTGCATCGACTGCTAGTAGATCCTTGAGATGTAGTTGAGTGATATTAGGGATCAATTCTAGTTGTAGTTGACTAAATGCAGGGTAAAAGCCTCCTACATGTCCTCTAATTGCCTCCATCATGCCTCTGCATAGTAAATACACACAAAATGCTCTTTTCTGCATATTAACTACATTAGGCCACAAAGTATGACAAACATCCTTTAATCTCCGTATTAAGGACATTATAGCCAAAAATATGTTAGTTAATGTAAGAAAAGAGGAAATTATAGGTAGGAGGATAGAAATATAGACGTTATAATATACCTATTGATGGGGCCCATAAGCTATATCTTCCTATTTGGTACTTTAAGACTATGAAATACTCAAGAATTTTAGGACACATGTAGAAGCACATCAAGAACAATTTTCAAAGTTATATTTGTATAATTGGACACATGACATGCTATACAAATTTGTTCGGACGAAGAGACCAAAAATAATCTAGTTTTGCGAATGTTAGCACAACTTTCACTTGACACATCAAATTTAGTCCACACCTATGTAATTGTAGAAAAAATATATCACAATATTATAGACAAAAAAAAAACAAAAAACAAAAAATAATCTAGTTTTGGGAATGTTAGCACAACTTTCACTTGACACATCAAATTTAGTTCACACCTATGCAATTGTAGAAAAAATATATCACAATATTACAAAAAAAAGGAAAAAAAAACAAACGAACAAAACAAACAAAACAAATAAATAAATCATATCTAGAAGGGATCAAATCTTATAGAGATACCAATAAAACTTTATCCATTTTTATATTCTACAAATTAAGGTACATAACATACTAGTGACCTAACTGTTGATTAGAAGATCCCGCTTTTTTGGTGAATAGAAGTTGTCATAAAGAGGAGTACAATTATTATTTTCCAAAATGCCTCCAAATAAAGCTACTAAACTAATTAAGTTTACTAAAGGCCGATCCTTGTCTCATGAAGACAAAGAGGGCTTAGGATTTAGGTTATCTCAATTAGAGAAAAAATTTAATGAAATGGATGGTGGTATGTAAAAAATAGTTAATTTATCAAGATCTCAAGAAAATGTCAAAAGAGAAATGGGAAAGAGGATGTATGAAAATAAGGAAGAAATGCAAAAAACCATGAATTCCATGCAAAATATTCTCTTGTATAGGCTTTCTAAAAGGGATATGGAGATCCAAGAAATCAAGAACATAAAGAGAAGCACGGTGTTGAGAATCGACCTCATATGGAGAGTATGCTATCACAATTGGAAAGAACAGATGTTGAACCAAAAAATTGTAATAATGAATATTGAATCCAAGATCCACATCATCAAGGCTTCAAGTCAACTCCAAGGAACTTCTACATTCTAAATATCGACATGAGGAATTTTTATGGTAATGATCTTGTAACATGGATATTTCAGATGGAGCAATACTTTGGTGTATACCAAGTGGAATACTTACAAAAAGTAAATATTGCATCCATGTTTTTAGAACAATACCAATGTATTAATGGCATTATGAAAGGAAGAAGGATTCCCTTGTATCTTCATCCATTTTTACAGAGGAATTGATAGCACATTATGGGGATATTAATTGCAATACATTATTTAGTTAATTGCTAAATATTCAACAAAAAGGACCAATTATAGAGCACATTCAAAAATTCCAAAAGTTGAAACTCAAAGTAAAAGATATTTCAAAGGACAATCAGTTAGACCTATTTACAAGAAACTTAAAGGAAAACATCCAACATGCACAATTTCTCTTTAAACCTAAATCTCTAGAGCTTGTTTTCAGTTTGGAGAGGAAAGTTGAAAGTGAAAATATGGCCACGAGAAAATTTTCCGCTAGTGACTATAGTGAAGATCATACTCCTTCTACTAAATTTACTAAGTTGAATCCTTAGAAAATGGATTAATGAGGAGTAAAGGAACTATCTATCAACTATGATAACAAGTACAATAAGGGGAAAAAGTATAGTGTGATGAAATTATTCTACCTTGAATCTGAAGAGGAAGAAGATAAAAAAAATAGAATAATCACAGTATCTAGATCTACAAGATAGTACTCCAACAATATCTTGTCATCTATTAACTTGCATCCATATTCCACAAACACTCCAAATAGAAGGATACATCAAAAAGAAAATGGTAACAATGTTGATTGATTGGAGTAGTACCCTATAACTTCATTAATTACAAATTAGAAAAATTTCTTTATTGTTTCATATATCCAACACTAGAGTTTCAAGTAATGGTTGTATATGGAGGCACCATAAATTGTTTAGGGAAGTATCATAATATTTTTCTCAATACAGAGGATTATTTGTTAGATCGGCCCATAATTGAAATAAAAATGGGTGGTGTTGATGTTATATTAGGGGTCCAATGGTTACAATCATTGGGAACAATGTCCTTTAATTTTCAAGATCTCTTGATAATATTTACCTAAGAAGGAAAGGAAGTTGAGCTTAGGGTGTCCAAGGAAAACCATTAAATGTGATAATCTCCAATGGAATGAAAAACTTACACAAAAGGGAGCATTGAGGTGTAATGGCACAATTATGTTCACTAAATGTTTAAATGTCAATATCATTTATGTCAGTGAATCTCTATAAAGATGTTGAAAATCATCCCAATATATTTGGATTAATTCCTAAAGGTCTTCCACCTAATCAAGGTCATGAACATGCTATTCATTTGCAATCAAGAAGTGTGTCAGAGATATATGCTAAAGGGAAAAACATACTAGAAGTGGAAATGATCCTTGAAACAAGGATTAAGCACCCGAGCAACCCAACAATTGTGGAGTACATCATCAAACAAAACAAAATACCAATGGAAGATTTGATATGAGAAGATGACTTATTCATGGAGAACCATCAGAAATTAGTAAAATGTTGAGGACAATACCTGTTTGAAGTAGGGGGCATGTTAAGTTGTATTTAAGAACCATTTTAACCTTAAAACTATTGATTAAGCCCTAAATATTGAGTGATTACATTTATATTGTTTATATTGTTATGCAAGATAGAACCCCTCATAGTCCCATTTTATTATAATTGTAGACCATGTCTCCTATATGTATATGTATATATATATATGTATATGTATATGTATATGTATATGTATATGTATATGTATATATATGTATGTATATATATATATATATGTATATATATATATATATATATATATATATATATATATATACATACACTAAGGAGACCTAGTCTATCAAATATTGTCTTGTACGTTATATTCATTATAAAAGATGTTTCCACCTCGAAGAAGATTGTAGTTATTGGTTTCTTATCATTTTTAAAGTGCAAGTATCATCACCTATCACCAATATAGGGTTCTTCCTTTTTCGGAGGGTAATCAAAGGTTTGAAATGATCAGAAACATGACAAAAATATATATCCTTTAAAATTGTTAGAAAAATACCAAAAATATATACCCTATGAAATTTGGAAAAAGTATACATAAAACACCTTAGCATATTTTAGCAGGATACAAAGGTGCAGAAGAGGTTTTGTGGATGAGAAGATCAAGGCTACCATGGATTAAATGCCTACTAAATTTTATAAGGTAATTTCCCATGCAAGTTTGTTCCATTATATAATTTCCCCTTTATTAAATATTATATTGAGTAAACGATTGGTATTAACACCTCCCAAATGAATATTCATTTTAGTACTTATATTTATATCTATTGTACATTACATTACATTATATTTATATTTATATTACAAATATTTTTTATTATTTTCTTATGATATAAAATTTGAGTAGTGTAGTTTTAAAGCTAGATACTAAAATTTTTTGGTGAAATTTTCGACCTATAAAACTAAAGAAAATAATATGATTCTCTTTTAAAACCCATAACTCTCCTATCTTAAAAATATTTATGAACCACTTATTGTTATGGACAATATTTCAAATGAATCCATAGAAGATGAAGTGCTTTTATAAAAGAGGTAAAGCTTAAGCTTAATTCACAAAAGGGAAAGCTAAGGAAAGTAAATACTACCGTGAAAATATCTTAAAAACTGTAGAGACTATCATTATCTCTCACGTACAAAAGCTCCTCAATTTAGTAGTCAAGTAGCGATTACCTAAACCCTAGACTCAAAGCCTTTATCTTCATATCTATAAAAGTGGAGACAAAATTAACCTCGCTAATCATAGAACCATTATGATTAGTCCCATCTTAGTCAAGCTATATGGAAATATTTTGGAAACGAAGATTGGCATATGACCAAAAAGCCATGGGAAAAAGGTTAAAGTCGAAGCTAGCTTTCAAGGCTATCATTCAATTATGGAAAATATTGTTACACCTAGGATCATTGTGTTGAAATTTTAAAACAAATCTCCTCCATTTCTTCATTTATGTTAGGAAACATTTTTACATTATGTTAAGGACCAGCCATTGGAATAGGTTAGATGAGTTAAAAGTTCCTTCTAGCTAATAGTTGCTACGTTTAGGGTTTATGAGAGTTTTATTGCCATGTTTAGGAACAATAATGCCTAATTAGAATAAATTAACTATAATATAGGAAATAAGCAAGGTTGTCCTCTATCCACTACCCTCTTTACCATATACATTGATATATTAGAATACTCCAATTGGAATATTTTAGTTGTACTAGCTCGAGTCTTCTTGTTATATTCATCATCCTTCTCTTTATATTGAAAATATTGCTCCTATGAAAGAAATATTTATGACCTTTAATAAGCATATAAGAATCCACAAAGACTTATACTCTAACATGGATATGATTGTGAATGTTAACAACACAAAGGTTATGATAATAAAATTCGAAAAGATCACATATGACACTTTTGTATACGAAAACAATATCATGGATGAGGTGTCTTCATATATATATCATGGTATCAATATTCTTACAAGTTTAATTGGGACCATAGTGTTATTAACAGGATGAATGGAGGATAGAAAAATTATTATGAACTTGAAGACAATCATAAATTCGTGGACCTTTAGATATGAGGTTCCAAAAAACAAACAAAATGCACTCCTGTTTGATACTCTTTTTTCTATTGTTATATTATATGGATGTGAAGTTTGGGGACATAGTATTTGTAAACAATCCTAGAGAAAGATAGATTAGATCCAAAATAATTTTATAAGTTATAATATTAAAATTAAAAGTAATTCACCCTATCTTATCCCCCCATAAAAGAAATAATTTCCTTAATTGTGCGCATAACCATGATTAGGTACTTAAACATCATCAATGACAAGAGGTTCCCCAAAATTACTTAAAGCTCTAGCTGAAACCATAGGTAGCTCAAGTGGGTTGGCATCAAAATGCCAACTATTGGATTAATCATTAGGTGTTAAATGAAAATGTCATTCTATAGAATACTAATAATATTAAAAATATTATAAATTCTAAACTTAAAGAGAATCTTTGGCGGAAAAAAGAACTAGAAGATAAAATTAAAAAAAGGTACTACAGGGAAGTGGTCAACCCTAATTTAGAAAGTCAAAAGTGGTTGTTGAATTTGACTAGTGCAATGACAAAAATCAACATCCCTAAAATTTGTACTAAATCTCCTAAGTTACTTAGCAAAACTAGGTGTTATAAAAACACAAAATGTTATGGGATTTGCAAGTCTACCATATTTGTGATTTTGAGAAGGTTGAATTTGAAGAGAATTTTCTCTTAGAGTTCGATGCATATAATCAAAGTAGATCACAATTTCAAAATAACTATCACAGCACTAACCTCCCTAACCTCCTAAGTCATCAAAACCATGGTAATTTTGAAGCACTTCTCTTAATTCCTTTTAAATACTTAAATAATATTCTAAAAAAATCAAAGTAATCCCTCAACATACTTAAGATCCAATAGAAAAATTCTATGTCAATCATCATCATCATCATATCTAATTAGTATCATATTTTTTGTAGTATAACTCTTCTACGTTTTGGTTTTTTCTTGATCATATCTTCTAGTCAATTTTATCCAAAATCATGCATGGATTCATTCAAATTGCAAGTTTGAGTTGTGTAGTCCACATAAGCTGAATACAACATATCATGGCCAACTAGGAGGTTGAAGATAGGCCCATGAGTTACAAAATTGAATTTGTGGGGACAAGGTCCTCCGTCCATATGAGAATGTCCTCCCAAAGCCCACAACTCTATCAAGCCACTAAATGTTCCTTGAGACTCATGCTTTAAGACTTTATAGATCAATTTGTAGGTAACTATATAAGTGGATGTGTGGGTTTCCAAAGAGCTTTTTCGAGCATTGAAACCATTTATACATTCAAAAACATACTTTAAATAACCAAAAACTCATAATTTCATGAAAAATTATATCATCAATTTTCAAAAGAAAAAACAAAAACATAACACAATTAAACTATTTCTAAAAATACAAAAACAAAAACATAACACAATTAAACTATTTCTAAAAATACAATATTTATGTTGTATTGCTCTCTATATTTTATTCTAAAACTCAATTTTTTATATAAAAAATCATATTATTATAATTTTGTAAATGTAAATAAAAAGATAACAATATTTTATCATTTTATAAATTTGAATAAGAGAAAATTAAAAATATTTATTTTTATTAATTTAGGTTGGAAAAATAAAAATGATCATCGAATTTTAATAATTAAAAAAATTAATTCTTACCTTCGTAAAAGTAAATGATTTTCTTTCAAGAACTCCAGCTTCCACGCTGAAAGCGGGTCGGAATTTCATCATCAAATTCCATCAATTTTCATGACTTTAACTAAATCACAAGTGGAAGATTTAAATGTTGGATCTCTTAATTTTCACTTAATTTACCATTTTTAATATTTTAATAAAAATGATATTGATTTTACTTTTTTGGTATCAGAAAGGAACCTAGCCAGTAAACATCTAGAAATCTAAGACCTCTAAAAATCTACCACCTGTTCTCCTCTCAGTATACCAGGTCACAAGCTCAGAATTTGAATCTAGATCTATCCATTTTCAGAGACTTTAATTTTTTAATATTTTAAACTAAAAGATGGGTGTAAAGATTTTCCAACCACTATAGAGATTGAGCCAGACGGCAATGACTTGGCCTTGGAAAACCATTCAGTTTATCACCTGGAAACCAACAAAATATCTCCGCAGGTCGTCTGTCAATCTATTCCATCGAGATGTGCTCAAATTCCCGACGGGTCAATATCCCCATTGTATTTTCCGCGTCGTCGATATTCCAAAATTGTAGTACAGTTGGAAGCAGGATCCCAGCAATGGGTTTGAAGTTTCCTGCAAAGCATTATTTATGATCTCATACTCACGAGCTTCGAATGTGCAGAAATATGGAGTCTCCGAAGGAAATGGCTGTCGCCACCATGGTGGTGGTTTTATTGAATTTATTGGCTCAGTTTTCATATGTGCATTCTTCCTCAGATGTTTGCAAAGTGGTTTCCCCAATTTTGGGATCGTGTTATACCTCTTTACAGTCTGGAGAGTTTTTTATGAAATCTGAGACCATTTGCTGCAAGAGCTTTGAGATTCTGGAGAACGGGATTCAAGATCAGCTGCTTACCAGATATAACGCTTGTGAGTGCTTCAAGGCCTCTCATAATGATAAACAGGTTTTGCTGAACGAAAATCTGCTAGAAGTTCAGGCCTTATGTGGCCCTCACGTTCCCTACCCAATAGCCTCCTATTCAGACTGTTTGCAGTATGTGAGTACATAAAATTATTCTCGGATTGTTTTGCTCGTAGGATCTTCAATAGGGTATAAGGAAATATATTGGCTGAAGGGTTTTTATTGTTTATATTTTACATTCATCTTTCTAATATTGCAGCGATGGCAGAGATGTTTGCATGTCGCAGAGTAGCATGCAGAATAGAATAAATGAGGGGATGAATATGTTTGGGGTTACCGGATAAAATTTGAAGGATTAAATCTTTCTATCTAACTATTGGACTATATATTTGAAACTGTAATGAAATAGTGAATATATAACTGTATTTTAAAAGTGTATGCAATATAGTATGCTGATATGAAGGTTATTTGTGGATACACATTCTGATAAGATCATTGTAATTTCATTGTAACTGAGCTGATAATTGAAACTGTAATATGTAACTGTATGTTATACAATTCCACCATTCTACAACTTTTACTGTAGCAACATATACGATTTTTAATACAATATATTTGAAGTTAAACCAACATAGATTTATCTAAAGTACAGATTTAATATAAGTTAATAGGGATCAAATTTCTTCATTTGCAAATTTTTTTTAGAGTGCAAAATACAATGAGTTATTTTCATTATTTAAATTGTATTTTTGAATGGTAAATAGATTACATATAAGAAAAAATACGAAATTTAACCATAACTTAATTTGTTTTCTATATATAGATATACATAAAGACATAAATCAATTAACATAGATCTTTAAATAGTTTATTTAAAATATTTTTCAAAAGTATAAAAATTAAACGTCTTTACCTTTTTTTAGTTCTAATTATTCAATAAATATATATATATATATATATATATAGATATAGATATAGATATATATATTCAAAGTTATTTTTATTTAGAATTTATTTTTATTTTTATTTTAAAACACATCTCTTTATACTGGGTTCTAAAATGAACCTCTATACTCGAAAGATTTTGTCCGTTGAAATATATATTTTTAAAATTTTTATTTTAATTACAAATTTAAATTAAAAAATTGCAAATTATGATAGATTTTTAATTTAATTATATATTCAAAATTAAGAATGCCAGCGCATTGATTGACTTTGTAGTTGAGCTTCATTATAACTTGAATCTAGAAATGAAACTTAAAGAACAAATTGTCAATGATAAAGGACTTACGAACAAATTGACAATCGAATATGTCAATGAAAATGCTTGAACATCATCAACATATATTTCTTTTATATATATGTATGTAACAAAATACTTAAGACCTTCAAATTTGATAAGCTCCATTTTCCCGCTGGAAAGATCAATTTGATCGATCATGCACATACCTATTGCATTGCATTGCATGAATTGTGTACTGCATATATTTGAATTTGTTTCTTCAAGTTCTGATAAAAGCAGAGTAATATTCAAAATGAGTAATTCTTAAAGTTATCGTTATATTTTCAGTGTTTGAAACTAACTATTAACATATTTGTTTCGGTGTTTACAAATTTAGAAATAATGGAATTTAATATTTTATTACACAAAATTTTCTGTATTATATAAATATTATAAAGCAATATAATAGTTTATTATACACCAAAAAAAAAATATGTATTATATAAATATTATAAAGCAATTAAAATGCAATAATTGTATATTTAAATTAATTTTGTTTTGTAATTAGAGATAAAATAGCTTAAACATAAACATAAAAGTAATTTTTTTAATTTTTTTTTTAAAGGTTGATTTCAAATCTTTTATCATCTTATTTGAGTGTAAATATTTTTTTTAATGGTTGGTTTCAAATCTTTTATCATCTTATTGGAGTGTTTTAGTTTTATGTTATTATTGATGTGGATATATTACTTATAATTATTTTGTTTTTATGTTAATAATTCTTTATTAAATTAAATCTGAGAATGACATTGTTTAAATATAAATATAAATATAAATGTATTCAAGGGTTAATTAAGGTTGATTATAATTTTATATATTTTAAATTTACATTGTATATGTCATTATTTCTAATGAACCATGGTATTTAGATGATAAAAGAGAGATTAGAGTTCACTCTTTAGATAGGGTTGGTGGTGATCACTCTTTTATAACTTCACTTGTTTATTTTTCATACAAATGATATTTAATTAATTAAAATAATTAATTACTTTTCCAATTGATTATAGCCTAGAAGAATCAAATGGGCTACTAAGTCATTCTTTTGGAGTGGTCATTGCGAGAGGAACTCAACATTATTATGCACATATATTATTTTCAAATGTTTTTAAATATTTCAAAATATCATGAATTTGTAAAAGTATTTTGGAGAAATGTAAAGTTCAAATCATAATAATATAGAGTTTGTATGACAACATTAAATGTTTTTATATTATATTTCACTTATATTAAATAAGAAATACTCACCCAAAAACAATTAAGAAATTTCTAATTCTTAATTCTTACACATACCTCAATTAGTTCCATATTTGCAAGCTAACTTATATATGTAGATTATGTTATAAGTTATTTATATTACATTATTAGTCATCTCAAAGGAGGTGATAACTTACTATAAATCCAAGGGTATTGATGAAGCAACTTTGAATATCGAAGATTCTAAATATAGTTAGGGTTTTTTATTTAACTATGGGTCCCTCTTGGGGAGAGGTGGGAGTTGGGGTGGAGACCACTCCTTTGGTAGTGTAGTAGCTAGACATGCACACAAACAAATCCTACACAAACCCAATAATCTTGATATTGGAAAGAATATATCTTCATCTTCATCAGGTCCCTCACCTAGAGGATGAGCCAAGCTATAGTAAAGTAAATGGTTTTCCTTTGAATGGAGTAGAGAACAAGGGATCATGGCTTATGCAAATAGAAAAACCCCTTTCTATGAATCATTTTGAAAAAAGTAGGGGTAAAAATCCAATATATGAGAGATCATGTACTAATGTGTAAATTCATTAGAATTTGGCCTTGAGATACAATTCTCATTAGCTAGATATACTTTACGACCACTTCCGACAATTTGGAGGATAGGGATCAAATATTTAATGGGGGACCTTATTTTTTGAATTTAGCAGGGCTCTATATATATCCCTAGATGGAAATATTTAATCTGAATAAAGAGGATATCAACTTAGATCATGTTTTGATTTGGCTCTACTCCCTTCCCCATGAATTCTAGGATCAAGACACTCTTCAAGGAATTGACAATATGATAGTGACGTTTCTCATGTTATTATAAATTCCAAAACAAGGTTGTTGCAATTTATATGCATGCATATTCGTGTATATGGATTTGTCAAATATTCTTCCAACAAGCATCTAAATCAAGTATCACGATGACATATGGGAACAAGCCATTGAGTATGAAAAAATCTTGTTTCACTATAGGAATTGCTATGAATATGGCTCTCTTCAAAGAATGTTTGTCTAATTTGAATCAAAAACCCACAAAATACTATTAGGAAACTAATTAGGAAGGGTTAATCAAGGTCACTAATAAACAAAAAGTTGCAGGAAAGAGGGGAAATGAGAATTTGATATGGGTAAATAGAGGTGGTAATATACATATTGTTCTTCAAGAAATGGCAGAAAGTCAAATAGAGGGGTGTGATACATGATAAGGACTGACAAGGACCTACCCTCAAAGAAGGGTAAGCAAAAGAAAACATAAATAATCATGGAGAAAACATAACAGGAAATACATATAGAAGATGTAGAAATGGAGGATGATAAATGAAACTATATAAACCTAGATGAGCTAGACGAAATGGAATTTCAAAATCTTGATCTACAAATGCTAGTACTAGAATGGAAAATAAATAACTTGGTGGCTATTTGTGAAGAGGACATTTAGATTATTAACAGAGCCTACATCAAAACCCAGGAATGGCTTCATCGTGACTTGTAAGGTAAATTTTCCTCCTTCCCCCTTTCATCATCTTCTTTGGGTCTTAAATATAAAGTAAATAAATATCAATCAAAACCTACAAAATAATGTGAGAAATAAAGCAAAATAAGCAAAAAATAGTTCATACAAGTAATGGGAGAATTTCTAGTTCATATTGGTAGAATAACGTTGAACATGAAAACCTATCAACCCTCATCCTTTGGTTATAAATGAAAGTAATATCATGGAATATAAGGGTTATCAATAGAAGGACCAAGAAAAGGATCTTTAAAAATAAAACAATGCAAAGAAACATGGACATTATGATGCTAGACGAAACCAAATGTCTGGTTGAAATAGTGGAAATAATTTCCAGATTAATCTAGATAAAATATCATCTGCTTGTCAAATATCCTCAAGGTGCCTCGAGATCCATAACTATCCTTTGGCATCAAGCTACTATCTCCATATTTGGCTCCTTTGTGATCTAAAAGTCTGTAATTTCTATATTTCACCTATTAGGTTTGTTAAGCATTGACTTCATGACTAATGTTTATGGGCCAACTATTGAAAAATGTAACTGGTTTTGGTCTTCATAAAATGTATTTGTGAAAATAATTTTTATTTTTGTTACAATGGCTTATTAAAGCATGGGTTTCCTGCTTCGGTCATCATTTTATTAGCCAAAGTCCCCATTGTGGACTTCTACGATTAATAAAGATTCATTAGAGTTATTATATATTTTATGGGACCCTTCTTGTGCTTTCAAACATTGTAAAAGAATTATTTTTGAGTTAAAAATGAATTATGTAACCACCACACCAAGTCATCCTCAAGAAGATCAATTCAGCCTCAAGTAAGGCAATTTGACCTCATTGGATGGCTATATATACAAGGCAGTTCGACTTCATTTTTAGTATCTCACTCTCTCAAGCATAATTTGATCTTTGGAAGCTGGAAGTTGGGAAGAAGTGAAAAGTTGAAGGAAGGGACCAAAAGGAGTTCGAGTTTGGTCTAGGTGAAAGAGAAGAAGAAAATAAAATTTTTGGTGCCTCTCTCTCTCTCTCATGTGGGCTAGTTTAGGAGATCGAAGTCTCCTAGTCTAGGTCGAAGCTGTTGCTCATGCTTGAAGATGCCAAGTCAAAGTTGCTAGGGTCGAAGTGTTGTTGCTGCTAGGTTGAAGGTTGGATTGAAGAAGGGGAGGCTAGCTTTGTGTGGAGGATGTCTTTGTCTAGGTATAAGAGTATCAAGGGAAATTATTGAAGGAAGAAATTTTGACTAAGCTTTCCCCCAGATAGGGGCTTTTCCCTGGCAGAGTGCCTACATCTTGTGTCTTGTGTTTTTGTGATATTCATGCACACAAAATTTGGTAATTTATTTATGAAAGATAATATAATAAATAAGTAAAATAAGCCAACATAATTCACAAGTAATTATCAAGAAAGAAAAATCTAACCCTAATCCTACTAGCATTGATTTCTCAAGATGGTTTCAGAGCTAAGGTCAAAAAATATTGAAGATCACTTCATTGGATTGAATTAAATGAGTATTCCCTCTATCATAAGAGTGGGATTCAATACTACATAACATTGTATCAAAAATATCTTCTACTACTTATTTAACAAAGTAAAAAGTCAAGAGTTCTTGGTTGCACTTACAGGTTCACTTAATAATGATAATGCATGGATTATTGGTAGCGAAGCACACAGGCATATGACAAGAAAGACTAATCAACCTCACACTCTATCAAAGGAATCATATTCTCATGCAATGGAATTGGGAGATAACAAAAGCTGTTAGAGGCATGGATCAACATCATTAAAGCAGGAGAATGGAGCTAGGATGAAGGAGGAGGAAAAAGTCGGTTTAAGGATCTATTAAAAGTAATCTAAGGAACCTCAATAAGTTGATTAAAGGACCATATAAGGAGACCTTATAAGGAAATAATCTTACTATCTTCAAGGAAAATGTCTAACACAATAAACGAAGAGAACAAATTAGAATAATAATTCAATTAGAATTCTTGGAAGAAGAGGATATATCTGATCCTCGAAAAGAATAAAGTCTTGTATTTACTAAAAGGAAAAGTGAAGAAGTCTAAAAAGAAATCAAGAAGTCTAAAGGGCCAAAAAATAAGGGACAGGGATCAAGCAAAATTTTCCAAAGAAGATCACCAAATAATAACATAATGGAAGAAGCCGAAGTCAAAGACCTGTTTACTAGGAACTCTTAGGGATCTATCCCTTGCATCCCTGAAGCTTGGAAGGAGCCCTTACCAACTTCCAAAGATAGGTATCTTAGTCCTTGTATTGTCTTTTATATTTGGTTTCCCTTATCTAAGTTCATTTATATTAAATATTAATCACATTTGTCATCATATTTTTGTTTAGAAAAGACTTTCTTAATACTCAAGGAACATGGAAGAAGGCTTCAAAAAACAAAGCATTGGAATTACAAGGTTTGTTAAGAAACAAGAGGTACGTTTTGAATTACAAGTTTTTTCTCTCTTCATATTCATTCTTGACAAACTATTACTAACATCATTTTTTCTAGCCTTCTTGAATATTAAAGATTCTTGATTGGGTGATTCATCATTAGATAAATCTACCCTCCTCATATCTTTGATTGCTCTTGTGGAACCTTATAAAGGTTCATTGTGAAAACCCTAACTTAAGGGTATGTTGATGATTATGTGTAAAACCCTAACCTACTTAGGTTTATTGTTGAAATAAAATGTCTAATGTTTTGATGAAGCCATGTTTGGGATTTTGGTATGGATATGGAAACCCTAACACGTGAGGGTTGAATAGTAATGTTTGAAATACTGAACCTTTGAAGTATTGATAATTTAGGGTTTTCTATGTTTTGTATCGAAACCCTAGATCATTAGGGTTTGTTAGGATGTATAAGAAAGACCTTTATATTGTCTTAGAAATGAAATCCTTGGCATGTATGTATTTGTTCAATCCCTAGAAAGAAGTTGAAGAGTATGTGTCTCTTGTTGGTAATTAAGTTTGAGCATCTGATATATAAAATTGAATTCTTTCGTGACTTTGATATGGTTAAATTCATGTTTTTATAGATTTGGTTATGCTTTTTATCTAAGTTGTGCAGGTACACAATCTTCAAGATGGTGAATATTTTTGTAAAGTAAATTTGATTTGATAAGAATGATGTGAATAATGATTGACATGATAATTCTAATAAGAAGGATGGAAGCCATGAAATATTCTCCGATGTTGTATAAAATATGTTGAGCCCCCTAAGTTAAGAGGGAGCTTGAATGAAAGGAATCTCCCTAAAGAGAGAGCTTGGATAGGAATGATTATATCCTCCATGGTTAAGAGAGAGTGATGGATATGACTCTCTACTTCATGTGTCATGCACTAGACTAGGACTAACAGCGTTAAGTTTTAGTGAAGGCCATGAATGAGAGAAGAAAATTGGAGAATGTATTTTGAAGAGCTACTAAGATAAGAAAAGCGGATCAATTTATGCAATATGTTGTTGCATGAGAAGTAGGAAAGGAAGTTATATGGTTGAGGAATCTTCTATCAAGATTCATTGGGAAAGATTTAAGTCCTACTATGAATAGTTAAGAAGAAACATTAAGTTGTCTGGAAGACCTCATAGGTTTGCATCTATTTATATACATTTGAAAGTTTGTTATTGATTAGGGTTGTGTTTTTATAGGTAAATCTCTCGAAATTTTAATAGCATGTTTTATATGCCTAGAGTTGTTGATCAGTTTGAGTTGGGAGAGACTTGGTTCTGATCTGTTTGATTGGGGAGGATTCGTTAACAATTGAAATAATCAGGAAGTTGAGGCTTTATGTCTCAGACATTTCCTACGAGGACATATATTGGTTGGTACTATGTGTTGATGTCTAGTTCCCTAAGTAGGGAGGGTGGCGTTGGTCATAGATCTCTGACCTTAGATATTGATCTAGGTCCGGGTGTGAAGAAGGACCTTTCCAAGACCTTTTACTTTTGCAATGTGTTAAATTTGTTTTTTAAAAGAACATTAACAAATACAGCTGCAGACTGTAAGGAAGAGGGACATAACAATCATCACTACATGAAAAAAAAAAGCCGTTGATAACGGAGTTCGTCGAGGAGGGACTACATCTCTGGGCCCCGGTGTCAAGATGGTGTAGGCCATTGCATTATGTGTTGTCAATAAGGTGATGTACATAGAGATGATGTCTCGATCATACAAGGAAAAATGCCCTCATGCAGGAGTGGCTCTAAGAGATGTTCCACAACTAGAACTCTCAATCAAAAGACTCCTATCAGTATGACACAAAAGCATGCATGGTGTGCATCCCGCCAATGTGGCACAAAAGCGATGTCAAAACAAAACGCATGCATGACGACAACAAGAGTATCCCAGCGACATACACCAAGGGATCTCAAAACATAACATGATGAGTTATGATAGAGTACATCACATAGAAAGATTTTGTATCAAATCAAGCAAGGAATCATGACAACATGTAATAAACAAGATCCTACATCAACATCAATCATGGATCTGTACAACATAATGCAGAAAGAAGAAGTACATGAACACATCATATACCTTACCACCAAAGGCCATCTAAAGCAAAGGCTGTCAAAGTGTTGAAGCTTGCTGAAACATCGATTTCACAGCATCGATTGGAAGAAGAAGATTGTTTGCACATGAAGATGGACATCTGCATTGGCACTTAGAAAAGTGATTGAAAGAAGAAAAGAGAGAAAGACAAATCTGAATACACCATAAAATTTGTGGCATCGAGTAGTGCTGAAATGACTGTCCAAAATCTGAATTTTGAGAAGTTGAGAATTCTAGGCTCAAGGAATCTTTTAGATTCCCTCTGGATTCCTCAAAGATTCTATTTCAGGGATGAGCTGAAAATCTGCTGCTCAGATGTCAAATCTGATTTCACCATTAGGATCCCTGTGGAAAGCCATGAAAAACAAGTATAAACTTG
Source organism: Pinus tabuliformis (assembly GCA_031772625.1). NCBI lineage: Eukaryota > Viridiplantae > Streptophyta > Pinopsida > Pinales > Pinaceae > Pinus > Pinus tabuliformis. The sequence goes on along the minus strand of CM062804.1, from coordinate 331,572,733 downwards.
ACCATATTTTGACAAAGTGAAATTTTACCTCGAGAAAATTTCATGGCTCATGGTTCTGCTCCCTGTTTTTGCTAAAATCATGGTTCCACGTGCATTCTAGAAATCACTGGAAGATGCATACCTCTGATGAAGAAACAAATAGTACCATTCTATTCGTGGTGACGAGAGGTGTAAAAACCATATAAAACTTGTCAAATTTTGACACAGTGAAAATTTTGCCCTCCTGCAAAATTCATGGTTCCTGCATTAAAAAATTATTAAACTGCCTTGATTTGCATGCCCGCTCTTGTCTTGAAATCCGTGAAATCCTTCTTCTCTAACTCTGGCAAAAACTGAGTTCTTAAATAAATTGGTTGGTAGAATTACTAAGGAATTTGTTTGGAATAGTTGGTAAATGATTAATTTAGTGTGGAGGAGGTTAGAAGGTCAAACCCTGCCCCTCCACAAATATCATTTTTTTGTTTTTTAACAGCCCAAAATTCGAATTATAGTGGGCACACTGGGTCCGCATTGGGCAGCCCGCCCCCGTACCTTCCTCTGTCGCAGCTCAACGGTTGCATTATACATTGGGTGCTTTCTTTTAAGTTTGGGTTGTTTTGGTATATGTTTATGAGGCTGTCCGGTGCGCTGGCCCACGTGGCCGGGCAGGTTCAACTCCTGCCGGCCTCACCATTTAATACATGGTACGTAGGTTATAATGGGAGGGGGGTGGTGGGGTTGGTGGCCCCCACCCCCTTAAAATATATATATTTTTTGTTTTAAATAATAACAAACTGCATTTTTAAAATTCGGAATTTTGAGTCAAATTAACGACCCCACAATTTTGCCCAAAATCTGGCTAGAGATGGCCGGAACCTGGTGACCTGGTTTGGTCAAATTTGTGGCCTCCTTAAGCTGCTCAGTCATTGAAAAGTCAAACCAACTTTGACTACTCCTAACTTTCGCATACGGACTCAGTTTGCCAAACCGTTCACACCACCGTGATCACAACAATGAGATCTTCTACTTGAATTTGGTTCGAGCATAATCCAAACACTTTGATATTTGAGCTTTCCTGAGTCCTCTTTGTCCTATGTGTCTTTCTGGAGCCACCTAGATCAGATACACACCTAGATCTCTAGGTTGATGGTTAGTAAGTAAGCCCGATGGTATCTAGAGAGGTTGAAATCTTTAGTCCATCTTATTCCCACTTGGATAGATTTCATTGATCAATAATCTAGTCTGTGGTATTGCGGTGCCTAAATTGTTGAGAGCCTTGGATAGCTTTCCTTGGTTAGGAATCTAGTCCATGGAATTGTGGTCCCTAAAATCTTCATAGTTCACATAGTTTGAGAACTTCTATATGAATACCTCCCTAGTTAAGAGGGAGTGTTGAAAAATGTAACTAGGTTTGGTCTTCATAAAATGTGTTTGTTAAAAGAAATTTTATTATTGTTACAATGACTTATTAAATCATGGGTTTCATGCTTGGGTCATCATTTTATCAGTCAAAGTCCCCATTGTGGACTTCTAGGATTAATCAAGAGTCATTAGAGTCATTCTATATTTTATGAGATGCTTCTTGGGCTTTTGAACGATGTAAAAAGAATTTTTTTGAGTCAAAAATGAATTATGTATCCTCCACACCAAGTCAACCTCAAGAATATCAATTCGACCTCAAGGAAGTCAGTTTGACCTCACTGGAAGGCTATATATACAAGGCAGTTTGACTTCATTTGGAGCATCTCTCTCTTAAGCATAGTTCAGTCTTTGGAAATTGGAAAGCAGTGTGAAGCTCAAGGAAGGGTCCAAAAGGAGTGCAAGTTTGGTGTAGGTGAAAGAGAAGAAGAAAATTGAAGTTTTAGTGCCTCTCTCTCTCTCTCTCATGTGGGTTGGTTTAGGAGATTGAATTCTCCTAGTCTAGGTCGAAGCTGTTGTTGATGCCGAAAGCTTCCAAGTTGAAGTTGTTAGGGTCGAAGAGATGTTGCTACTAGGTCAAAGGTTAGATTGAAGAAGGAGAGGTTGGCTTTGTGTGGAGGAGGTCTTTGTTTAGGTAGAATAGTCTCAAGGAGAACTATTGAAGGAAAATATTTTGATTTTGTTTTCCCCTAGATAGGGGTTTTTCCCTGGCAGAGTGCCTAAATCTCGTGTCTTATGTTTTTTTGATATTTATGCATACATAATTTGGTAATTTCTTGATGAAAGACAATATAAAAAATAATTAAAATAATCCAACATAATTCACAAGTAATTATCAAGAAAGAGAAATCTAATCCTAATCCTAGTAGCACTGATTTCTCAACACAAACCTCAGTTGAAAAGAGGTTGTCCTTTAGAATATGTAAAACATCTCAAACATCATTGGGGAAAAATATTGGATCGTTGGAGGAGATTTTAAAATGATAAAATATCTTCAAGATAATAAAGAAGGCATAAGAAGGCCAGATGAAGATGTTAATATCTTCAAATACTTCTTGAACCACTCAAAGTTGGTGGATTAATAATCTTTTAATGGTATATTCACTTGGAATAATAAAAGGGGTGGATCCTTGCAAGTATCCTCCCTCTTGGAAGTTGGACTGATTCCTTATTTTAGAATCTCTATTATTGTATAGACTTAATTTTGAATCTTTTATTTTTCTTGTTATGGGTCAAACCATTGGTTATCATATTTTTTTTATGCTAGATAATAAGTCCAAAAGGTAGGCCCTTTAGATTTGAATATTTCTCACTTAGATGCCATTCCTTTAAGAGTATCATTGAAACATGATGTACTACTTCCAATAATTTCTAAAATATATTAAAACAAGTTGAAAGAGAAAAATCAAGGAATTTGGTAATATTCAGGAGGAAAAGAAGATATTGGAACAAGAAATGGAAAGCACACAAAAATCCATCATAGGGGAGGGGAGATAAGAGTAATTACATCATAAATAATATGTCATCCAACTTCAACTAGAATAACATCTCAAATAGGAGGAAATTATGGAGATAAAAATCTAGAGATCAATTTCTCTAGGTAGAGAAAAACTCAAAATTCGTTCACTAATACAATTCAACATTAGAAGCACAACATAATTATGAGACTCAAGAACTCTAAAAATTAGAAAGTAGAGGACCATAAAGATATAACTCATGAATTACTAGATTATTTTCAAGACATACTTATAGGATCAATAAAAGACAAATGACTTTACATCTAGAAAATAGAGAAAAATATACCAAGAATGGTCACTATATATAAAATGCAATGTTACTAAGGGAAATTACAATGACAGAGGTGGAAGAGGTAGTCATGGGAATTTCTAAGAGTAAATCTGTAGGAGGATATGGATTTTCTTTATATTTCTTTCAAAAACGTTGGAAAATTATAGGATAAGATGTTTAAAGACTTTTTGAGGACGACGAGAAATAAACCTCCATTATTTCATCTTTTGATGCAACTTCCATCTCTATAACCCCAAGAATTACTATTCTTAATCTCCCTCATATTTTCACCCTATAGCCTTTTATGTTGTTATCTAAAAAATAATATCTAAATCTATATCAATAAAATCAAAGCTCTCCTCCCAACCCTCATCTCTCCCAAGAAAACCAATTATTTGGAAGGAAAGAAAATTTTAGAAAACAATCTTCTAGCATATGAGCACATTGAGACCCTAAAATCCTCTAAATACTATGGAATTCTCATTAAAATAGACATGTCCAAATTTTTTGATTAAATTAGTTGGATATTCATGTTTCATATGCTCATGCCTTTTGGATTTGAATAAGATTGGATCCACTAGTTTCTAGCTTTTTTTTCAAGGATTTCTTCTCGATTCTCATAAATGGATCTCTCTCCTCCCATTTTTTTCCCTTCTTTGGGTATCATAGAAGGTGACCCCATTTATTGTTACCTTTTTCTTCTAATGGTAAATGGCTTGGGGTGAGCTATAAAATCAACTATTTAAGAAGGCATTCCAAAGGGCAAATATGTAGGTAATGTTAATTCCCCTTATCCACATAAAATAATTTTATATGGTACTCTTCTTATGGGTCAACCTATTGTTCGAGAATCTAAGGCCTTCAATTCCAACTTAAATGACTTCTCAAAATATTCTTGTATTGACATATGTCTTACCAAATCCAAAATATTCCTTTTCAACACTCCTCTTGCAATCCAAGTTCACATCTCTAGACTAATTGGTATTCAAAGGATTTCCCTTCCATCCAAATATCTTAGATACCCTATTGTGGAAAAAATGTTTCAAACAAATGGTTTTGGAAGAAGTACTACAAAAATTCAAAAGAAAACTTTCTTGCTATTTTTTTATATCTCTCTAAATCTTGTGGGTAAACTCACTCTCCTTAAATTTATCTTTCATGTTATTCCTTTCTATCTTCTTTCACCTTTGTAGCCCAAAAATCCATTCTACATAAAATGAGGAACATCGAATGATATTTTCTTTGGGCAGGATCTAAACAAGGAAAAAAATGTTCCCTAATGGCTTGGTAAAAAAATTGCAGACCTAAAACTCTTGCTCGATTGGGTTTGAGGGACACAAAAATCCTTAATCAAGCCTTGGGAGCTAAAAAATAGTGTATATGGATAAATAATCCATTATTTATATGGATTAAACTATGGAAGGAAATTTTTCTTTAAACATAAATGAAAATCAACTAATATGAAAAAAGGGAGACATTTGAGGTTCTTGTCCCTAGAATATAACTTAGGGAAATTAGAGAAGGAATTTTTTCCTTTTTTTGGGAGGACTCTTGTAATCAATGGATAAATTATGCCAAGATGTTGAAATGAAAATTATAAAAGAAAAAATAATCTCCTAGGGAAAATTTAGTATAGCACAATAGTGGACACACTCAGAGATTCAAAGCCAATGCTGGCAATGGGAACTTTGCACTCATTGGCTTGTCATCATTGGCCAAGAAACTTAGAATGTGATATCAAAGGAATTGGGAAATGGGAAAATGAAATACCGTGTCAGTAATGGACATTCTTCATTGGTGCCATATTTATAAATGAATTTTCAATTATAAGGAATGTTATAGAATTCTTTCAAGAGTACATGGACATATCAGCCTAAACAGGTGGAGGAAGATAAGGAAATTAAAAATGTGGCCAAAGGTCAACTTATTCATATGAATTATCATTCAAAACAAAACCCTAGACTATGAAAATCTACAAATGCAAGTCTTTGAAGGGCCCTCCACATGTCATCTTTGTTTTGCCAACTTAGAAATTATTGAGTACATCCTAAATGACTATTAGTTTTTATCTGAAATATGGGATCATATGCCCATTATATTTTGGAAATTAGAATGGGATAAAGGTAATGAAATTTACAAAATTAGAGAATGGATAAATACTGCCCTTACTAATTCAATTGTGAGAAAAGATTTACAACCTTTCCTAGGATTTATGTTATGGGAAACCTAGAAAGAAAGGAAATCTCAATTTTTCAAAGATCAATCAACTAACATGGATTAATTTTGGGACTCTATCCTTAAAATAGTTAGAAAAATAATAATTCTATCACATTGGGAAAATAAGGACTGCAATGAAATCAACATGAAATTTGTATCGTTTCCCTTATCATTTGCAGCGATCTAAATAATCATTTCAAGTAACCTTTTCTTACCCTAAATCAACAAATATTGACTAATAGTCTCCTCCTCCAAAAGGATTTTGAAAGATAAATTTTGATGGGGAATCTAAAGGTAACCCCCTGCTAGCTGGATTTGGAGTATTCAGGCATGGTCAAGGTCAAATTATACATATCTATATAGTAGATATTGGGGTCAATAATAAAAATGACATAGAAGTATTGGCTTTAGAATAGGGCCTATTTATTGCTAATAATAATTATTATTATAAATTGATAAGATAAGGGGACTCCAAAACCATAATTGATATGATCAAAAAACTCTAATGTGGCTCTATCCCCTCTAATATCTCAAGGAATTGGAGATTCGAATCCAACTTAGCAAGGGTAGTGAATATGTTAAAAAGAATAAAATCTCCCATTTTTTCACATGTTAGAATGGAAGAGTTATTATAGACAAATTAAACAATGAATGAATCCACCATGAATATAATATTAGATCGAAATTGGACTCAAAAAATTATAGATTCATATGATCCATATGCAACGAAATTGTTGAGAAGGATTATTCTAGCAACAAATGGTTCCTAATGGTGGAATATGTATCACTATGTTGATATCAGTGTAAGCAATTTAATTCATGGTATAAGTACAACCCCTAGTTGGCATGCATAAAAGGTTTTACATGTCTGAATGTGTTTGAGGATAGATCGTGGGGGGATGCAAGCATTATGGGGGTTGGCGTGTGAGAGATCCTGGAAGGAAATAAATATTTGTAGTCTTCTATCAAGATTATTTAAAGCATAATTATGGGAAAATCAGTGGCACTCATGTATGAAATAACATGGTGGATGAAAATATGAATTGGGGTCAGAGATTTATATTGGTTTTTAGCTCACTGGATACCTAGGTATGACATTTCTTTTTCAACTTTCCTTTACCTTGTTTTCTGTTGATTGTAAATCCTCTCTGATTTTACCAGTTCTTTTGTGATTGTTTCCTTTACTCTAGGTTCTAGTTGTCTCCAAGTGTTGGGTTGCTAGCTTCAATATAAGGTTTTAGGTAACAATGTCCCTGCTCTATGGCTTAACAGTTGCTCTCATCATGAAGGCAAAGGTTCTCAAGATTGTTTTCTTTGGAGTAAGGATTGCACCACATTTGTCTCTCAGGATCAATGTGGTGGTAATTTTTCTATTCACTTTCCTAGCTATTTCAAGTTTCACATTTTTTTGTCATCTACAATTGGTTCATTTTTACTAGGTTCTAGTTTTTCTACCCTTCACTTGGATTTCTAGTGGTTTTTCTATTAGTCTTATTTTTATCCCCCTAATCTTGTGTTCTCAGCAAGAATTTATGTTAGGCTTTAGATTTTCCCCATTTGTTGTGAAAGTTTAAAGGGAGATGAATTAGTTTGGAGATTTAATGTTGGTAGAATTTATTCATTCTAGGCTAGTTAATTCTATGGGTTTCTCCCCACCTCTGTCTAGTTCTCTCCCATTGATTAAGGCATCTAGTTTTATCCCTTTAATATTGGTATTTGTATCTTCCACTCTCTTTCTCCCTTTAGCAAGTTGCATTGAAGGGTATTCTCTGGTCACAAAGGTGTTTGAAATATAACTAGTTTGGATCTTCATAACTGTTATTCTACTCATTTCAATATGTATATTATGTAAGAAACAAAAGAAGAAAATAAATATTTCTTATTTTAAAGCATGGGTTTCATGCTCTTTATTGATGGTATTTTAAGTAAAATAATGGTCTTCGTGCTTCTAGGGGTTTTTAGGTCATATGATATATTGTCATGAGTCAAGAGAATCAACCTCATGATTCTAAGACCCTTCCAGGCAAGATGTACCTTGAAAAGGAATTCACTTTTTAGTTTACAAAGTCCTGGAAGCCTTCTAGCAAAACTCGACCCTGGCAGAGACATGTCGGCCCACAAAGGGGTATTCAACCCCCATAGAAGACTATAAGTAGAAGGATTTCAACCACTTTTTCTCACCAATTCAATATGCAATCAAAGAGCTCGATTTGAAGTGCGAAGATCAAGAAGAAGGCCAAGAAAAGAAAGGAAGAAGGAAGCAAACGTTGTAAATGAAGAAAATCAAAGTTTTGCCCTAGTTTTCTCTCACATGTGTGAAGTAGTTATGCTGCTACAAGGGGGTTGAAGTTGAAGAAAAATTGCACATCTAAAATATTTTTGCTAGCGGTTTATTGATTAGCAAAAATTTCCTCCATCAACATGAGGGGAGACCAACCAGTCAGGAAATTAAAACAGCTCCTTATCTATTGAATGTGGTGGTTCTGTCTGGTTAGGGTCCATTAACCCTTAAACATAAATATAATCTAATCTAAAACTAATATAACCTAAACTAATAATTATTTTATTTACACCTATATTACATCATGTTACATTTCCTTTTCATCGATCTTTAAGATGTGGGTTAATGAAGTAAATCAACACCCCTGGATGCGGGTGGAAATTAAGGAATTTAAGGCTATGATATGGGGTGACGGTGGGCAAGAGGGCCACTTGGCCTGTTTCAACCATTCCAAGACCAGCTTGATTAATCCTCGCGGCACCTCGCAGGCGGCATTTAACGTCTGCTCTTACAGAGGCAAAATCATCAACTGCATAACCATGGCTCTGGTGATTCACCCGATCATTCTTCCCCTATTTCATTGTGCCTACCCTCCGCAAGCGGAAGCGCTGACTGAGCGAACCAGCACGGGACGCAGATGCTGGCTTGTTTGTTGTCTAGACTTGGGTAATGGCTTCCACTATTCCCATACTAACTTCTACTCTTTTGCTCAACACTCTGGCTTCCACCATTCCCCTCAGCACTCTGTAAATTCCACTCAGCATTCCTCTATCATCTTCTCTTCCACCCCCCATGACTCTACAAATGCGCCTACCTCCACCATGGTCTGCCACCGCATCCGCAACCATCGTGGTGGCACACGCAACGGTAGCTCCCACTCCCTTGCGTCCCCTGCCTCCTCAGCTGAAAATCCCTGCCAGTTCAGAGCTGTTGGTCATTATCTGAACACCAAAAGTGGTAGAGGCAGAGCTTGCCTCCATTGTTCCAGACGCAATGAGGCAACTATGAGCATTGCTACCTTCCCTCTGCCTCTGCATCATGTCCCCCACACGATGCAGTTCCGGTTCTGGAGCTCCATGAATTGCTCGGTCATAGTCGCCACCGTCTCCATCTGCATTTCTGAAGAGCCTGAGCCGCAAATACCCATGACTACTTCCCTGGAGGAGATGAACAGAGCAGGTCCAAGCCGGCACAGAGACAACATTGACGAGTTGAATGGTAATGGAGGTCAGCATAGAAGACATGGAAAAGCCATTGCTGGCAGCTCGCATGATGCTTCAGGCGTTCCTAGTGACACGCGGGCTGTGGACAGCCGTCTGGAGAACACATCGCGCCCACAGGATGTAGATGGTAGTAGGGAGGGAGATTGTCTGGCCGAGGGACGTGTTGGGGCGGACAACCTAGATGACTGGGTGTGTCCTATCGTGGAGGAACCCGCTCCGGATGACCTGGTGCCGCGTGTCACTCCCAACAGGTGGAAATTCACTTAGTTTTGGTTTTTTTCTGTCTTGCTTATGTGTCCTCAAGGAAATTTGATGGCTGGGCGGTCCAGTCAGGACAATTTGTGGTTTTTCTGGGTGGTTTTGCTCGTTTTCAGGGTGGTTTTGTTGTTAGCTGATAGGCTGGTTTATTGAGGAACTTGTGGGTTAATTTTTGGATGTTTAATGGACTGGTTTCCCCTTTGTAGGGGCAGTGTTATACTTTTTTCATGGTGGTATGCTAATTAAGGCTAGAACCCTTTACGGCCAGGCTACTATGTAACTTTTTTGTATTATATCAATAGATTAACCTTATTTAGAAAAAAAAAATGAAGTAAATCAACACAAATGTTTGATCGATTTCAAAAGGGTGATCAAACCATAATTAAATGATTGATTTGCCTCTTTAAGAGAGGACTAGATGAAAACTAAGATGTAAATGTAGAACTAATCTAAAACATGAAAAACATATCTCGAATTAGAATGGGATAGCCCTATCCCAATCCGAGAGGACTGGTTTATGAATGAATCCATAATTAATATTCAATTATTAGCTCCAAAATATTTTGTAAACTAATAGAAGGTTAAAACAACTATGTTAATGAATATACTTTAATAAATAGTTATTAAGGTAATTCCACCTACAAGCATTAATTAATATTAAACATAATTCATTATAAAATTTGTATTAATCAAAACAAATAGTTCATTTCAATTAATACAAATAAAAGTAGAATACACCTGTAAATGAATAATAAATAGTTATCATTCACCACAAGTATAATTCAATGAATTAACTATAATTTTGATCTCATTTTTCCTCTTAGAGATAGCTCATGTGAGACTTCAGTAGCATATCACAATATGACTCAACAATAGTGTTAGAGATCAAAGAAACATAGTACTTAGGATGTAGATCAAAAACAATTATAAAACATTGATAAAAATATGAAAATCCATCATTCCAGTAATAGTACACAAGAATGGAAATTTATTAAACAGTGTCAAAGATTATTACAAAATATGCAGTCCTGGAGTAGCTCAGGCGCATAATCACATTTCCTGTAACAGTGCTAAGTAATGAGAACAAAGACAGAAACCCTATGTTTTCTCTATAATCAACCTTTCTCTACATAACAATAGTGTTATTGCACAAATTGAACAACTACAGAGAATCCCCCTTGGGTGGATAGTGACATGCCCCTTTGCCTCAAATTTAGGGGTATTTGTACAATATTTACAGAACAAACAATATCCCCTGATTCTCTCAACAACAGAGTAATAAAAGTAAATAAGTGTGGTCACTTTTCTGCAGTTGGACCTTTATGAAAGAATATAGATTACCATAGTTAAATAGTGTTAAGAAGATCACCCAATTTGGTTATAACTTTGATAAGATTGTACATCTTCCTTCACCCAGATAGGTGTGCTTCACACTGATAGGTGGAATTCACAGGCATGGTGATCTTTTAGTAACAACTTCAATGACCCCTTCTCATTTTAAGTTCACTTTGTGCCACTTGGAGGAGTTTCTTTGACTGGATTTATTTCTTCTTCAGCACTGGAAGCCTCTCTGTCAAACAAAAAACATAGTCAATGGTAAATAGTTGGCCTATTTTATTAAAATAGTGAAAAAATAGATTAAAATATAAAAGCGCATTAAGCTATACTTATGCCAAAAGACCTTTTTAAATTAATTAAGTGTCTTTTACTTATATGTGGTAAGATATGAGTCGTATCAGAGGTAAGCTCATCAGAGCTTTTAAAATGATGCAAAGCGAAATAGTTGTGACATTAGGTAGCTCCGATATGGAGTGGATATGATATCACATTCAACTCCCTTTAATAGTTTTATCGGTTCCATTATAACAGAGGTATTGTATCGAAGATTTGAGATCGGGGGTTGAAAAGAGTGACAACCGATAGGAAGTTTTGATATGGATAAGAGGGTTTTATACGAGAGTCAGAGGATTGAGAATATTGGAGAATGGATATATGAGGATTTCAGAGTACCAGCCATCATGACCATCGGAATATCAAAGATCAGAAGCATATTACTCTAAGAAGTTAGAGAGGCAAGGTATATCGACATATTAGTGGATTGGCATATCAAAAGATTGAAATATTGGAATATCGGCGAGGAACCATATCAAAGTATTGACGAATGATTTTATCAGAGTTTTTTAAATGTGTCTCAAAAGGAAATCTATGATGCGCATTACCTCTGATATGTGTGAGTAGATACAATGACGTGGAATGTGGGTTCTTTACTCTGACAGTTGATTATCATATTTTTGTATGGCCTAGCCACTTTATAATATATGTTTATTTAAAACAGCCACATTAATATGATGGATTGGACTTTGGGTATCGAAGATTTCCAAAAGGATTCTTCTAATATCAAAGTCTCAATGCCCAAAAGATCCAATATATATTTAATCAATATGCCACATTGTTTAATGATTAAGGCTTAAATCATATGCACACATCTTGGTCTTGGGGGCTATTTTATTCATTAATCTAATTAATTAAGATGTTTAAAACAAAAACTTATTTACAAAGTTTATTAACAAACAAAACAAGTGTAAATTAAAAGAAAATGAGACTTCAAATTAAGAAATAACACTCAAAGTCTATATGAAATGAAAAAAGGGTCCCCGTGTCTATTATGATAGAATAAAATGGGGGTGTTGTGTTTTCACTACAACAATGGCGACAAACTGGGGAGAAGCAGTTATCTATGTCGTAAAGATGCAGAACCCAGTTTAAAAATGAAGGAATTATGATTAGACAATTTGAAATTCTCAAATTTATATATCCTAATGGTTTTGTCCCTATTATATGCTGCCAAATAAATAACTATACCATTATTGTTCATGAACTTGTAAAATTTTACCCCATGAATTCAATGTTTCAGTAAATTTATATGTACAATAGTCAGCTTAGTTGGGCATCTGTTTCTGAGTAAACAAGCTAATCAAGAAAACATAGTATTAATTTAACCTCCATACCATAAGCATGGCCACTGCTACCAGCAGGCGTCTACAGCCTCGATAGGGATTCCTTTTAACCCTTTAGGCACTAGTGTCCCATCTATTGGGAATAAATGCATAGTTGCAAAAGATCATCTTCAAGTTATTTGAATGCCAACTGAAGATCACTATCCTAGCTTGGTAACTAGCCAATGAAAATGAAATTTATAAGAGTTAACATGGTGAATAATCCAACTTGTGATGAGACCTCTTCTCTCTCAACCTTGTGGTCAAAAGCCCTTACCTTGGCTTGGTGACCAATAATGGTAATGTCACAATGTTAGAACTTATGATCATGGTAGGTCGGCTCATGATGAGACCTCCTATACTTCAATTGACCATATCTTTTATTTTTATGTTTAGCTAGTGTTACTATTAATCTCATAGAGATTACTTAATAGATGGGGTGACATACTGCTCCTTAAGAGCAAGGAGTAACGTAAAAAACATTAAGTTTACTACTATTCACTTGACTAAGCTTGTTTGCCAAAAGAATTCATGACCTTAAGTAATTGCTGTTAAATGTGTTTTACTTTCTTTAAAGATAGGGGTTGAAGATAGTTCATTAACAAACAATGAAAGGATTTAAACTCAAAGAACAAAAAACTAGGGACTCTACTTGGTTAAGAAAGCTGAAAATGAACATAAACGAAATCATCTTCATTAAAGTGATCCTTAGAGATTAGGTTTTGTTAATATAAATTAGATCATAAAAATAACTCACTCAATGATTATGATAAGCTAAAAGAGAAAACATTCCTCAATTCTATTGTGAAATGAAATGAAAAGACGATCCATCTAAGCCTAAAATGCTTATCAAATTAGAAATAAGGCAATCAAGAAAGTAAATGTTGAGATAGATCTTACAAGATAAATAGAGGATTAAGATAAAAATGAGATTATGTTGATTTTATCTTGTATGATGATTTGTTAATAAATCTCTTTTCTTTCAAAGCATCATTATTGATTTATAGTTATTGTTGTATGCTTTGACAGGGGTTTTCTTACTTTTGTAGATCTTGCTTAAAGATAGTTTGTGAGTCTTTATAGATTCAATTTTAATAATAAGACTAACAATTGATTCCAAAATGTACACGAAATTAGAAAAGAGAAAAATCCCTAATGTCATATGATAATTGTTCTTCTGAAATGTTAGTTTCCAGCAAAGCTAGATCTACAAACCAAATCGATGGGAACCGGCAAGAAGAACAACAAAATATAAGAAATAAATAATGATTAAAAGAGAAAAGAAAATCTGAAATAAAGCTCAAACTAGATGAGGATGAACATATAAATGTGTATCTAGAATAATTTGATCATAATTTTACCTTATGGATCTTCATTTTCTCCCATGTATTAATCAAAGTTCAAAACAATCTTCTTATTCAATTTAAACTAATTTCTAAACTAGGCCTATTTCTAATCTAAAAAGTATACTAAGACTAAGTGAAATTGTGCTTCCAATGAAGCTATTCAAGCATCTTATTTTCTACATGAATATATACATCAAACATTAGTAACAAAAGTATAAATCTACTTAAACCAATAGAAATAAATCTGAAAACATTATGTAAAACTATTTTCAATGTATGCACAAGAAGTAACTTATTTATATTCACCCTCTCTTGGAGATTTGCTTCCAAACAAATCTCGATGGGATTATAAAAATATGGATGGATATTAGTTAGATATTGTGAGTGATTTGAAGAAGATGATAACATGTTAGATTGTGAAAATATTATTTTAAATGCAATGACATGCATCAAATTGCCATTTTTATGTACATATTATGGAAAGTCATTAATTCTGTGAGATGGCTAGTCATGTTGTAAGGATACACACTCCAGTACAATTTTTTGTTGGCAATGCCTTTGAGAAGGAGAAGAAAATTGTTATGAGCTGAACACCAAACAAAAATTGAAGAGTAATGGCTCTTGATGTTTAGAAATAAAGATATGAATTTCAACTTTATCCTTTTCTGTTAATGTATCTCGTGTGTGTGCAATATCGAGTAGTTTAACATACCAGCATATAATATCAAATAGTTGAAAAAAAAAAAGAAGAAGAAAGATATAACCAATCACTACTTATATTATAATTACAAGGGAAACTTTGTAACCAAATAGGTTTTCCACCAGAAGAGTGTTATAACAAAATTTCATCAAAACATGTTCCTAAACAAGAATTAGAATGAATTACGTTGGAAACCTATAAATCAGTTTCATCAAAATGTTCATAATATGATTTGTGTTCAGCCAAAGGAGACAAAATTAAAGTGTGTGAACCTTCTTGATTGAAATATATTTTTAAAATTTATTCACTTTGTAAAATATGAGAATCCTTGTCATGAACATCCAAGTAATCATCAAATATTACTTCCCTTTCCTGAGAATTATATAACTCATCTGAATTAACAACATCATTAAAAATATGGGAGGAATGTTCAGTAACAAAATTAGTTAATAAAGAATTATCATCTGAATGAATGACAATCTCGAGGTGTTCATAACTAGTTAGATATATAGTTTCAACCCAAGGATTATGGAGGCCATTATTTAATGTAATCTGATGTGAAAAGACATATGGATACAAAAAATAATGATTGCCAGAATATAATGACATCAGAAAATATTCATCTTGTTAACTCACAACATTATTACCAACATTATCTTTCAGTTGTGGAGTTATAAACTAGTTTTGAACTTACCTTGGGAGAAGATAGATTTTATTCAGATCTTGTTCTTGATTAATTTCGATTAGGGCTTCTTGATGTTTATAGTAATTATTTGTTTGAACTTCACCTTCAGATTTTATTGTATAATCAATTTCAAACATAGGAAAAAAATCAAAATAGTTTCTTGAAGGCAAAAGATGTGATGTATTTTCATGTTTATTTATAGGCTCAATAGTTGTAGATTCAAGATTAACTAATGAACTTGATGTATCTTGTTCTTCATTATCAGATTGAGTATCTTCATTATTAAAAGAAACAAGATAAGTAAAATGGTCAATCAAATCTTCACTTGAAGGTAAATCACTGAGATGGAATCTATAACAAAGTGCCCAAAATCTATTGTAAAATTCGTCTGAAGATTCATCTTCATACATGCACAAATTGTCCAATTCAAAACAAAATTTTCATAATTATAATTTTGATGAGCAATTAAAAATACCTTCATGAAATGATTCCACAAATGAATTGATCTTGCTGGAATTACTTTGAATAATTTGCGAATACATCCTTGAAAAGTCGGAGTAAACTACTTGCATATCTCATTATCATTAATAATATTATAAGACTCACAGTTATCTACAAAATGACAAAGATGATCCAAGGCATAAATTTTACACTCACTATCATACTTCAAATTAGACAAGGATTCAATTTGCTTCTTAGACATGCCCCTAGCAGGTTTACATGAGCTAAAAGCATGACCCAATGTAGGAATGCATAAAGGAGCCATGATTAGTTGAAGAATTTTTAGAACAAAACTCTAATTAGAAAATGAATCCTTGGCCCTCCTACTAGCACCAAAAATGTTGATCGGAAAAAATGTCCTCCATCAACATCAGGGGAGACCACCCGATCAAGAACTTACAGCAACTCCTTATCTATTGAATATGGTGGTTCCATCTAGTTAGGGTCTAGTTACCCTTAAACATAAACCTAATCTAACCTAAAACTAATATAACCTAAACTAATAATTAATCTATTTACACCTATATTACATCATGTTACATTTCCTTTGCATTGATATTTAAGATGTGGGTTAAATAAGTAAATCGAAACAAAGGTTTGATCTATTTAAAAGGCTAATCAAACTGCAATTAAATGATTTATTTTCCTACTTGTTGACACCTAATCCTCATGATTGGGTGAATATAATGTAAATAGATAAATAAATAATATGAACAGTCATCGGGAGATGAACTGAACAGTCTCTCCCTCGTGTATTTAATGAAGACCTACCTGAAGGAATAAACACAATTCATTTTTGCCTTGAGGAGTTATTGCCTAGCCTGACATGGTATCAGAGCTAGCTCCTTTTTTTTAGCTTTTATGCCCTTTGTAACTCCCTATTCTACTCCTCTGCTCTCCATTTAAAAGCATGCTCCATATAATATGCTGCATACAAAGTGCTGTCCATAAACGTTGCATATTGAATGATGGTGCCATGCAGTAGCCTGAACGCTGCTCCGACGCAGTAGCCTGAGCACTGCTCCACGCAGTGACCTACTCCATGAAAATGTTACGAACAATTAAAAAGCCCAACACTTCGATAAATTTCACTTATTTTAATAAAGTTATTTTGAATAGAAAAAAATACCTCTGCTATGTCTTCTAACTTTGATTTTTCTTGATCCCACTAAGCGACGTCTTCTTTTCACTTAGTTTAGGGCAATAACGTCCGAGTCAGGAAAAAAACATTCGAAACATTAGTGTGCTTCTTGTTCCAACTCCACATAAAACTCCTGTAAACGCCTCTACAAATATTTCAGGCTACAACAATAATCAAAATTTTAATGCAGCTTAAAAAAATGGTTCATTCTGTCACATTTACTCTTAGTAGCAAAAATATTGTCTGCAATTGTCGTGCATGTGAATCGTCATTCAAGGATTTCTCTACTACACAGATGGTAAAATTTCCATACTTATAAAATTTCCACAGTTCTGTCCTTCAGCACGAATATATATGTGACAGTCGTTGTGGATTTATTTTAACTAAAATCATAGGAGCAGCAGCAATAAAGAGTGGCACAACGTAATATAATTAGTGGAACAGCAGCAATACAACAATAAAGAGTGGATAGATAAAAAATAAGAGATTATTTTACTTATATAAGAAAGTAGTTCCCTTGTACACAACGCCAAATATTCTGAAGAGGCTATGTGCCTTGCTCACAAAGAAACGCATTCTACTCAAGATTCTTCAAGAGGAAGAGGTGGTCGAAGAGGAAGAGGAATATATTTTAGAGGTAGGGGGGCAGACATTCTCAAGGAGAAAAGGAAGATTTGCACTGCATTCGCTGCAAAAGAAATGGATCACATGATGCCTCTACATGCAAGCTACCATGGGAAAAAATTGAGCAGCAAAAAAACCAACAGAAAGGTAAAACTGATGATACAGACAAAGGTAAAGCACCTGAATCCACTCACTATGTTGGGGCACAATGTACCAATGGAGTAAATGAAGATTTATTCAATGCTTCACTTGCTTCTTGGAAAAATGATTGGTTGTTTGATTTAGGAGAAACCTGCCACATGACTCATAGAAAAGACTTTTTTGAAGATTTCACTGACAATGTTGAGGGAGCAGTATACTTTGCAGGCCAACCAAAAATCAAGCCATCAGGGCTTGGCACAATCAGGCTTAAGCTGCCTGGTCTTCCAGACTTTCTTCTGCATCATGTTCTATATCTCCCACATCTCAAGAGAAACTTGTTTTCCTTTGTCCACATCCGCCAGCAAGGTCAATCCATTCATATGTTTGATGGCAAGCTTGAGGTAAGAAAAGCATCTAACCACTCACTTGTTATGAGGGGAATAGAAGACGAAAGGCTTCTCAAGCTGCAAGGAACCTCTGCTCGTGCACAACATTTCTCATACAATTCCCATCATGAAGAAGGTACACTTCCATCAAGTTTGTTATGGCATGCTAGATTTGGACATTTGAAAAATGATAGTCTCCGCTTGTTGAAGAAAAATGGTGTTGCTGGTTTGCCTACAATTCCTAGGAAACTTAAGCAATGTGATGCTTGCATCCTAAGAAAGCATAGCAAACAATCTTTTCATGATTCAAATTCAAGAGCACATAGAAAAATTGAACTCATTCATTCAGATTTATGTGGTCCAATTCCTATTTCTTCTGCAAATGGAAATAAATATATGATGACATTTATTGATGACTACACCAGAATGTGTTGGGTTTATTTATTGAAGAACAAATCTGATGCTTTTCAATCATTCAAGAATTTTCATAAATGGATTGAAAATGTTGCACAATCTCATATTGGGTCTATTCGCACTGATAATGGAAAAGAATACACATCAAATGAATTTGAAAACTATCTTCTCCAAAATGGGATCAAACATCAAACAATTGTGCCTTATAATCCCCAACAGAATGGTGTAGCTGAAAGAATGAATAGGACAATCTTAAATATGGTACGATCCAAGCTCTTCTTCAAAAATGTAAAGATAATTTTTTGGGCTGATGTTGTTCTATGTGCTGCATATATAAAGAATAGATGTCCATCTAATGCTATTAGAAACAAGACTCCATATGAAATGTGGTATGGACATGTTCCTTCGGTAAAGCATCTCAGGGTCTTTGGTTCCACCTGTTATGCCTTGATACCAAAGGTACATAGAAACAAACTTGGTGCTAGAAGTCGTAAGTGTATCTTCCTGGGGTATTCAAACACCTCCAAAGCATACCGTCTCTATGATGAAGTAAATAAGAAGTTTGTTGTATCTAGAGATGTAATTTTTCTTGAATCATCCAAAACTGACAATGTTGTTGAGCGGCAACTTGATCGCTTGGATAGATTCGCAAAAGCAAAATCATTTCAAGAATTTGATAATCAGATTCCATATCTTGAAGGGGGGATTCTTATACTAGATCAACATGTGGAATCTTCTTCTGAATAACACTCTCCCCCGCATGAAACTCCAACAACGGATGATGCTTTAAGTGATGTAATTGATAGAATTGGGAGACTCAATCTTGATTTAGTCCCAACTCAGTCAACGAAGCAGCCTGGACCATCCGAGAAAGGTCCCCCAAAGTGGTTGACAAAGGCACTTGAAAGTGTTCATCCTGATGAGGTTGGAAAGACAGGAACTAGAAATTCAAACCGGAAAAATGGAGGTGATGTGGATGACTCTAATTCACCTGTTGATATGGATGTTTCTTATGATTGTGAATTGAACTTGTCTACAAATTTTGAACCAACTTCCTTCAAAGAAGCTGCTTCTCATGATGAATGGAAAGAATCGATGCAAAAGGAGTATGATGCCCTCGTAAAGAATGACACTTGGAAGGTGGTTGATCCTCCATTAGGAACCAAACCAATTGGCTGCAAGTGGGTCTACAAGAACAAGTGTAAAGCTGATGGCTCACTTGACAAGCACAAAGCTAGGCTTGTGGTAAAAGGTTTTGCACAGAAGGAAGGGGTCGATTATGAGGAGACTTTTGCCCCCATAGAAAAATGGGCTACCATCCGGACACTCTTTACCCTAGCAGCTTAGAACGGTTGGAAAGTCCATCAAATGGATGTAAAAGCTTCTTTCTTGAATGGAGATCTAAAAGAGAATGCTTTTGTGTCGCAGCCTAAAGGATTTGCTATGAAAGGACATGAACATAAAGTATGCAAACTGGTGAAGTCCTTGTATGGCCTCAAACAAGCACCGCGAGCATAGTATGAAAAAATAACCAAGCATCTTCTGAAACTCAATTTCAAACATTATGATCTTGATGATGCAACTTTATTTGTCAAGAAATTTGGCAAAACAGTTGTATATCTTGTGGTATATGTAGATCTTTTGATGACAGGGAATAATGAAAGCTACATTGCATCCATAAAGAAAGAATTGGGGAAAAGTTTTGAAATGACTGATTTAGGCTATGTTCATTACTATCTTGGCATTGAAGTAACCCAACATCCGAAGTCCATATTTCTTTCTCAAAAGAAATACATTGGAGATCTGTTGAACAGGTTTGGCATGACAGAGTGAAATCCTCTTACTACTCCAATGGAACAAAACTTAAAGCTCACATCTATTGAAGGAAAAGAATTTCAGGATGCAACAAAGTATAGACAACTTGTAGGAAGTCTCAACTACCTAACTACTACTAGACCAAACATTTCGTTTGCTATTGGAATCCTCTCCAAGTTTATGCAAAAGCCTTGTGAGGGACATCGGTCTGTTGCAAAAAGAGTTCTAAGGTACTTGAAGGGAACTCAAGACTTTGGAATCAAGTATACACAGGTGGACGACTTCAGCTTGATTGGATACTCTGATTCAGACTTCGATGGAGACAAAGAGACTGGGGTATCTACTTCAGGATATGCTATGAGTCTTGGATCAGGAGCTGTCTCCTGGAGATCACGCAAACAATTAGTTCCAGCAGATTCCACAACAGAAGCAGAATATGTGGTAGCAGCTGAAGCAACAAAAGAAATTGTGTGGCTTAGGAAAATTCTTGAAGATTTGCACGTAAAACAAGTACAATCAACTCCACTCATGATTGACAATACCTCTGCAATAAAGTTCTCCAAGAACCCAAAGTTCCATGATCGAACGAAGCACATAAATACTAAATATCATCTGATTCGACATCATGTTGAGGCCAAAACAATCCATCTCTATCATTGTTCCACAAATGAGCAAATTGTAGACATCTTCACCAAAGCGCTTGGAAGAGAAAAGCTTGAACGATTCAGAATGATGCTTGGACTCACCAACATCCCTTCAGATTAAGGGGGGGAATGTTGACACCTAATCCTCATGATTGGGTGAATATAATGTAAATAGATAAATAAATAATATGAATAGTCATCGGGAGATGAACTGAACAGTCTCTCCCTCATGTATTTAATGAAGACCTACCTGAAGGAATAAACACGAATCATTTTTGCCTTGAGGAGTTACTGCCTTGCCTGACACTACTTAAGAGAGGACTGGATGAAAACTAAGATGTAACTGCAAGACTAATCTAGAACATGAAAAACCTATCTCAAACTAGAATAGGATAGCCTTCTCCCAATATGAGATAAATTTAAATAAAACAGGGGGAAGGTTTGGTTTATGAATGAATCTAGAATTAATATTGGATTATGAATTCCAAAATAGTTTGTAAACTCATAAAAGGTTAAAACAACTATGTCAATGAATATACTTTAATAAATAGTTATTAAGGTAAGTCCACCTACAAGCCTACATTCATATTAAACATAATCCATTCTAAAATTTGTATTAATCAAAAGAAATAGTTCATTTCAATTGATACACATAAAAGAAAAATACACCTATAAATGAACAATAAATAGTTATCACTGACCACAAGTATAATTCAATGAATTAAGTATGGTTTCGATCTCATTCAACGTCTTGGAGATAGCTCCTGTGGGACTTCAGCAACATATGGTAATATGCCTCAAAAATATTGTTAGAGATAAAAGAAACATACTACTTCAGTTGTAGATCAAAATCAATTATAAAACTTTGAAAAAAATATGAAAATTCATCATTCCAGTAATAGTACACAAGAATGGAAATTTATTAAACAATGTCAAAGCTTATTACAAAATATGTAGTCGTGGAGTAGCTCAGACCCATAATCACATTGCCTGCAATAGTTCTAAACAATGAGAACAGAGCCAAAAACCCTATGTTTTCCCTATAATCGACCTTTTTGTACATAACAATAGTGCTATTGGACAAATCAAACAACTATAGAAAATCCCCCTTGAGTGGATCGTGACCTCCCCATTTGCATTGAATTTAGGGGTATTTATACAAGATTTATAGAGATAAAAGTCTCCTCCGATTCTCTCAAAAACAAACTGAGAAAAGTAAATAAATGGGGTCATTTTTCTGTAGTTGGAACTTTCTGGAAGAATATAGATTACCACAGTTAAAGATTGTTAAGAAGATTGCCCAGTTTGGTTAGCACTTTGATAAGATTGTACTTCCTTCGCACGGATAGGTGGAATTCACAGGCATGGTGATCTTTTAGTAACAACTTCAACCACCCCATCTCATTTTAAGTTTGCTTTGAGCCACCTGGAGGAGTTTATTTCATTGGATCTGTTTCTTTTTTAGCCCTGGAAACCTCTCCGAAAAAAAACAATAGAGTCAATGGTAAATAGTTGGATTTTTTTATTAAAATAGCGAAAACATAGATTAAACTATAAAAATGTGTTAAGTTATACTTATGCCAAGAGACATTTTTAAATTAACTAAGTGGAATTTACTTATATGTGGAAAGAGCTTAGTGGTATCAGAGGTAAACTCATGGGAACTTTTACAATGAGACAAAACAAAATAGTTGCGATATTGGGCAGTTCCGATATGGAGTAGATCCGGTATCACATTCAACTCCATTTAATAGTCTTATTGGGTCCATTATATTAGAGGCCTTGTATTGGAGATTTGATATCGAGGGTTGAAAAGAGTGACAATCGATAGGAAGTTTCGATATGGAAGTTCTAATATGGAAAGCAGGGGTTTATAGGAGAGTCGAAGGATTGGGAATATTAGAGATCATAGATATGAGGATATCAGAGTATCGATGATCATGACCATCAGAATATCGAAGATCGAAAGGATATGATTATCAGAAGTTGGAGAGGTAAGGTGTATCAGCATATTAGTGGATTGGCATATTGGCAGATAGGCATATCAGAATATTTGCGAGGAACCATATCGAAGTATCAATGAATGATGTTATCGGAGTTCTTTAAATGTGTGTCAAAAGGAAATCTCTGATATGCATTACCTACAATATGCGGGAGCAGAGAAAATGACATGGAATGTCAGTCCTTTACTCCGACAGTTGATTATCATATGTTTTATGGCCTATCCACTTTATAATATACATTTATTGAGAAGAGCAACATTAATATAATGTACCAGACTTTGGGTATTGAATATTTCCAAAAGGATTCTTTTGATATCAAAGTCTCAATGCCAAAAATATCTGATATATATTTAATCAATATGCCACATTGTTTAATGATTAAGGCATAAATCCTATGCAAACATCTTGGTCTCCGGGGCTATTTTTTCATTAATCTAATTAATTGAGATGTTTAAAAAGAAAAGTTAGTTACAAATTTTATTAGCAAACAAACTTAATCAAACGTAGGAAAACTATAAAAATAAAACAAGTGTAAATAAAAAGAAAATTAGACTTGAAATGAAGAAATCACACCAGGGAAAATTTTAGGGGCTAATATTCCATGATTTTTCCAAAAAACTGAATTCGCCCAAATTTTATAGTATAAATTATTTTACCTTAAAAATTGTGAATATTATATATTGTCTAATATAAAATAATTATAAATCTAAACAATTTTAAAAAATTATCATCAAACATTTTAAAATTTGGATATTAGGGACTAGTAAGATTCGCCAAGCCTACTAAACTTTAAGATAAACTTCCATCCTTAAAATTTTCCTTGAATCACACTAAAAGTATACATGCAATGCCAAAAGGGTTCCCATGTATATTATTATATAATAAAATGGGGGTGTTGTGTTTTCACTACAACACAGTCAAAATTATACGTTTGGTGCAGTTCTAAAAGGGTTTGTCGTTGGTTGACTTGGTTTTACTTTGACCTAATTGGAAGGTCTCTTTGGAGGGTTGACTTGGGGATATAAGGAGGACTTGGTCTATGGATTGGGTCTTTATTATATCATTTGAAGCAAATTCTATAAGAAGAGAAGTGATTTTCTAGGTTTTCCTCTTGGAGGGGGTTTTCCCTAGCTTGGAACCTAATTTCTGTGTCCATTGTCTTTTATGTTTTGATCTTGATATATGCTGGATGAAAATATGTAATTAAGAAACATAAGAAGATAAATAATGTTCACAAGAAAGTATTAAGGAATAAGGAAAATATAAATTAATAGCTGGCACATTACATTTTCAAACATGGTATTAGAGCTAACGTGAATAAGAGAAGGCAATTGAAAGTGTAACACCCTCCTCCCACATCGACCCAAGAAACAAACCAAGGAAAGTAAACAGGTGATGAGAAGTTACTACGATATGATTCGACCTCCTAAGTCATGTTAATGAAGTGTAACTGATGGAAACACATGATATAGACCTTCAACATTCGCAATAGGACTCCTAGGAACCATGTCAACCTTTCTACTAACCACACCCTTAGCCCCACTGCATTTTTAGACTAATTAGCATCTGGACGCTCCCATGCTATGGGCAAGCCAATGTCTAGGAGGATCTGGATTCTCTCATGACAATGCATGTCAGTACCCAAGGACTATTTTGCTCAATGTTGTGCCAACATCCCCAAGAATTGAGTGACATTTTCAAGCCCATAGCCGAGGTCACTGCTCAGAATTGAATGACACCTTCAGGATAGTAAAATAACCTGTAAATAACAATACTAATTAATTTACTTAAATAATACCTTGATTGGACCCCTACTAGCCATGACATGAATTTTGTCAAACATATCACGAATATGTAATCTACAGGTGTAAATAATAGATATGAGCATAGGGGTTTCATACTTATCTGAGAATTTCCAAGAAGCATTGATGCATCAACACATTAACTTCCATTTCATCCATTAGGTCATAGATACATTGTTCATTAATTTACAAGTAGAAACATGATGAGAGCCATACATAGCTAGTGTCAGAAAATGTATACCTAACCAGCATGATAGCAACAAAAATAACAAGGAAATCACATCCATATAATCCAGATATAAAGTAGTATAATACTCATATAAATACAATGAGAAATAACCTCATATTGATGATGAAAAATACAAACCTAAGATGGGACTTCCACATTCCACCTGACTGTAGAATGGCTGAGACAAATCTCTCTTTAGCCATTCACCCTCATTCCATATTCCAAGCATGAATGTAGGATCTCATAGAACACATCAATCCAAAACCATGCAGTGATTTCAGAGGTCATCTATGTCAACCCATCAAACAAGGATTTCACCTCAGAGTCAAACATCATAAAACCATCATTAGATTGGTCTCTATCCAAGCCTTCCAGGGCTTCCAGATCATTTTTCCAACCAAGGTTTCCAGGACTAGTAACTCGCCCACAACTTTTACTGGGCTTCAAAGTGTTTGTCCAACCACGGCTTCTAGGACTAGTAACTTAAACCATTAAGGGCTTCCAGAGCTTTTTCCCAACGAAGGCTTCTAGGACTAGTAACTCAACCCAAGGTGTTGTAGGGCTTCCAGAGTGTTTTTCCAATTAGGGCTTCCAAGACTAATAACCCAACCCAAGCTAAGAAACATGAGAACCAACCAAAACAAAACAATGAAATGAACCCACAATCTCCATGGCTATCCACGAAATGGTAAGGCTAGGAAATCCACTATCAATCTCGACCATCCTCCATGCCAATGATAGTTCATGACAAACAAACCACATGCATATGCCATGCATTCCAAAACAAATGAGGAAATCATACATGCAACTCAGTACCTACAAGAAAAATCCAATGTAGTAGCTGATCCCGACATCCTCTCGAACTTTCCTAATCTTTTTTTGCCTTCTTGATCCAAAATCCAAGTATGCGACACCCTCCAAGAGTTCTCAAAGAAAACTACAAGTGCCCAAGAGTATGGGAGAGAGAGAGAATAATGAGAGAGAGCTCCAACGCTCAACTTCCCAACGTTCACTGACCAAGCCTGCCCACTGATCCTCAGAAGCCTTTTTATCAATGAGGCCTCTATTTTCTTCAATTTCAATTATTTTCCTTCATTTTCCTCCTCACATGAAACATGTGACCTTTCACCTTCCTTTTCTCCTAATTTCCATTATTTTCATAAATAAAATGTCAATAAATGCCTCATGCCTTTCCAAAGCCTTTGTCATTTCCTTTGCCAATTTCATTTAGCCATAATAACCAAAATGAACACCCACTAGGATGTTTTTCCCACCATTCATCTTGGAATACGTGTCCCATGAACATGGAATTATATATTTCTACATGAATTCTTAACGAGGATTGTTACATAAAGGATCATAATGTGGACACAAAGAAGGGTTTGTTTGAAGAACTAGGATTTTTGAAAGTACGAGGGCCAATATTGCAGGTCTAAATTACACGAAGATTGAGTTGTAGTATCAAGTTGCTAGAAGAGCATATATTCTATCTTGAACTTATTAACCTTGGAAGGATTTGTCTCAATTAAAAGAGGAACTTTTAAAGGGCTATCTTGTTCTAGAACTAGGGTTTCTACAACAGTTTTGTGATTAAAGGTGAAAATCAAATTTGTAGGGTCAAAACTGAGCAACAAAGGTATAGCTGGTAGCTAGTTGATGTAGAATTTAATTGATCTAACCTACCTAGAAGAACATATTTGGAAAAAAAATCAAATTATCTTGGTATAATTCATCACTCTTTGAAGCTAGTGCATAAGTTATTCTAGAATACATATTTCTAGGACATCATTGAAGTCTCATTAAAGATATTGAGAGCTTAAAGATAGTTAGAGACATCATCAAAGAAGTGAAGACTCTTTGTTGACAAGTAAGTATCATATTGTTACTCTATGTCTGGAATATACAGGTCATATGGGTTATTTATGCAAGGAAATAAATAATCTCATTAGCTCAGAAAAATTCCTATCACGGAGGAAAAGTATTCGCATGACGGTTACATAACATGAAGTAATGGAGTATGTTCTCGGTGAAGTTACTGAACCTAGCAAATACAAGACTCGAGAACTAGAAAAATACAAGAAATGTTATTTAAACTTAAATAGGAATGCAAAAAAATATAGATATAACCATAAAAACAGAGATGCAATAGAAATAAAACTTCATTTCATTACTATCAAATACTAAAATATGATTACAAACATAATGGAAATAAGACTAGTTCACATGATGGTAGCTTATCTCTGAGAAGAGATGTGATAGCTACATGCCTCTAAATTGTGTTATAATGAGGCCTGAATGCCTATTTATTTTTTAGAAAATATGGAAAACTCTAAATATCCGAAAACCTAACCCTAGGAGATAAAGCACCAAAACTATGGGCCTCGTTTGGGTAAATTGGTACATCAACTTCCCGGGGTCGTAACTTTGGCATACAATCTCCATTTGACGCACAAAATACCTAGTTAGAAAGATCTATATAAGGAATAAAAATTTCGAGCAGCCAACAACTATTGCTAACACATGTTGGTCCCGGTTTTCCCAAAAAACGTTGCCTAGGGCCTCAAAATGACTATGGAAGTCCAGGTCCCAAAAGACTGCCAAAAATAGTAAATTGTGCTACAATTAAGGAAACTAAAAAATTGAAAGAGATAGTGGTGGCAGTCCAAGTGGAATAGGTGGGTGGCCACCAACATCCACCTAGATCAATCCTCCTCCCTTAGGAAGAAATCGTCCCCATTGCGTTGAGTGCCTCGATAATGTGGGGAAACTTCTACTAAACTTGGTCCTTAGCGAGCCACTTGCCTTGGTGTAGGAGTTGGCCATCTTGGACAACTCAATATAGTTGGATCTTCTACTGGAAAGTGTTCTTAACCTATTTTTCCATAATCCTACCAGTTGTGGCCTATTTGATCCAATTTGGGTTTAACTCTATTGGTGTGAGTTGTTCTGCAATGTCTGATGTGTCTAATAATGGTGGGAAGTATGGTTGAAGGTAGTCCACATTGAAGACTGGGTGCAGGCTGAGGAATGGAGGAATGTTGATCTCAAAATCATTGTCTCCCACAACCTTGGTAATGCTATAAGGACCATATCAGAGTGGTCTGAGGTTTTGATGGGCTCTGGTAAGGCGTTCTTTCTGCAAATGCAACCAAACTTTACTCCCACCTAAAACTTGTGCGACACCCTATGTTGATCATGTCGCTGCTTTTACTCGGCATTTGACTTCTCCAATATGTCATGATCCTACTAGTAGATGTGCTGGATGCATTCAATAAATTTGGTTACTTTATCAGTCTCAAACAATACATCAGTGGACTATTTCTATGCAGTAATATGAGCCATGACAACATCAATCAGACATAATGGCTGAAATCCTAGACCCACTTGAAAGGGACTACAACTAGTTGAGCTACGGAGAGCTATGTTATAACTGTGTTGCACATAGGGAAGGCTCTCATCCTAGGTTTGTGGATTCTTTGAGTTGTACATGAAAAGTATGTGCACTATCATCCTATTGATGACCTTTGTCTGGCCATCATTCTGGGGATGGAAGGTAGTCCACTTAGTGAGTTTGGTGTCTAGTAGTGCCCAGAGGCTTGACGAGAATGTGCTTAGGAACCTACTATCCTGATCTAATATAATGGTTTGTGGGATCCAAAAATGTACCCACACTCTTTCAAAGAAGAGTTTGGCAGTGTCCTCTTTTGTGATACTCTTCTTGCAGGCCGCTAATATAGCCATCTTAGAAAATTTGTCCACGACCAAAAACACACAATCATTACCATACTTGGTAGAAGAGAGGCCAGACATATAGTCCATGGAGATGGATTCCCATGACTGGATGGGAGTAGGTAGAGGAGTGCATAAGCCTTTCTTCTTGATGGTTGGCTTGGTGATGATGTAGGTCATGCAAGATATGATATATTTCCCAACATCTAGTCAGAGTTTGTTCCAATAAAAGTACTTTTTTAATACAACCACAATTTTCTCCACACCAAAGTGTCCCACGACCCAACTTTAGTGTGCCTCCAAAATCATATTTCCATGATCACTTGAAGGAACACAAAGGTGGCCCAGGTATCATAATAATGTGTCTTGGAGGTGAAAATCAAGAACTTTCTTTCCATACACGAGCATTTTGTATGTGGAGATGAACTCTGGATCATTTTTGTATAGTTGTGTCCATCTAGAGGTCTCGTGGCCACAAGAGTTGAGAACAATAGTCAGTGCTGCAACTGGAGGTCGGCTGAGGCAGTCTATAACATTATGGTTTCTACCCTTTTTATATTTAATTTTCAACTGGAATTGTTGCAGATTTGTAGAGAACTTCTGATGGTGATCTTTTTGCAACTTCCCTTGTGTCTATATAAACTGAAGAGGTCGGTGATCGGTGTGGATGACCATCTCTTTCCCCAGAATGTAATGATTCCATTGTTGGAAAGCTTGCATGATGGAACACATATCTTTATCATAGGTGGGGTACTTCTGAATTGTATTAGAAAGTGTCTCACTATGATAGAACACTCGATGTCTGTGCTGGGTGAGGATTGTACCAATAAAATCTGGGTGAGGACTGTACCAATAACATAGTCTGAGGTGTCTGTCTCGATTTCAAATGGTTGCTTTAGGTTTGGTAGTGTGAGTACTGGTGCAAAGCAGAGTTGGTGCTTCAAATCAACGAACGCCTTTTGTTGGGACTCGGACCAGGAAAACTTTTCTTTCACCCGCCCTTAGTAATTTGACTCAAAGGTGAAGTGACATGGGAGAATCCCAACATGAAACTCCAATAAAAATTTGCAAAGAAGATCCATTAGAGTGGTCGGGGCTGGCTAATCCCAAATGACTTGGATCTTAGTTAGATCCACATGCATTCCGTGCTCATTTATGATGTAACCCCAAATATTGGACCTGGCTCATGCCAAAGGTGAATTTCCCCATGTTGGCACACAATTTGTGTTGTTGAATGTGTTGCAAGTGTTCTTCCCTACTCTTGTTGAAGATGAGGATGTCATCTAGATAAAAAACTACGAATGTGTTGGTGAAGGGCTACAAGATGTCATCCATTAGCCTCATAAACGAAGCAAGGGCATTTTTCAACCCAAAGGTCATAACCAACCATTGAAAAAGGGCTTCCTTGGATTTGAAGGCAGTCTTCCATACATCTGCAAGCTCTATTGGAACCTGGTGATAGCTAGACCTCAAATCGATCTTGATGAAATACTTGGCCCCCTTGAGTTGGTCCAGAAGGTCATCAATCCGTGGGATTGGATACCTATTCTTGACAGTGATTTTGTTTAGTGCCCGATAATCAATGTAGAGCCTCCAGGGCCCATCCTTCTTTTGCACAAGTACAACCAAGCTCCCACAAGGTGATGAACATGGTCAGGTGTGCCATTTTTGCAACAACTCCTGGATTTTCCACTTGATCTCTTCATTTCCAGAATGAAGTGACGATATATTGGCCCATTGGGTAGAGGTTCTCTAGGAGTTATATCGATCGAATGATTGACCTAACAGTGCAAGGGTACCCCTATGGGTAAGGAGAAGATGTCCTTGCATTCTTCCATGACCGTATCCACCTGATTCTGCTACGTGGAGCACTAGTACAAAATGGCTAATTAATTACTAAATAAATGACTAAAATTTGCATATAAACAACCATTTTTCAGTCGGTCACCAATAGTTGCTAATTTATAGTATCTTATAATGTGTCCAACTTTTAGTTATTTTTAGCTTAGTCATTAATTGGTTGTCTCAATTTTGTCATATAGTGGTATATTTAGTCATTAATTTGGTCATTAATTCAATCATTGATTTAGTCATTAATTGACACAATTAATGAGAAAATATACAACAAAATATATTACTATATGACCACCCAAGAAAACCAATTAATAACTAAATAAATATGACCAAAATGTTGGTCGTGTTATAATATACTGTAAATTAACTACTAATAGTCATATATATGCAAATTTTAGTCATCATTTGAAACAAATTAATAACTAGAGAAATATGACTAAATTTTGGTCGTGTTATAAGATACTATAAATTAGCTACTAATAGTCATATATATGAAAAATTTAGTCGTCATTTGTAATAAAAAATTTATCATTTGCAGTAGTCATTTATATTTTTTTGGTAGTTTCATATTTTTTTTATATAAATGACTAATTTAGTAGTTTATATTCATTTCATTTACTTTCATTAATAATCTTTATAAATGACTACTTTAGTCATATATTCATTTTATTTATGTTTATCATTAATCAATATAAAATACTAATTTAGTAGTTTTAGATTGATTTTATGTGTTTATTATTATTTAACATAAATTAATTAGTATTATTTTGCAACTAAATTAAAAAAAGGTCATACAATGTGCATGTTCATCTAATATAGAAACGCAAAGTTACATATGTTAATTACAATAATGTTCATAGTGCTAAACTTGCCAACATGTTAGAGGATCTCCCCGATAAGAAGTCCCAAATAGACCTCAAACTGTTTGGAGTAGGAGTTCCAGCAGTGGGTAGTAAAGCTATGACTTGACTACAATAGCGCACAAATGTAAGTGCGATATCTTTGTCGGAAGAAACTGTGTGATATTCTAGGGAGTCAAGTGATATGCATGGGGGTTCTAACACATGGAGGGAGGAAAGGAAGTGGATCCCTTAGAAGCCTGTAATAGTATGCAGCCTAAAAGGAACACATGAGCTGAATGAAATCACAAGCTGGAAACAAGAATATTCCACAATCCAAAGTGACGGGTTAAGCCGACAACATGACTTCAACAATATTTATACAGTCGTATACAAAATAGTTCATACACAAATGCATAAGTTAAACAACATACATTTCTAAAGTAAACAAAATAGTCGAACTACAATAACAACATATGGATGAAGACGTTTTGGCTATGTTATATATATAAAGTGAAAGTTCCATCCATACATACACCATTGACAACCACTAGCCCCAATAGTGGAACATTATAGTCAACACCGCCTGCTCCTCCAAAGATACGTACTCACTCTACATTGTGGAGAAGCCAAGGCGCGTCATAATACTCTCCAAGCCTTATCTAAGAAATGCCTAGCCAAAATCTTGGCTCCCAAAATCATGTACTATGAGTTATGAGATTCTATATAATATAGGAAAGGGTGGGGTGACCCTTGACATTCCACTTTGACTCTTGCACTACCCTCATGACTCTTCACATTACAACAATGACTATTCACATTCGACTAATGACACTTGGAAATTCACTTACAATACATTTACAATAATACAATTTCCACATATACCCATGTGGGACAAAAATAGGCTTGAGTCAGCCTGACAAGACAAAAAACATCACTGGGGGACTTGGGGAAAGACCATCTCAGTAAGCTCCTCACAGTGATCTTTGGTGATGAACTGATACAAAGCTTGGTACTCCTTTATTGTGTCCCCATACTGTTTGATGGCACCTTTGTTTAAGTGGACCCTTGCCTCCATGAATTCCATGTATATGGTTCTAAAGACTCTATACAGCTCATCCTAAAGAATGTGAAGAACTATCCTAAGTGTAGTTGGACCACTAATGTACCTTTTCATGTTCTCGACATTGAGCTAAAAATCATCGTTGGTGGATACACACATCAACTACTCTATGTACTTGTCGACATCCACCATGA
The DNA here is from genome assembly GCA_031772625.1 of Pinus tabuliformis. Taxonomy (NCBI): domain Eukaryota; kingdom Viridiplantae; phylum Streptophyta; class Pinopsida; order Pinales; family Pinaceae; genus Pinus; species Pinus tabuliformis. Next base: position 331,540,462 of record CM062804.1, on the reverse strand, counting down.
CTTGGTTCTTCCTCATGGTCTCGATGAGGGTTCCGATGGAAGGGATCTTGTGCATTCGCACTATGAAATCCAGACCCTTGAACAACCATCCATAGGAAGCCTCAATTCTAGTGATGAGTAGAGGGAGCTGGTCATAATTCTGGATTTGCATCCGAATCTGTGCTTTCTCTAGCTCAGCTTATGGCTTCATCTTCTTATGAAAGTAAAGCGGGGATTCCTTGTACCTCATTATCCATTATTTCATGTGTCCAATAGTAGTGTGAATGTCTTTAAGTGTTTGGTTGTCTTCACGCTATTATCGGTAAATCTAGTGTCCACTCGGAGCTGCTAGTCCCACTAAGACGGGTAGCTATCTTAGAAATAAACAAACCAAAACTACTTTTGCTTTCCTTTATGAAAAATAGATAAGAGGGGAACAAAGGACACCAACCTCAGTCTTGCGCTTGGTTCCTTGCTTGGTTCCTCTCCCTTCTGACAGATCCTTGCCGCTCCTTCTTCGTTTACCCAGCTTCAAAGAGCACCTGTGGAATCAAAGCAGCATAATACTATCGAAGAACATAGATCTACAATCATAAACAATATAGGACCAGATATATATTGACCACACAAATACATATATCATCAAGCATACAAGAATGTGGAGGAAATCTTGAATAGCTTTATTATATCAAGAATAGCAAAGAGTATTACAACCCATTGTTCTGACCTAGCATCATCCTCTTAGCATGAAAGCCCTTCTTCACCTCATGAAAAGCTTAGATCACCCAACACTATGATATTGCACCAGGAAACCAACAACACTTCCTTACAAGATACAAGATTCCAGCCTCTGGATCTCTGTGATGAGGGATCCATGTATAGATGATTGTAGGGGGGTGAGTCAGTTTCTGGGGTTTTGATTAGTGTCCTCTCTCTGATAGTTCTTGATTCCACTTGGAGATTGATGATCTCTTACTCATCCCTGGGCGAATTCAGAGAGGCAAGTGTCACAGGAGAAGTTTCTGGAAGATTCCATGATAATCCACCTTGAAAAATGTCTCTGCCATTTGTCTATTCTAGACCATCGCACCCTACAGAAGGGCCTTTCAGTATGCATCACACTTTTTACACTGAGCAGGTGAGATGCATCACACCCTCTACACTGGACATTCTATATGGTCCATTTTTGACCAGTTCTGAGCAGTTTTCTGTGGAGAACTTCTGGGAGATGATGTAATCAGCTGACCTTGTTCCTTTAGGGTATGAAACAACACTTTTATGGATTTAGAAGCCCTGGGTTTATGGACATGTATGATTGGGGTTGTAGTGCCCAAAAATATCTATAACATTTGCCCCTAAAGCATGAGGTCGTTAATCTTTTGATGTCGGGTGAAATGCTTTATCATGAGGATCTGAAGTTTTTTCGAGCTAGAAGGTGACTTGTAATAAGATACAATACAATACATTATCTTCATAATATTTTTCATGATCTAGCTGAGGTGGGCATTCCCATGCTCAGCTTTATAAATTCATTTTCATGTACATAGGACAGACAACCATCTGTGTAGCAGACTGATGATTCGGACGGAGTCATCATCCTTTGATTCAGATGATCATCTGTTCGGCAATGATGTACATTTGATGTCTTTATATTCCTGAATATATTGCAGCCCAGATGGATGAAACTAGATCCGGGGTCTTCAAACTCGTTCAATCTTCACTCGGAGTAAAAGTCGATCCATGTGAAAGATGTTCTAGAGTCGAACATTGAAAGACATCGCCTGATTACCAGCCAATGATGTAAGCTGTTAATAGGCGCGAGAGGAATCACCAATAATGATGATGACCCTCAAGGTAATATAGTACAATTCATTTGGTGTGAAAAAGGGACTTGGCGTCGAACAACACGCAAAATCTTTCGGTCGAAGTCCATTGATGTAAACCTGTTGTCAGAAGTGAGAAACTTGCCATTGAGGCATGCAAGCTTCAAAGTACTGAAAGGGTTTTTCCTATGTCGACTTCTTGGATAATGAGCTGATGTCGACAAGAAGCAACCCATCGTAGGAGGGCCTTAATGAATCCCACATCTACGACATGGAACAGTGCAAATGATTTTGTGGAGATGAAAATGATCTGATGATACAAGGTTCACGGTGGCGGTCATGAAAGAATGGAGCGTGAATGTATTGCAACGGATGAGACATAGGTGAATTCTCTGAGTGACTTCTCTTGAACATACTGGTGACACTGAAATGGATTGGTAGCGTTAACCCCAAAGATGGATGGTACGATGGACCAATGGTGATATGACCGGTGAATGGAATAACCCAACCCGACTCGGACGTGGAGTGAAAGTGTCATGTTCAAGAGTGTCTTGCTACCAATAAAGTTTTCTTCAAGTTTTCTTCCCAATTTTCCCCAGTCATTGCTAACTAGTACCTCTTTATTATTATGAAGCTTGAGAAGGATAACATATGCTTGTTCTATAATCCGCCCTTCAAGTGAACCCGTTGCTATGTTTTAACGAGCCTAGCAACAGTGAAACTTGTTCTCGTCCATTTGGACAAGATTGTCGCTATTGATTTTAATGAGTTTAATGACAATGATAACTCGGTCCTTTTTCAATTTTAGAGAGTCTGAAAAGGGATGGAAAGGAAACTCCAATAATCCTTTTTCGTCATATAATCCCTTAAGTCCGAAAAGGTATAAAATAATACGAAAGGGATGAATTTTCGATAGTTTTAACAAGCCGAACAAGACAAGTGCTCGATCTTTTTGTGTAATAATCCCTCAGGTCCAAAAAGATTAAAATCTCGAGGATGGATAGCACTTCCAGTAGCTTTAACGAGCTAGAGAGGCCAATCGCTCAGCAATCTTTTCATATTTTACGAGTCAGATGAAAAGAGCTTAAAGGAGACTCGTTTTTTGAGGAACGAGTGATAATTTCGGGTAGCAGCTGATTCTAGTTAAGGTTTGGAATTTTCCAATTATGGTAGTGTCACAAGGATGGCTAACAGAATCACTCGTCACAGATGTTCCTCAAAAAGGGTAAACACTCAAATGGAGGCGTATGATCAGCTAAAACAGAGTGGAGGTGATGATGAGAACACGACCAAGGCTCAAAAGCTGATGATAATGCATTCACAATGGTTATTTACTAGAGATTGGTTCATTTTTTAATGAGCTTAAACTCTGGGGGAAACATTTGCTCATGCTTAGGTTTAATTTTTAACGAGCTTGAACTTCACATAAAAACTGCTCGTGATAGTGGTCTGGGGAGGAGGTCGACCGCGAGCTTGAGGGACGAGATTTCACACTGAACTGGCAAGATCGCTTCCAGGCCATACACTAGCTGAAAAGGTGTAAACCCAGTCGCGTTCCTCACTGATGTCTGGTATGCCCACAAGTCCGAGTATAGGATCAGGTGCCAACTCCTTTTATGGACTCCAATCATCCTTTGCAGCATGCGCTTCAGGACTTTGTTGATTGCCTCAACTTGTCCATTAGCTTGTGGATAATACGGAGTAGAGTTGTCGTGGGACAGTCCTAATTTCGCAGCCAACTCAACCATCATGTGATTGCGAAAATGTGATCCATGATCTATGACTATGGCCTATGGAACGCTGAATCTGGAGACTACATGATTAAAAAAAAAGAAAAGGGCAGCCGTTTCGCCGTTGTTGTTTAATGTAGGCATCACCTCGGCCCATTTGGTAAAATAGTCTACTGCGAATGATATACCCATGCCCCCCGGCTGAGGTGGGGTTACATGTCATGAAATCTATGCCCCATTTGGCGAATGGCCCAACAACAACTACTAGTTGTAGAGGTGTGGGTGGTCTTCTGGTTTTGGAACTGAAGATTTGATAGGCATGGCAACTTCTGACTGCGGTTATGCAATATTTGAACATTGTTGGCCAGAAGTATCCTGCTCGTAAAATATTTTGTGCCATAGCATAACCAGATTGATGCCCCCCACACCCGCTTGAATGACAATCATTCAAGACTTTTTCTGCCTCCTCATGGGTGAGGCACCTCCGGAGAACTTTATCGATACCATGACGGTAAAGCGTATCACTGACGATCACGTAGTCTTTTGCTTGGTATCGAATCCATCCTTGTTTTGAGCATGAGGTATTAGACCTATATGTTTGGGTTTGCAGATAGATTATTATATCTCCATACCATGGATTGATTGAAGATATCAGAAACAAAGATTCGTCCAGGATTGCTTCTTCGGATGTTTTATCGTTGGATGACAATGGGAGATCACAAAGTAACTCCGTGAAAACCAGGGCTTTCTTCGACTTGGATTTTTTGAATTCCAGATCAAACTCTTGTAAAATCACTATCCATTTTGAATATTTGCCCCCCAACAACTGTTGCGACAATATATAAGTCATGGGGTTGCAATCTGATAAAATGGTAGTTTTTCTAAAGAGGACATAGTGTCGAAATCTCTGTATTTCTTGAACAGCTGTGAGAGCCAGCTTTTCAATGTAGGAGTACTTGATTTCTATATCATTTAAGTTTCGGCTTAAATAATATATTGGATGTTCAATTCCATCGTATTCTTGAACTAAAACCATTGCTATGGTCGTATCTGATGTAGCCAGATACATGTTAAAGTCTTTTTGATAATTGGGAGCATACATTAATGATGCTTTTATTAGGGACTTCTTTAAAGCATCAAAGGAAGCTTGCGCAACCTGATCCCATATGAAGGGTACTTCTTTTCTCAATAGACGAACATAACCTTTAGCAAGTTCGGCATAATTTGGAATGAATCTCCTCTGAAAGTTTGCTTTCCCTTGGAGTTTCTAAATCTGAAGCAAATTTGAAGGTGGAGGCAAATGAATGATTACCTGAACCTTACATGGGTCGAGATGAATCCCGTCTTTTGAGACCACAAAGCCAAGTAAACGACCAGAACTGACAAAAAACACACATTTGTGTGGATTGAGTCCTATCTTGTAGTGTCGGCAATGTAGAAATATCGCTCTTAAATGTTGCGGATGATCGGTCTGCTTTCGCGAATGAGCCAGAAGATCGTCGAGATATGGTTGAACGATGTTCTTAATGTCATGGAAGGCATAATTCATTGCCCTCTGAAATGTTGCCCCTGCATTCTTTAAACCAAAGGGTAGCTTGCGATATGCGAATGTGCCCCATGAACAAATAAATGCAGTCTTTGACTTGTCCTGTGGGTGAATATTTATTTGATTATACTCGGAAAATCCATCCATAAAAGAAAAGATTTCACATCCGGCGCATTCATCAATTATTTGGTCAATCAAGGGTGTAGGGTAGTTGTCTATCGAACAAGCTTGATTTACATCCCTATAATCGACACACACTCTAATTGTTCCTTGTTTCTTCATTACAGGAACAATATTCGATACCCAATCGGTTAGAGGAACCGGGTAAATAAAACCAGCATGGATAAGTTTTTCAACTTCTACCTCGATGGCAGCAACTTTCTTGGGGTGCACCTGCCGGAGCCATTGTCGTACCGGTTTGACATCTTGATACATCTTAATTTCATGTTCAACTATGCTTGAGTCAATTCCCGGCATTTCATCAATTGACCAAGCAAAGACATCTCTAAACTTGCAAAAAAGAGCACAATATACTTCCAGTTTTGAAGGAGAACAAGATTTGCCGACATGAATCCACTGTATTTACAGTATTTGACAGAAAGTCAAAAAATGAGGGATGATCAAGGTCACTGGAACTATTTTCCTTACAATTTGGAAGATGGGAACGATGGTGGTAATCTTCCCATGGTGCCCCGTCAATCGTCATTGACTGAATAATTCCTTCGTCTATAGAATGTACTTGTGACCAAGGATCTAAAGGGGTGCCATATTCTTTAGACCTATCTATCCACACACTTGATGAGTGTTGATTTGGGTTTGCCTCCCATGCCGAAAACATTGATTGCTACAATATTTCTATTGGGCTTGGAGGCAATACCTGGAGATGATCCAAGTTAATATCATTTTCAGATATCTTTTGAATAGAAGATATCATATTGCAGGTTCCCACTATTGCCACTTCCACCAAATTGTTTGGAGGCGGTAGGGAAAAAGTTCCCATTAATGTGGGGTCTTTTAGTAGGCCTACTCCGATATTTTGAAGCGAATGAGGGCTTCCATGGATCATCAGAATGCTTCCCGTAACTTGTGAACTGTTGGGGAGAAAAGTTTGTTGGTCGACGACCGTAATTCCTCCTTGGAAGGGAAATGCAACCTTCCTAAAGTACGTCGACACAACAGTAGCCATAGCATATATCCAGGGCCTTCCCAGTAGGATGTTGTAATCAAGGTTTCCATCGATAACTTCAACATCAATTTCTACTGTTTTTCCCCCCAGTTCGACTTGCAAGTTACTCAATATCCCATATGGGGTGTATGTTCATCCATCAAATGCTTTTAATGTCATCGACGATCGCGACAAGGGTGGAGATCCTAAATTTTTCTAGCAACTCATCGACATAATACATGTAGATGCCCCCTCATCAATAATTGTTCGATGAATAGTTTTGTTGACGGCTTTCACCTGAATAAGGAAAGCTAATTGAGCTGGTAACTGAGGGTCATGTCCTTTGGGATTAAAGGCCACAAGATTGGAATCCATTGGGTCAATCCCACCTATCGCTGACAATAAAGCCTGCTTTTGGGAGGGGAAATTTTGCAGTACCTCAAGTGTCCACATAGCGGATGGCGATTGGGCTAGATCATCCACTATATTATAATGTTGTGTTGCTCTGGCACGAGGATTAAACGTCGATTTTTGTACTACTCCCTTTGGCGGTTTTATCGTTAATTCAGGAGTGATGGGTGGCACAACTTCGGTTGAAGTTGTTGTCGAACTACTAGGTTGATCATTATCCTTGTTGCTTGACATCTGTGGATTCCCATAATCTTTATTCCTTGTCGATATCAAAGCATCATTCAGCTGCTTCGAAACAAACAACATTAGCACTTGGGACGGGGAAGCATTGTCGTTAGCAACTAGATTTGTTCCTGGGTTCGGAAACGGATCGGTCAATACTGTCGAGGTTTTTGAACTCTTGAAGAATTTTCTAAGCTCAGCTTTATATGGACACTCTCTCGTCCAATGATCCTCATCACATATAAAGCATGGATGACTTGGTTTCCTATCTCCATAAGGGTTTGCAGAAGATTTTTCAGGAGACGACTCCTCCTGTTTCTTCTTCTTCCCTTTCTTTTTCTTCTTGCCTCCTAGTTGCTTGGTTTCTTTGCCTTTGTAAGTTGACACGGCATTTACTTCCGAGGTGAGAAGTTCTTCATTTGCATTTTGACTTGAAACTGTACGGGCCTTCTTTGATGTAGCCTTTACAGTTTTCGTGCTAGTCGTACCTATCACGCCATCACCGGCATGAGAGTCTTTGTTTGATTTAGGAGGGGGAGGAATGGAAAATTCTGGTCTAGGAGCATCAAGGATTTTATCGTAGAGCGTGCCAGACTGAGTATAGATCAAGTCTAGATATTGTGCACGAGAAATAACTTGCTCTTCAGTGACGACTCATCCCTTTGCCACATCTTCCGTAATAGAAGGTAACAATGACTTAATAAACCATTCAGCCAACATCAAGAACATATGTTTTTACCATTCTACGATGACATCGCCACTCATGAATATGATCGGATATGTGAGTGGCCATTGTTTGTTTGAAATTGGTAAGAAGCTCTGTTCCTGTTTCGTACCTTATGGGTAACTGAAAATGGGTTAAAAAGGTTGTGGCCAGGGTACTGAAGTTATCAAATGAAGCTCTAGGCAATTCAATATACCATTTTTCTGTCGGACCAGTTAACATTCCCTGAAAAAGGCGAAGCCTGATCGAATCATCGTTGAGAGTGTTTGATGAACACCACAGATGAAAGGTCATTACATGACTCAACGGGTCTTCACCCGAATTTCCATTAAATTTAGGAATATTTGATGGAAGTTTATGTGGAATCGCTGGCCACCAAGGGGCGTAAGCAATTGGATCATTCATTAGTCGATTTAGATCTGGTAACTCTAAAGTTGCCACGAAAGGCAACTGCTGATTTAGGTTCGGCGAAGCATACCCAGGATAAGATGGTATTGCCTGAGCAGTTGGTCTTTACATACCAGCATAATGCATTTGATGCTGATAACTTTGGTAAGGTTGATGGGCATGACCATTATGATGTAATTGATGTTGACTGTTTTGAATGTACGACTGCCCATTACTTGCAAAGACTTGTCGCTTAGATCCTTGGTAATCTTGTTGGAATTGCGGTTGTTGGTATTGTACCAGCCATGGTTGTGAAGCCATGAGCTATTGCCTAGTACTGATTGTTTGGCCGAGATGGGGGGTAATGGTCCCCGTTTGAGCCTGGGTCATTCTGCTAGTCGGTAATTGTGGTTACGTCGCCAGGACAAGAGGTTGTTGTATTACGACCTGAGAAACCTGAGGTTGGCATACAACAGGCAACGCTCGTACTTGCGACACCGTCACGATAACCGACGTAGTGGGGATATTTGACATAGGTAAACTTTGTTGCATCGAGTATACAAATCTTGGTTGCTAAGGCAGTATTGGTACCCAACCACTAGATGTAATTCCAGCATACCCTGAATTCTGTTGTGAACTCTCGTATGGTTGTTCTCCTGGAGGAGACAAAGAAAGGGTATATTGTCCTCCATACAGCGGTAACCCAGTGCCCAAAGGAATGATTTGTCTTTGGGGACTGGATTGCCCAAACTGACATTATGAAGGATCAATTTGTTGAGACTCAACATAAGAGACTCCAGATATTATTCTAGACGAACAAATGGGAACAGTCCATATTGTCGAAACAACCCCTGGATGGACTCCATCCAGCGATTGAGAGCTAGTTTGGACAGATGGTACGCCAGCAAACATTGTTGGAGTAGCAGCACGAAGTTCTATCGCCGCTGTGTTGGATGACATAGTCCTAGATGTCGACGGTTGTTCAAACATATTTAGTCTATCCAAAAGATCCTCAGCGATTCTTCAGGAACTTCTGATGGTGGGAGACTAACTTCTGATGAAGAAGGATATAGGGTGATCCTAGCTCCAAATTACGATGGAGTGTTAGATGGAGGATCCTCCACAATCTCTTTTATGGCAATCAATCCAGGCGGAAGAGGTAGATCGTCAGGTCCGTAAAATATTTCTGGTGCCAAAGAAGGTATAGGTTCTGCAGCGACTGATGTTTGGGGAGTAACACCTTCCGAATCAGCTGTAGATGGAGCTGGTTCGAGAATAGAAGTGTTTACCATCACACTAGGATCAGTTGTAATGTCCTTTTGTGGCTGCGGAATTTCTTCTGTAGTGGTAGGGATACAAGAAATGTTCAGAGTAACTAGAGTCTCTGAGGATGTTACAGTACTTGCTCCAACCAAACTAGGGGACTTCGATCTGGTCAAATGAGTTCGCTTTGTCCGGAATAGTTTCGTTTCTGGAGTCAACGATGGTTGACTCGTAAGCCTCCGCGAACGACGGGGTTTTGATTGACTTTCTTCCATGATTGTGGATTACTTGATCAACTCAAAATAAAAGGGGAAAATGATTTTGAATTAAATGAATTTTAGACGCTTTGACACAACTTGTTTTTTCAATTTTTAAGAGTCGAGAAAAAAGAAAAGATGACTCTAGTCGCCTTCGATTTTTAATGAGCCCGAAGTGACAAGTTCTCAGATGGACCTTTTCCTTTAAGGAGTCTGAAAAGGAATGAAAGAGACTACTTTGTAAGTCTAGACAGAGGGATTACCAAACCAATTGCAAAACTACATAATACTTTTTACGGTACGGTAGTCAATCTTCTCGAATGCTGTGTTCAGTGCATTGCGATCGATAGGGTGGTAGACACGACTTCCTAAGGATAAAGGATATAGCCTATTGTGGTCTCCCAATATATACTCGACGTTATGTGGGATCACAAGTCCGTACTGGCACTTGTCGTCTCAAAGAGGAGGAATCACCCAACTAGCAATGAAAGCGATAGTTACCAGGCTTTACGACGCTGGAATACGTCTCTAGCCTAGACTTCTAAATGTTGTGCATTAGGTTCCAAAGCGTTTTTATGTTCATTGAATTTATTTTACAGTTGATATTGCTTAAGAAATTTGAATTTCAGGTTCACCGCGTGATGTAGATATATAATTCCTAAAATGCAACCTAAGATGATAAACAATCGTTTAATCTTCTTTTTGCAATGAAAATCCTAGCTACTAAGGAAAGAGAAATGAGATTCTTTCAACATAGAGCACAGAGCACACACTAGATGCACTGTCCTAAATCAAACCAACAAGTAGTCTAAATGCAAATGCACATGCATGTATTTGTTTTCAGCCTTCTTAATGTGTGAATGACAAGAAGAATGCTAAATACAAATATGAATTATCTTTTCAAAGCGACAGTACCAACAATTTTTCTTCAAAATACAAAAGGAAGATAACGACGACACTTTGTGATTTTGAATTGAAAACTACTTTTGACACTTGAAAAAAAATTAATTCAAATCAAATACAAGAGTAACAGTATAATCAATCGTCATGAACAATAGGATTCTTTTCTACGACTAAAAACGACACTTGCGACACTTCCAAATCAAGAAACGACACTGCGATTACGCTACTTCTTTGTAAAAGAGAACTGAAAATGGCACACAATACATAAAAACATTTACAGTTCTTTCCACAATGGAGGTGGAATGATGGAAAGGAAGGGGGTTTACATAGAGGTGTACTAATCACAGGCAGCAAAACTCCTGAATAGAGCTGAAGAGAGTGAACAAACAACCAAAATCTGGAAGCAGAAGAGGTCTTATCTAATCAGCGCACCTGTTACACAAGGAAAGTGCGATGCAGCACACCTACTGCACACGGGAGGTGCGATGCATACAAATTACCATGAGGAGAAGGTGCGATGGTCCAGAGACGAGACTTCAACTTGGTTCTTGGTCACAGTTTACAGCTTAGTTCAGGGATTTAGGCCGAGCAAGTGATGTTCAGTAAATATAAATCACAGGGGTCGATCTAATGAGGTTACTAGAGCCACCACCAGGTAAATTAGAATGTTTTCAAATCAATTGTTCAGTTTATAAACAAAACCCAGAGATAGACTGAAGCAGCATTGATCTACTTTGCATTTGCATAGCAAATGCAGTTCGAAGGCTAGCTAGCTTGACTTCAGGCTTCGTCTATGAGTTTATAAAACAAACAAATATAGACAAGCAAACAAGCTATTCACTACCCAGCGGAGTCGCCATTTTGTTATCAGGAAATATAGTGTCCACTCGGAGCTGTTAGTCCCACTAAGATGGGTAGCTATCTTAGAAACAAACAAACCAAAACTACTTTCACTTTCCTTTATGAAAAATAGATAAGAGGGGAACAAAGGACACCAACCTCAGTCTTTCACTTGGTTCCTTGCTTGGTTCCTCTCCCTTCTGACAGATCCTTGCCGCTCCTTCTTCATTTACCCAGCTTCAAAGAGCACATGTGGAATTAAAGCAGCATAATACTATCGAAGAACAGAGATCTACAATCATAAACAATATAGGACCAGATATATATTGACCACACAAATACATATATCATCAAACATACAAGAATGTGGAGGAAAAATTGAATAGCTTTATTAATATCAAGAATAGCAAAGAGGATTACAACCCATTGTTCTAACCCAACATCATCCTCTCAGCATGAAAGCCCTTCTTCACCTCATGAAAAGCTTAGATCACCCAACACTATGATATTGCACCAGGAAACCAACAACACTTCTTTACAAGATACAAGATTCCAGCCTCTGGATCTCTGTGATGAGGGATCCATATATAGATGATTGTAGCGGGGTAAGTCAGTTTCTGGGGTTTTGATTAGTGTCCTCTCTCTGATAGTTCTTGATTCCACTTGGAGATTGATGATCTCTTACTCATCCCTGGGAAAATTCAGAGAGGCAAGTGTCACAGGAGAAGTTTCTGGAAGATTCCATGATCATCCACCTTGCAAACTGTCTCTGGAATTTGTCTATTCTTGCCCATCACACCCTATAGAAGGGCCTTCTAGTATGCATCGCACTTCTTACACTGAGCAGGTGAGATGCATCGCACCCTCTGCACTGGGCATTCTGTATGGTCCGGTTTTGACCAGTTCTGAGTAGTTGTCTGTGGAGAACTTCTGGGAGATGATGTAATCAGCTGACCTTGTTCCTTTAGGGTATGAAAAAAAACTTTTAGGGACTTAGAAGCCCTTGGTTTATGGACATGTATGATTGGGGTTGCAGTGCCCAAAAATGTCTATAACACACGCACTGCTGCTAAAATCCATATAAATGGACAACCGCTTTGTGCACGATGACAAATATTTTATACACTATCTGCATGGTGGCCTCTAACATTGATATCTCCACCACTATTAGTTTCTTCATGTCTATCATGGTGGATCTTGCGGAATACTTTTCTCTTTGCCCGAGCTCTTGCGAGTCCTTCACCATTCAATCATTATCTGTTATCAAGAACTTGAGTGTTGAACTCGCCGCTTCTATATAAGCCTTAGAAGCCTCATTCATGACAACTAGATGTATTCTAACATCTAGTACAATCACCCTTTCTTTTATGTGTTCTGGTGATGTATCATCATCCGAGAGCTTCTTTCTTTATGCATGTACAATCTTTTGGTGTGCCTTGTCAAACACCAGATTGTACACATCCGTCTCTATATCAACATCAAGGAGGACAACTTCTCCTTGCTCGCTCAGGGCTAGTTGTTGTTATTGAGGTGGTGGAAACTGTGGTATGACCTTGGATGCCCTCAACATGAGTTTGATGTCTTGGTCCTCTGGCTCTAGTTCCATCTTCATGTTTGTTACCTAAACCCACTACTCAACCTGCTAAGCAAGTTCTCGAACCTGCACCTGCTCACTATCTTCTTAGTTAGCTAGCTCCTTTGATGTCTCAACCTGCATATGTGCAATTTTCTCTGTCAAAGCTCCTTATCCTTATTCATGTTCATGTTTCTACCTTTATTCACTCCCTCTCCTCCTTAGTTTGTGTTATGCTTTCAACTTCTTCTCTGTCTCCAATCTCCTTTCCATCTCTTCCAGTCTTTGCTTCTCCCTCTTTCTCTGCACTACTCTCCTATCGCGTTGTCATCTCTTTTTTCAATCTCCAAATCCACTATCTCAACAAGTGGATTTTCTTTGAACTTGTAGCTTTTCTTAGCCTCTGTGCTCTCAGAAATATTCCTCTTGCCTTTGTCTTGCACTAGTTTTCGGCTCACTATTGTTGTTGTTGTTGTTTCTTCCTATGGTGTTGCTTCTTGCAGTGCTTCTTTCCATTCTACAACCATGCTGACCAACGCATTGAGCCTAGAGGAGTTATAGAAATACATCCAAGCATATTCCTATGGCCAGTGACATGCCCCATGGACCCATGGGAAGTACACCTTCACACATTGGTTCTTTCATATGTAGTGCAGATCATATGGATTGAAACTCTTGGTTTCAAACCCAAACTTATTCAAGTCCTCAGTCTCGACATCTGCATATTTCAAGGTACAGATGTCATACAATCCAATCCATAAAAGAAGAGTAGGCCATGCTACCTTCTTCCTCATATGCAGTGTTGCTAACAACCCTATGGAGATGTGGTACACAACCTCTTCAATGACCAATTTGTGAGTGGAAAAACTTTGGTAGCGCATGTGGAGGCTTCACCATGCCAAACATCCCAATGAAGGTGCCACTGGGTGAGGCATAACAATATGAAATGTGGAGCAATGCCTGCATTGCTTCTTGGGACATGGAAGTCCTATTTAAATATCATCTTGTACATCGGGGTGATGAAGTGTTCGGACAACCTTGTCATGACTCCTTTGTAGCTGCACTGAGAGATGAAGGTGCAATATGTTAGGCCCCTATACCAATAGGTGTCATATGTCATGATTGACTTGATGAGCTATGTAATATGTTCATACCTTTTCTTGTTGCAAAGGTTTTCCATATTTTCAAAAAATCAAAAAATTTAAAAAATGTAAAGAGGGTATACCCTAAAAGAAAAATCAAAGGGTAAAAAAAATAAAAGATGGTCAAAAAAATGAAAGAAAATGAACCCCAACAAAAAGAAAGACCAAGAAAGTGTGCAAGTCTAAATGCCACTAATTTTTCACTTTTGTATAATAAAAAATTGTGTGCAGCTTGTCACTTATGCCACAATTCATGAATAGTCAAATAGTTTAAACTTGGCTAATTCATTTTTCAATTTCATGTTGTAGAAATAGAGAATAAATATCTGACCAAACAGTGTAATCTTGGCAGATAAGTAAATAGGTAGAGTGAATAAAAGGAGCTCAATAGTTTAATTTGAGCCCTTGGATGTAATAAGTGTAGATTTAGATAGACACCATTATGTAAAAGAAAAAGTATGAAAAGGGTTTGCTAATCTAAGTGCACCCTAATAAAGAAGTAAAAATGTTAGGATAAAGTAGGTAGGGTAAGTAGATGATGGTTGCAGAATGATATGAGATGAATGATAACTCTAAATGTGTTAATCTTTTACTTTCATCACAAGGCTAAGGCATGTATTATATTGAAGACATCTCAAGCAAAGAAAAGTCAGAATAATTAACTCCCCTTCTCATTTTCCCTAAATTTTCACTAATTTCCCCTAGGTACTAAGGTATTTGCTAAATTAGAGGGGCTCAGAGCATTTCTCTGACTTTTGGAGGGACCGAACCCTCGGCCCAATAATTTATAAAGCCTAAGTACTTAAAACCATTCCTAAATCATTCATTCCTCTTCATAAGTATTTTCCTAAGTAAAATCCTATTTTACTTAGGAAAATTACAAATATTTTTCATAAAAAAAAAACCTTTTCCACTTTAAGCCTAAGTTGAATACACACAACAAATGTTTTATACTTAGAGCTTTTTGTTCATTATCATACTAACCATTAACATATTATTATATAAATCCCTTGTAAAAACTTAACCCACTCCCGTATTATTTAAACTATATAAATCCCCAAAATGTTATATATCCCGCCCCTAGTTAAATATAACCATAATTAGTGTTAAAATAGTATTAATGAGTTAATCAGTAACTCATTAAGAACCTCAACCCTCCACTACATTAAACAGGATTAATTAACCCTTATGGTTAACTAATAACCTTCCCAACCTATCCCTCTGCTCCCGATATCATTAAATTAACCCTTAATTATGTCGGGCTCGCCTTTGTTAAACCCCATCATATTGCATCTTCCGTCAACCTTTAGATCATACCTTTCACATCCAATGGCCATTATGAATATCGCGCGATCACAAAGCAGTGTTTGCACAATGCCTCTGCCACGCATCAAAAGCTCTATGGAATCGCTGGCTCGAGGACTATTACCACCCTTCGCCATAAGCGGTGCGATATGAAACCACTTACCACCTTCCCACATATGACAAAACGTCATATCACTTGCCGCTGACATCACCTACCCGAAATCCAAAACCCCGCCAACCCTTGACTTTGTAAATAAAACAAACAAAATCATTTTCACTTTTTTATTCGATAAACTTGTGCGCCCATGCAAAAGAACGTCAAGGTCCGCCCGTCAAGTGTTTAGTCGCCAACCTGCTCCCAAACCTTGTAGCCGATGCCACCCAGAACTCTCTAGCCACATTAGTACTTGCATTTCATCGTTCATCCCCCTAAAAAGAGGTATTTATCAAATTCCCAACAAAAACCCTACAAACATTGGTTTTCCACTAAAAATTGACGAAAAAGAATCAAATTTAGAATAATTCAGTCATTATTTTTGTCATTTAAGTCCCCTATAGCCTCTGTGTTTCACACTTTCACAAAGAAAACCACATTTTCCTTCTAAATCCACAAGAACCATAAATGGAAACCCTGGTGGTTTTAAATGTTGCACCCATTAATGCCCTTCATCGAGATTTAAACTATCTGCCTTTGGCAGATAGGGACTTCCAAATAAAAGACCTTGCCACTGATAAAAACCACCTCAAAGTCTTTTGCCAAATTAGAGATAACTACCTAAATGGCTCTGATGTCCTAGGACTGTGGGAATCCAATCTTCCCATATACTTTCTCCCCTCAGTCCATGTTTTCCCTGATATAATTCATCAATGCCATGCCAATTACGACCCTAACCGCAGAGCAGTTATGTCTCCCAATTAAATAGTCCTCTTTCCAATAACTGCTGGATCAATCAATGAGATGTTGCAATTTCACCCCAGTCAAGCTCTCACTCCCATTTCCATTGGAGATTTACTCGATAAATCAACTAAATTATCCCAATCAGAGCTTAATCACCTCTATCAGACTTTCATATTACAGAAACATCAGCCTAAGGGCCCTCCTCCTTATATGCAGACTTTCTTCACAGATATGGGAAGACTCATAGTTGATATGACATCTGCAATTATGGGATTCAACACTAGTGAGTATGTTGATGAGTTAACCCTAGTGTTTTTGTTAATCTTTACTCCTGGACAACCCCCTACTGTCAAGTATGATTATGCCTCCTTTATTACTGATAAAATTCATGACCAGTTCATGAAACTGGAGAATGAAAGGGTTTTCAAGTACACCACCTTCATATATCATCTCATGCTTTATTATCGGTCAGAAAACTTCCCTTTCCCTCTCATGAAACTTGATACCAAGGGAAATCCAAGATCTGTTATCTTTTGGACTTCCATCTTCCATGAATCCTTTGATACCCCTTACTCCTATAATGAGTTCATTGATCAGTTTATTCATCCAGCAACCACCTTATTGACAGGGATTTCCCCTCCTAGGATCAGTGGTGACATTAAGAGGATCCTTCAGCTCTCCAAGTAGTACATAATAGGTGACTGGTATTTATACAAGAATTATACAGAAATCAGGATATATGGGTGTGAGCTTTTCCCTTTCAAGTTACCAAAATATGTTCCAATGAGACTGTTTGCATTGGAATATTTCAGACAAATGATAAATTCAGACTTGGTTCATTTTCACAAAGCCAAAAAGAAAGCACAACTCAGAATCAAGAATCAATTAGGCCCTTTCATCTGCAACACTAGGGAAGCATGGAGAGAAGCAGAGAGAATTTTAGAAGATCACCTTAAATTACACAAAAGTTTTGGTTGGGTTCCATATGACCCTCATAGCTTTATCTGTGATAGAAGAATGAAGAATAGACTTTCACCTTACATACATCACAGAATCCCAGAGATTGAAAAGTTTGCCAACATGGATGAATGGAGGGAAGGGACCTTAGTAGAAACTGATAGTGAGCAGGTCAATATAGAAAATGTTATGAGGGATCTTGAAAAAACACTTGACCTAGATTCTTTTGGGCAGGTACAATTTCAAACCTCTCAAAGATCAGCATTAGGGATTAGTGCCTCTATAGCTGGGACCTCTCAGCAGCATTCACAGGATACCAGCACACTAGTTACAGTGACATCCAACGGAAAGGGACCAGAGACCAGCACACAAGCCACAAAGCAATCCACAATGTCAAAGCAGCTTGAAACTTCTCAGGGGCAAGTTCAAACACAAGCTCAACAAAGTCAGGCTAATGTAGAAGAACCCCCAATTTTGCAGATTCCTCTGAATGAGGAAAGGAAAAAAAAGAGAGACAGGGAAGAAATGACCCTTGCCAGTGGTCCATCTGACAAGCCTAGTGCTAAAAGGCACAGGCTAAATCCTCTTTCAGAAGAAGAATTTTTTGAAGAGACTACTGATAATCAAAGAAAAGAAGGTGTCGATAGTCATCAAACTTTCCTAGTAGGTGGGACATCTACTAGCTCACAGAGACAGGAGCTGGAGAGACAACAAAGTGCAGAGGTATCATATTTTAGGCCACTAGGAAAAGACACTCCAAATATCAAAAAGAAGTTTAAAGAAATAAAAACCAGAAATGAGCCATTGAGGATCCAAGTTTACAATCAGTATTTGAGAATGGCTCCCACTAATCAAAATAGGTTGATGTCAGCCTATGACATCAAAGAAGGTAAAATGATAATGATTTTTTTCAAACCTAAAGTGCAACAGCCTCAATCAACAGTAGATTACCTCAAAACCAATTTTGAGGTCATGGCAAAGGACATTCATCCCTTGGACCAAATTGAGTTACAAAAACAGACAGGGGAGATGGTCTATTCTACATTGACTGGTAAGGCCATGATGGCTCAAAGACTGGAAAATTCTTTGAATAATACAACTGCCCAATTACAGCTGGAGAAAGCCTCCTCACAGGCTAAAGACAATAGAATAAAATCCTTAGAAGAATTGATCATTGGGTTGGGTCATGATCCGAAATATGTGAAGGCTGTAGAAGCCTTAATTAAAAAGAAAGATGAAGACATAGCTACCTTAAGAAAGTAGCTAAAATTGCCTCCTTCAAGGCATCCATAGACTGCTGAGCTCATAAAGAAAAGGTCTGAAGAAGAGCTAATGGACTTAGTCCTAAGACTTAATGAGAAGCTAAAGAGACTGAACAAAAACTAGAAAAATCATTGAAGGACAAGTAGGGAGAGTCGACCTCTCAGCCTCCCAATGTAATACCAGTGGTTTCCACTGTAGTCCCTTCAACTCTTGGAACAGCTCTGGCACCGAACATTCTAGTGGTCACAGCAGAAGCAATAGCAGGAACAACAACAACAGGAACAGCACCAGCAGAGACTTCAGGTCAAAGTACAGAAGAATTGATAAGATCAATGGAGGAGATGAAACTCCAAGTTTTAGAGTTACAAAAGGTAAGAGAATAATATGTTACCTTGGAACAGAGATATGATCTTTCAAAGATAAATTTTGCAGAAAAGGTAAGGGAAATTAAAGGATTAGAAAACAAGGTAAAATCATTAGAAAGAGACATTACATTTGACAAGCCCTTGGCATACATTAAGAAGATTATTTGGACAACCATCACTCAGTCAATAAATGATGTTTGTCCATCAATACAAATAATTTTTGAGAAAATTGATTTAGTAAAGGCAGCCCTAGAAGAGATTCAGAAGACAAAAGCAGAATTAGGAAGGATGCCTGAGGAAGCCACTAGGCTCATAAATTTTTTGAATACCAAGAATAAGTACCAGCTTGAAGAACTGGGCATTGAAGACAGAACAGGGACTATTCTGGAAATCAAGAAGGTATTAACTAAAAGGTCTCTGATGCAAAATTTGGAAAGAAGATGCCAAAACATGCAGGAGGAAATTAATGCTTTTATGGAGAAATTTGGTATTTTGCAGAACAAAGGACTACCTAGTCCTTTAGTTATTAATGATAAATTAATGAGGCATATAGATTATGTGGACAAATTGAATCAATATGCAGGTAACCAGGCAAGTTCATCAACCAGTACATCAGCACCAAAGGCACTGCCTACAGGCAGAGTTCTCTATGACAGTCTAGAGAACCTCTTCTATGTTGAACATGAGCTAAAGCATTTGTTTCTAGTTCAGCCTACTTTTTTCAAGTACACCGAGACTGATGAAATCCTCAGAAAACTTCAAAGGACCAGAATACCACAGCCAAAATGGTGGGAAGAAATGCTAGAAATTTTGTAATTTATCCTTGGTAAAAATTAAATTTTGATTATTTACTACAGTCAATGATGGTAAAAGAGGATAAACAGAGATCAAATAGGTAAAGAGTATCAGAGCAGGTCAAAGTGTATCAGTGAGAAAGTGAAAAGTAGAACAACCAGCACTAAGTTACGAAGAAGATAGCAAGATGCCTCATCTTAGGGCCTGCCTCTAGCTCATTCATAAAAACCAGGTACATCAAGCCATCAGTTTACATTATCTGCTATCTACGAGACCATCTGTCTCTATTTTCATGTAACTTATAGTTAGTCACCCTAGAATATATCTCTCTTTGTTATGAGATATTTTGTTGTAAAATTTTTGTATAAATACTCCCTCATTCAGAGTATTGGGGGTGGATTCTTAGACATTGCTATAAAACTGATTACTTTGGAATAAAGTGCTATTGGAAAAATTTTGCATAGCTGGTTGGATGAAGAATTAATACAAAGGACTTTTCACAGGATTCATGTGAAATACACCAGACAAATAAGTATTTTATAATTCATGTGTTATTGTTCTCTTGTTTAATATTTCAATTACGTTCCATATTTGAATATTAAAATGAAAAAGCTTAATTCAGAAAGTTCTTAAGTGCAATCTGTTTTCAATTGTTTTTATTCTTAATGTTTTCCTCCAAACTATCATAGGTAAGGAATTCTTAATTGCTCCTACTTTTAGTTTATCATTTTGATCATTTGGTAAAAAATCATTCATTGCTTTTTTATTAGTGATCATACAAATTCCCTCTTCTCAAAACATGTGGAAGGATTCTTAATTGCCCTTCTTCCCCCTTTGAGCCCATCACATCCTTTTGAGTTATCATTTTCTCCCTGTTTTAGCTATCTTGCCCTGTGAAACCATCCTTTGCTGAAAAACCAAATCCAGTTGAGCCATTTTCTTTTGACTCCATTAGCCCAATGGCCTGAAATATTCAGTTCTACCCCTCTGCTATTGATTTTCACCACCAAATACAATCAAAGCCCCCAAGCTTTCATAACTAGCCTGATATCTTCCAAAACAAAGCTAAACCTTAAAGAGAGAGCCCTCTCTGGATACAGATTGGCTAGATTCTGTGTCTAAAAGTTGGTTTGTGGTTACCTCAGACCCCTTTCCTCTTCTTACAACTTCTAGGAAAATCTGAGTGATAACACAATAAACATTCATATCTTCTTCTAGTGGTGTCTAGGTCCAACCCATGCCAAGGAATTGCTATTGGCCACAGATTCCATCAAGCATATATGTCGACATATAGAATCTTTCTTATCCATCCTTAGGCGGATTCAAGGTATTCGACACATGCACTTTTAGCTGAAGAGCCAACATTTCAGACTAGTTGAAAGGCCTTCCTTCATTTTCGAGCTGATCGAACCTAACGACCCAACTTTGTGGGAAGGTCTCCATCCTCTCTTGACCATACAAGCAACATGTGAATATGACCAAGAGTTGGTAAGCATGTCTGAGCGACTTTGTCTTATAGACCTAGTTGGGTGTTGTCCTGAACTACGATGGATCTTTTATCCAATGCTTCAATATATCTCTTGAGTTCACATCGTTGTTGGGAGTGAAGAACTATGCATCCATGTAGTTCACTGGCTGCGTCCAATGATACATCTTATGGTAGTTTTCCTTCCTGAAAGTGGAAATTTGTCTTCCACTGGCATGTCTCAATTTCATCATCTCAGGATCAGTATTTCACACAAACCAGTGAATGATATCCATGAATGGGATGGCGAGTACTTGCATGCATCCTTGTACAAGCCTAACATATGAATGTTGACATAGACTTGAAGATCTTCCAGATCTTCCGTGAAAGTGATTGCAAATATGTCCTTTATTTCTTGCCATGTGATCTTCATCTCCTTCTCTATGAACATCTACGTGTCTGCATAGATGGGAAATTTTATTGGCACGTGTTCAACCACATCTCTAGTGCATCTCTCCACAATGTCCTTTGATCCATCTCTCTTGGAAACCATGATTCTTGTACTACTAAGAGACTGCTCAACAACTCATGTACCTCTAGACAGAGTAGACACTCATGACAAGCAAATGTCAGATTAGAAAAAAAATGCACTTCACAGGCTGATCATGCAAAAAATTGGGTGACTGTTGGGCAAGGTTGTGTAGTAGTGACTCTGGGAGGTTGGAACAATTAGTTGGTACTACGGATTGCGCAATCCCAGCTACCAGTGATCTTTCTGCTGACTAGAACGACAAAGAGCATAGTCTAGCTTGGATGAATGTTGACTGGAATTGCCCAATGTGTAGTTCAGTCTAGCTTAACTGTTGGCTAGGACTGCGCATTGCGCAATCCAAGTGGGCATGACTGGGATCTGACTCCCAGAACAAAACTAAGCACAACTGGAGGCCAGCGATAGGCAGTCTTTGCGTAATTCCTGGGGCCAAGGCAGAGCCTCGAGTTCAGGAATGCATAGAGCATGCCTATGAAAGAAATATCTAAGATAAGGTAGCCTAGATCTACCCAAGGGTGACTTGAAAATGAGTAAATTCAAAAGCAAAAGCAATGGACGGTCCATACAGGAGTGAATGATCATGCATGCAATCAAAACCAATGCAGGAATCAATCAAATGGATGAACAACAAAGCTGGTGGAGAGGGTCGCCGCAACGATGACCGTTAATGGAAAAACAATGTTATGCATGCGACACTTAAGAATGATCATGGAAATCTTGAAACAAGACTTCTACAACTTAAAAAAAAAACAAAACACCAACGGTCATTCAAAAAAACATGCATAATAGCACTCACACAAGGCAAGGAAATAAAAGCAACAAAAAAAGTAGCAAAAGAATTGAAAAGAAAAACTTACCCGGAAAATTTGCACCAACTGTGGTGAAGGTTCCTAGATTCCTAGGGAATGCCAGAGCTCAAAGATCGAGTGCATAGAACAAGTTCTGGGGCTTCACTTAAATAGATTTATAATACTTAGGGTTTATGACACGCATGACACAAATCTAGGAAAAAAATGACACTTGGTGGGAAGTTTCTAAAATCGACTTTACATGTAACTCCTAGTGCTAAAAATAGATCCCTATTTTTTAGGGATGTTTCTTTTCTTTTTTCACTTTTTCTTTTTTGGAAAGGGCTGCCATGCATTCATGGTAAGATTTCACAGTTCTGGGGGTACCAGGCAACCTGCTAGCACATGCATCAAACAAAAACTAAGGAATTCTTGTGCAAAATTCCTTGGCGTAGTCGCTCTGGCTGCCTCTTATGCTCTTTTCCATTTCCCATCTAAAGACAAGCTTCTAGCTGGGTCTACACAATTCCTGAGCCAAAGCCCAGTGTCTGGATGGTATGCAAAATTTCTCTTAGCAAGGCTTCCTAGTAGACTACTTTGCGCATTTCTAGAGAGTAGTGCTTACTTCCATGCTTCTCTGCGCAATTACTGAGAGCAAGGCTAGTTACCTTCTAGGGTTGTGAAGTTTTCCAAGACAATACAAGAAAGAGATTTGAACCAAGTCACGGGGTCAAGTTGTTGTTAGAAAACAGGACAAGTCAACAAAAACAAGCTGTAAAGTGAAAGACAACTTCAAATAAAAATCAAGTACCTGAGTAGTGCAGGACATGCTACTAATATTTTGAGGGAGGCTGCAAAACAAAGCAGAGGAAAAATTTTGGAGGGTGGTTGTAGTCATTACAACATTGGCAACACACTAGTAGAACTCCAACACTCTCTATGGACCTTGTTTCGTGTAGAGCGAGTCTAACTTGTTTGGAAGTATTGTTCGATAATTTGATTGCCGTGGCTTCTACACTAGCTTGTGTGAAAGATATAGTCCCTGCCATTCTCTTGATCGGTCAGCGCACATACCAAGCTAGGTCAACTGATTTTTTTCGATTGGGGATGAGGGGTATATTGATGCACAATTAATATAAGTGAATAGTTTTAGTTTCATCTCTGGTGTTGCTCTGTTGCCAGTAGGCCTGGAAATTACCCCGACGGAGTCACCCAGGAACACAAGCATCACTTTGCTACTAGTGAGCCTGGTTAGTATCTCGGTGAAGTTACCTACATCACCTCTCTACATAGGAAGCCTTTCTCTTCTTTCACCTATATTTCATTTTTCATTTTTTTTTTTTTCTTTTTCAAAGAACTATGCATAGGCACTTATTTATTTCATGAGGTAGAAGAGAGATCCTGACTTATTGAGAGTAGAAGAGGTTGTCCCTTCAGAGAAGTATGATATATATACCTCTCACATACTTGTTAAGGTTTCCCCCCTAACCTTACTCTACTTAACTAAGCTAACAAGGGTTAACCGAATATAGAAATCCGATTAGAGTAGGTGGTACTAGTTAAAGTGCAAGCATTGTGTTTTCACCAAGACTCACTATGAACAGAATGTATTTTCCATCAGGGTATCATCGACTGAAGACAACAAGCTCTTCATACAGAGAGAGGACAACAGATAACCAATTGTTGATATTTGTACAAATCCTCTTGTACTTCACCTTGCTTGTCTGAGGAGCCAAACAAGGTTTCATGGGAAACTAACCTACGGCTGCAAACAAGCAAACACACAATAAAGAAAAGGTCATAAGTAAACAAAAGAAAAACCAGTAAGCAAAGAAAAACATGCAAGCAAAGGAAATCAAAAGAAAGCAAATAAAGGAAAGAAAGAAAACATTGCTCCTACTCATTGCTAAACAGTGCATGGTCTTGCTCAAGTGAAGTAATATTTCCAATACAGCCACTGACACATTGGTTGGCCCATGTTGGTGAAGGCATAGTTGGCCAGAAAGATATTAAAGTAAACCAGCACACAAGAAAGATAAGATAGTAAAGAAAAACATGCTTAAAGTTTGAATGAATCCACTGAAAAGAAAATAGTAAAAGTGTAAGACGGACATTTTACGGATGTGCCATGGTGTTGAAATACACTATGCACAGACTATGAGCATGTAGACTCTTTTGACCATGACAAATGAGAAAACATGAAAAAGGAAGAGAACTTTTTCTTAGAAAGAGTGCTCATTGTGTAGGATTCCTCCAATGCATGAGCGATGGGATCATGTGACTATGATGGAGGATGTGAAATATGTAGATGATATTGATCATCAATGAAAATAAGAGAGTTATGAGGAGCCTGGAGTGTTTCAACTGATTCTGTTCAGAAGTGGAACTGACCTCAAGACAGCGAGGACCTGACATAACCATCATCTAAGGCTGAAGTGGCTCAAAATCTTGAGGGGTTTCCACTTCATCAGTACGTAGATCATCAAAGGTCGGTGGCTTAGAAAGATCAACAAAAAATGAATCAGCATCGTGATCAAATGAAGGAGTAAAGAGATCACGATAGCCACGATCAGAAAATTTGATATGTTCATCGAGATCCTCGTGATCTAACGAATCATATAGAGGGGTTGATGAGGAATAAGAAGGTTCATGCTCTGAGTTTTGAGAAAGAAAAGATGATAGATTGGGAGGATTCAAAAATAAATATGTGTCCTCTCTGAAATCAAATGACAAACTAACATCGATTGTGTTTTGTGAATGATCGGAAGTAGAAACATCTGGGAATGGATTCTCACAAGATGAATAAAAAATGTTAGAATCACCAAAGATGTTAGGAAATAGCAAATGAGGTGCAGAAACAAGGAGGTCATCCTTTGTCACATGTTCTTCTATAGATACTCACACATACATGTCATAAATGACAATACTGTTTGGATTCTCAGAACCAACTCTTTCAACAACTTGATCCTGAAGAATAAAAAGTGTGGAGTCCGAAACAAGAGAATACAATAGAGTATAATCTAGAGGATCAACAGAATGAGAGGATGAAGGTTGAGAAAACAAGTTCACGTGATAACCAACAGGCTTGCAAGCCAAACCCGCGTAGATATCCAGAGCAAGTGCGGTGGGACGATGTGACAGTTCAAGAGATGTGTGTGCACCTTCTTCCACCTTGCACTGTGGAGCTAGAGATGTTTGATGAGAAGAAGATGAAGGGTCACTTGTGACAACAACCTTGTTTGTCTTAGACATGGAAGCTCCAACACCAAGGTATGATGGGAGGGGTTCGAGTGGTTCTAACACATGTGGATTTGCAGATATGTGAAGAAGATACTAAAATATTTAATGAATAAATTTCCAATCAATTTCATCTTCTAGGATTCGGAAAGTGAGATTTTGGAAGCGTTTCCAAAATTGTAAAAGAGATTCATCGGGTGCTTTCCATAATTACAGAATTATTTTATTAACTGCTTTATGATCATAATGATAGAAAGCATGGGCCAACTCTCCTAACATCTGATCATAAAAGTGGATGGAGGCTGTGGGCAATGTGACACACCATTGTAGTGAATGCCCTCGAAACATGAATGCGAACAACGCGAATGAAATGTGGTCCTCAAGGATTTCATGTCTTTCACAGAAACCAATGAAGGAAACACCATGACTAAGCAAAGTTCCTCTACCCTCACCATCATATGTTTTACGTGACAAGTTATTGTAGAGATCCTCTGACACTTCAAAATCACGTGAGTGAGATAGACATGTCGGAGGTTGAATTATAATGTTAGTCATGAAATATTTGGAGAGATTCAAAACAGACTTTGAGGACCCAACTTGTTATATGGTCCTCCTTCTATCACCAGAAATGTTGACAGTGTTGGACCCACCAACATGTCAGGGGATCTCCCTGGTAAGAAGTCCCAACTAAAACTCACACCGTTTGGAGTAGCAGTCCCAGGAGTGCGTAGTAAAGCTATGCATTGACTGCGAAAACGCATAGAGGTAAGTGTGATATCTTGATTAGAAGAAAGTATGTGACCTTGCAGCGAGTCAAATGAGATGCATAGTAGTTCTAACACACATAGGGGGAAAAGGAAATGCATCCTTTAGAAGCATGTAATAGTACGCAACCTAAAAGGAACACATGAGATAAATGATATCACAACTTGGAAAGTAGAATAGTCCACAATAAAAAGTGACGAGTTAAACAACCAGCATGATTTCAACAATATTCATACAATCATATACCAAATAGTTCATACACAAATGCATAAGTTAAACAACATACATTGCTAAAGTGACTAGAATAGTTGAACTACAATAACAACATATGCATGAAGACATGTTTCCTTTGTTATATATATAAAATGAAGTTCCATACATACATACACCATTGGCAACCATGAGCCCCAATAGTGGAACATTACAGTCAACACTTCTTGCTCCTCCAAAGAGATGTACTCACTCTACATTGAGGAGAAGCCAAGGCTCATAAAAATACTCTCCAATCCTTCTCTAAGAAATTCCTAGCCCAAATCTTGGCTCCCAAAAGCCTATTCTATGATTTATGAGGTTCTATATATAGAAAAGGGTGGGGTGACCCTTTAAATTCCCCTTTGACTCTTGGACCACCCTCACGACTCTTCACATTACAACAATGAATGTTCACATTCCACTAATGACACTTGGAATTTCACTTACAATACATATACAATAATACAATTTCCACATATATCCATGTGGGATAAAAATACACTTGAGTCAGCCTGACAAGAAAAACAACATCACTTAGGGTCTTGGGGAAAGACCAACTCAATAACCTCCTCATAGTGATCTTCGGTGATGAAATGATACTAAGCTTCGTACTGCTATTGTGTCCTCGTACTGTTTGATTGCATCTTTGTCGAAGCGGACCCTTGCCTCCATGTCTTCTGGGTATATGGTTTTGAAACCTCTATCCAGTTCATCCTGAAGCATGCACAACACTATCCTGAGTGTGGATGGACCATTGATGTACCTTTGCATGTTTGTTGCGCTGAGCTCCAAGTCATTGTTGGTGGCTACACACATCAACTGATTGTTTTACTTGTCGACATCGGGCATGACTTGGTTCTACCTCATGGCTTGGGTGAGGGTTTTGATGGAAGGGGTCTTATAAATTCATATTATGACATTCAAAATTATGAACAATCGTGCATAAGAAGCCTCAATTCCAGTGATGACTGGAGGGAGTTTCTCATAATTCAGGATCTGCATCTAAATATGTGCTTTGTCGAGCTCAACCTGTGGCTTCATCTTATTATGCAAGTAAATCAGGGCTCCATGTACCTCATTGTCCCTTCTTGCATGTGAATAATAATAGTGTGAATGAATTTGAGTGTTTGGGTTATCTACACACACTACTTCTGAAAGACATATAAATGGACAACCGCTTTGTGCATGGTAATAAATATTCTATACACGGTCCACATGGTGGCCTCCAAAGTTGATATCTCTGCCACTATTTTTTTCTTCACCTCTGTCATGATGGATCATACAAACTACTCTACTCTTTGCTTGGCCTCTTACAAGTAGTCGACATTCGATCATTCTTTGCTATCAAGAATTTGACTATCGAACTCGTGGGTTCCGCATAAAACTTAGAAGCCTTGGCCATGGAAACTGAATGTCTTCTAACATCTGGTACAATTACTCTCTCTTTTGTTTCCTCATGTGATGTATTATCATCTGAGATTTTTTTTCTTAGTTCATGCACAATCCACTGTTTTGCCTCGTCAAATGCTAGATTCTACACATCCGCCTCTGGATCATCATTAAGGAGGACAACTTCTCCTTGCTCGCTCGGATTGGTTATGGTTCTGGAGGTGGCAGAGACTATGGTACAACCTTGGATGCCCTTTTTATGAGGGCAATGTATTGGTCCTCTAGCCCTGGTATCATCTCCATCTCTGTTACCTCAACCCACTACTCAACCTATTGAGCAAGTTCCCAAAGATGCACTTGCTCACCCTCTTCTTCATCTATTGGCTGCTCTATTGTCTCAACCTGCATCTGGTAATTTTCTCTATTAATGCACCTTGTCCTTCTTCGTGTTCCTATTTATGCCTTTCTTCACTCTCTCTCCTCCTAAGTTCTTGTTCTACTTTCAGCTTCTTCTTTGTCTCCTGCAATCTCCTTTCCGTCTCTTCCAATCTCTACTTCTCCCTCTTTCATTGTGCTACTCTTCTATTGCACTATCACCTCTTTTCATCTATATCCAAAGCTACTCTCTCAACAAGTGGATGTTATTTGAACTTGTAGCTTTACTCAACCTCTATGTTCTCGATAATCTTCCTCTTTCCTTTATCTTATGTCAATTTTCTTTTCATTGATGTTGTTGTTGTTTCTTCCTATGGTACGGATGCATGCAGTGTTTCTTTCCATTCTATAGCCATGATGATTGGTTTATTGAGCCTAGAACAGTTATAAAAATACCTCCAATGATCTTCTGGTGGCCAGTGACATGCCTTGTGGACCCATGGGAAGTACACCTTCACATAGTGGTTCTTGTGTATCAAGTGTGGATCATACGAATTGAAACTCTTGGTGTAGAAACCAAACTTATTGAAGTCCTCAGTCTCAACATCTGCATCTTTGAAGGTACAAATCTTGTACAACCCAATCTAGAAAAGAAGAGTAGGCCATGGTGCCTTCTTCCTCCTATGTAGTGCTACTGACAACCCTATGGAGATGTGATATGCATCCTCTTTCATGACAAAATTGTCCATGGAAAACCTCAGTAGCTCATGCACAGACTTCTCCATGCCAAATATCTTGATGAATGTGCCACTGGGTGAGGCACACTAATCTGCAATGTTGATAAATTCCTAGATCACTTCTTGGAACATGAAAGGTAGGTAATGTTAAAATATCATCCTGTATAACAGGGTGATGAAGTGGTCAAACAACCTTGTCATTACTCCTCGGTAGATGCACTTAGATAGAAACTTGTAATAAACATTCACAACTTCTTCTGATGGTGTCCACGTCCAACCCATGCTAGGGAACTACTGTTGGCAAAATATTCCATCAAGTAGGTATGCGGATATATAGAATCTTGCTTGTCCATCCTTAGGTGAATTATGGGCATTCGACACATGCACTTTTAACTGAAGAGCCAACATGTCTGACCATTTGGAAGGCCTTACTTCATTTTTCAACTGATCCAACCTAACAACCCAACTCCGTGGGAAGGTCTTCGTGCTCTCTTGACCATACAAGCAACGTTCGAATATGAAAAAGAGTTGGTAAGCCTTCCTAAGTGACTTCGTTTTGTAGACCTGGTTGGGTGTTGTCCTAAAATTCGAAGTCTCTTTTACACAATGCTTCAAGATATCTCTTGAGTTCACATTGTTGTTGGGAGTGAAAAGCAATGCATCCATGTAGTTCACCAGTGTGAGCAAGTGATACACCTGATGGTAGTTTTCCTTCCTGAAGGTAGCAAGTTGTGTTCGACCCAAGCTAATCAGTGTTGTCGTCTCGAGATTAGTATGTGAGACAACCTAGTGAATGATATCCACACATGGGAAGTTTGGTTACTTGCATGTAACCTTGTACAAGCCTGACTTATGGATGCTGACATAGACTTGATGATCTTCCATATCTTCCTTGAAAGTGCCTGCAAATATGTCCTTTATTTCTTGGCATGTGATCTTCATGTCCTTCTCTACGAAGAGCTGTGTGTCTGCATAGACGGGCAAGTTTATTGGCATTTGTTCAACCATGTCTCCAGTGCTTCTCTCTATAGTGTCCTTTGATGTATCTCTCTTAGAAACCATGATGCATGTACTTCTGAGAGACTACTTATCAACTCATGTACCTGGAGATAGAGTGAACACTCACAGAAAGAAAATGTTAGATTAAAAACACAATGTACTTCACGTGTCGATCATGCAGCAAACTGAGTGACTGTTGGGTAAGATTGCATAGTGACTCTGGGAGCTTGGAGGTTGTCACCTGGAACTACGCATTAGGCAGTCCCAGCTGCCAATGAGCTTGTTTCTAACTGGAACTACGTACATCACAACCCATCTGGGTTGACTGTGGACTTGAACTGTGCAATGCACAGTTCAATCCAGCTTGAATGCTAGTTGGGACTGCGCCTTACGCAATCCTAGTGTGAAAGACTGGGCATTGATTCCTAGAACAATGCAAAGCACAGCTAGAGGTCAATGATAGGCAGTCTCTGCACAATTCCTGGGGCCAAGACAGAGCCTAAAGTTTAGGAATGCGCAAATCATGTTGGTGAAAGTAAGATGTGAGCCGAGGCAGCCCAAATCTATGCAAGGGCGACTTTAAAATGAGTAGATTCGAAAGCAAAAGAAATGAATGGAGAAGATAGGAGTGAATGATCATGCATGCAATTAAAACCAATGTACGAATTAGTCAAATGGACAAACGACAAAGCTGGTGGAGAGGGTCACCACAACGACGACCATTAGTGCGAAAAGAGTGTTATCCATGCAACACTTAAGAAAGATGATGCAAAACCTGAAACAACACTTCTACAAGTTAAAACAAACCAAAACACCAAAGGTCATTCAATAAAACATGCAAAACAACACTCACAGAAGCCAAGGAAATAAAAGAGAAAAAAAGAAGCAGAAGACTTGAAAAGCAAAACTTACCCATAAACATTGTGCCATCTGTGCTGAAGGTTCCTATCTGCCTCAGGAATTCCATAACTCCAAGATCGAGTGTGTAGAATGAGCTCTCAGGTGTCATTTAAATAGATTTAGAATATTTGGGGTTTATGATGTGTATGCCATAAATATAGGAAAAAGTGACAGTTGGCGAGAAGTTTCTAAATCAACATTTCTTGTAACTCCCAATGCTAGAAATAGATCCCTATTTTTTAGGGATTCTTTTTTCTTTTTTCTTTTTTGTTGTTTCAGGAAAGGGCTACCATGCAAACATGGAAATATTGTGTAGTTCTTGGGGGGACTCGGAAACTTGATGGCACATGCATCAGACAACAAATTGAGGAATGCTTTTGTGCAATTCCTAGGTTGAGTGGCTCGAGCTCCCTCTCATGATATCCACAATTTCCTAGCTGAAGACAAGCTTCCAGTTGGGTTTGCGCAATTCTTGAGCCAAAGGCTAGTGTCTGGATGTTTTGCACAATTTCTCTGAGCAAGGTTGCCTACCGGATTGCTCTACGCATTTCTAGAGAGCAGTGTTGATTTCCAGGATGCTCTGTACAATTCCTGGGAGCAAGGTTGGTTGCCTTCTAGGATTGCGCAGTTTTCCAAGATAGCGCAAGAACCAAATGTGAACCAAATCACGGGGTTAGCCTGTGATCGGAAAACAAGACGATTTCGCTAACACAAGATGTCAAGTGAAATATCACTTCAAATAACAAAAAAGTACCTAAGTAGTGCAAGACATGCTGGTAAGATTTTGAGGAGGGAGGCTCCAAAAAAAGGCGAAGGAAAAAATTTGGAGGGTGGTTGTAACCGTTACAACATTAGTGACACACTAGTAGAACTCAATCTCTATGTATGGACCTTGTTTCATGTAAATCGATTCTAACTCCTCCAGAAGTATTGCTCGATTCTTTGATCGTCATGGATTCTACACTAGCTTGTGTGAAATATATAGTCCATGCCATTATCTTGATCAGTTAGTACACATACCAATCCAAGTCAATTGAGTTGTTTTGATTGGGGATGAGTGGTATATTGATGCACAATTAATATAACTTTTAGAGTTTTAGTTTCATCTCTCATGTTTCTCCGCTGCGAGCAAGCCTAAACAGTACCCTGGTGGAGTCACATAGCGACACAAGCATCACTTCACTGCCAGCGAGCCTGGTCAGTACCTCGGTGGAGTTACCTACATCACCTCTCTACACAGGAAGCCTTTCGCTTCTTTTTCCTTTATTTCTTTTTTCATTTTTTTCATTTTTTCATTTTCAAAGAATGTGCATAGGCACTTATTTATTTCATGAGGCAGAAGAGGGATCCTAAGCTATTAAGAATAGAAGAGGTTGTCCCTTTAGAGAAGTATGTTATATATACCTCTAACATACTTGTTAAGATTCCCCCCCCACCTTACTCTACTTGACTGAGTTGAAAAGGGTTAACCGAATATAAAAATATGATTAGACTAGGTGGTACTAGTTAAAGTGAAAGTGTTGTGTTTTCACCAAGACTCACTCTGAATAGAATGTATTTTCCATCAGGGTATCATCAACTGAAGACAACAAGATATTCATAAAGAGAGAGGCCAATAGATAACCAATTTTTGATAGCTGTAAAATTCCTCTTGTGCTTCGCACTATTTGTCTCAAGAGCTAAACATAGTTTCATGGGAAACTAACCTACGGGTGTAAACAAGCAAACAAAAAATAAAGCAAAGGATAGTAGTAAGCAATAGAAAAATAAGTAACCAAAGAAAGCAAGAAAAACAAAGAAAATGAAAGCAAAGAAAAGAAAGAAAGAAAACACTACTCCTACTCCTATGCTAAATAATGCATGGGCCTACTCACATGAAGTGATATTTCTAATGCAACCACTGACGTATTGGATGGCCCATGTTGGTGAAGGAATAGTCGACCAGAAATATTTTCAAGTAAACCAGCACATAAGAAAGATAAGAGAATAAATACCAACACATTCTAAGTTTGAATGGATCAATAGAAAAGAAAAGATTAAAATAGCAAGACAAACATTTTCCAAACCTACCATGGTGTTGCAACACACTGTGCATAGACGATGAGAAAGTACATTATTTTTACCATGACACATGAGCAAACATAAAAAACGAAGAAAAATTTCGCTTATCAAGAGTGCTCATTATGTATGATTCCTCCAATGCATGAGCAATGAGATCATGTGATTGTGGTGGAGGATGTGAAATTTGTATATGGGATTGATCTTCAATGCAAACAAGAGAGTGATGAAGAGCTTGGAGTGTTTCAATGGATTTCTGATCAGAAGTGGAACTAACCTCAAGACAACGAGGCCCTGACATAACCATCAGCTCAGGCTGAAGTGCCTCGATAGCTTGAGGGCTTTCCACTTCATCAGCGGGTAGATCATCAAATACTGGTGGCTTAGAAATATCAAAAATGAATTAATCATCATCGTGATCAAATGAAGGAGTAAAGAGATCATGACAGTCATGATAAAAAAATTTGATATGTTCATTGGCATCCTCATGATCTAACTAATCATATAGAGGGGTTGAATAAAAACAAGAAGGTTCACCCTCTGAGTTTTGAGAAAGAAAAGATGATAGATTGGGTGAATTCAAAAAGGAAGATGTTTCCTCTCTGTTAGGTTCCTATACCAATAGGAGTCATAAGTTTTGAAAGGATGAGATTAAACCTGTAATATGTACATACCTTTGCTTTTTGCAAATGTTTTCCATATTCAAAAAATAAAAAAATGTAAAGAGGGTATGTCCTATAAGAAAAATCAAAGGACAAAAAGAATAAAAAGGGTCAAAAAAGATGAAAAAAATGAACCCCAAGAAAAGAAAAGACCATGAAAATGAGCAAGTCAAAATGCCACTCCTAGTTACTTTTATGCAAAATAAATGATTGTGTGCAGCTTGTAATCTTTGCCACAATCCATGATAGTCAAAATGTTTAAACTTGGCTATTTCATGCTTATAGATACAGAATAAAATATGACAAAACAGTGTAATCTTGGCAGATAAGTGGATAGGTAGAGTAAATAAAAGGAGCTCAACTATTTAATTTGAGCCCTTGGATGTAATAAGGTTAGACTTAGTTAGATTACTATTGTAAAAGAAAATAAAAATGTTTTGATAAGGGTTTGCCAGCTTAAGTGCACCCTAATAAAGAGAAGTAAAAATGGTAGGATGAGTAGATGGGTAAGTAGAAGAAAGGTTGCAGAATTGTGATGATTTTTAGAAGAAGCATATTATTCACCCTCATCATTAAAGTTCTAAGTATGGATGAAAATTCGACATACATCAAGGTCACAAAGTCAATTGATCAATTTCCCTTACTCATTACAGCTTTCACTTAACTAATTTCCAATAAAAAGTCTTAAGTACCCAAAATCTTAAGTCAAAGGGGCTCAGAGCATTTCTCTAACTTCTGGAGGGACCGGACCCTCGACCCAATGGCTTACAGGTCCTAAGTACTAAAAACCCCCTCATAGGCATTCACTCCCTTCAATTCACTCATATTCCCAAACAAATCCCTTTTCCTAAGAGAAACACTATTTTCATAAGGAAAAGTTATTTTCCCCTAATAAACTCCTTTTTCTAAGGATAAAATCTTGTTATCCTAGGAAAAGTGATCACCCCATGAAAGAGACCCATTTTCTCAAAAAACCCAAAAATACTTTAAGCCTAAGTATAATGTGTGTATGAGAAGGTAAATGAATGAAATACATTACACCTAGCACTTTTTCATTCTTCACTATTATCATATTAATTTCTAATGTTTATATGTATTAATTCCCGAAAAAAAGCAATATAACTCTTTCCCGTATGTTATAAATAAATCCTTAATATTAATACCCCTCCTCGAAATTTTGAAATATAAACTTTATAATAACCCGAACCCGACTAATGAGTTAATTAATCCGTCAGCAATTAATTAATAATCAAAACCCTCCGCCAATAAAATCACCCCCGACGCCCTAAACCTGCCTTAAACCATCATTTGATTAAACCTCGCCACACTTAAACATCTACCGGGCCCATCCATTACAGTTAGTACAAACTCCCCACCTCGATCACTGTGCGATTGCTCCGCATTCAATCCAACGGTTATTAACCATATCGAGTGGCCCTAACACCTAAACTTTACCCGCCTGAAATGGGTTGTTTTCCTTTGGGCCCCAATGCTACGTGGTGACCAATGCGTGGGATCTAGAACCCTCCCCCTGAAACCACCTAGCCCACAAAAGTGATGCGAACAAACCCACTTACCGCCTCCTACTAAATGAAAAAGCATCATGTCATCCCGCTAAAAGCCAAAAGTACTACTATTCCCATATGCCCGCCAAATCATTTACTTTGTTAATAAAACCGAAAAGCCTCATTATTATGTTTTATCGTGAAAATAACTCTCCAGACCTCCATGCAATCGACTAATGACATTCAACCACCAACCTACGTCAAACCGCCAACCTGCAGAAGCCACTGAACTCCCAGTCAACCCTCTAGTTCACGTAGACCTTCTGTAACCCTGCATAGTCATCCGTCAACCAGTTTAGAGTTAAAATTCCCTGAAATTCTAGGCATTTATCCAAATTCACCAGAAACCATGTCTCATTCCTAAACCTGTTACTTTGTTGCTTAGAAATTATTAAGAAATTAAGTAAAAGAACTGCACTGTGACCCCAAACTGCTCTGTATTTAAACCAAATTGCCCCAATTGACTGAAAAACCATTTTCCCCATTCTTAAATCCACAAGAACTAAGAATGGCTGCCCCAATTGCTATGGATGTCGGGCCAGTTTCAACTCCTCACCCGGATTTAGACCATCTCCCTCTGGCAGATAAAGACTTCCAAATCAAGGACACTGATGTCCTTGAATCCCCTATCAAACTGTACTGTAGATACAGGGACCAATACCTAAACCAAGCTGATAAAATATGTCTTTGGGAGTCTAATTTTCCCAAGTATCAATTCCCTGAGGTGCACATTTTCCCTGAGATTGTTCATTATTTCCATGCAAACTACATTCCCAGTCAAAGAGCAGTGATGTCCCCTGACCAAACCATACTTTTCACCATCACTGCCGAGTCAATCAATGAAATGTGTAGAATTTTTCTACCAATCAGCTAGCTTTGATACCATGTATAATTTTCTCTACAAATGACCTAGCTTACTGATATCATGTAGAAATTTCACCTGCAGATCCAACTGATGTATGCAATGTACTGAAGCATAATACTAGATCTACATCTACCATAAACTTTGCACAAGCTTAATTGAACATGAGAAACATCAATAAGAACACATATAACTAATATGGAGAAACCAAACACACAACACAAAATATATAACCAGGGGAAAGCACCAGCCTAAAACCCCATCTTTGTATTATCATACAAGTGGAAATATGTCCGGATTACACAAAGCCTTAGCTCGGAAGCTATCCAGCTCTCAGTACAATCCCTCTGCTGCTCATAGATAGTCAAAGGCTTCTCACAAACCTTCTCCTCTGCCCTCCAAGCCTCCTATTTCTATGTACAGTTTTTCCTGGGTCCTCTAGCTGCAACCTGTGTGATTCTCACCTCACACACAACACTGACCTCTGAAATAACTGCACAAACTTGAAGGAGATAAATCCTCATCATGGATGAGCTTCCTTTATAGGAAAAATATTCATCCAACTGATAGTACACTATCCCTTCTTTGATCTCAACTAGGTCTCTATCTAAACTGACATGCATCAGTTATCCATGAGTGAATACTCAGTTATCTGAAAATACCAGTTGTCACATGCATGCAAGCATCAACAAACTGAATCTCATTAATTTAACAACTTGTTAAATTAATCTAACTGAACTTGACTAAGTTAAACTAAGTCAACTGATCCTCTCAATATAGAACTCATCCTTAATTCCTCAATCAGTGGAGCAAATCAAGGATACATTCCCCAATCAGTGTAGAAATTATTGCATGTTCTCACAAAGACTTCAAGTTTGATTTTCCTTAACTAATTAACTCATGGAGAATTAATTAATTAATATTCAAAATGCTGGTAAGACAAAATCGAATTTTACTTCCTATTTTAGACCAGGGAGTATCTAAAAATAAGAATTCAACTTGAACTGCTAAAAATAGAACTTCTATTTTTAGCACTTCCATTTTTCATTCCCTGTTGCCCAATCCAGCATTGATGCCCAAACTGCTATTTTTAGCAGTGCTATTTTTAGCACTTCTATTTTTAGCAATTTCTTGTTGCCAATTTTCAACGCTCCCTCTCAACAAGAAAGGCTTCGTCTCGAACTGGCTCTTGTATCTCTAGAATTTTCTGCATGCAACACATCTACCAAGTGTGGTTGCTCCAGCAACTCTCACAACAAAAAAACTCCCAACTGACCACTCTGTTGGGCTAGAAACATACTCTGATGTTGAAGCTCTACCTGCTACTGACAAGTGCTCCCTCTCTGACCTCTGTGCTGCTGCAACATCTCCATGCATATCGCACTGTTGCACCCTTCCTTGTGCTACCCTGCACAGTGCAACAAACTTGTGCCTCTAGCACTGCTGCAGCCTACATGCTCTGTGCTGTCCTGGGATTCCCTGCACTATAGCTCTCTCTGCCGCTCCATCTGCATCTGTCTCTACCCAATCAGTCAGTTCCTACTACTCCACATCGGGGCTCCCGTAGCAAGGTCTCATCCAAGAGGTTGGGTACCTCAAGGATCCTGCCCCTCCTCCATGGGACGATCACTCCACATCGCCCCACCTCCTACCTGGAGGTATGGCTGCATGTGATCCCTCTGCTCACCTGGCTTGAAGTTTCCCCCTACTAGAGGTCTCTACATGAGTAGATGTCTCTACTCGATCTCCTCTCAGCTTCCCCTATTGTGGCTGCTCCACAACCTCCTGAAGCTGCTGCACCAATCATGGCTCCTCCACAATTGTCTGAGACTTCTTCTGGTGCTGCATGTTGAGAGGTAATATACTCTCCCTCTCAACCACCAAGTCTCTAACCTTTGCCTTGTTCCTCAAGGCTTTGCATGCATCTTGTACCTCAAGTGCATACAGGTTCTTGGCTAGCACACCAATCTATTTCCACTTTCCAGCTCTCACGAAATTTTCTAGAAAAAAAAGCTAATTTTAAATCAGTGATATCTCCCTCATCTAAACTTCGATTCAGCCGAATTTTTTTTTTGATTTTGGGTATTTTTCCGCAAGGAATCCAAATTTGCTATTTATTTCTGAAAATTTTGTACAAAAATTTTCAGATCTGGTCTGCAAAATCTTGGCCCAAAGCTCAAAACTTTGAAATCTCCTCTCAGTATATTGTTCTCTCCTTGATCACCTGTGCTCCGATACCATGTAGAATTTTCTCTACAAATTAGCTAGCTCACTGATATCATGGAGAAATTTCACCTGCAGATCCAACCGATATATGCAATGTACTGAAGCATAATACTAGATCTACATCTACCATAAACTTTGCGAAAGCTTAATTGAACATGAGCAACATCACTAAGAACACATATAACTAATATGGAGAAATCAAACACACATAACATAGAAGATATAACCAGGGGAAAGCACCAACCTAAAACCCCATCTTTGTATTATCATACAAGTGGAAATATGTCCGGATTACACAAAGCCTTAGCTCGGAAGCTATCCATCTCTCAGTGCAATCCCTCTGTTGCTCATAGATAGTCAAAGGATTCTCACAAACCTTCTCCTCTACCCTCCAAGCCTCGTATTTCTATGTACAGGTTTTCCTAGGTCCTCTAGCTGCAACCTGTGTGATTCTCACCTCACACACAACACTGACCTCTGAAATAACTGCACAAACCTGAAGGAGATAAATCATCATCATGGATGAGCTTCCTTTATAGGAAAAATATTCATCCAACTGATAGTACACTGTCCCTTCTCTGATCTCAACTGGGTCTCTGTCTGAACTGACATGCATTAGTTATCCATGAGTGAATACTCAGTTATCTGAAAATACCAGTTGTCACATGCATGCAAGCATCAACAAACTGAATCTCATTAATTTAACAACTTGTTAAATTAATCTAATTGGATTTGACTAAGTTAAACTAAGTCAACTGATCCTCTCAATATAGAACTCATCCTTAATTCCTCAATCAGTGGAGCAAATCAAGGACACATTCCCCAATCAGTGGAGAAATTATTGCATGTTCTCACAAAGACTTCAAGTTTGATTTTCCTTAACTAATTAACTCATGGAGAATTAATTAATTAATATTCAAACCACTGGTAAGACCAAATTTGAATTTTACTTCCTATTTTAGACCAGGTACTGTCTCAAAATAGGAATCCAACTTGAAATGCTAAAAATAGAACTTTTATTTTTAGCACTTCTATTTTTAGGAATTTCTTGTTGCCAATTTTCAACAAAATGCTACAACTGCAACCAGGACAAAATCTGACCACTTTTTCCAGTCGAGAACTAGTAGACCAATTCCCTAAGCTTACCACTGCGAAAATTGCTGAAATGCTTTAGACCTTCATAAGGGAGGGAAAGCATGTCCCAATTGAACCTCCTCCATATGTAGCTACCATATTTTCCCCATTTGGTCAGGATATAGTAGCAATGAGCTCTTGTGTTTTAGGTTATACCACCAGTGAGTATATTGATGAAATCATTTTAGCCTACGTGTCCAATTTTACTCCAGGACAACCACTTGCTGTCATGTATGATTATGCCAAGTTCATTGCTGATAAAATGCATGATCAATTCTTGAGAATGAACAATGAAAGAGTATTCAAGTATTCCTCAGTTTTGTACCACCTTTTATTATATTATCAAGCTGATAAATTCCCATTTACTCTTCAAAAGCTTGATAGCAAAGGCCTACCTAGGTCAATAGTCTTATGGACTCCTCTAATCCACAAATTTGAATCACCATTTCCATACACAGACTTCATAGATATTTTTGTATATCCAGTAGTGACCATGCTGCTAGGAATTCCTCCTCCAAGAATCAGTTCAGACATCAGGAGGATCCTACGGCTATCAAAACAACACAAAGTGGGAGATTGGTACTTGTACCAAAATCACACCAAAATTAGGATCTATGGCTGTGATTTGGCCCCATATAAACTACCCAGATACCTCCCAATGAGGTTATTTGCTTTGGAGTACTACATACAGATAATCAACTCATATGAGGTACATTTCGTTAAAGCCAAAAAGAAGGCCCGACTCAGAATCAAAGATCAACTAGGCCCCTTTGTATGCAATAACAGAGAAGCTGGAAGAGAAGTAGAAGAAATCCTTCAGAGACTCAAACTAAAACAAAGCTTCATGTGGAAATATGATCCTTGTGACTTCATCTACAATAGAAGACAGAAAAATAAGATGACTC
Source organism: Pinus tabuliformis (assembly GCA_031772625.1). Taxonomy (NCBI): domain Eukaryota; kingdom Viridiplantae; phylum Streptophyta; class Pinopsida; order Pinales; family Pinaceae; genus Pinus; species Pinus tabuliformis. The sequence continues at coordinate 331,500,045 of CM062804.1, read as the reverse complement.
CCTTCATTCACCACCAAATCCCTGAAATAGAGAGATATGAAAATCAATTGGAATGGGTGGAGAATACTCTAGTCGACAGGGATAGCACTGAAGTTGATGTTGAAAATGCACTAATTGATATAGAGAAAAGGCTTGATGAAGGTTCTTTCCTGCAGGTGCCAGGAGAATCTCAAGCACAAGGAAAATCACAGGCACACAGTGAACAACATATAGAAGAAGAGTCCCAGGTGCAAGAAAAGTCAGAACAACCAGACCTATCAGAGGAATTAGGTCAAACAGGTACACAACAGCCCAATATGAGTACTCCCCCTAACTTGCAAACTCCTCTAACACCTACTCAGATGTTGGAAAAACAAAAAAGTGTGGAACTGTCCTCATTAAGGATTCCAGCTGACCAAGACCAGGATATCAAAGAAAAGTACAAGGAAATAAAGGCCAGGAATGAAAGGTTAAAAGCCCAAAGCTATGCACAGTAGCTCAAAATGGCTCCCACCAACCAAAAAAGGCTTATGTCAGCCTTTGATGTGAAAGAAGGAAAAACGTAGGTGACTTTCCTGAAACCCACCACTCAGCAGCCCAAATCAGCGGCTGACTACCAGAAGATAGATTTTGAAATGCTGGCAAAGGACATACATCCTATTGACCAGATTGAATTCCATAAATATACAAGAGACATGGTATATTCTACTTTGACAAGCAAAGTTGTTGCATCCCACCAGTTACAAAATTCGCTGAATAATATATCAGCACAGTTTCAATTAGAGAAGGCCTCCTCATAGGCCAAGGATACAAGAATCAAGTCCTTGGAGGACTTAATCATAGAGTTGGGACATGATCCCAAAGATGTTAAGGCTGCTGAAAAGTTGATAAAGAAGAAGAATGATGACATAGCTACTTTGAAGAAGCAACTCAAAATTCCACCATTGCATCATCCACAAACAGCAGAAGTCCTGGAAACACAAAAAGGATAGGAAGAGCTTATGGACTTGGTCCTTAAGCTAAATGACCAGTTGAAAGAAACAGAGAAAGAATTGGACACAGTGATTCAGTCCAAACAGAGTGAATTGGCCACTACCTCCACAGCTACAATTCCCACAGTAACAACTGCAGTCCCTTCAACATTGGCAACCTCTTTAGCACCAACAACTCCACCTGCTACAACACTTCTAGTCACAACAGAACTTACAACAGCAGGTACTTCAACAGAGAAGACAGCAGAGTTAGTGAAAGCCATGGAGGAAATGTCCATCCAGGCAACAGAGCTAAAAAAGCTTAAGGAGAAAATAGAAAGCCTAGAAACTGACTGTAAGCTTGCCCAAATACAACAGAAAGAAGAAGCACAGAAAGCCCTAAGGATGGGTGAGAAGATTAAGTTCCTAGAGAAGGATCTAACATTGCAAAAGCCACTAGGACAGACTAAGGAGATGCTCTGGGCCAATATCATTGACTGTGTTAATGATACTTGGCCATCATTTCAAGTAATAGTCAAGCAAATAGAATTGGTGAAAGTGGCCACTGAAGCAATACAAAAGGTAAAAGAAGACCTAGGAGACCAGCCTGAGGATGCTAATCGACTCATCAATTTCTTGAATAGTAGGAACAAGCATGAACTAAATGAGCTTGGTGTGGAGGAAAAAACTGAAGCCATTATTAAAATCAATAAAGTTCTTTCTGAAAGAATCCTTACGCTTAACCTAGAGAAAAAATGCCATAACATGCAGGTTGGTATTGATAGATTCATGGCAAAGCTTCAAATTTTGATGGATAAAGGCCTTCCCAATCCCATGGTAAACGATGGCAAATTGATGACCCAATTGGACTATGTTGACAAATTAAAGAAATTGTCCAAGGAACAGGCAAGTACTTCAGGAGTTAAAGCATTGCCAACAGGGAAAGTATCATATGATACTTTAGAAAATCTATTCTTCCTAGAGCATGAGGTGAAACATCTATTTGTCACCAAGCCTAGATTTGCCCAATACACTGAGGCAGATGAGATATATAGAAGGATGCTCAAGATAAAGTTACCTGAAGATGAATGGTGTAAAAAAATGAAAGTTTTACTATAAATTACCATAGTAAATCTAAACCAAACATTGTATTATAAATTCCATCTTATTGGGAGCACTCCATCAACCTTCAATTCCATAATTTCAGCATCACTGGATGTTTCATATTTCCATCTCTACTTGCCTATATTTTCCTATACACCCATGTTGATCAATTTTTTGATGTGGGGTTGAATATGGTTGAGCCTAATAAATAGAAGTCCCCTATAATTAATTGGACTGATATTGTTAGAAGGAGATAGAATAATGAAGGATTTTGCTTCTATATATCTTATTTTATGTCAGTTGTATATAAGATCATAAATGGTTAGCCTGCTCCTAGAATCCTTCCACAAGCTAAGTCCTTTCTACAGTTGAGAAAATATGTTAGAGTTGGTGATTGGTACATCTTAGAGGATTGTTTAGAAATAAGGTTATATGGTGCAAAAATTTGACCCTACAAGTTGCTTGTATTTGCACCAATGAGAATTTTTGGTTTGGAATTTTATTAGACAGAGCCTAAATGTGGACCAAATTCATTTTTTCCTAGCTCAGAAGGTTTTTGTATTTAAATTACCTAGAATAATGGGTTCTTTTATTGTGAATAATAGACAAGTCATAGACCAATTTGGAAAGATGATGCAAGAATTAGGTTTTGGACAAGGAGAAAAATGGAATTATGACCTCATTAAGTAATTTCCAAAAGAAGAATGGAAATAGCATGCACTCCATATACCCATGAAGCAAAACCAAAGTTGGAAAAGTTGGAAAATATTGGTATGGATGATTCACAACAGAAGATAAAATCCTCTTCCTAAGGAAAACAGCTCAAAGGGGAATGCCCCTAAATTTATGTATGTTGATATTGAAGGTTCATAATATAGCAAGAAAGTTAAGGTTCAAGGAGGAGAAATTGAAGCTTCACAATTGATTTAAAAAATCTCAAAAGAAGTAGGATTTTGGTTACAACTGGGAGATGCAATATGTTCACCTTTATCTCCAATTCCTACTGAAGAGGAGGCTTATTCCTTCAATGCTTTGCAGAAATGTAAAAGTAATGAGAAATGTTACAACACATCAGTAGGTTCAATCAATCCCAAATTACAATAACAAACTCCTATCAGCCATGGACCTAGAAAAGAGTCCTGTCATAATATCTCTTACTCTTCCAATTTCTCAGAATTTTTCATCAGGCATAGATTTCAAGATAATACATTTTTCTATGAATACTAAAGGCATTCCTCTGCCTGATAAGATCAATCTACATAGGCAAGAAGGTGAATTTATTTATAATGATCTTCACAAGTTGATCTAAAAATCACTTGTGAGTGATCTCAGTTAAATAATTAATGAATGAATGAATTATAGACTCATGTATTGGTGTGTGTCTATGTTATCTTAGGCAACAGATCGATTAGATTGCAAAATACACAGACACTGGTAAAATGGAAAACAGTAAGAAAATACAAGAACAGCACAAATTAATAAGGAGTTCACCCTATCCTCTAGGGCTACGTCTCCAGTCCAGCTTTCAGTGGTGGCCTTCTTTTATTGTGTCTTTAAAGCAGAGCTTTTACAGTGAGGAGATCAATTTGAGTCTCCTGAAATAGATAATGCTTGGTAGGATGGTTCTTGGATCCCCCAAGACACTAGAGTGCACATACTCTTTCCTTACCAAATCTTAACCTCTCTGGTCTTTAATAGGAGGAGCCCAATCTGGTACTAAATTCCCGACAGATCCTCATAAGGATTGCTTGAACCTCTCAAGCCTTCTGTCTACTTAATGTTGCCTTACACTGCAGGTTAGCTTGCCTCTTTGTTTTTCTGCCTCTTGCTTCACTATCTCTTTCGTCCTTTCTTTCAATGTTTTTCTTCTCTAGTTCCTCCTTTTTTTGTTCTTTGTCTGTTCATGGCTTAAAGCCAATCTGTCCTTGACTGTTTGCTTCCTCTCCCACCCCTTCGGATTGCCTGCTGTTGTTCACTTGGAGTTCCCTGTCTCTGCGTCATCACCAACGTCCCACAGGGAAATGGCTAGTTGTCCTCTCACGAACTGTGCCAGCTCTTCCTCAACGATTCAGTGTTTTTGTTACGTTGTGAAATGACTCATCTGCCAACTCAGCTGTCAAATCAGACTTCAGACTTTTATATGCTGTGGCTTAATTCCCCCGTCAAATCTGGTTTCCCATCAGGCGCAATCTCCGCCGTCAGATCTGGAGCCCCCAGATCCTACGGTGTTCACTCTTTTTGCACGGTTGACTTGCTCGACCGTTAGCCCACGATGAGAGGTGGTTTTCTCTCTCATCCGTTGGACACGCATCGTGCAATGTATGGAATTGCTCGTTCTCTGCCCAAATCCGCTTACCGCCCAATATGCCTCCGATATTCTGCCGGTTTTAGAGCGCAGGACCCGCCTTTCACCTTAGTGGTTTCCCTACGGTTTCCCGGCTTCCCATGCAACTGAGTGCTCGGGGCTTTTCCTTCTCGAGGGGTTTTGCCCAGCGATGTGTGATTAGAAATGGCCTTTGTTTTCTGATCCAGGCTTCGTAACTGCCAGTTTACCTCCTGCGCGATGTCCATGGGCCTCGGTTAGCGCTCTTTGACCGAGGTCGTCATCGTTCCTCATTGGCTACAAACTGCCACTGTCCAGAGGTCTTCCTGATAGCTCTTTGTTAATAAATTTTGAAGTCTATCCTGATTTGATACAGTCATAGTACTTTGATAATTTTCATGGATCCAATTTGGATCACGGCATTCCCACTAAAAAAGCTTTTGGACCACCAAAATTTTGTTTTCAAGCATCGACTAAGTGAGGGTACAATTGTCTCACTTGCCCAATCTCTATCCACTTTGCACTGCTCGGATTTGAACCCTTGAGCCCAATTCTGAGGTACTCAACATCTCCTTTGTGTGTCGTCCTCACCTTCCTGTCCAGAACTATGTCTTCCTACAATTCATTAAGATATCCAGGTAGCAGGTCATCAATAGAAGGGAATTGACTTTGCTCTTCAGGATCCTCAATTAGTGAAGGTTCAAACAATCTCAAGCAATTTTCATTTATGACTGAGTAGATGTGCATGTAAGCTAGTAGATCAAGGCGAAAAGCATTCTCATAAATCTTCTCAAGTATCTTGAGAGGTCCATACCTAATAGGCTTTAGCTTTTTACCTTCACCTTGCATCCTGTCCTTGGTGATATACAGCCAAACTTGGTCACCAACTTGGAAAGTATGCTCCATCCGATGCTTGTCATGCCTTGCCCTGTATTTGGCTTGGCTCTTTTCCAGTTTTTCCTATAATACCTTGTGGATCTCTTGGATTTGTTCAATGAACCTAGTTTCCTTGTCAACATCACTGTGTCCCTCAACTGTGGTGTCCTTACCAAAGACAAAATCCAAAGGAGACCTTCGTGTGAAACCAAAACAGGTCTCAAAAGGAGATATCTGTGTAGAAGAATGTTTTGCTCTGTTGTAAGCGTGCTGCACATAACATAAATGTTCATCCCGAAGCTTAGGATGTTTGCTGCAATATCCTCTGAGTAACTGGATCACTGTACTATTAACTACTTCTGTCTGGCCATTAGTTTGTGGATGAAAAGCTGTGCTTTTATTCAATTTGGTGTCCATCAGTTCCCACAGACTTGACCAAAACTTCCCCACAAATTGAGTGTCTCAATCAGATACAATGGAAGTAGGTAATCCAAAATGAACCATACATGTTGAAAGAACAGTTTTTCAGTTTGTTCAGCTGTAATCTGTTTATTACAAGGTATTAAAATACACATTGGTTGAGGGGAAAGTACCCCGAGGGTCCTTTGGTTTAAGACTCTACCAGACTGAAGATTGCTTATTCAAAGAAACACACACACAACCATTATCTTTACTGTAAGCAAATTCTAATGTTTAGGGTACGTACCTAAGGTCCTACGTTCGAGAAGACCTTTAGGGTCCAAACCCTTCTTGGAGTTCCCTTCTTCTCCTTTGACCTGTAAAACAAACAAATCGAAGAACACAACAGTACATGGACAAATACTTATACACAAACCATCTTCATGCTATAAAGTTAGTTATAAAAATCTTTAAGTAACTACTTTCATAAGAATTCAAGACGAGAATCTCATAAGCATAAAGAAATATTTTTTCGGGAACCAAGACGTGTTTCTTTATATAAAGGCAAGTAAAGTACATATAACGGAAAGATTTCACCTGAAACACCTTCAGCAGGCTCCAAGCAAAGCTTCCTCCCGGATTCGTTCCAGCCTCAAGCCTCCAACAAGAGCTCCTTCCAAGCCTTACTCAATGGTGATATAAAGGATGAATGATCACCAATACACATGGAAACAAGGGTTTCCTATGCAATATGGTGGAAGTACAGAAAGCACCAAGGACTTCAGGCCTGGTCTAAGGGAAAAATCTCAGCATAATAATCTTGCTCTCTTTTCTCTCTCCCTTGACCTTCCCTTTGATGTCTTTTTATACCATCTCCAAAGTAGTTTTTTAGTTATGAGTTGGTTGGGAACAGTTGGGCCACGGGCACTAACAGGTGATCAGCAGGTAAAACCCGTGATCTCCGCCCGAAAATAAGGAATTATATATATTTTTTAAGTGTTTTAATACATACAGGCGGGTTGGGTATACACAGACCCTCGTGTACACGCATTTAACTCAGGGCAATGTCGCGTATAGGGAACAAAACACTGTTTTTTAAATTTTAGGACCAGGTCTGGAAGGAGGGGTTGCCCTAGGCCATGAGTGCAGCATCACAAACCATAAGAGTGAGATTTGGAGCTATAACACACATTTTGCTGAACCTATCCACAACAACATACAGATAATCATGACCTTTCCTATATTTAGGCAGTCCTCCAACAAAATCCATGGAAACACTTTCCCAAGGGTGAGAAGGAACTGGTAATGGAGTGTACAAGCCTAGTTTGCTATTGCTAGGCTTACTTTTAGCACACATAGTACACCCTCTTACATATCTAGAAACTGTCTCGTTCATTTTTTGCTAATAACAAAATCTTTTCAGCTGTGCAACTGTTTTACTTACCCCAAAGTGACTTGATATTAGAGAAGTTTGTGCTTCTCAAATTATCTTTACTCTTTCAGTTTGTGGAATGCATAACTTCCCACAATGGTATAAGAGTCAGTCATTTACATGATAATCCAATTCTTCTACTCGTTTTCCTTGACCTAAAGTTGCATATACATCTTTAAAGTCTATACCTTGAGCATATTGTTCAATGTAGCTCTCATGTAACACAGAATTATGCTTAACTATAGTAGATGCATTTATAATGGGTCTAGATACCATATCTAAAACTTTATTGTGTATGCCCTTTTTATATCTGATGACTAAATGATACTGTTGTAGAAAACCCATCCATCTATAGTGTCTTGATTGCTGCAACTTAGTTTGGGAGTGTAGATATTGAAGTGGTTGATGATCAATATGTATTACTGTCTCTTTTCCCATTAAGTAATGTTTCCATTTTTTCACACTCTGTACTAATGCATACAATTCATTATCATATGTAGGATAGTTAACCACTGCAGAATTAAATGTCTCAGAATGATAACATATGGGTTTACCGTGTTGTGTCAACACTACTCCCATGGCATAGTCACTGGCATCTCTTTGGATCTCAAATGGTCTCTAAAGATTAGGCAGTGCTAGTATAGGTGTTGTACTAATCTTTTCTTTCAAGGTGTCGAAGGCTTTCTGTTGTTTGCGTCCCCACTGAAACACCTTGTTCAATCCTGTTAAAGAATGTAATGGAGCTGTAGTTAAGGAAATGTTAGAAATGAACTTCCTCCAATATTGTGCTACTCCTAAGAAGCTTCTAACCTCTACAACAGATTTGGGTTTAGGCCAGTTTACAAGGATTGCCACCTTAGAGGGATCTATCTTCAATTCACCACCCCCTACTATATGATCCAAATAATTCAGAGATGTTTTTCCAAATTCTCATTTTGAGAGTTTAACATGAAGTTTTTCTCTTTTCAAAACATCTAGTGTCTGGTTAACATGCTTTAAGTGTTCTTCCCACATTTTGCTAAATATCAGAATGTCATCCAGACACACAATAAAAAAGTCATCAAGAAAAGGTCTGAGTACATCATTCATTAATCTCATGAAAGTAGCAGGAGCATTAGTTAAGCCAAAAGGCATAACCAGCCACTCATACAATCCCTACTTTGTTTTGAAAGCAGTCTTCCATGCATCTTATTCTGCAACTTTGACCTGATGGTATCCACTATGCAAGTCTAACTTGGAGAAATAAATAGCTTCTTTCAGTTGATCTAAAAGATCATCCATGTGAGGAAGGGGATAATGATTTTGGATTGTTATCTTATTCAGTGCTCGGTATTCAATGCACATTCTCCATGAGCCATCCTTCTTTCTCACCAAAATGATTGGTGACCCACATGGTGATGTGCTAGGTCTGATGAACCCTTTCTCGAGCAACTCCTGCACCTGCTTCTTGATTTCAGCATTCTCTAAAGCGGACAACCTGTACATTCCAATGCTAGGCAATGGAGCATCTTGCTGCAAAATAATATCATGCAATATTTCCTTTTTGGGTGGCAGACCTTTAGGTTCTTGAAACAAGATATCATACTTTGAAACAACCTTTTCTAAATTTGCTTGCTGTTTAGCATTACAGCCCTCAAATACATTGGTTTTATCAGGTTTCTTTTCCTTTACAACCATCAGTAAGAATTGTTCACATGATTTTATCATTCGTTTCATCTGCCCTGAGTTTATGAGAGTATAATTATTCTCGAGCTTATAAGCTCTTACAAAGTATTCGATTCCATCTTTAACAAGTAGATACTTGTTCTCAGCTCTATAGAAAATAGCTTTTCTGTCATACAAGTAAGGACTTCCTAAAACAATTCCACATATATCCAAAGGAATTATGTCTAACTCAACCTCATCTACAAATGCTGACCCAAAAGAAAACTTGAGTTTACACTGTCTAGTCACTTGTAGTTGTGCTTTATCATTTAACCATACTAATGGGTATGGTTTCTTGTGAGGTGTAGTTACTAATCCCAACTTATTTAAAATTGCTTTAGAAATTAATTTTACTTGTGAGCCACTATCAAACAAAGTATCAATCTTTCGATGTTTGGAAATAACTCGAATATGGAAAAGCTCATGTATTTTTCTCTCATTTTCTTCATCAATAGTAGATTGTGCAAAATTACTAGTAGATGCTTCAGAATTCTTACGTTTTATACATATGGCTGCAATGGTTGTTTCATCTCCTGAGTCTGACCCCAAATCTTTATGAATAGCTACAACAGTCTTCTTCTTCTTGCCCTCGAACTTCTTAGGTCTCAACTCTGGATGTAGAATCCAACAATGCTCATCATCATGCCCATCCTTTTTACAGTGAGTGCATGAAGCCTTTCTTTTCTGTGCAATGTTAGCCTTCTTTGCTTTCCATTTCTGCTTTCTTTTCTCCTTATTCTTGCTTGCAGTGGGTTGGGATGATCCCCCAACTTCCGGACTTCCATTCTTTCCTCTAACTTCTAAATGAGTAGCTTGTACAGATACCTCATCTATACTAGTGGGATTAAACATGAGGATAGTGTGCCTCATGTAGCTGTGTAGACCACCAATGTACTTCAATAGAGTCTCAGGTGAGTCTAATGAGATTCCTAGAATCAATGCTCTCTTTCTAAATTCTTGAGTGTACCCTTGCACACTTTGCCCTTTCAATTGTTGAAGAGTTTTCCAACTCATCATGGCTTGTTGCATGTAGGCCAATGGATAGAACTGTTTTTCGATTGCAGAAACAAATTCACTCCAGACGGAGATAGTCTTACCATGCCTCTTTATGTCAGCTTGGGTCCTGCCTTCCCACCAAACCAAGGCAGTGCCTCCAAGGCGTAGGCTTTCTAGCTAAATCTTGCTCTTGTCCGAATCGATATTCTGCACTCTGCAATAAACATCAATTTTCCTAATCCAATTGTCCAACTTTTCTGCATTCAACTCTCCCTCATATATAAGTAAATCAAATTTGACATCTACTTTCATCAAAGATGCTTTCTTTTTGTGTTTGAGGCTATTAGTAGGTGTGAGAAAGCTTTCCTCTTTCCCTTTGCCTTTTGAGTGGTCATGGAAATGTGACTCATCTTCTCCTTCGTCTTGTTTAGAGCCTAATAAATCTTCATCCTTATGTTTTCTAAAGTCCCAATGCATTTCTTCTACCATGGACTTTATGGCTAGGAAACTATCTATGAATTGAGGGTCTGGCCCCATAGAACCTTCCTCTAACATTGTCTTCCGAGGATAGACACTCCCAATTTCAGGATTAGTTTCGACCAACTCTCCTTCTCCTAATTTGAGCTTTGATCTAGTTAGCATTCAAAAGCTAAATCCAACACAAACTTGTCTAACATTAATAGCCTAGAGATCTGATACCACTTGATTTGAAGATCACTCATGAGTGATCTCAGTTAAATACTTAATGAATGAGGGTATTACAGACTCATGTGCTGGTGTGTGTCTATGTTATCTTAGGCAACGGATCGATCAAATTACAAAATACACAGACACTGGAAAAATGGAAAATAGTAAGAGAAACACAGTAAGAAAATACAAGAACAAAACAAATTAATAAGGAGTTCACCCTATCCTCCAGGGCTACATCTCCCATCTAGCTTTCAATGGTGGCCTTATTTTATTATGTCTTTAAAGCAGATTTTTTATAGTGAGGAGCTCAATTTGAGTCTCCTAAAACAGATAATGCTTGGTAGGGTGGCTCTTGGATCCCCCAAGCCACTAGAGTGCACAGACTCTTTCCTTACCAAATCTTGACCTCTTTGGTATTTAATGGGAGGATCCCAATGTGGTACTCAATTCCTAATAGATCCTCACAAGGATTGCTTGAACCTCTCAAGTCTTCTGTCTGCTCGATGCTGCCTTATGCTACAGGTCAACTCGGCTCTCTGTTTTTCTACCTCTTGCTTCACTGTCTCTTTCGTCCTTTCTTTCACTATTTTTCTTCTTTGTTTCCTCCTTTTTATGTTCTCTATTTGTTCATGGCTTAAAGCCAATCAGTCCTTGATTGTTTGCTTCCTCTTCTGCCCCTTCAGATTGGTTGTTGTTGTTTGCTTGGAGTTCCCTTCCTCTACGTCATCGCAAACGTCCCACAGGGAAGTGGCCACTTGTCCTCTCACGAACTGCACCAGCTCTTCCTCGACGGTTTGGTATTTCGATTACGTTGTGAAATGACTCATCCACCAACTCAGTGGTCAAATCAGACATCAGACTTTTATATGCCGCGACCTAATTCCCCTGTCAAATCTGGTTTCCCATTAGGCGCAATCTCCACCGTCAGATCTGGAGCCCCCAGATCCTACAGTGTTCGCTATTTTCACGTGGTTGACTTGCTCGACCATTAGCCCACGATGAGAGGTAGTTTTCTCTCTCATCTTTTAGACATGCATCGTGCAATGTATGGAATCGCTTGTTCTTTGCCCAAATCCACTTACTGCGCAATATACCTCTGATATTCCACCGATTTTGGAATGCGGGACCTGCTTTTCTCCTTAGCACTTTCCCTACAGTTTCCCGGCTTCCCATGCGACTGAGCACTCAGGGATTTTTCTATCATGCATCATAAATGGTATCTGTTTTCCGATCTGGGCTTCCTAACTACTAGTTTGCCTCCTTCGCGGTCTCCATGAGCCTCGGTCAGCACGCTTTGACCAAGGTCCTCGTCGTTCCTCGCTGGCTACAAACTGCCACTGTCTAGAGGTCTTCCTGTTAGCTCTTTGTTCAAACAAGAAAGGGAAAATTTGAGAGCCCTACATACCCAAAATGAAGAATCCAAGAAGTCAATCATCAAACAGGAAGTAAATCCCGAGGATAGAGAAATGATTCAAGCCTTGCTACGATGTACAGAGTCCAAAATTCAAACATTGAGGAAGAAATAAAAAATTCTTGTAGATTAACATGTCCAGACACCTGAAATGACTCAGGTGGAGAAAGAAAAGGAAAATTTGACAAAAGAACTGTTGGGAACAAATCAAGAGGTGGAAATCCTCGAGCAACAAAATGCAGAATTGCAATAGAAAATATATAAGAGGGCATGTAATGTGGTAGTGTCAATTGAGTCAGAAGACCCTACAGAGAAACTAACCAGGGTTATGACTGAGTTACGAATATCAGAAGATGAACTAAATAAGTTGCAAAGGGTCCTAGAGGATGCCAAAGGAAAATTGAGTATAAAATAGAGGTAGCTATATTTAGCAAAGGAAAATTTGAATTGGGAAAACCCTCAAGAATCAAATAGAAAGGAGGAAATTAAAGAACTAATGGCCAAGTTCAAAGGTAACATGTCCTTAATCAAAGTAAGGCATATTATTTGGGATGATATAATTAAACAAGTTTGAGCTATTTGGGACCATATGAATGTTATTGCAAAAGAAAAAGACATAATAAAGGAAAACTGAAGCAATTATTACTACAAATAAAAATAAAGCACATGAGATCACTCAAATGGCTAAGAAATTTATTGACTATTTAAATGCTAAATATTCACAGGATATAAGAGTTGTATACATTATATATAAAGAAGATATGGTGATGGAAATTAGAAAAATGGTGTAGAGGAATATGTATTGGAAATAGGTAGAGAATAGATTGATAGAAGTCAAGGAATCAGTGGCACTTTTAATTCCCACTTTGATTAAAGAGTTAGAGCATTTCTGCCCAATTGTTAGGACCAAGAGTGAAATATTCTTGCATGGTACTAGTATCAGTCACTTGTACTAGAAGCCAAAAGCAAGGATGATTCATCACATGAAAATACTGACACCTCGAAAGGTCAACAATAATGAACTATCTTCAGAGGGATTTTCAATTGTTGTGGCAGGTCAAGACTTTATCTACAGATAAGCCTAATTATGCTAAGATCACTAATTTGAAAATGGCTTACAATAGAATGGTCCAATGTCCTATTCGAGAGTTGGAAATTTGGAAAAAATGTCATAACCTGATAGTTGCATTGAATGTTCAAGTTATAGAATCTAGGGCTACATAAAAGAAAGTGACTGCATCAAAGGAAGGAGATACATCAAAGGAGAAATCGTCCCAAAAGTTTAAATGATTTTCATTTTTTAGAAATTGAAAAATTTTCATTTTTGTGATTTTGTAATAGTTCCTTAATTCTTTCAAAGAACTTGATCAGTCATGAATAGTTAAGTAGTTAAAATAGTTTAAAATTAACCATAAATTCCTTTGTTCTAATTTTTCTTTAAAAAAATATAGCGGAGCCATTCTAGGGGTTCTGAATTTTGGCCTAGAGAGTGGATATTTTTCTATGTAACATGCTAAAAATTTTCATGGAGAATTAATAAACGTTTTCAAGTGATTCCTAATATGTGTTGGATATAGTATGTGCTTCCTATATGTACAAGCTAATCATTGTATTTATTCTTTCATTGAAATATGTGTTATGAAGCAACTAGTTTCTTTTTATAAGCAAACTTGCTAATGTTGTGATAATAACATAGGGTGCCTGTAAAATTTACTTAAAGGATCCTTAATAAAGTGCTCCACATTTTTATCACTTCATTTTCCTTCATCCCATAGTTTCTACTAAGATTTGGTGCATCACATTCTTTACTGCCCTAAAAATTGAATCTTCATTCTCAATCTTTCAACCACTACATTACAACTCTAGAAAAAATTGTATTTATAGATACAAAGGCCATTTGGAGAGTTGGGTTATTTGTTCCAGGAGATAAATTCACATTACACCAAAAGGGTTATCTTTAGGAACCATTATTTAAGAAAAATATTTAAGAAAAATATTTATTTATATTGAATAGATGTCCTAGGTATTGTTCTACTTTCAGCCAGAGGTTGTCCCCAGGGTTACAATAGGATAAAATAGATACAAGGGACTCTCCCTCCCTAAATGTAGGAACTCAAAATGGCTACCAGTAGTTGATTGATAAGAAAATTGATATAGATACAAGTATTCTCATTATTAGATATGAGTTCTATACCAATGAAGGAAAAGGAGTATCACACAACAAAAACAATATTGTGCTAGGTTCACCTTCCAAAATATGTGAGCCACAAGCAAAGAATGCTTATTTTTATTGGATGATATTTGGCATGAGCACGTACTCCATGGTCATCTTGATGAATACCCTTGTGTTGTAAAAAATTGAAAGGGAATTTAAGACTCTCACATTGTCATCTTTAGGAATTCAAACTTGGAAGATGCCTTCCATAGGAGGAAATTCAATCTCCCATATAGATTAGATAGATGCTACCTCAATGGGGGGCACCAAAATTAGTAAAGATGACAGTGTAAGTGTGTCACCCAACAATGACCTAGAATGTGATGGTACTCAAGTGATGTCGAGTTTCCATATTTGTAAAAAAATGGTGGAAAACCCTCTATTCACATTGTCTCCAAATATAATGTAAACATTGATGTTTGTGGTCCAATTTATATATCTCATGCATATCTGAGGATACATGCCAATACCAATAAGCTAATCTTAGTTATATCTGAGTCCTCATCTATGCTTTCCTTTGGCATCTCTTCTTGTCACAACACAGGGGATGATAGAGCATGTTGGTGGTTTTCATTATGATGGTGTATGCCCATAATTTTTCGAAATAGAACATGGTAGTCCTATTTTTTTTCCTGAAATGAGGAATATCCCTTGTATAGTATAACAACAATGGTCACAACATATACAAGAAAAAAAGACCAAAAAATTAATGAATATACCCTATATATTATAACAACATTGGTGAGAACTTACTCAAGAACAAAGACCAAAAGCTTGGCATTTGTTAACAGCCTCTCAAAGATCATGGGTTGTTTCCTTCCATTACAACAAATATTAGAAAAATGTTCACTGTCCTTATATAGGAACCATCTTCAAGAACACATATAGGAAGCAAGTAGTAGTCAATGTTGGAACCCTTCTAACAATGTCATTGAGGACCATATGCACAATTTTATTTTCATATTGAACCTGGCAATAGTGGAGACACTAGCCTACAATCATCCATATTTCGGCATTACCCTATTTGGAGCATTATATTGAACAATTTATGGAGTTTTTCATGGAGTGAGCCTAGAATGTGCCTAGGTCTATGTGCTATAATTTCATGGACTTAAAACATGCTTACCATATTTATTTTTCGCAACATGAACAATGCCAAAAGGAATACTTCTTGAGAACAATTTTTTTTAGTAATTATGAAAAGAGAAGAGATTACTTCTAGAAATGTCAAGAATATTTATATATATTAAAACTCTAAAGAATGGCATCATATATTAAGATAGCTAACCCAATCATACAGTAACATAAATCTAGTGTTATCTCACCTCAATTGGTGTCGTCAATTCTATATGCTTCTCTCAACTTGACTCCCTTGTCTTCTAGTTAAATTAACGTCTACACAAGATCAGAAGATTACAATTCACTCAAAAGTGCAATTTCAATTCAAGTATTCTAAAAAGTAGAATTAGTAGTAACTGGAGTGTACAAATTAAATTTATTTCTAGAGTAAGCAAGTTCACAAAGCTTCCATTGTATTAGATACAAAAGTTCTTTGTTGCGTAATATAAAATAGTAAATGATTTTAATACTTGTAGTATTTCTATTGAAGGTATTAACTAAATAGAAATTGAAGATATAAGAAATGAGAAACACCACAAGATCGCAAATATATGTATCCCTCATCTTGCTACTCATGATATCAACCATGTTTCATCACTCATGACTGGATAGTGACAAATAAAAACAAATAATACACCAATGAATTATCATTGCTCATACCCTTTTCGATCTGTGGCAACATGTTATTTCCAATGTAAAGAACCTTGTAAATTGGAATTACTAGGTTTTATAATAACTCCCTTTAATATACAGAAGAAATTTCATATTAGTTCAAAGATCTACCACTCATATGACTAGAGATATAGTAAGTAGTGCAATGTATTATGCAGAAGCCAAAATTTTTTTAACTTGAAGTTAACTTACCTTGAATGCTAAATGTAATGTTACTATTTTGAGTTATTTTCTTCTGATAGTTGTTCCAGTTCAACATATGAATTGATATCAGTTTTCCTACACATATTCATGAGACCAATGAGGAAAACTTAGATTAAATTTGATCGAATATTAAATTTAATTGCATGAATAAATAATAATTAAAAGGAATTGAATGCATGAATACCAGAATGAGCTCCTCTTAGTTTCTAGAATAAATTATTGGAGTATTTTAATATTGGAGCAAACCTTGCTCCACTCAATGAAGCAACAACAAAGTCAACATTGACTTTGTTGTTTCTTTGTTGGATCGAGGGTTTTTTGCTCCAGGATTATCCAAATCCTAATTTATTCTCTACTGAACAAGGCCAACCATGTGAAGGTGGAAGCTCTCATGCCCCCTCCCCCCTTCACATCACTCTTAATTGCCTAGTACCCAATATATCTACTATATAGGAAATAATTGAAAGAAAGCCATTAAAATACATTAAAAAAAATAGAAAACATTCATTAAATTAAATTTCTTCCTAGAGAAAGAAAGTTCACAAAGCTTCCAATGTATTAGATACAGAAGTTCTTTGATGCATAGTGCTATCACATGGAAATATTTCATTAAAATCAACTCTCATGGGGTCCTAAATTTTAAATTTCATTAATTTTTAATTCAAGTTTCCTTTTAATTTGGTACTTCTCAATTGCGATGATATATTAATTAAAGGTCGTTGCCAAATTAACATGTAGTGAATGGTCAATCCGACGAAAATAGTAGCACTGCCATTTCAAATTTCAGCGTGCAATAAATGCGCATATTTTAATGGTCTAGATCGCGAGAGATGTGAGATCAATCGTGTATATGCACTATAGATTTAGACTTGCTCAAAGTTTAAGGCATCATTCAAATTCCCACACTGACCGTGAAGTGACACCTGTCCATTAAATATTACGTGTAGGATTCTTTCTTGCAGATAAAGGTGTTGCAGTTTGTCATCTCCACACTTATCACCACCATCGATCTATCACTTAGATAAGATCAACAAATGGGATAACTTGTTACTTTCTAACTTTTTATCTAAGAAATTTATGCATTTCGGTTTGTAAATTGAGTTGTCATGTAATCATAGGTACATGTGAGGCATTATTTCATGTTTTGTGTTATCAAACTTGTACCATAATTTTTTGTTGTTTTAGTGGAGGTTCATAAGTGTTCCAACTCATCGAGTGACAAAATTATCATCCAAATCCCTGATTTTTCTTAGTTGTTGGTGTTGAGTTGTTTGCAGTCATAGGAATAAGCAACCATCTCTAATGAAATGAGTCGAGAGGTCTTGATCTTATCGAGTGTGACCCTTAACTTACTGAGTTGTCTGATAGGGATGGATGGATGACCTTTGAATTGAAGGCTTCAATTACGAAGTTGCGAATAAAGTGGAAAGAGTATTCACTGAGGGTTTTGACAAGAGAATTGCTACAATTTCTCATATTTCATTTCCACTCATAGAGGAGACCATCGTAGAGGAAATAAGGTTTCCAATTGATGGAGAATGGTCGTTCAAGAATCCAACTATGATAAGATCCGATGTTGCATTTTTCTTGAAATAGAAGCATATAAATGAATATTGTAGTCAAGGGGTTCATAGATATTGATTAAAGTCATCGTCGAATAATTCCCTTAGGATCATTCAAGGATATTTTACTACGAAGGAAGATACATTTAGGCAGGCTTGTACCATCTCAAAGTTCTGGCTCATATTGTTGGTCAAATTTGAATGAATACTCCTTACGTTTTGTTGAAGATTCTGAGTAAAATGTCATCTAGAGTTAAGGAAAAACCTAAAATTATCCCTCACTATATTTTCCATAAAGTTATTATCAAACTATTAGTTGTTAATCGTCTTGGGAGGTTGGAAAGGACATGAGAGCATTTCTTGTTTTAGGGAGGGTTTGTTAAAGAAGGCACTGTCAAAACTAAAGACAACAAGGGTAAGAAACATAAAAAACAAACCCCTGTGCAAACTTCTAAAGTAGCACAGAGAATTTCCTTTTTGTATACCCGGAGTATGAGGATAATTGCATTATGTTGGCATTATGGCTAATGTGTTTTCCTTCATGGAAACCTACTTGATAAAGATGTCAACATTGTGATAACATGATGATTATGAAAATTGGTTATGCAAATGCTATAGGTGATATGAAAAAAAGGAATGATAGTTCAAAGATAGATGAATGATAAAGGTGATATTTGAGAAAGTATACACAGGTCCTGAGAAACAAGGTCGCGTACATATGCAGGTATTTTGAAGAAAAGTTTTGTACAAAATCTACACCATGGTAATCTAGATAGTAAGGGTCTTTACTAGGGTATTGACCCATAGTAATGGGAGCGACAACATCTATTTGATACTATCAAAGAATACCAATGAAATTACTAAGGGATTGGCCTTAGGTGTTGGCTAAGGCTAAAACTGTATAAGGAGATGGAGATAAAGGTGTTAGGCGTGCAAGTAATGGGTTATCTATGTATGATTTGATTTAGAATAGGTGTGCACTAGGAAGAAAGGCAAAGAATTAGATATGAAAGATCTGAAGTATGTTGAAATATATTCTTGTGTGATTTACTTGTTGAAAATGTATAACTAATTAAAAATGATAGATCTATATTTATAATGATGTTGTGATCTGAATGAAGTATGTAGAAGTCTGTGATTCTAACAGTAAAGGTTGCAGAGAGTGAAATTGTGTTTGCAATGAAAGGTTTCAGATCTGTACGCATGGATGTTTGGGAATAGTTGCGTACATATGCAGATCCATCTATGTAGGGTCGTGTAAATAATCTAAGATAAATTTTGCAGTGTTTTGAGATATGTACACAAGTGTTGTGTATGGTAAGCTCGTACATACATAGATATTCCTTGTGGAAGTTGCATATACAAACTACGATTTAAACTGATGATTGATCTTTACAGATGATGATGGCTGGTTTATTTTTACTTTTTATTGATAATTTCTCTATCATGATGATATGTATCTGACAATGAGGATTGAGGTAATTTGGTTGTATTGATCAATTTTAATCATTACAAAAGTTTGACTCGATGTGATTCAATGATATATGGTTTGTAATTGGTTTAGAAATTTGTGATTGATTTATAACTAGTGAAATGGTCTATGTATGGCTCAGTGATTGATGATTCAATGCTTAGTATACTAATATCTGTACACGGGTATGATACAGAGGAAGCACATATATACGCTGGTGTACTTCAAACCAGTAACATATAAATTCTAATACATGTTTGATAAGGGTTTGCATGAACAACATTATGTTTATGTGATGGAGAACAATGTATGGTTTGGTATATTGATGAATGATTGTGCATTGGTATGAATTGATAGCTTATGGAATGGAATGATAATTAGTGATGATGCTACAAGGTGGTGATTTGTAATTGGGTTAGTGATCTGTGATTGATTTAGTATATGACTTAGTGATTATTTCAGTATTACAATGACTTTGATTCAGTTTCCAGTGAGTTGAGCTTTGTATGCAGGTCCTATACAAAGCAAGTGTGTATAAGCATGGGTATGCTTTAGAACAGTAGTGTATACAATTTAAAGTTAATTCTAGTCAGGATTTGTAGGGCTGCTTGTTGATGACAATTTATGAGTTTTGTGTATTTGCTATGATGTCTTGAGCTTGATGGTTTATATTTGTTATGGATTTATTTTTTTTGCAATAGTTGGATGAGATTCTGTGATTGGTTTGTTGATGTTATAGTTGGTTCAGTGATTGATTTAATTCAGCATTTTGTTTCAAAATTGTTACTTGATATTGGGCTTAATATTGGAAGTGGGTCTAGTTTGAAAATATGCTGAAAGGTGCCCTACATGATTTGATGGTTTGATTCAGGAGGATCTAGTATGAAATATTATGAAACATGGTCCATAAAGGATGTTGAGGGTTGGATACTTTAGTGAGGGATTCATAGCTTCCTTTCAGTATTATCTGATAAATTTATGCAAGGGTTATGTTATCCCTTCCGATAGGAGCCAATAAACGAGATCAGGGGGTTGGAGCTCCCTTCCAATGGGTGTTGGAGAACGAGAGAAGGTTGTAGCCTTCTGTAGGTGAGTGCTTGCATGCTGGTAAGAGTCTGAACAAATACAAGATTGTAATATTTTTTCTTAATAATAACAGAAGAATAAAAAGACGATGACAACAATGGTTTTCTCCCACATTGGGTTTCCAACCTAAAAATCCTAGTGTTCTCATGTGTTTTTGTGGTGCTTATGTTTGATGGTTTATTTTTCTCTTACTACTCATAGTTATTATTTAATTAATGGATAATGAATTAAATATGCACTGGTTAAAGATGAAAAAATGATGAAATATATGAAAAGTTAGTTATTTGGGTATACATTGTCTTGTTATAACCCTATTTTCCACTCCATTATAGTGAGGGAAATCCAATATCAACTTACCTCAGTTGTCTGGCTAAAATGCATCCCCTTTCACATTTTTGTTTACTTACCTGAGATTTATCGCATGATAAAAGGGTGGAATTACATGATTGAGTTATTTCTCATAAATAATTTGCCAAAATATTATAATTATGAGATAGTATTTATTTCAGTAATTCATATAATTGAGAAAAAGCTAAAGCTCATAATTGTGGAAAAAGTTCTAGAGTTTTCAATTCCCAAGGAGATCAACTTGATCCACTTGTGTATGAGCTGGCTAGGGGTCCATTATTGTATAATTTTCCTAACTTATAAAGCCCCTAGGTGTTTACATACATTATCCTGGAGGATAGAATGTGCCTATATAATCTCACCAAAAAGAAAGGGGGAAGAATGGAAGTATCAAAACTATAGCACGAGAGATATGGTGTATTGGGAGAGGAGATCCTCTCCTCAAGCTTGTACTATGGTCTCCCCTACTAATACAATAGATCTATCGTGCTATAGTTTGGACACTTCCATCCTACCCCATTTCCTTTTGGTGAGATTATATAGGGACATTCTATCCTCCAGGAGAATGTATATAGACACCTAGGGGCTTGAGAAGTTAGGAAACTTCTAGAATAATGGACCCCTAGCCAACTCATACAAAAGTGGGTCAAGACGATCTACTTGGGAATGGAAAACTCTAGAAACCATTTCCAGAATTATGAGCTTTAGCTTTTTCTCAATTATCTCAATTATGAAATAAATATTATCTCATAATTATAATATTTTGGTAAATTAATTATGAGAAATAACTCAATCATGTAATTCCACGCTTTTATCATGGGATAAATATCACATAAGTAAAAGAAAAGGTGAAAAGGGATGCATTTTAGCCAACCAACTAAGGTAAGTTGATATATGGTTTCTCTCACTATAATGGAGTGGAAAATAGGGTTATAAGTCTATCTTTACTGAAGTCGCATATATACGCTAATTGCATGAATCACAATAGTGTATGGAAATTATAATATGAAATGAAAAGTTTAAAGTGAGTTTAAAATACTGAGTCACCCCCTCCGCCCCGCCACGATATTTTTTCCCAACAATTGGTATTAGAGAAGGTCACTCCAGTTGAAGCTTAACCACTTGAGAGTCGATCAGGGATGATGGGAAAGAAGCAAAATAAGAAGGAAGCTCAAATGAAGAATTTAATTCAGGAGAACAATGACAATGATGCATCTAATGTTGTGGCAATATCTACATTTATGGGCCAACGAAAGTCTATAATAGAAGAACAAGGCAAGCTATAAATAATGGAAAATAAAGGTATGTTTATGCTAAGTGATGATAACTATTAGGAATGTAAAGAAAATATGAAGTCCAAGTTAATAAACCTAGGATTTGATGTTTGGAATTTAGTATGTAATGTTTTCACTAAAACTCCTCCATTAAGTGAATAATTAAAAAAGGATAATGTAGCATTAAATGGAATCATTGTTAACACACCTTATTTAACATTAGCAAATGTTATGCACTATGAAATTGCAAATGAAGTATGGGATAACCTGTAGGTCATCCTTGAAGGAAAAACAAAGAAAGATTATTCATGAGGAGAACCAATAGGTAATCTTGTTTCTAAAGAAAATAATGGTGTATCAAAAGGTGAGTATGTTATGTCAGATGGAGTTACTAATTCAAAAGAAGACAGGTTAGAGGAAATTATGAATCTTATAAGATAACTTGATTTTGCATTAAAAATGATTAACAATCTTAAAAATAAGTTGTAGGCATATGATAACAGGGATCATGTTAAATCAGTAAATGCGATAGTATAATATAAACAATATTGTGAAGGACTTGAAGTTGAGATCCTATCTCCAAGAGCAGATCTTGATTAGCAAACAAGTGAAATGAAGAGCTACTTCAAGTATTTTAAGAAAAAGAGAATGGGTTGAAGGAAGATATTATCGAATTAAAGGAGCAATTGGAAGAAGGAAGAAAGGTTGAAGAAGGAATGAGGAAGTAATATCTAGAAAAGGAAGATTAGTACCAAAGAATGGAGGTTGAGGTAAACATTCTAAAAGGTAAATTAGAAGAAAAAGATAAACACTTGAGATTTCAAGATAGTACTAATATTTTGGATAACATTCTTAGTAGGCAAAGGTCTCCTTATATTAATTTTTTTCTTGGTTTTCATAAACTGTAAAAGGATAATCTAGTTCATAGACTTGTGCAAGGATATTGAAGGATAACAATAAAAAATGTGAACTTCCTATTAAAGAGATAAGACTTCAACTAGATAAACATCCAAGGAATATTATTTCTCAAAAGAAATCATTTACTCCCAATAATAGAAACATTAATCGATTCTCTCCTTTGATCAACAATATATGTCATAACTATGGACATGTTGCAGCTAATTGCATAAGCATATTCTTTCGATCTCAAGCAAATAACCACCTCATAGGAAGATCATAGCAACTAGGTACTCAGGTTTCTATAAGGAATATTTATTTTCTTGGAACATATTTGGTCACAAAGCTATTGATTGCAATAAGAAGAATATGAAATAGAAAAATTATAAGTCCTCTACTCCCTTTTCTAGTCATATAAGATTTTATACTTACAACAAGTTTGGTCATGTAGCAAAAGAATGTAGGAACACATCCATGGATCTTCATAGGCAGCATGGAAAGCAACCAGATATAACATTGTTACCAAAAGACCTGAGAAAGATGGATACACCAACACTTCTCATATTAAGAAAAAGGAAGAAAGAAAAATAAGGTGTGGTCTTGCTCTCTTCTCATTTGAAGATGAATATGAATGGTACATGGACATCAGATGCTCTCATCGCATTACTGGAGATAAGGACAAGTTTGAGTCTCTCAAGAAAAATAAATATGATAAAGTGATTCTTGGAAATAGTTCTCCAACAAAAGTTATGGGAAAAGGAAGAATCAAACTTCAGAAGTATGTAAAAGTAGTTCATGCATTATTAGTTCAAGGGCTAAAGCCGAATATTCTAAGTGTAGGTCAAATATCTAAAAAAGTACATATATTTGTATTTACATCAACTAAATGCAAATTTATAGATAAGGGAACTAGAAAGGTTATAGTAAAGGATATTGAAATTCATACAGATTATATGTGCTAGCAGAGAAGAATTTAGGCAGAAATAAGAGGTATAGTTCTTCTCCATATTTAGATTCATAGTAAAAGAAGATGGTCCCCACTGTAGTCTATTTTTCTTAATGTGTTATTTTAATAGTGACTGCAGAAGTAATGTGAGGTACATAACTACCTGAAGAGTAGGTGATGAATATCAGGTCCACGAGATCAATGAGAAATAATCTTAGGGGGATTTATGCATATGTATATCCTGATGATGATTCACTATGTTGTTATGATATTCATTTGGTTGTGCTTATAGTGTTGACATTGCATTTATGAAGTAGCAGTGAACATGAAGAGACATGTCATGCTCAGGGGGGCTGCAATTATGAAAAAGTAGTAGTTTAATTTCTTTACACAGATCACTTGAATGACAATCACTTTTATGCATTGTTTTGGATCTATATAGTCGTGTATATTTTCTAGTGATGAATAATCATTGCCACAGATTCAAGAGGATTCCCTCATATTTTTTTATCAGTTGATTATTGATATTATGGCACTGACATTAGTTTAATGCAGACTGTGAATCATTCCAATATGATGCTTAGGAATGATGTTGGTTCATGATGGTTCATAAGTTGTTGCAAAATATTATTGATGGCTTTGTTGATTAATGACATGGATATGACTAGATTTGATAGTAAATAGTTGGCATGCGTTCAGCTTGAGCATTTTCTATGCTTGTAAATGGTCCATTGTTGGAATTATGGTTTCTCAAGCATTCTTTGTTGCATGATTATGTTTATGATGGGTTCATATCATTGCTCATGTTTAGTTGTTGTTGTTGTTACTGGTGAAGATACATATGTTGTTGTCATTATGAGATCATTGATGCATGGGTTGCATGTGGTGAAGTTATGGATGATGCCTCTATGTTGGTTGAGCGACATTTAGAAAACTTCTTGTTGTCAAACCTTGATAAAGAAGATACATATGTTATGTTCATTGAAGATATGTATATGACGATGGTTAATGATGTTGTTGATCAAATTTGTGATGATTGAAGGTTTTCTTTGTTTTCACACATGATTGTTGATGCATATGCTTCTTGAGGATTGTGTCTCTTCTTATGTTTGAAGAGAGAATGTTGATCTTGATGATATGAGATCAAGGAGATGAGTTACTAATAGAGCTTGATTGCAAAATCTTATGCTATGATTGGTTGATGATGATGAGTTCATGATTTACTCATTATTGTTGGAATCTCTCATTGATGAGAAGATATATATATATATATATCTATATCTATATATATATATATATATATATATATATATATATATATATATATATATATATATATATATATTGATATATTGTTGTCACTATGTCATGATTTGCATTATGGTGAATTTGTTTATGGTATGATAATTCTATTTGATACACTTGATGAAGTATATGCTATGGTCATTATTGATGTTGAAGGTTCTCCTTGTCTTTGATGGATGCATGAAGATAATATGATGGCATTATGGTTCAAGAGATTGATATTGTTGCCTATGGATTATAACTCTTCCTATATGTCGAAAAAACATGTTACATGAAGTCAAGAGGATGTTTATTGATATGATGCAGATACAACTGCTTGGTGATACTTGGAAACATTGCACATTTGGTCACATGTTGATGATATTGGAGAGTTGATGCTACATTACCTTATATTACATATCTTCTTTATGTTGAGGATGTTCATGTTGATTCTATGTTGTTGCGATCAAAATTTCATGTTGTAGGTTCCTATATGGTGCACATTGGTTTCTAATGACTATTATGGTTTTTCTACCTCACTACTGAGGTCTCTGTTTTGATTATAAATTTCATATATGTCTCTTGATGTAAAGGTAATTATTGTAAAATTCAGTCATATATGGGCTATTAGGATCAAGTCATATAATGCATGGAATCCCATTATGTTGGGACATTGATGTAAAATTTTTGAACCCACAAGTTGGGTAATTGATGTAATCATGGGAGCATAGAGTAAATGGTCATAGGAAAGGTCATATTTAGTTGAGTCATCAAGTCATATACTCTATTGAATATCTTCAGAAGGTTCAACATATTCTCAGGGGGAGTATGGTTAGTATGCAATTTTCATATTCAGTAGATCAGACCTACAACGATCCTCTCTACAAACGGGGAGAAAACCTCCATTCAACATTGGTAAACCCTTTTTCCTTGATGTCAAAGGGAGAGAGAAGCTTGGTGTTTGGAAAATAATACTTGGAGAAGCTTTGTGAGAAGCCTTGGTATTTTTAGGTGATTACAGGTGGTAACCAAACACCAAAGTGGTTGACATAAAGTTCAAAGGTGGAGATTGTTGGCATTATGGCTAATGTGTTCTCCTTGATGAAAACCTACTTGATAAAGATGTCAACATTGTGATAACATGATGATTATGCAGACTGGTTATGTAAATCTTATAGGTGATATGAATGAAGGAATGATAGTTCAGAGACAGATGAATGATAAAGGTGATGTTTGAGAAAGTATACACGAGTCCTGAGAAGCAAGGTCAGGTACATATGTAGGTATTGTGAAGAAAAGTCACGTACAAAATACACACCATGGTAATATGGATATTTGGGGTCTTTACGAGGGTGTTGGCCCATAGCAATGGGAGTGACAATGGTTATTTGATCCCATGAAAGAATATCAACGACAAGGGATTGTTCTAATGTATTGGCTAAGGCTAAAACTATATAAGGAGATGGAGATTAAGGTGTTGGGTGTGCAAGTAATGTGTTATCTACATATGATATGATTTGGAAAATGTGTGCACTAGGAAGCAAGGAGACGACTTAGATCTGAAAGATATGAAGTATGTTGACATGTATGCTTGTTTGATTTGAATGAAGTATTCAGAAGTATGTGATTCTGACAGTAAATGTTGCAGAGAGTGAAATTGTGTTTGCAACAAATGTTTTCATATTTGTACGCAAGTATGTCTCAGAATAGTTGTGTACATATGCAGATCCATCTCTATAGGTTCATGTATATAATTTGAGAGAAATTTTGTAATGTGTTGAGATCTGTACATGGGTGTTGTGTATGGTAAACATGTACATATGTAGATATTCCTTGTGTAAGTCACATATACAAACTAGGGTTTAAACTGATGATTGGTGTTTACAGTTAATCATGTCTAGTTTATTTATTGTTTTTTATTGATAATGTCTCTACCATGATGATCTGCATATGAAAATGAGGATTGAGGTGATTTAGTTGTATTGATCAGTTTTAATGTTACAAATGTTTGAATCAGTGTGATTAAATGATCTATGGTTTGTAATTGGGTTGATCTATAACTGGTGAAATGGTCTATGTATGGTTCAGTGATTGATGATTCAGTGCTTAGTATACTAATATCTGTATGCAGGTATGATATAGAGGAATCACGCACATATGCAGGTGTACTTCAGAGAAGTAGCATATACAATCTAATGTATGTTTAATCAAGGTTTGCAGGAACAACATTGTGTTTCTATGGTGGAGAACAATGTATGGTTTGGTATATTGATTAATGATTGTGCATTGGTATGATTTGATAGCTTATGAAATGGAATGATAATTAGTGATGATGTTACAATGTGGTGATCTGTAATTGGTACAGTGGTATGTGGTTAATTCAGTACATGATTCAATGGTTATTTATGTATTACAAAGATTCAGATTAAATTATCAGTGATTTGAGATCTATACACAAGTCCTATACAAAGGAAGTATGTATATATGTGGGTCTTCTTCAGAAAAGTAACATAGACAATTTGAAGCTAACTCTCATAAGGACTTGCAAGGCTGCTGGTTGATGAAAAATTATGAGTTATGTGTAGTTTCTATGACGTCTTGAGCTTGATGGTTTGTATCTATTATGGATTTGTTTTGGTTGCAATAGTTGGAAGAGATTAAATGATTGATTTGTTGATGATACAGTCGATTCAATAATTTATTTGATTCAACATTTGGATTCAAAATTTTTACTTGATATTGGGCTTAATATTGGAAGCGGGCCTAGTCTGAAAATATAATGAATGGTGGCCTACAGGTTTTGATTTTTTGAGTCAGGTAGATCTAATATGAAATATTATGAAACGTGGTCCACAAAGGGTGAAGAGTATTGGACCCTTGAGTGAGGGATTCAAAGCTTCTTTCCAGTAGCAGTTGGTAAATTTGTGCCCGGGGTAGGTGCTCCCTTCCGGTAGGAGCTGGTAAACGAGATCAGGTGGTTGGATCTCCCTTCCAGTTGGTGTTAGAGAATGAGAGAAGATTGTATTCTTCTACAGGTGGGTGGCTTCGTGCTGATAGCAATATGCACCAGTACACGATTGTAAGAAGTTTTCTTAATAATAAAGGAATATGACTCCATATTGTAACACCCTCATCCCACATCTACCCAAGTAGCCAGCCAACCAGGGTAAACATGTGACGAGAGTCTACTACAATTGGATTCAACATCCTAGGTGACCTTAAGGAAATGGAATTGATGAAAACACATCATACAAACCATTCACATCAACTACAGGACCCCTAAGCACCATCCCAACACTTTTGGTAACCAACCCCTATGTCCCACTGAGGTTTTAAGTCACTTTACCTCTGGAAACCCACATGCTATGGGCCTGCCAATGTCTAGGAGCCTCTGGACGCTCTCATGACAAGGCATGTTAGCATCCGAGGACTATGTTTCTTAGTGATGTGCCTGCATCCCCAAGATTTGAGCTACTTTTTTAGGCCCAGAGCCTAGGTCACTAGCCAAAATTGGATGACACCTTTAGAACATAAAGATAACAATGAAACAATGATGCAAATGCAAACACTTGAACAAGCCCTTAACTATACCTTTACTAGCCATGACAAGCATTCCATCAAACATGTCAAGAATATGTAATCTAGAGTTGAAACAACATATTTAAGCATAGGGGTCTCATTCCTTCCTTCCTCTTACCTTCTTTTCCTTTCTTGATCGATTGCAAAGCCTGAGAAAAAGCTTTCTAACTAATCCTCAAAAGCCTTTTTATCAATGAGGCCTCTATTTTCTTCAATTTCAATTATTTTCATTCAATTTATTCCTCACATGCAACCTATGACCTTTCACCTTCCTTTTCTCCTAATTTTTATAAATAAACGTTCCAAAAATTCCTTTTTTCCTTTTCTATTTCCTTCGCCAATTTCCCTCAGCCATAATAAACCGACTCAACACTCATACTAAGATACTTTAACCACCATTCAGGTTGGAGTATGTGTCCCATCAACCATGGTGTGATATATTTTTACATGAATTTTTACCAAGGTTGTTACAAAACCCTCCCCCTTGGGGTTCCTTGATGTTCAATGACACCTACAACCAACAAAACTATTGAAAACAAAACATACTGTGCATGGAGATTTTTAACACAGCTCGTTGTGATATTTACAATGACCACCTACTGAAAACATGATAAACATACCTTTTACTAGAGCTTTATAACACAACTCATTACAATATTTACAATTATATACGCATATACACACATACACATTTTCTTCACCCAAAAAATAATTATATTGTCTATGGAGCTTTCTAAATCCATCTTAATACAATATTTACAATAATATACACATATGCACATTTTCTCGACTAGCAAATAAAAGGATATAATACCTGCATCTACAATAAGGGAATCCAGAGGCTCACACCTCCACCCTCAAAAGTAGTACCAGGATTCACCTCCTTCCTAGGAAATCCAGAATCCATTGTCAAAGTTAAAGATGCATCCAATATCTAGCACTACAATCCTGAGCCACTTTTCCTCTCAGTGAATATTTATTGGCTCATTGTTCCAGGGCGCACTCCCAATGTGAATTTGGTTAGATCTGGAAATGCTAATGACCAAAACAAATCCATCCCTGACCTTCCCTTCTCTACTACATAGTCCCTCGTGAAATATGGTCACCCCTTCCATGTAGTCACTCACCTTTCAAGTTCCTCAGCATCCCTTATCCCAGGCAATCCATCCCTTGACAAGGATTCCTCACATCAGAAGGTAAAAAACCAAGGCATATTCCTGATTCAAACCATCATACCAGTCATAGCATGGTCATGGAAGTCAATGGACACTATTGGGCACCAGTATCCCACAATGGACCTGCTCCTGAAGTTCTTTACCAACATACTATTGCATGTTCCAATTCATTTTGTTGTTGTTGCTAATTCGTGCGACCAATTTTAACCCCCAAATCGGGCATGTTATCCATTCCTATACCAAGCACATAATTTCTATTACATTCAAAATAAATTTAAATAAATTCACATCATACCTCATTGGTGGCCTATCAACAAGGTACACTTGCAATTCAGCTCGCTTCCTGTAACAACAAGTCAAACTAGCATCTTTGATCAAATCATCATGTATAAACATACCACATTAGGTTAGCTCAAACACAACCATCATAGATCAAAATCATAACTCACATGCAACCATCATAAACCAAAATCATAAATCACATGCATAACAAAAATGAATTAAAATTTTGATACTTATCCTTTAATCAATTCTTAGCTTCTACCTTTTTCTTTATTTTGTACGCACTGTGGATTGGTTGACACAACCAAAAAACACCCAGTGCCTTCTCCTCAACCATGTGCCTGTACACATAGCACGCAACATACACATACTGTTGCGTGTGGAGCCTGATTATCTTCTTTATTTAGAGGTATCGCCACATTGGACCTCAGTTTCTAATGTGGTTGCAACGCCTCCGGTAAAATGTATGCCACCAAGGGGGTTCTACGGGGGCGATGATGATTATTTGGAGCCCCCACTTGGTGGGGGATCGAGGGCAGCGCCCCTGAAGCTAAAAATATATGTATATTTTCCTTGTAAAATGTCGTAATTTCGTAGTCACTATGGGTCATTGATTAGGTGAATATCTAATGGTAGAAGTTATGTTTAATTTAGGGTTTTTTGCCCTAGAAGGAAACCCCTCACTATATATGAGGGAATTGTATTGCGTCTATGCATATCCGTATTCTGAGCAAGAAATAGAGAGGAGATTATTTGAGAGTGAAGAGGGAATTACAACGGATCTGGCGTAGATTATATCTCTTCATTTTGCTGGATAATATAAAAGGAAGGATTGGTTGTTTCTCCATGGATGTAGCCCAAATTGGGTGAACCACGTATATCTGTGTCTCTCTTGTTTTATGCATTTTCTGTGTTTATATTTCTAAAATATATTTTATGTGTTCCATTGCTCTATAATATATAATTTTCTAACAACTGGTATCGGAGCTGAAGGTCTATTTGGCTGATAAACTTGCAGGAGAGAAGGGTTCTTAGTTCGAGTTGGAGCAATGGGAGAAGATGGTAGGTTTAGGTTTGAAAAAATTTAACAGCCAAAACTACCAACTGTGGAAGATGTAGATGGAATATTATCTATATTAGAGAGATCTGTACCTACCATTGAGCAGAAAGACAAAGAAGTCGACGAGTATGACAGACACAATGGGATATTCCCTACAGAAAGGCACTTTTAACAATACAGTTGTGCCTAGCACCATCAGTAGCCTTTAATATTTCAAAGGAAACAACAAGAGAGGGTTTAATGTCGACATTGGCCAAATTATATGAAAAACCCTCGGCGTCAAATAAGGTATTTCTTATGAAAAGTTTATTTAATATGAAGATGTCAGAAGGTCGATCTATTTCTCATCATTTAAATGAATTTAATACAGTTACCAGTCAGTTAAGTTCTGTAGAAGTAACTTTTGATCATGAAGTTAGGGCTCTATTATTTTTGTGCTCACTGCCAAAAAGTTGGAATGGTTTAGTTATGGCCATTAGCAACTCTGTATCTTGATCTAGTACTTTAAAGTTTGATGATGTTTTCGATGCAATACGTAGTGAGGAAATGCGATAGAAAAGCTTTGCTGAGACATCAGGTAATGCTTTGACTACAGAGACTAAGGGAAGAAAAATAGAAAGAGGAAAGAGCCCAAGATATCGCAGTAAGTCAAGGAAAGGCAAATCCAAGTCTAGATTATGGATAGTGTGCTGGAAATGTGGGAAGAAAGGACACCTGAAGAAATATTGTAAGTCTTGGAAGGGAAAAGAAGGAGGCATGCAACAAGAAAACAATCATGGAGCAAATATGACAGGTGATGTGTTGCAAGATGCTTTGATTCTTTCATTAGAAAATATTATTGATGCCTGGGTGGTAGATTCAGGGGCCTCATTCCATGCCACACCTGATAGGAAACATTTTCATGATTATGTTCAAGGACATTCTGGACAGGTTTGTTTGGGTGATGACAAACCCTGTAAAATCATTGGAATGGGAATAGTTTTCATAAAACAACAGAATGGAAATCGGTGGTTGTTAAAAGAGGTAAAGCATGTTCCAGATCTAAAGAAAAATCTAATTTCAACAAGGGCAGTTGGGAGGTGAAGGTTGTGTAACAAATTTTACAGATAAAACCTAAAAGGTCACTAAAGGAGCCTTGGTAATAGAAAAAGGAGAAAAGGTTGGTAAATTGTATTTATGCAATGGTATTTCTAATTATGTTAATGCTTTAACCTCTACAGAAGAAGATATGACATTGTGGAATCATATGCTTGGACACATGAGTGAGAAGGGGATGCAGATTCTTCACTCAAGAAATGTGTTGCCAGGTTTGAAGCATGTTGATTTAAAATTCTGTGAGAATTGTGTTATGGAAAACAGAAGAGAGTTAGATTCCTCAGAGTTGGGAAAGAAAAGAAGAGCGAAAAATTAGAGCTTGTGCATACAGATGTATGGGGACCTGCTCAGGTATCACCTCTCAGTGGCTCTCGTTATTATGTTACACTTATTGGTCATGCAACCAGAAAAACCTAGATTTATTGTATTCGAAATAAATCTGATGTATTTGATACTTTCAAGAAATGGAAATCTTTGGTTGAAAATGAGATAGGAAAGAGGTTGAAGTGTCTCAGATCAGACAATGGAGGTGAATATTGCAGCAAAGAGTTTGATAGGTACTGTTCAAAGAATGGAATTCACAGAGAAAAGACAGTTCTAGGAACACCACAAGAAAATGGTGTGTCAGAAAGGATGAACAGGACAATCATGGAGCGTGCAATGTGCATGAGATTGCATGCAGGATTTCCTTTACAATTTTGGGAAGATGTTGTAGATACTGTTGTTTATCTAATAAATAGAGGGCCTTCAAGTTCCTTGGATGGTGGTATTCTAGAGGAGGAATGGAGAACTAAAAGGGTATACTAATCATTTTTAAATACTTTTGGTTGTGAAGCCTTTGTCCAAATTCATAAAGAAAATAGAACAAATCTTGAGGTAAAATCAAAGAAATGTACCTTTATTGGATATGGTGTCAATGATTTTGGTTATTTCTTTTATGATTATGAAAAACAAAAAATCATTAGGAGCAGAGATGTCATATTCAATGAAAAGGTTTTGTATAAGGATCAGATGCAGGAAAAGAAACAAGAAAATGAAAACAGAGAATACATAGTGCTTGATGAGATCATAGAAAAAGTGAAGGTGACTGAAAATCATAATGATCAATAGCGAAAACAACAACAATAACCACAACAGCAACAAGCACCTCAAATGCCTAGAAGTGGTGTTATAAGATCTACCAGGATAAGTATACCACCTGAATGATATTCTCCTTCATTATATTATGTATTGTTGATTGATTCTAGTGAACCAGAATGTTATGAAGAAGCAGTGCAGGTATAAACAAGGAAGAAGTGGGAGCAAGCCATGAAAGAAGAGATGGACTCCTTAGCACATAACCAGACTTGGGACTTAGTCAGGTTGCTTGTAGGTAAAACAAAATTGTAGAATAAATTGATTTATAGGTTGAAGGAAGAAGATGGAGGTAGAAAAAGGTATAAAGCTAGACTTGTGGTGAAGGGGTTTGCATAGAAAAAGGGTATAGACTTTGATGAGATATTTTATATTATTGTTAAAATGACTTCAATCATAACTATTTTAAGTCTAGTAGCAACTGAAGATTTTCATCTTGAGAGGTTAGATGTAAAGACAACCTTTCTCCATGGGGATTTGGAGGAAGAGATATATATGCAACAACCATAAGGATATGAGGTCAAAGGGAAGGAGAAACTAGTGTGCAAGTTAAAGAAGAGTTTTTATGGCTTCAAATAGGCTCCAAGGTAGTGTTATCTAAAATTTGATAGGCTTATGTCTGAACAAGGTTATACTAGATGTCACGCTGATCATTGTGTTTACCTCAAAAGGAAAAATGATGGCATCTATATTATATTGTTATTGTATGTAGATGGCATGCTTGTTGTAGGTTCTAACATGCAGGAAATAAATGTGCTCAAAAGAAAATTGGAAAACTCTTTTGCAATGAAGGATTTGGGTGCTTCAAAACAAATCCTTGGTATGAGAATAACTAGAGATAGGAAGAATCAAAAATTAACATTGTCTCAGAGTGAGTACATAGAAAAGGTGTTGAAAAGATTTAATATGCAGAATTCAAAAACTGTTAGTATACCTTTGGCTAGACATTTCAAACTAAGTAAGGAGGTGTGTCCCAAGACTCAGGAAGAAATGGATTATATGTCTAAAGTTCCATATGCATCAGTAGTTGGAAGCTTAATGTATGAAATGGTTTGCACAAGGCCTGATATTGCACATGCAGTGGGAGTTGTAAGCAGGTACATGAAGAATCCAGGAAAAGAACATTGTATGGCGGTGAAGTGGATTCTCAGGTATTTGAGAGGTGATACAAATCAAGAATTATTCTTTGGTGGTTCAAACACTGCTCTACAGGGATATGTTGATGCAGATATGGTGGGTGATAGAGATAACAGGAGGAGCACTACAAGGTATGTGTTTAGTATAGGTGGAAAAACTGTCAATTGGGTTTCAAAATTGAAAAGTGTTGTGCCATACATCTTGCAAAGAACTCTGCATTTCATTCCAAGACTAAAAATATACAGCTCAAGTACCATTTCATATTGTCAGCATTGGAAGATGGACAGTTGAAGTTGGAAAAGATACACACTAGCTAGAATCATGCAGACATGTTAACAAAAGTTGTAACCAGGGAGAAACTAAGATTTTGCGCAGTTTCAATTGGTCTTCAAGTATGATGATGAATATGAGAAACAACTAGGTCTAAAGTGGAGTCATTGACTAACAAATGAAGTAGTGGTGGAGTTCCTATAATCAGTATCCAAGTGGGAGATTGTTGGGTGTGGAACCTAATTATCTTCTTTATTTAGAGGTATCGCCACATTTGACCCCAGTTCGTAATGTGGCAGAAACGGTGCCTATAAAATGTACACTAGCAAGGGGGTCCAAGGGGGGTGACAATGATTATTTGGAGCCCCCCCCCTGGTGAGGGATTGGGGGTAGCGCCCCCAAGCTAAAAATAGATGTAAACTTGCCTTGTAAAATGTTGTAATTTCGTAGTCAATATGGGTTGTTCATTAGGCAGAGATCTGATGGTAGAAGTTATGTTTAATTTAGGGGTTTTTTCCCTAGAAGGAAACCCCTCACTTTATATCAAGGAATTGTATTGCGTCTATGCATATTTGTATTTTGAGTGAGAAAGAGAGAGGAGATTATGTGAGAGCGAAGAGGGAATTACAACGAATCTGCTATAGGTTGTATCTCTTTATTTTGTTGGATAATATAAAAGGAAGGACTACCTATTTCTCCATGGATGTAGCCCAAATTGGGTGAACCACATATATATGTGTCTCTCTTGTTTTAAGCATTTTCTGTGTTTATATTTCTACAATATATTTGATGTGTTCCATTTCTCTGTAATATATAATTTTATAAGACATACAGCCACACATGACATATAATGCCATGCAATACATGCACCTATACCTAACATACAACACATCTAGTATGGTCTCCTCCACTAATACATCAGATCTCTTGCGCTATAGTTTGGATACTTCCATCCTTCCCCCTTTCCTTTTGGTGAGATTATATATGGATATTCTATCCTCCAGGAGAATGTATCTAGACACCTAGGGGCTTGAGAAGTTAGGAAACTTCTACAATAATGGACCCCTTTCCAACTCACACACAAGTTGGTCAAGATGATCTCCTTGGGAATGGACAAATCAAAAAACTTTTCCACAATTATGAGCTTTAGCTTTTTCTCAATTATCTCAATTATGAAATAAATATTATCTCATAATTATAATATTTTGGTAAATTAATTATGAGAAATAAATAAATCATGTAATTCCACCCTTTTATCATGGGATAAATCTCACATAAGTAAAAGAAAAGGTGAAAAGGGATATATTTTAGCCAAACAACTAAGGTAAGTTGATATTGGGTTTCTCTCACTATAATGGAGTGGAAAATAGGGTTATAAGTCTATCTTTACTTATGTTGCATACATACGATAATTGAATGAATCACAATAGTGCATATAAATTAGAATATGAAATGAAAAGTTTAAAGTGAGTTTAAAATATTGATTCACCCCCTCTGCCCCCCACAATATTTTTTCCCAACAATTGGTATCAGAGAAGTTCACTCCAGTTGAAACTTAACTGCTTGAGAGTGGATCAGGGATGATGGGAAAGAATCAAAAGAAGAAGGAAGCTCAAAGGAAGAATTTAATTTAGGATAACAATGAAAATGATGGATCTAATGTTGTGGCAATATCTTCATTTATGGGTCAAGCACAGTCTACAATAGAAGAACAACACAAGTTAGAAACAATAGAAAACAAAGGTATGTTTATGTTAAGTGATGATAGCCATCAGGAATGGAAAGAAAATATGAAGTCTAAGTTAATAACCCTAGGATATGATGTTTGGAATTTAGTATGTAATGTTTACACTAAAACTCCTCCATCAAGTGAATAATTACAAAAGCATAATGTAGCAATAAATGGAATCATTGGTAACATACCTTATTCAACATTAGGAAATGTTGTGCACTATGAAACTGCAAAGGAAGTATGGGATAATATGTAGGTCATCCATGAAGGAAAAGCAAAGAAAGATTATTCATCAAGAGAACCAATAGGTAATCTTGTTTCTAAACAAGATAATGGTGTATCAAAAGGTGAGTATGTTATGTTAGATGGAGTTACTAATTCAAAAGAAGACATGTTAGAGGAAATTATGAATCTTATAAGAAAACTTGATTGCCTTAAAAATGATTAAAAATCTAAAAAATAAGTTGCAGGAATACGATAACAGGGATCATCTTAAATCAATAAATTCTATAGTAGAATATAAAGAATATTGTGAAGGACTCGAAGTTGATATCCTATCTCTAAGAGAAGATCTTGAAAAGCCAAACAAGTGAAATGAAGAGCTACTTCAAGTATTTGAAGAAAAAGAGAATGGGTTGAAGGAAGAGATTATCGAATTAAAGGAGAAATTGGAAGAAGGAAGAAAGGTTGAAGAAGGAATGAGGAAGTAATATCTAGAAAAGGAATATCAGTACCAAAGAATGGAGTTTGAGGTAAACATTCTAAAAGGTAAATTAGAAGAAAAAGATAAACACTTGAGATTTCAAGATAGTACTAATATTTTTTATAACATTCTTAGTAGTCAAAGGTCTCCTTATATTAAATTTGTTCTTGGTTTTCATAAAACTGTAAAAGGAGAAAAGAGTTCACAAGCTTGTGCAAGGATCCTGAAGGATAACAATACAAAATCTGAAATTCGTATTAAAGAGATAAGACTTCAACTAGATCAACATCCAAGGAAGATTATTTCTCAAAAGAAATTATTTTCTCCCAATAATAGAAACATTAATTGATTCTCTCCTTTGATCAATAATATATGTCATAACTATGGACATGTTGTAGCCAATTGTAGAAAAATATTTTTTTGATCTCAAGCAAATAGCCACCTCACAGGAAGATCATTAGCTCTCAGGTACTCAGGTTTCTATAATGAATATGTCTTTGCTTGCAACATATTTGGTCATAAAGCTATTGATTGCAATAAGAGGAATATGAAACAGAAATATTATAATTCCTCTACTCCCTTTTCTGGTCATGTAAGATTTTATACTTGTACCAAGTTTGGTCATGTAGCAAAAGAATGCAGGAAAAAATCAATGGATCTTCATAGTTAGCATGGAAACCAACCAGATAAGAACATTGTTACCTAATGACCTGAGAAAGATGGATCCCCCAACACTTCTCATATTAAGAAAAAGGAGGAAGAAAAAATAAGGTGTGGTCTTGCGCTTTTCTCATTTGAAGATGAATATGAATGGTACATAGGAATCATATGCTCTCATCACATTATTGGAGATAAGGACAAGTTTGAGTCTCTCGTGTAAAACAAATATGATAAAGTGATTCTTGGAAATAGTGCTCCAACAAAAGTTATGGGAAAGGAAGAATCAAACTTGAGAAGTATGCACAAGTAGTTCATGCATTATTAGTTCAAGGGCTAAAGCCTAATATCCTAAGTGTAGGTCACATAGCTAACAAAGGACATATATTTGTATTTACATCAACTAAATGCAAAGTTATAGATAAGGAAACTAGAAAGGTTATAGTAAAAGGATATAGATACTCATACAAATTATATGTGCTAGTAGAGAAGAATTTAGGCTGAAATAAGAGATATAGCTCCTTTCCATCTTTAGATTCATATTAAAAGAAGATGGTCCCCACTACAATCTATTTTTCTTAATGTGTTATTTTAATAGTGACTACAGAAGTAATGTGAGGTACATAACCTCATGAAGAGTAGGTGATGAATATCAGATCCACGAGATCAGTGAGGAATAATCTTAGCGGGATCTATGAATATGTATATCTTGGTGATGATTCCCTATGTTGTTATGATATTCATTTGGTGATGCTTATACTACTGACACTGAATTTATGAAGTAACATTGAACGGGAAGAGACATGTCATGTTCAGGGGGGGCTCTAATTATGAAAAAGCAGTAGTTTACTTTCTTTACACAGATCACATGAATGACAATCACGTGTATACATTGTTTTGGATCTATATAGTCGTGTATATATTCCAATGATGAATAATCATTGGCACAAATTCAAGAGGAGCCCCTCATATATTTTTATTAGATGATTATTGATATTCTGGCACTGGCATTAGTTTAATTCACACTGTGAATCATTCCCATATGATGCTTAGGAATGACATTGGTTCATGATGGTTCATAAGTTGTTGCAAAATATTATTGATGGAATTGTTGATTAATGAGGTGGATATGACCATATTTGATTGTAAATAGTTGGCATGGGTTTAGGGGGAGCATTTACTATGCTTCTAAATGGTCCATTGTTGGAATTATGGTTTCTCAAGCATTCTTTGTTGCATGATGATGTTTATGATGGATTCACATCATTGCTGATGTTTAGCTTTTGTTGTTGTTATTGGTGAAGATACATATGTTGTTGTCATTATGACATCATTGATGCATGGGTTGCATGTGGTGAAGTTATGGATGATGCCTATATGTTGCTTGAGCAACATTTAGAAAAGTTGTTGTCGTCAAACATTGATAAAGAAGATACATATGTCATGTTCATTGAAGATATGTATATGATGATGGTTAATGATGTTGTTGATCAAATTTGTGATGACTAAGGGTTCTCTTTGTTTTCACACATGATTGTTGATGCATATGTTGCTTGAGGATTCTCTTCTTATGTTTGAAGAGAGAATGTTGATCTTGATGATATGAGATCTAGGAGATGAGTTACTAACAAAGCTTGATTACACAATCTTATGCTATGATAGGTTGATGATGATGATGATTTCATGATTTACTCAATATTGTTGGAATATCTCATTAATGAGAAGATACATATATATACATATATATATATATAGATATATATATATATATATATATATATATATATATATATATATATATATATATATATGTATATGTATTGTTGTCACTATGTCAGGATTTACATTACAATGAAGTTGTTTATGGTATGATAATTGTACTTGATACACTTGATGAAGTATATGCTATGGTCATTATTGATGTTGAAGGTTCTCCTTTTCTTTGATGGATGCATGAAGATAATATGATGGCATTATGGTTCAAGAGATTGATATTGTTACTTATGGATTATAACTCTTCCTATATGTGGAAAAAACATGTTACATGAAATTAGGAGGATGTTTATTGATATGATGCAACTACAACTACTTGGTGACACTTGGAAACATTGCACATTTGGTCACATGTTGATGGTATTGGAGAGTTGATGCTACATTACCTTGTGCTACATATCTTCATGATGATGAGAATGTTCATGTTGATTCTATGTTGCTGCGATCAAATTTTCATGTTGTAGGTTCCTATATGGTGCACATTGGTTTCTAATGACTATTATGGTATTTCTACCTCACTATTGAGGTCTCTGTTTTGATTATAAATTTGATATATGTCTCTTGATGTAAAGGTCATTATTGTAAAATTTAGTCATATATGGGCTATTGGGATCAAGTCATGTAATGCATGGAATCCCATTATGTTGGGACATTGATGTAAAATTTTTGAACCCACAAGTTGGGTAATTGATGTAATCATGGGAGAATAGAGTAAATGATCATAAGAAATGTCATATTTAGTTGAGTCATCAAGCCTTGTACTCTATTGAATATCTTCAGAAGGTTCAACATATTCTTAGGGGGAGTATGGTCAGTATGAAATTTTCATATTCATCATATCAGACCTACAATGATCCTCTCTACAAAGTGGGAGAGAAGCCTTCATTCAACAATGGTCAACCCTTTTCCCTTGATGT
The DNA here is from genome assembly GCA_031772625.1 of Pinus tabuliformis. NCBI lineage: Eukaryota > Viridiplantae > Streptophyta > Pinopsida > Pinales > Pinaceae > Pinus > Pinus tabuliformis. Next base: position 331,459,568 of record CM062804.1, on the reverse strand, counting down.
CAAAGGGAGAGAGAAGCTTGGTGTTTGGAGAAGATTGGTGAGAAGCCTTGGTATTTGTAGGTGATTACAGGTGGGGACCAAACACCAAAGTGGTTTCCATAAAGTTCAAAAGGGGATATTGTTGGCATTATGGCTAACGTGTTCTCCCTGATGGAAACCTACTTAATAAAGATGTCAACATTGTGATAACATGATGATTATGCAGACTGGTTATGTAAATGTTACAGGCGATATGAACAAAGGAATGATAGTTCAGAGACAAATGAATGATAAAGGTGATGTCTAAGAAAGTATACACGAGTCTTGAGATGCAAGGTCAGACACAGATGTAGCTATTGTGAAGAAAAGTCACGTACAGAATACACACCATGGTAATCTGGATATCTGGCGTCTTTACCAGGGTATTGGCCCATAGTAATGGGAGTGACAATGGTTATTTGATCCCATCAAAGAATATCAACGGCATTACTAAGGGATTGTCCTAAGGTATTGGCTAAGGCTAAAACTATATAAGGAGCTGGAGATTAAGGTGTTGGGTGTGCATGTAATGGGTTATCTACGTATGATTTGATTTGAAACATGTGTGCACTAGGGAGTAAGGAGAAGACTTAGATCTGAAAGATATGAATTATGTTGACATATATGCTTTTTGATTTGAATGAAGTATTACAAAGTTTGTGATTCTAACAGTAAAAGTTACAGAGAGTGAAATTGTGTTTGCAGCGTAATTTTTCATATTTGTAATCAAGTATGTCTGGGAAATGTTGCGTACATATGCAGATCCATATCTGTAGGGTCATGTAAATAATATGACAGAAATTTTGTAGTGTGTTGAGATTTGTACATGGGTGTTGTGTATGGTAAGCACATACATACGTAGATATTCCTTGTGGAAGTCACATATACAAACTAGGGTTTAAACTTGTGATTGATGTTTATAGTTGATGATGTATAGTTTATTTATTTCTTTTTTATTGATAATGTCTCTACCATGATGATATACATATGAAAATGAGGATTGAGGTGATTTGGTTGTATTGAATAGTTTTAGTGGTACAAAAGTTTGAATCGGTGTGAATCAATGATCTATGGTTTGTAATTGGTTCAGAAATATCTGATTGATATGTAACTGGTGAAATGTTATATGTATGGTTCAATGATTGATGATTCAATTCTCAGTATACTAATATCTATATGTAGGTATGAGATAGAGGAAGCGCATACATACACGGGTGTACTTCAGAGCAGTAGCATATACATTCTAATGTATGTTTGATCATGGTTTACAGGAACAAAATTGTGTTTTGTGGTGGATAACAATGCATGGTTTAGTATATTGATGAACGATTGTGTATTGGTATGATTTGATAGCTTATGGAATGGAATGATAATTAGTGATGATGTTATAGTGTGGTGATCTGTAATTGGTCTAGTGATATGTGATTAATTCAATACATGATTCAATGGTTATTTCTATATTACAACTATTCAGATTAAATTGTCAGTGATTTGAGATCTATACGCAAGTCCTATACAAAGGAAGTGTGTATATGTTGTGGGGAAAAATGCCTATGCAGGACGATCCTATCCACCTAAGGTGTGACAGTGCCTTAGCAACAAATAGAGACAGTTATTCTGGTTTATTCCTTTATGAAATGTGAAAGAGGAGAGATCAATAGACTTACCGGTGTCTTCCGTTTGTCCCTCGATCTAGATCCTCTTCTCTTTGGGTGTTCACAGCTACTTGCCTCCTCGCTCGCCCAAGAGAACAGCTACTTGATTCTTGCGAGATCACAAGAGAACAGCTACTTGCGACAAGAGAACAGCTACTTGTGACAAGATAAGAACACAACACAAAGGCAGATATTCATATTTATAAATGATTCAGGATTAGAAATAAATCAAATACACTAATGCAATCATACATCAACAATACATCAGCATATAGGAGAAAACCAAGATAGCTTTATTGATAAATAACAAGGTTCAGGAAGAGATACAACCCAGAGGGCTCCAATCCAGCATCTCCTTCCCAGCAGAATGGAATTCCTATCTTCACCTCCCTTCAAAGCATTAAGCACCCAATGATTCCAGTCTCAAACCAACAGCAATTCTTTGCAATAACAAAATTCCAGCCTCTAGATCTCATGGGGGAGAGATCCATATATAGATGTTCTGGAGAGAGGATGAGTCAGCTTGAGATCTGACTAGTGTCCTCTCCCTCTATCAGTTCTTGATTCCACTTGGAGGTTCTTGCTTCCACTTGGATATTTGGAACCTCTTACTCATCACCAGTCGAATTCCCTGAGGCAAGTGTCATTTTGGAAGCTTCTTGGGCTCTGACACCTTGAGGAATGAGTTTGCCACATGTCTAATCTCGCTCAGCGCAGGTAGCCAGTGTTGGAGTTGACATTCAGCACAGGTAGCCAGTGGAGCCATTGACATTCAGCGCAGATGGTCAGTGGAGCAGTTGACATGATCCTGAATTGACTTGTTTTTGAGCAGTTTCAGGTGGAGAACTTCTGTGAATTGCTGTGGTTTGTTAGCCTTGTTCCTCTATGGGTAGGAACAACATGTTTAGGGACTTTGGATCCCTTAGATTATGGACATTTCATGCTCAATGCTGTAAGGCACAAAAATGTCTATAACAGTTGCCCCCTAAAGTATGAGGCCGTTTATCGGGTGAAATGCTTTATCCGGGAGGGTCCGAAGTTCATCCATTTGCTGGGAGGAGACCTGTAATAAGATACAATACAATACATTATTTTTCATACTGCTTTCATGATCTAGCTGAGGCGGGCATTCCCATGCTCAGCTTTATAAATTCATTTTTTGACATAGAACAGACAATCGTCTGATGGTAGACTGATAATTTTGGTGAAATTATCATCCTTTGAGTAGGATGATCATCTGCTGCAATGATGTACATGTCAAATGTCTTTACCTTTCCTAAATATATATCGCAGCTCGGATGGATGAAACTAGATCCGGGGTCTTCAAACTCGTTTGATCTTCACTCTAAGTACAAGTCGATCCATGTGAGAATTGTGCTGAAGTCGAACATGGAAAGACATCGCTTGATTACCGGTCAATGAGGTAACCATTAACAAGCGCAAGAGGAATCACCGATAATGATAATGACCCTCAAGGTACTACAGTACAATTCACGTGGTGTGAATAAAGGACTTGGCGTCGAACACCACGCAAAATCTTCTGGTCGAAGGTCATTGATGTATACCTGTCGCCGGAAGTGAGAAACTTGCCATTGAGGCATGCAAGCTTCAAAGTACTGAAGGGGTTGTTCCTAGATCAACTTCTTGGATAATGAGCTGATGTGAACAAGAAGCGATTCGTCAAAGGAGGGCCTTAATGAATCCCACATCAGTGACACGGAACGGAGCTAATGATTTTGATGGAGGTGAAAACGATCTGTGACATATGATTCAGGGTGGCGGTCATGAATGGATGAAGGATAATGTATGGTAGTGGATGGGACCCAGTTGACTCTTTCTGAACGACTTCTCTTGAACATATGGCGACACTGATGCGATGGATTGGTAGCATTACCCCAATTATGGATGGTATGGCGAGACCATGGTGATGTGACTGGTGAATGAAACAACCCAACCCGATTGTGGTATGGAGGAAAAGTGTCATGTTCAAGAGCGACCTGCTACCGTCAAAGTTTTCTTGTGTTTCTCCCAATTTTTCCCCAGTCATTGCTGACCAGTACCTCTTTATTTTTTTCAAGCTTGAGGAGGATGACATATGCTTGTTCTATAACCTGCTCTTCGGGCAAGCCCATCGCTATGTTTTAACGAGCCTAGCGATAGTGAAAATCGTTCTCGTCTAAAGACAAGTTTGTCGCTATTTAGTGATTTTAACTAGTCTAATGACAAGGATAACTCGGTCCTTTTCATTTTTAGAGAGTCTGAAAAGATACATAAAGTTAACTCCAAAAGTCCTTTTTCGTCATCTTAATCCCTCAAGTCCGAAAAAGTATAAAACAATACAGAAGGGATGAGTTTTCGATAGTTTTAACGAGCTGAACAAAACAAGCCTCGATATTTTTGTGCAATAATCCCTGAGGTCCAAAAAGATTAAAATCTAGAGGAGGGATAGCGCTTCCGGTCGCTTTAACGAGCTGGAAGGCCAAAACTCGGCAATCTTTTCATATTTTACGAGTCAGTTGAAAAGAGCTTAAAGAAGATTCGTCTTTTGAGGAACGAGTGATAAGCAGGGTTAGCAGCTAATTCCAGGTACGGGTTGGAATTTTCCAATCACGGCAGTGTCACAAGGATGGCTAGGTGAAATCACTCTTCGCAGCTATTCCTCAAAATGGGTAAACAATCATATGGAGGTGAACGATCGGCCAAATGAAAAGTGGAGGTGATGGTGCAAACACGACCAAGGCTTTAATCGCTGATAAAGTTACGTACACAATGGTTATTTACTGGAACAGTTCATTTTTTAGCGAGCTTAAACGCGGGTCGAAACATTTGCTCGGATCTGTTTATTTTGTAACGAGTCATGAACTATGGACTAAAACTGCTCGGATCTGTTTATTTTTTAACAAGCATGAACTATGGACTAAAACTGCTCGATCTTATGTTTATTTTTTAACGAGCATGAACTATGCGCTAAAACTGCTCGGATCTTGCGTTTATAAAAGTGTCGTTTCCGAACTTGCATAAAGAAAAGGGCAGCTGTTTCACCAGTGTTATCCAATGTAGGCATCGCCTAGGCCCATTTGGTAAAATAGTCAACGGCGACTATAATATACCCATGCCCCCCGGTCGAGGTGGGGTTACATTGCATGAAATCGATGCCCCATTTGGCGAAAGGCCCAACAACAACTATTGGCTGCAAAGGTGCGGGTGGTCTTCTGGTTTTGCTATCAAAAATTTGACAAGCATGGCAACTTCTGACTGTGATTATGCAATCTTTGAACATGGTTGGCCAGAAGTATCCTGCTTGTAAGATTTTTTGTGCTGTTGCATATCCAGATTGATGCCCCCCGCACGCGCCTGAATGACACTCATTCAGGGCTTTTTTGGCCTCCTCATGGGTAAGGCACCTCCTCAGAACTGTATCGATGACACGACGGTAAAGCGTATCACCGACGATCATGTAGTCTTTAGCTTGGTATCGTATACGTTTTTGTTCAGAGTGAGAGGTGTTAGGCCTGAACTTTTGGGTTTGGAGATAAATTATGATATCTCCATACCACTCATTGCTTGTAGATATCAGAAACAAATTCTCATCCACGATTGATTCTTCGGAGGTTTCATCGTTGGACGACGATGGGAGATCGCACAATAATTCTGCGAAAACTAGAGCTTTCTTTGATTTGGATTTTAAAAATTCCAGATCAAACTCTTGAAGGATCGCTATCCATTTTGAATATTTGCCCCCCAGCAACTGTCGCGACAGTATATAAGTCATGGGGTTGCAATATGATAAAATGGTAGTTTTCCGAAAGAGGACATAATGTCGAAATCTTTGAATCGCTTGAACAGCTACAAGCGCTAGTTTTTCAACATAAGAATATTTTCTTTCTGTATCATTCAAGTTTTTACTTAAATAATATATAGGATGTTCAATTCCATCGACTTCTTGAACTAAAACCATTGCAATGGTCGTATCCGCTGCAGCCAGATACAGGTTAAAATCTCTTTGATAGTCTGGGGCATACATTAATGATGCTTTTACTAGAGAATCTTTTAGAGCATCAAAGGAAGCTTGCGCCACCTGATCCCAAACAAAAGGTACATCCTTTTTCAAAAGACGAGTATAACCTTTAGCAAGTTCTGCGTAATTTGGAATGAACCTCCTCAGAAAGTTTGCTTTCCCTTGGAGTTTTTGAATCTGAAGCAAATTGGAAGGTGGAGGCAAATTAATGATTGCATAAACCTTGAAAGGGTCGAGACGAATCCCATCCTTAGAGACTACAAAGCCAAGTAAACGACCAGAACCGACGCAAAACACACATTTCTGCGGATTGAGTCTTATCTTGTAGTGTCAGAAACGTAGAAATATCGCTCTTAAATGTTGCGGATGATCAGTCCGCTTTCGCGAATGAGCCGGAAGGTCGTCGAGATATGGTTGAACGATGTTCTTGATGTCATGGAAGGCATAATTCATTGCCCTTTGAAACGTCGCCCTTGCATTCTTTAAACCAAAGGGTAATTTTCGATAAGCGAATGTGCCCCACGAACAAATAAATGCAGTCTTTGACTGGTCCTATGGGCGGATATTTATTTGATTATACCCGGAAAATCCATCCATAAATGAAAAGATTTCACATCCGGCGCATTCATCAATTATCTGGTCGATGAAGGGTGTAGGGTAGTTGTCCTTTGGACAAGCTTGGTTTACATCCCTATAGTCGACGCACACTCTAATTGTCCCTTGTTTTCTCATAACAGGGACAATATTTGATACCCAATCGGTTAGAGGAACCGGGTAGATGAAACCAACATGGAGAAGTTTCTCAACTTCTGCCTTAATGGCAGCGGCTTTCTTGGGGTGCACCTGCCGAAGCCGTTGTCTTACCGGTTTGACATCCGGATACATCTTAATTTCATGTTCAACAATACTCGAGTCAATGCCTGGCATTTCATCATATGACCAAGCAAAGACATCTCTGAATTCGCGAAAAGAGCGTTATATATTTCAAGTTCTGAAGGAGAACAACCTTTGCTGACATAAATATTCTCTACAACATTTGTTTTAGTCGAGATATTTATGGCTATAGTCTCTTCAATATTGGATAAGTTTCGCTCGGAATCCACCGTATTTACAGTATTTGATAGGAATTCAAAGACTGAAGGGTGATAGAGGTCATGTTGAGTATCTTCTTCATAATCTGGAAGAAGGGAACGATGGTGGGAATCATTCCATGGTGTCCCCTCAATCAACATTGATTGTAGGATTCCTTCGTCAGTCCCATGCACTTTCGACCAAGGATCTAATAGGGTACCATATTCTCTAGACCTATCTACCCAAACGCTTGACGAGCATTGATTTGGGTTCGCCTCCCATGCCCGAAACATTGATTGCTACAATATTTCTATTGGGCTTGGGGGCAAAACCATGGCATGATCCATGTCGATATCATCTTCTGCGACCTTCGTGGAAGATATCATGTTGCAGGTTGCTACCAACGCTATATCTCCTATATAGACGGGAGGTGGAAGCACGAAAGTTCCCATCAATGTGGGGTCTTTCAGTAGGCCTACTCCGATATCTTGAAGCGAATGGTTGCTTCCATGGATCATGGGAATGCTTCCTGTAACTTGTGAACCATTAGGGAGGAAGTTCTGTTGGTCGACGACCGTAATCCCTCCTTGAAAAGGGAATGCGATCTTCCTAAAATAAGTCGACACTACAGCTGCCATGGCATATATCCATGGTCTTCCCAGTAGGATGTTATAGTCAAGATTCCCATCGATGACTTCAACATCTATTTCCACTGTTTTTCCTCATAGTTCAACCTTCAAGTTATTTAGGATACCGTACAGGGTGTACGTCCTTCCGTCGAATGCTTTTAGTGTCGTCGAAGATCGCGACAAGGTTGGAGATCCTAGAGTTTTCCAGCAACTCATCGACATGATACATGTAGATGCCCCCTCATCAATAATCGTTCGGTGAACAGTTTTGTTGAGGGCTTTCACTTGAATAAGGAAAGCTAGTTGAGCTGGCAACTGAGGATCGTATCCTTTGTGGTCGAAGGATACAAGATTGGAATCCTTAGGATCAACCCCACCAATAGCCGATAACAACGCCTGCCTTTGGGATGGGCAATTTTGTAGTACCTCAAGAGTCGACATAGCAGATGGCGATTGGGCCAAATCTTCCACTATGTTATAATGTTGCGCCGCTCTGGCACGAGGATTAGATGTCGACTTGTGTACTACTCCCTTCGGCGGTTTTATTGTTAATTCATGAATGATGGGCGGTACAACTTCTGTCGAAGTCATTGTCGAACTACTTGGTTGATCTTTGCCTTTGTCGTTCGACAGCGGTGGATTCCCGTAATCTTTGTTCCTTGTCGAAATCAAAGCATCATTTTGTTGCTTTGAGATCGACAACATTAGCACTTGCGACGGGGAAGCATTTCCACTATCAACCATATTTTGACTTGGATTGGGAAACGGATTAGTTAACACAGCTGAAGTTTTCAGACTCTTAAAGAATCTTTTAATCTCAGCTCTGTACGGACAATTGGTTGTCCGATGATCCTCATCGCATATCTGACATGGATACCTTTGTTTCCCTTTCCCAGGAGGGTTCGAAGAAGTTTTATCAGGGGATGACTCACCCTGTTTCTTCTTCTTCCCTTTGTTTTGCTTCTTCTTGCTTCCTGGTTGATTGGTTTCTTTGCCTCTATCTCCTGATACGGCATTTACTTCCGAAGCAAGAATTTCTTCTTTTGCATTTTGATCTGAATTCTTACGGGCTTTCTTAGACAAAGCCTTTGTCGATTTCGCATTTGCAGTGCCAATCACACCGTCGTCGGCATGAGAGTCACTATTTGATTTAGGAGGAGGAGGAATTGAGAATTCCGGTCTAGGGGCGTCAGGTATTTTGTCATAGAGCGTGCCAGACTGAGTATATACTAAGTCTAGATATTGTGCACGAGCAATAACTTTCTCCTCCATTAGGACTCCCCCCTTGGCCACATCTTCCGTTATGGCAGGAAGTAAGGACTTTATAAACCATTCAGCTAATAGCTGATCGGGAACGTAAGTCTTTACCATCCTGCGACGACGACGCCACTCATGTATATGATCAGATATATGAGTGGCCGTTGTCTGCTTGAAGTTGGTTAAGATTTCTGTTCCAGTTTCATACCTTATTGGTAATTGAAAATGGGTTAAGAAAGTCGTGGCTAGGGAACTGAAATTGTCGAAAGAGGCTCTAGGTAATTCAATATACCATTTAGCCGCTGGACCTGTCAATGTCCTCTGAAAAAGGCAAAGCCTTATCGAGTCGTCGTTCAGGGTGTTCGACGAACACCACAGATGAAAAGTCATCACGTGATTCGACGGGTCTTCGCCTGGATTTCCATTGAATTTAGGAATGTCCGATGGAAGTTTGTGAGGAATCGCTGGCCACCAAGGGGTGTAAGCAATTGGATTGTTTGTTAATCGATGTAAATCTGGTAATTCTAAAGTTGCCACGAATGGTAACTGTTGATTTAGGTTAGGTGAGGCGTACCCAGGATACGATGGAATTGCCTGAGCAGTAGGCCTTTGCATACCAGCATAATGTAATTGATGTTGGTATGACTGATACGGTTGGTGGACTTGACCACTGTAAAGCGGTTGGTTTTGACCGTTTTGAATATACGGTTGTCCACTGTTCGCAAAGATCTGCTGCTCAGAACCTTGGTACACTTGCTGGAATTGTGGTTGTTGGTATTGGACCAGCCATGGTTGTGAAGCCATGTTTTGTTGCGCTATACTAACCGTAGGACCAAGATGTGGGGTAATTGTACCCGTTTGGACCTGTGTCGCCCCACTAGTTGGTGATTGTGGTTGTGTCACAGGGTCAAGTGGGTGTTGCATTACAACCTGAGAAATCTGAGGTTGACATACAACAGGCATCGTTTGAACTTGTGACACTGTTACAATAGCTGGTGTTGTCGGGATGCTCGACATAGGTACACATTGTTGCATAGAATACACAACTCTTGGTTGTTGGGGTAGCATAGGTACCCAACCACTTGTCGTAACTCCAGTATAACCTGAATACTGTTGAGAACTGCCGTATGGATATCCTGCCAGAGGGGGTAATGAAAGGGCATACTGTCCCCCATACGGTAGCAATCCGGAACTCAAGGGGATTGTTTGCCCTTAGGGACTGGATGGCCCAAATTGACCTCCATAGGGATCAATCTGTCGAGTCTCAACATAAGAGTTACCGGATATTATTCCGGAGGAACAAACTGGAACAGACCACACTGTCGAAATAGTCCCTGGGTGGACTACTTCTAGCGGTTGCGAGCTAGTTGGGACAGATGGTACATCGGCAAACATTGTCGGAGTAACGGTAGGTAGTTCTACTGTCGCTGTGTTGTTCGACACAGTCCTAGATGTTGACGGTTGCTCAGACATTTTGAGTCTATCCAATTGATTGCCTAGCGATTCTACAGGAACTTCCACTGGTGATGGACTAACTTCTGATGTAGAAGGAAAAAGAGTGACCCCTACTCCAAAATGGGTTGGAGTACTTGCTTGTGGATCCTCTACAATTTCCTCTATCACAATCAAACCAGGTGGAAGAGGAAGACCGTCAGGCCCGTAAAATATTTCTGGTGCCGAAGAAGGGGTTGATTCCACAACGACAGTTGTTTGAGGAACAAGACTCTCTGGACCGGTTACAGATGGAACTGGTTCAGTAACGCAAGTATTTGTTCTCATACTAGGATCAGTATTACTGACCCTCTGTGGCTGTTGAACTTCTTCAATAGAGGCAGGGTTTCCAGAAATGTTTGGAGTAACCGGAATCTCAGATGTTGTCGGAACACTTGTTCTAACTTTGATAGGAGATTTCGAATCGGTTAAACGAGTTCTCTTTGTCCATACTGTTTTCGATTCCGGAGACAAAGACGGTTGACTCGTAAGCCTCCGCGAATGATGGGGTTTCAATTGACTTTCTTCCACGATTGCGGATTACTCAATCAACTAAAATACAAAAGGGGAAAGTGTGTTTCCGAATTGAATGAATTTTATTAGACGCTTTAGACACAACTTGCTTTTTCACTTTTAAAGAGTCGAGAAAAAGCTAAAGATGACACTAGTCTCCTTCGATGTTTTAACGAGCCTGAAGTGACAAATGCTCGGATGGACTTTTTCTGTTATAGAGTCTGAAAAAGGCCAAAAGAAACTGCTCTGGAGTTCTAGGCAGAGGGTGTGCCAAACTTTTCGCAAAACCGCAGAATACCTTTTAAGGTACGGGCGGTCGATCTTTCTGAATGCTGTGTGCAGTGCATTGCGATTAGTAGGGCGGCCGACACGGCTTCCTAAGGATAAAGGATATATGCCTATAGGGGTCTCCCAATATATATGCGACGGTACGTGGGAGCACAATCCGTACTGGCGCTATCGTCCCTCAGGAGGAATCACCCACCTTCCACGAGATCGACAGTCATCAGGCTTAACGACGCCGGAACACGTCTCTAGCCTAGACCTCTATGTTGTGCATTATGTTGCAAAGCATTGTTAGGTTCATTCAGTTTATTTTAAGTTGATCTTTTTTAGAAGTTTTCCTTTCAGGATCACCACGAGATGTATGGTACAATTCCTAAATGCAGTCTAAGATGATAAGCAAGCTTTATAATCTTTTTCAACTTTGAAAATCCTAGCTACTAAGGGAAAAGAAAGACACCATCTTTTCTCAAAGAGCAATCAGCACACTCTAATGCACTCTTCCTAAATCAAGCATGCAAACTTATCAAAATGCAAATGCACAATGCAGGTGTTTGTTTTCCGCTTTCTTAGTATTGATGCCTACCAAGAAAATTTTTTGTACAACTTTGAATTCGCTTTTAAATGACAAATACAAACAAGTTTACTTTTTCGAAATCAACAAGGGTAGAAGAGATTACAACACTTTGCGACTTTCGAAATGAATACTTGTTTCGACACTTAAAAGAGACAAACTCAAACCAATGAGCAAAAGCAAATGTATAATCAACTGCAAACAGCCAATGAACTCTCTCCTAAGATGACAGTCGACAGATCTGAATCAAGGGCTACAGGATGATTATTTCACTCATGCAAAGGAAAACTGTAAATGATGCCACAAACACATAAAAGCACTCACAGTCTTTTTGTACAAAAGGAGGCGGAATTCAAGCAAAGAAAAGGAGTTATCAGACTGGTACCTATGCTGGTTAAAGGCTGCAAAAAATAGAGATCAAAACAGGGCAACAGAGAGCAGAGAACCCCAGCTGCACAAGGCCAAACTGGTTCAGCGCAACCTCAACACTGTGGTTTTGACATTCAGCGTAGGTAGCCTTCACGGGACCTGCGTTGAAATGCAGACTGCCTTCACAGCAGTTGCGCTGAAGGAGAAACTCTCGTTTCTCACTGGGTTCTGGGTCACAGATTGCTCAAAAATCAACAGTTTCAGGCCAAATCAGAAACACAAGCAAGGTATAATCAAAGGGATGCTTTGAGAGGGTACTAAGATCTATCACAAAGGATCATCAAATCATTTGTGAGTCCATTGTTCAGATCATAGACAAAATCCAGTGAAGGATCAAGGCAGCAACTGTCTACTTTGCAGAAGCAGTTCGATTGTTGCTGTTGAGTCTATGAAACAAACAATGATAGAAACACAAATAAAATGACTAAAACAAATTTCCCCAACGGAGTCGCCAATTTGTTGTGGGGAAAAATGCCTATGCAGGACAATCCTATCCACCTAAGGTGTGACAGTGCCTTAGCAACAAACAGAGACAGCTATTCTGGTTTATTCCTTTATGAAATGCGAAAGAGGAGAGATCAATAGACTTACCGGTGTCTTCCGTTTGTCCCTCGATCTAGATCCTCTTCTCTTTGGGTGTTCACAGCTACTTGCCTCCTCGCTCGCCCAAGAGAACAGCTACTTGATTCCTGCGAGATCACAAGAGAACAGCTACTTGCGACAAGAGAACAGCTACTTGCGACAAGAGAAGAACACAACACAAAGGCAGATATTCATATTCATAAATGATTCAGGATTAGAAATAAATCAAATACACTAATGCAATCATACATCAACAATACATCAGCATATAGGAGAAAACCAAGATAGCTTTATTGATAAATAACAAGGTTCAGGAAGAGATACAACCCAGAGGGCTCCAATCCAGCATCTCCTTCCCAGCAGAATGGAATTCCTATCTTCACCTCCCTTCAAAGCATTAAGCACCCAATGATTCCAGTCTCAAACCAACAACAATTCTTTGCAATAACAAAATTCCAGCCTCTAGATCTCATGGGGGAGAGATCCATATATAGATGTTTTGGAGAGAGGATGAGTCAGCTTGAGATCTGACTAGTGTCCTCTCCCTCTATCAGTTCTTGATTCCACTTGGAGGTTCTTGCTTCCACTTGGAGATTTGGAACCTCTTACTCATCACCAGTCAAATTCCCTGAGGCAAGTGTCATTTTGGAAGCTTCCTGGGCTCTGACACCTTGAGGAATGAGTCTGCCACATGTCCAATCTTGCTCAGCGTAGGTAGCCAGTGTTGGAGTTGACATTCAGCGCAGGTAGCCAGTGGAGCCATTGACATTCAGTGCAGATGGTCAGTGGAGCAGTTGACATGATCCTAAATTGAGTTGTTTTTTAGCAGTTTCAGGTGGAGAACTTCTGTGAATTGTTGTGGTTTGTTAGCCTTGTTCCTCTAGGGGTAGGAACAACATGTTTAGGGACTTTGGATCCCTTAGATTATGGACATTTCATGCTCAATGCTGTAAGGCACAAAAATGTCTATAACAGTATATACGTGGGTCTTCTTCAGAAAATTAATGTAGACAATTTAAATTTAATTATCGTAAGGGTTTGCAGGGATTTTCCTTGATGACAATTTATGAGTTATGTGTATTTTCTACGATGTCTTGAGCTTGATGGTTTATATCTGTTATGGAATTGTTTTTGGTTGCAATAGTTGGATGAGATTCAATGATTGATTTTTTGATGTTAAAGTTGATTCAATAATTTATTCGTTTCAACATTTGGATTCAAAATTGTTACTTGATATTGGGCTTAATATTGGAAGTGGGCCTAGTCTGAAAATATAATGAAAGGTGGCCTACATGTTTTGATTTTTTGAGTCAGGTAAATCTAATATGAAATATTATTAAACGTGGTCCACAAAGGGTGAAGAGGGTTGGAGCCTTGAGTGAGGGAGTGAGAGCTTCCTTCCAGTAGTAGTTGGTAAATTTGTGCTGGGGGTAGGTGCTCCCTTCCAGTAGGAGCTGGTAAACGAGATCAGGTGGTTGGATATCCCTTCCAGTTGGTGCCAGAGAATGAGAGAATGTTGTATCCTTCTACAGGTGGGTACCTGCGTGCTGATAGGAATATGCACCAGCACAATATTTTAAGAACTTTTCTTAATAATAAAAGAATATGACCTGATATTGTAACGCCCTCCTCCCACACCTAGCCAAGTAGCTGGCCAACTAGGGTAAACATGTGACAAGAGTCTACTACAATTTAATTCAACCTCCTATGTGACCTTAAGGAAATGTAATTGATGGAAACACATCATACAGGCCTTTGACATCAGCTACAGGACCCCTAAGAACCATCCCAACACTTTTGGTAAACAACCCCTAGGTCCCACTGAGGTTTTAAGTCACTTTACCTCTGGACACTCTCATGACAAGGCATGCCAACATCCAAGGACTATGTTTCTCAGTGATGTGCCCGCATCCCTGGGATTTGAGAAACCTTTTCAAGCCTAGAGCCCAGGTCACTGCCCAGAATTGGATGACACCTTCAGGAACATAAATATAACGAGGAAACAATGATGCAAATGCAAGCACTTGAACAAGCCCTTAACTAGACCTCTACTAGCCATTATAGGCAATCCATTAAACATGTCACGAATATGTAATCTACAGGTGTAAACAACATATTTAATCATAGGGGTCTCATACTTATCTGAGAATCGCTATGAAGCATTGTTCCCTTATATCATTTGCTACATAATCATCTATTAGGACATAGATACATTGTTCATTCATTTACAAGTAAAAACATGATGAGAGGCATACATAGTTGTTGTCATAAAGCATATACATAACCAACATAATAACAACAGAAATACCATGAATACATCAACCATAGAATCCACATATAATACAATACATTTACACATGAAAAACCAAGGGAATAAATTTCTCATTACTGAATGCAGAAACCAAACGGGGATGGGACTACCACGTTCCACCCAACCATAGATTGGATGAGCCAAATCCCTCTTCAGCCATTCACCCCCATGCCATATTCCAAAGATGAATGTGGGACTCATAAACAACCGAAAAGAACCAAACAATCATGGATGTTACCAGAGTTCCCCACCTACACCGTGAGGAATTTTAGTGCCTCCTAATATCTCAGGTTTACCGTATCCACAGTCTAGTCCACGAATCACTGGGCCCTACACTTAGACCCACTCTCAATGCTTTACCTTACATACCATGCTAGGAGTACTAGGCCCAATGGAAATCAATCCACCACTTCACTTTACTGTATATCCCGCCATTCACTGACAAGGATTCCTAGGCCCACCGAGGCACACAATCTTGGCTTTATTGAAACCCATAGTTTGTCTCAGTGGTGACTAGGCCAGTGGCTTTACCATGATCCAAATTCCGGTTTATGGACCATTAGGCCATGTGTTTGTCATTTCAAAGATCCACCTCACTCAGCTTCAAATCCATCCGGAAATCCAGCTCAATCGAAACATGAGAACCCCATCACACCATTTCTATCCGTAAATGGCAAGGCTAGCTTGAAAACACTGTCACACCTAGCAAAATCCATGCCCTAACAACAAAAGAACCACATTCAATACCATGAATGCCAAATATAGCAAATAAAAGACACATGCAAATCGATGCATGCAAAGAATCATGTTGTAGCTGCTTGATCCTCCTCTTCCTTCCTTTCTCCTTCCTTCCTCTTACCTTCTCTTCCTTTCTTGATCCAGTGAAAAACCTGAGAAAAATCTTGCTAACTGATCCTCAAAAGTCTTTTTATCAGTGAGGCCTCTATTTTCTTCAATTTCCATTATTTTCATTCAATTTCTTCCTCACATGCAACCTATGAACTTTCGCCTTCCTTTTCACCTAATTTCCATTATTTTCATTAATAAATGTTCCAGAAATTCCTTTTTTCCGTTTCCATTTCCTTTGCAAATTTCCTTTATCCATAATTAACCGAATCAACACCCATACTAGGATACCTTCCTACCATTCAGCTTGGTATATGTGTCCCATCAACCGTGGTCTTATATATTTTTACATGAATTTTTACCATGGATGTTACAAAACCCTCCCCCTTGGGGGTCCTTGATGTTCAATGATACCTACAACCAACAAGACTGCTGAAAACAAAAGATACTTCCCATGGAGCTTTTTAACACATCTCGTTAAAATATTTACAATGACCAACTACTAAAAACATGACAAACATACCATTTACTGGAGCTTTATAACACAACTCATTACGATATTTACAATGATGTACGCATATACACACATACACATTTTCTTCACCCAAAAAATAATCATATTGTCTATGGAGCTTTATAAATCTAGCTTGATACAATATTTACAATAATATGCACATATGCACATTTTCTCAACCAGCAAATAAAAGGATACGATGCTTGCATCTGCAACAAGGGAATCCAGAGGCTCACACCTCCACCCTCAAAAGTAGTACCACGATTCACCTCCTTCCCAGGAAATCTAGAATCCATTGTCAAAGTCAAAGATGCATCCAATATCTAGCACTACAATCATGCACCACTTGTCCTCTCAATGAATATCTATTGGCTCATTGTTCCAGGGTGCACTCACAATGTTCATTTGGTTCCATATGGAAATGCTAATGACCAAAACAAATCCATCCCTAACCTTCCCTTCTATACTACATAGTCCCTCGGGAAATATGGTCACCCCTTCCATGTAGTCAGTCACCTTTCAAGTTCCTCAGCATCCCTTATCCCAGGTGATCCATCCCTTGACAAGGATTCCTCACATCAGAAGGTAAAAAAACCAAGGCATATGCGTGCTTCATACCATCATACCGGTCATAGCATGCTCATGGAACTCAATGGACACTATTGGGCACCAGTATCCCACAATGGCCCTACTCCTGAAGTGCTTTACCAACATACCGTTGCATGTTCCAATTAATTTTTCTATTGTTTCTAATTCTTGTAGTCAATTTAAACCACCCAACCAAGCATGTCGATGCATTCCTATACCAAGCACATAATTTCCATTAGATTCAAAATAAATTGAAATAAATTCACAGCATACCTCATTGGTGGCCCATCAACAAGGTACACTTGCAATTTTGTTCGCTTCTTCTCACAACAAGTCAAACTAGCATCTTTAATCAAATCATCGTGTATAAACATATCACATTAGGTTAGCTCAAAACACAACCATCATAGATCAAAATCATAACTCACATGTAACCATCATAAACGAAAATCATAAATCATATGCATAATAAAAATGAAATAAAATTTGATACTTATCCTTTCATCAATCCTAAGCTTCTACCTTTATCTGTATTCTGTACGCACTCTAGATCAGTTGCCACACCCAGAAAACACCCAGTTCCTTCTCGTCAACCATGTGTATGTACACATAGTGCGCATCATACACATACAACCACACATGACATATAATGTCATGCAATACATGCACTTATATCTAACATACAATGTATACACCTACACCCAGTGTACAACACAACACAATACATATAGCTACATTTGGTGTACACCACAACACAATACATACACCTACATGTGATGTACAACACAAGACATATATGTACACAAATCACAACACAACGAATACACATGTCAAGATACCATGACTACACCATGCACATACATAATACCGCATGTACACAACACAACATGTACGACATGCACATAATACAGCATGTACACCAAAACTGTATGTACAACGTGTACACAGTACCACCTATACACAACACCACTTGAATAACGTGTACATAGTATCACATGTACATGGCACCACTAGTACAATGTGTACACAATGCCACATTTACATTGTACAATGCTAGAAGTACATAGCACCACATGCACAACATGTAAATGACACCACATGTACACAATACCATATGCATGACATGTACACAACACCACCTGCACACAACAACATATGTACAACATGTACACAACATCACATGCTGACAATACCACTTGTACAATCATGCGCACAACACCATATGTACATAGCACCACATGTACAACATGCACGCAACACCACATGTACATAACATTGCATATCCAACATGTACATAGCATTATCTACAGACATCGCTGCATATCCAACATGTGAACAACACCATATTGACACAACGCCACATATCCAACATGTACATAGCACCATCTATGCCCAACACTTCATATGCAATACTCACACAACACTATTTGTACTACCTTGTACATAAAATTGCATAACAACAAGTACAAACACCATATATACACAACACCACATGCGCACAACATCACATATGCAACATGCACAACATATAAAAAATATTCACAATAATAGTACCACACATCTGAAACCACTATCTCTACCAAGCAACCTTACTTCCTGTGGTGAAGTAAAATTATGAGTGCGGACACAAACATTTCCTCTAGCCCGATAATGAGTCTAGCCACAACCGATACATTATATGGAAGATTTCCTTAGGTTAGAACCAATTAATAGGGCCTACCTATTAGTACGCTTATCCTATTTGATGATGACCTTGCTTGCGCGCTCCTGCTATCTCTCGTCTCCTTCTTCGAACACCTGAAACAAGTAAACAATAGCAAACAACAACCGTGATAATAGACAAATTGTAATTCAACCTACTTAACAATTCAAGAAACATTAAGCCATGAACATGTAATATGACACATCATGTAGGAAATCAATTGATAGTTGCATATATATTGAATCGAGAAGAGATTACAACCATTGTCTTGACGTTTTCGTTCTCCTCCGACAAAACCAGGTTCCCACACACTTTTGCTAGCATTCCATGATGGCCTCAACAATGATAGTTTTAAGGCTCTTCCCTTTAGGCTTCACACTAAACCAAATTCACACTTCTCCCTCACACAATTAGAGAGCTACAACTATGAATAGCTTGTTGTTTACTCCAAAATTAATTAGCACTAGCACACCAATATTAACACTACAACGCTAACACTAGCTTATGCTTGGGAAAAATGGAGGTTTATATAGCATGAATGGATGGGAGATGGATCCTCTTTTCATGGGAGAAGGTCTTATCTCTTGAGGTAGTTCCATCTTTATAGGGTAAAGGAGCCCAAACTAACATCCTCGACCCCATCTGGCCAAACCATTTACCAAACTTCTGTTACGAAGCTTCTAGAGCTAGAATCTTCGGTGCTTTATTTAAAAAACTTTCCATAAGAGCATCGGCACGACTGAAACAAATCTCTGTCAATCCAGTCAGTGCTAGGGACAATGTTCATCCCCGCATATTGGCACGAGGAGGACAGAGGTCATTAGTGCCTGTCTTGTAAACTGAGAAAAGCAGAATATTTGTGGGAAATGGTGAAAAAGGGAATTGTTCTGCTCATGAAGAGGGACACAATGGGAGTTTCTTCATGAAGGGAAACCATGTAGGGTTCATTGTAGAGGTCCTCTAGGATCAAGGAACGAGAAGTAGAGGCACAATGACAAAATGTTGTGTAACAGATACCCCCTAAAGTGTGAAGGCTGAACTAGAGTGAGGGATGAAATGCTTTATAAATAAGTGCGGGAAACCGTAGTCTGTTTTCAGAAAACCTACAAGCAAGTACAGATACATATACATAACTGAAAACTCTATCAAATGATACATGAATCATGGTATAGATGCAACCATCTAGAGAATGACCATGTAAATGGATCCAGGCATGGGCACAACCATTTGTTAAAGAGGATCATAATGAAACCAAGGTATGGTCGCAACCATCCAATAATGAGAAGGATCACATATGATAACTCATAGTATGGTCGCATCCATCCATCTGAAGGAGACATGCATATCAACATAATCATGTCACACTTTTTTGGAGAATTTAGTATCTATGGATAAATACTAATTCCCTAGATAAGTAGTTGTATCTAGAACAACAGTTTAAAGTGTTTTAGAATTTTCCTATAAGCAATAGATAAGATGAGAAGATAGAATGCCTACCTATATTTTTGCTTTCCTCTCGTCTCCCTTGTATCGATTCTGTCACTCCTTCCCATACTTAATCCACTTGAGAAGTACCCTATAAACACAACAGAAGACAAAAAAACGATCAAAGAATACGATCTATTGAATATAAGTGAAAGGAATCAGATATAATTCACACACATAAGCATTACAAAACAATACAAACATATGGGAAAAAGGTTCAAACAATTTATTAGATAAAAGAAGGAATTACAACCATTGGTGTCTGATTCGAAGCCATTCCTCCAGCTTGGATCCCATCCACATCACATCAAAAGCATGAAAAACTTGTAGCATCACAATACTTGCTTCAAAGCCAAATCTCATAGCAGCATTATCTCCTTACAATTCAATATAATCTAGCCCCTGATCACTTAGATGAGTGGTCAATTTATAGGAATATTAAGGAGGTTTTGTCACTAATGGTGGCATTGAATGGCCTTCCATACTTAGAATTAGTTCCATGGAGGAAGGGATGAGAGGATAGGATGCACCTTAACTCATTCCTCATCCATTTTCGATCTCATAGGAGTTGATAAGTGAGGGAAACTTCTATATGACTCCAAAAGATAAGAATATTCCCGAAACCCTATGTGAATTTGGATCATTCTCGCCCAGCGAAGGTGAAAGGAAGCCTAAGTGCTTTGGAAAGCACCCTAGAAGTGGACTTAACTGCTCTGCAGTGCACCTTCATAAGGGATTACCTGCGCTGGTCCCTCTAGAGGCTACTTTTGGATGTCTTCAAGTCATGAAACTATCTGGGAGGGAGGCATTAAAAGGGGTGACTTGTTTAGGGCATGAAGCAACTGAAATTAGGGTTTGATGAGCCCTAAAACATTGATCTAGATGTTGGGATTTGATGTGCCCAAATGGATCTGTAACAGCTGCCCCCTAAAGAGTGAAGTTAGAAAAATGCCAATGTCGAATGAAATGCTTTACAATGTGATGAGGAGGTATCAAAGTGGAAGGTGACCTGCATCAATTACAATACATATATCATGATATTTGATTTTTCATGAATTGCTGAGGGAAGGCATACCCATGCTCAGCTTATAAACTTTCATTACATGTACATAAATAGTCATCTACAGATATAGACCCATGATCGAAATGACTATCAATTGAAAGCCATTATACATATGATTTAATACTCCTGAAATCGCAGCCCAGATGGATAAAACTAGATTCGAGATCTTCAATCTCATTCAACCGTTCACTCAAGTACGAGTCTATCCATGTGAATATGTGATCTGAAGTCGAACATGGGAAGACACCATCTGATTACCAGCAAATGATGTAATTTGTTAACATATGCAAGAGAAATCACTGATAATGATAATGATCCTCAAGGTACTGCAATACATTCTGCATGGTGTGAATGGATGATTTGATGTCGAACACCACACAAAGTCTTTCGGTCTAAGGCCATTGATGTATGCCTATCGCCGAAAGTGAGAAACCTACCATTGATGCATGTAAGCTTCAAGGTACTGAATGGGTGTTTCTAAGTCAGCTTCTTGGATAATGAGCTGATGTCGACAAGAAGAAACTCATTGTACAAGGGCCTTGATATATCCCACATCAATGACACGAAATGAGTGTAGTGATTTTAGAGATGGAATTTGACTGACGACATAAGATTCAGGAATGGTAGTCATGAAAATGAAGGTTTATGGTATTGTAAAGGATGACTTCTCTTGAACATATCGGCGACACTGAATGAATTGCCAACATTGACCCAAAACCAAAGTAATGGATGGTGTGATAGGCCATAGGTATGATAACCATCAAGCAGATAACCCAACCCAAATAGTCTGAATGAATTGGAAACATTGACCCAAAACCAAAGTAATGGATGGTGTGATAGACCATAGGTACGATAACTGTCAAGTAGATAACCCAACCCAAATAGTCACAGAGATGAATTGAAAGTGTCATGTTCAAGAGCAACCTGCTACCATAAAGTGGTTTTCCCCTTTTTCCCATTTTCCTCAGTCATTGTTGACCAGTAAGTCTTTATTTTTTTCAAGCTTGAGGAGGATAACATATGCTTGTTGTATAATGTCACCCTTCGGGGGAAAATCCATCGCTATTTGATGTTTTAACGAGTCTAACGAAGGTGAAACTCGGTCTTGTCTAAATGGACAAGTTTGTCGTTATTTGATGTTTTTTAACGAGTTTAACGACAAAGATAACTCAGTCGTTTTCATGTTTACAGAGTTTGAAAAGGGACAAAAAGAAAACTCCACAAGTTCTTTTTCATAAATTAATCTCTCAAGCCTGAAAAAGCGTAAAATAATACAAGAGAGATATCATTTCCAATCCATTAACGAGCTGGAAAGGACAAGCGCTCGACAATCTTTTCATATTTACAGAGTCTGAAAAGAGCTTAAAGAGGACTCCATTTTGAGGAATGAGTGGTGTCTAGGGTAGAAACTAGTTTTGGTGATGTTGGAACTTCTCAAAACATGTTGATTTATGTGAAGAGGTTGGCTAATAAGACCACTCATTGCAACTGTTCCTCAAAAAGGTAAAACAACCAAGTGAAAGAGTATGATCGGCCAAAGAGATAGCGGTGATGGAATGAAACAACCGAGGATCATCTGATAGAAAAGGCTGATAGAATGGAAATCACAAGGGTTAAACTGAATATGGGTTCATTTTTACACAAGCTTGAACCATAGGGAACTATGCTTGGATTCAGTTTCATGTTTACACAACCTTGAAACAAAAAACTATGCTTGGATTTAGTTTCATTTTTACACAAGCTTGAAACAAAAAACTATGCTTGGATTGGTTTACATGTCCCTAGCATGATGAAAGGGAGAGTCTCTTGTAACCAAATGGAAGTCGCTGCGGTGAAGTAGGACGGTTATCCAACACCTTTTTGGCTTCATCCAGATAGGGACAAAAGTGAATGGGTTGATTCCCTTCACATAACCTATAGGAAAACTTAAATTTACCACTAGGTGCATGCCCCCTAGGCTTCATTACATTCACCTAAGTAGACTACTCGTGGCTATCAAGTGGATGGAATGAAGGTTCATTTATGAGATAAAGTGAAAGACTCGACTAGGATTTTACGAGATCTACTCAAAGTCTCGACTTGGAACTTTGATCCAGGGGACCTTGTTTCACTTTTTAATGAGCTTGACACAAGACAAGGAACTATGCTCATATTCTTTGCTTCATTTTTTAACGAGGTTGACACAAGACAAGGAACTTTCCTCATATCCTTGGTTTCATTTTTTAACGAGGTTGACACAAGACAAGGAAATATCCTCGTGGGAGCTATTTCATTTTTTAATGAGGTTGACATAGTAAAAGAACTATCCTCATATTCCTTGTTTCCTTTTTTAACGAGGTTGACACAAGACAACGAACTATCCTTGTGGACCTATTTCATTTTTTTAATGAGGTTGACACAGTAAAAGAACTATCCTCATGGGTCGATCACAACTCATAAGAGGTCATGAAGGAGAGATCTGGTTCCAATGCCCCCAATACATGATATACAACATCACTGAATTGATCGTCAATTGATGAAGGTATGGAACGAGTTGCCACATAATTAACCCATGGTGGGGATGATACCATTGTTACAAAAGGACTACTTAGGGAAGATGGTTGACTGGAAGCCATATTTGGACCAGGAAATGAAAGCTGGTCAGTAGTGAAAATTTTGCCTTCATGCGGGAAACACATCACTCGAAAGAGTATGGAAACAATAGCTCCCATGTCATAAACATAGTCGCGCCCAAGAAGTAAATTGTAATCTAAAGGTCCTGGGACTACCATCACATTTAGATAAATGATTTTTCCTCCCAAAGTAATAGGTAACTGAGGGAGGATCCCTAATGGTTGACTGGTTCCTCTGTCAAAACCCAACAGATTCTGGGTAATAGGCACAAGAAGCAGCGAGCCAAGCGCTTGCCAAGCAATTGAGGAAAGGATACTCACAGATGCACCTTCGTCTATAATAGTGCCATATACAATCATATTAAAAACTTGTACTATGATCTGGAAAGGCACATAAGAAGGAAGACAGAATCCTGCCAGTCGATTCCAATCAAAGGAAGTGACTAGACTACTTGGAGGGGGTACTGTAGAAATAGGAGAATTAACCCCTTGAGTTACGAGAGAAGGAGGATTTTCCTCCTATCTCGATGGAACAGGAGGATTGCCCCCAAGCTCATTGGAATCTGAAGAAACAAAAAGAACTTGAGTGGTATCATATTCACTCTCTTCGGGAAAGGTACGATTAACTGAAGGTGAAATTGGGTCAATTTTTTCCTCGACCTATTGATTTGGGTCGGGTATAGACTCATAACATTCACTTTCATAGAGAGTGGGTTTCATTGACGGTTGATTTTGGTCAGTCAATTCATCAATTAGTGAAGGATTTAGGGAGAGTTTCCTGTAACCAGATGGAAGTCATTGTGGTGAAGCAGGATGGTTATCCAACACCTTTTTGGCTTCATCCAGATAGGGACAAAGGTGAATGGGGTGATTCCCTTCACATAACCTGCAGGGAAACTTAACTTTACCCTTTTTCCTATGAACTTTACTACCACTAGTTGATGGTGTGTCACCAGCATGATCTCTAGAAGTTGATGACACAAGATGATGTGAATGAGAAGACCATTCTTCTAATATTTGAGGAATATCAAGACAATTTTGAAGAAGATGGTCTCCCACACAAAGTTTGCATGGATATCGAACTTTGTGAGGCTTGATAGACAGTTTCTCATCAGATTTTGCATTCAAAGAAATGGTTGCTTTATTGCCCCTTTGCTGAATTTGCTTCTTCTTCTTCTTCTTCCCTTTCTTCTTCTTCTTAGCCACGTGGTTACTAGTACCAATACTTTCACCAGGCGAAGAGGAAGAAGGGGAGGAAGAAACAACCGAGGAATAAGGCAAAGGGTCAACTCTAGGATCAACTGGAGGTTGATTTTGTCCAGTCGGAGGTGTACTTGATTACGGAGAAATCACGATATTTTGAACCAAGGAGGTTGAAAAAAACCATACTGGCAAGCCAATGGTAAATCCCGGAAGGGACAATGTAGCCATATAAGGAGCACCAATATTTCCGAAAGGAGGAAAAGGACTAGGATTCCCATCAAAAGGAATTCCTTGATCGGTGGACTCTAGATTTGTCGCCATATGTTTCAACCTAAGATCAACTAAGGAGTGAGCATGGAGCATGTTATCCATAGTCAATTAATTTTATTTTAATCAAATAAACATAACAAAACAAAATAGGTATAATCTATGCAAAGGTTTACCAAGCAATTGTGAACTACAGAATACCTCCTGGCGAACCAAGAAGTACAGGCAGGCAATCTCCTCGAATTCTGTGTTCGATGTATCACAGTGTACAAGGCGGCCGACTCAGTTACCTAAGGATGGATAGCAACCTAGTGTTTTCTTCTCATATATACCCGAAAGTACATGGAGACCCAATCCATATAAGCGCTGTCTAATGCAAAACCGCACAGTGAGAGCATTCCCATATACGTTATCTACTGTAACACCACCCTATATACCCGAAGGTACGTGGACGAGCTATGATATACTCACGTACATGGAATGAGGTATCACACTTGGGATGTATTGCAGACAAGTTAGCGACAACTGCTTTGTTTTACGATGCTAGAACACGTCTCTAGCCTAGACCTCTAAATGTTTTTCATTAGGTGACAATGCTCCATTAGGTAAATTCAGATAAATTTTAAGTTGATCTTCTTTAGAATTTGCCTTTCAAGGTTCACCATGTGATGTATGTTTGCAATTCCTAAAATGCAACTAATATGATAAGCATTATTTTCATTCAATTGAACAATGAAAACCTTAGCTAGTAGGGATAGAGTAATCAGATCTTTGACAAAGAGCAAAGAGCACAATCTAAATGCAATTTCCCTAGCTATTCCTTTCAAGCATTCACAAACTACAATATGAACGATGCAAATTTTCCTTTTCGATTTCCTTAATGTGAATATGAACAAAAGGAAATATGCACATACAACCAATCAATCTTTCATTAGAACAAATACTTTGACGATAGTTCTGATTCGAAGGAAGAGAAGAATTTATGACACTTTCTTTCGAATGAAGATTAATCAACTATATTCTAACTTTGACTATAGATTGATAATGAAAAAGAAAACTTTAAAGAAACATTAATCAATCAAATCAAAGTAGGGCTGGCAAAGGATATAACAACTCATTTTCTGAGACGTAGAATTCATTGATCAATCAGCAAACAATCAAACAGAGAAAATTTGGCAAAAAACTCTTTCCAAAGGTGGGAAATTGATCCTAGGAGGATTAGCACAGCCCAGAGTGGGAGACAGTGTGCTTCAGAGCACTGTCCCTAAGCCAGGGATGCTCTGCAGCACACTGTGTCCCTCACAATCCTGCGCTGGTGACAGTAAGCCATTTCAAGAGGTAATTTGACACAGTTTTGACCAAATTTTCAATGTAAACAACTGAATTATAATCTATGAGCACAAATAAGGTCTACAAGAATGTCTTAGGAGGTGAATAAGATACTAGGAAAGGTGATAGTTTCCCTAGTATGGTTTCCAATTTGTTTTGGAGAATTTAGTATCTATGGATAAATACTAATTCCCTAGATAAGTTGTTGTATCTAGAACAACAGTTTAAAGTGTTTTAAACTTTTCATATAAGAAATAGATAAGATGAGAAGATAAAAGGCCTACCTATAGTTACACTTTCCTCTTGTCTCCCTTGTATCAATTTTGTCGCTCCTTCTCGTACTTAATCTGCTTGAGAAGTACCCTATAAACACAACAAAAGACAAAAAACCAATCAAAGCATATGATCTATTGAATATAAGTGAAGGGAATCAGATACAATTCACACACATAAGCATTATAAAACAATACAAACAGATGAGAAAAAGGTTCAAACACTTTATTAGATAGAAGAAGGAAATACAACCATTGGTGTCTGATTCAAAGCCATTCCTCTAGCTTGGATTCCATACACATCATATCAAAAGCATGACAAACTTGTAACATCACAATACTTGCTTCAAAGCAAAATCTCATAGTAGCATTATCTCCTTACAATTCAATATAATCTAGCCCCTGATCACTTAGATGAGTGGTCAATTTATAGGAATATGAAGGAGGTTTTGTCATTAATGGTGGCATTGAATGGCCTTCCATACTTAGAATTAGTTCCATGGAGGAAGGGATGAGAGTATAGGATGCACCTTAACTCATTCCTCATCCATTTTCAAGCTAATAGGATTTGATAAGTGAGGGAAACTTCTAGATGACTCCAAAAGATAAGAATATTCCCCAAACCATATGTGAAGTTCACTCATTCTCACCCAACACAGGTGAAAGGAAGCCTAAGTGCTCTGCAGAGCACCCTGGCAGTGGACTTAACTGCTCTGCAATGCACTTTCATAAGGGCTTACCTATGCTCCTCCCTCTATAGGCTACTT
This sequence comes from Pinus tabuliformis, assembly GCA_031772625.1. Lineage (NCBI taxonomy): Eukaryota > Viridiplantae > Streptophyta > Pinopsida > Pinales > Pinaceae > Pinus > Pinus tabuliformis. The sequence goes on along the minus strand of CM062804.1, from coordinate 331,432,090 downwards.
CTGGATGTCTTCAAGTCATGAAACTATCTGGGAAGGAGGCATTCAAAGGGGTGACTTGTTTAGGGCATGAAGCAACTGAAATTAGGGTTTGATGAGCCCTAAAACACTGATCTGGATGTTGGGATTTGATGTGCCCAGATGGATCTGTAACACACACCACTTCGTAACCTGGACTTTTGTAATTTGATTCCAGGGTCTTGCACTCCAACACGACCCGACCGAAGTACAAATTCTAAGATGTGAATAGATTTTTTGACATCAAACATGTTAGAAAGTCGCTTGATTATCAGTCAATGATGTAAACTGTTAACAAGCACGAGAGAAAGCACCAATACTAACAATGGTCCTCAAGGTACTATCAGCACAATCCACAGAATGTGAATAGAGGAACTAAAGCCGAACATCCATGAAATCACTCGATCGAAAGCTAATGATGTGAACTCGTCAATGAGTGTGAAGAACTTGCCATTAGGGCATGCAAGCTCTAAGGTACTAGAAGGGAGTCTCTCGGTCAACTTCTCAGATAATGAGTTTAAGTCGAGAAGAAGCGACCATGTTGAAGGAGGGCCATAATGTATCCCACATCATCAACATGATACAAAAGGATGCAAAATGATTTTGGATGATACAGAGAATCAGAGGTAAGTGTAACTGTAGAAGGATAACCCTTGAACATATCAGCAAAACGACTGGAAGTTTGATAGCTTTTGGATCCATAGGATTGGTGGTCATGATGACATGCGAGAGATCAAATGGAAGGCAAAAATGAATGGCCCAACCCAGGAAAGTCAACGATAAAAAGGAAGATATCCCCAACCCGACACAAAGAAGAAAGTGTCATGTTCAAGAGTGAGCTGCTGACACAACTGATTAGATTTCCAAATTTCCCCCCACAATCTCTACCAGGTACCCCAATTGTTTTTAATTGCAAGCTTGAAGGGGATAGCATATGCTTGCACTATAAGTTCATCCTTTGGATGAATCCGACCTAGTAAGTTTAACGAGCCCTAGGAAGGAGAAGCTCATGTTCGTCATGGTGACGAATCCGATGTCATTGTATGTTTTAATAAGTCCGACAAAGGTGTAACTCAGTATCTTTTTCATGTTTAGAGAGTTTGAAAAAGACATGGAAAAGAAAACTCCACATGGTCCCTTTTCATACATTTGTGTCTCTCAAGCCCGAGAAGGTACAAAATGATACTTGAAAGAACTGCTTGACCATTTTAGTCAAGGAGTACCTTTTTCGTAAATAGTGCATCCCAGCCTGAAAAAGGGGTAAACTTACACTAGGTGCATGACGTTTCGCATCCATTAGCGAGTTCAAAATGACAAGAGCTTGGCAATATTTTCATGTTTAAAGATTCAGAAAAGAGCTGAAAGTAGACCCCCCATTTTTATTCTCAAGAAAGGGAAAAAACACTCGGCAATCTTTTCATCTTTTATGAGTCAAAAAAGAGCTTAAAAGTGACTCGTCCTGGAGGAATGAGTGGTATAAAGGGTAGCAATGACTTCCGACAATGGAGGAACTACTCAAAACATGTAATGGTCAAGAGGCTGGCTAATAAAACCACTCATCGTTGTGGTCCCTCAAGAAAGGAAAAACCACCAAGTGAAATCATATGTGTTAGTGTCAGTCTTTGTAGCCTTCCTCCAATGATCAAACATGCTCTTACAAAGTGGTCTCAGAGTGTCAAGGTCAAATTTTGTCATTTCAGTAAGTCTTCAAGCAAAATTTGGTCACTAGGCATTAGATCTAGGGTTTGCTTTTATTCCTGTCAAAGTTGTCCAAATGTCAGTCCATGTCACCGTTCATATGAGTGTACCATCATTCAGAGGGTTGTCATTATCATGTCAAGTTCCACTGGGTCATTTTACACCTTGTTCATGCTTCAGTTGCGCCTAGGTAAGGTCATTTCCCTCTCCTAGGGTTTTGAAGGCAATTTCTCTTTGACAGTCAAATCATTGGCAAAACTTGTATCCTGATGTTCATGCACCTTCCCCTATCCTTAAAGTACCTTATCAAACACTTCCCATCACTAAGATCCCCCAAATTCCTCATTTTCGCACAAACCCTAGTTTCTTGCTACAACCAGGTAATTTTCTAGGTTGGACCTGTGTTTTGTCTTTTTGGACTCCTTCCCCTCACTCAATCTTTGAAATTACACTTTCCCCTACTTCTAAACATCCGTCCCTACTTCCAAGAATTTTCCCAAGAGTTTAGAAGCCGCTTATCCCCTTCATTTCGCTTCATTTCGACAAATCTCTTGTTCCACACATCGGGATAGGTTTTACTCCAATGATGTTTCTGAGCAATAAAAGATGAATTTGGGAAAAATGAGAGAGGATTTTGTCCAAAATAAGCCAAGGAAGAAAAAAATCCTTCAATTTTTACACAGGTGTCATGGTTTTAGAGAAATGTCAAAAATACAATTTCCTCGGGAGAATTGATGCACCTCTGAAGTGACCTTGGGAAAATCAAGTTTTCTCCTAGCTCGGTTGGCCAAATGACTTGCTTGATGAGTCAAATGATAACTAGACAGAAATATATTTCCAATGAGCTATCATGAGCTCAATTTTGAGTTGAGAAAGGCATTCAAAATTTGACTGTAACAACACTCTACCTTGAGGCAGCCTCATTTGGCACATTTTGACCAGTCTTGGGAGATTTTATTTTTGACAGGGCAAATGAACTCCAAATTGAAAAATTCTGGTTGGGCTGGAAAGTAGAATCAAAGAAATTTCCAACGTGCTATCCTACACCCAATTTGGACACCAGGAAGACCTCCAAAAGTCACCTGGAAAAAGGCACAACGCACAGGGGAGGCGCGGCACACTGGGAGAAAATTTCCAGTGTAAATTTACATTGGCGCGGCGCACTGGGAAGGCGCAGTGCATAGAGCTTCCAAGGCTGATTTATTTTAAAATTTTGCTCCAAGATTGCCCCAAAATGCATGGATTGCCATTTGTACAGGTAGGTTGAAATTCTCTCATGGTTTTTCATCCAAATTTGATGGTTGTTGATGGTGTTTGATGAATGGTGAAGTGTGTTAAAGAAAACAAACCCTATCTCTTCAAAATTTGCCAAGGAGATTGCTGCTAGGGTTTTGCATTGCAACTAAGTATCCCCTCACCTCATCACTCCCTAATCCAATACTCTCCTTACTTCTCTTATTCCCCAAGTTAATATACCCCCAAAATTCACTAAGCCCATGCTCCCAATTCCCAAATCACTTATTCCTAAGTTCTATTATCCCTATTCCTAAACCCTACCATTCCCTATCACTCTCCTTCTCTCATTTCACTTGTAAAATCCTCAAATCCCAATTCCAAAACATAGTCAAGTGACTGTCCTCACCTTCACTTGATTGAACCACATTTTTCCCACACTCCACTATACCCACTGTCCCTATTCATCACAGTCCCTTCCTACTTGACACATATTTGGCATTGAAATAAAGTGTACAAAATTATCTTTTTCAAAAAGTTGCTAAACATACACCTTGCATGGACATTATGGAGACAAACACTGAAACATCATATGAACAAGACAGTCATTTCCACCACTGAACTGCATGCACCAAGAAGGCATCAAAAAGGCAAAAGAGGAAAAAAGAGCATGATCGACTCTGGATATTGGCCGAGGCAATCCTTGGCCCACCATAACACTTAATGAAGAAGCTCCAGCCCAAATTTCAAGAAATTTGGGGCATTTTTGGTATTTTTGGAAATTTTTGTGCAAAAAACAGGGTTTTTCTCCCTGTGCGTCGCGCCACCTGGCGCGCGCTTACAATAGGGAGCTCCAAATGACAAAAGGTTTGCATTTTTGGATTTTCCATGGAAAATCATGACTGTTGGTGCATGGCCAAGAAGTTTGGGCCAGTTTTGAGTCCTCAGGAGGTCAAAAACACCCAAAAAATGACCTCTCTGCCCCTATTTTGACACACAGGAAGCAGTCTTGGGAGATTGCAGTTTTGGAGGGGAAAATGGGCACCAAATTTAGAAATTCCACTTGGGTTGGAGAGTAGATAGGCAGGGCTTTCCAGAAAACACACTTGGGCTCAATTTGGACTTTGGAAAGTGCCTCAAAACCAGCTCCAAAGTAGCACAATGCATACAGTTTTTGGCGTGGCACACAGAGACCCAAAGGCCAAAATCGCTCCCGCTTCGCGAAATTTCGATTCGAAATTTTCTCCAAGTGGGCCCACTCATTTACAATACATTTTTCCTGGCATTAAAGGCAAAGTTTAAAAAGCATTTTTGGCTTCTATCCAAGTGGCCAAATGAAGGAGAAAAGCCACCCACAAAATCTATGCTCATATTTGCTTTTTCTAACTGGTCTTCATAGAAAATTAAATGTAACTGCTGATGGTTGGCTCTTAATTGCCTGGGTTGATCGACCTTCTCATGGAAAATCTTATTTATTGTATTAAGAGCCATTTTGTAAAGGGTTGGAATTTCTGGGAAACTGTGGGAGATAAACCCAGTCACTCACTGTACATTTTGACAGAGAATTAATGAAAGATTGCAGCTCTGGTTCATGAGATTCCTGTGGCGTGAGTTTAGCAAATGTATCTTCTTTATGTTTCATATGTATTTCATTATGTTTCATATTTTCATTCATATTCATTTCTAGTGAAAGCTTTCTAAGTAAAAAGGTAGAATTCAGTGTGCTGCTCTGCCTTGGGATAGTTTTCACGTTCTATGTTTTCTTCTGTTGAAAAGGATTCATGTATTTATGCCCTTTTCACACTCTTAAACAATCTCTCCACTTCATGTTATTTCGAATCTAATTGCTAGACTTTCCGCCTGTCTTGCCTCACGAAATAATCTGCGTCTTTGAGTTAAATTCTCTGCTCATGCTGTTCCTTGGTCCCACACATCCTAGAAAACTTAGTCATTTGTCAAAATACCTCTATCACATCCATTTACCTAGCCTAAAATCAGTATTCATTTTTGAGTCATCTCAGACCCTATTGTTTATTTTCCTGAGTGTGACCCGGAGAGAGCCCTCTCCTGTTCTGGTAGGGCTAGCTACCAAACTGAGCGTGGTTTGTGGTTACCCTGAATTTTTCCTTCCTTCAGCCTAAGGCAAATTTAGGTGCTAACAATATGATCGGCTAAAGAGATGGTGGTGATTGAATGAAACAGCCGAGGCTCATCTAACATAAATTAGCTGATAAAAACAACAATTATGAGATGTAAATTGGGCATGGGTTCATTTTTACACAAGCTTGAACCATGGAGAACTTTGCTTGGATTCGGTTTCATGTTTACACTAGCTTGAAATGAAAAACTATGCTTGATAAAAGTTTGCATGACCCCAACATAATGACTCAATTGAGGTACATGCGCCCCAAGCTTCATTTGAAATTTTTGTCAACTAGGTGGATGGAATGAAGGTTCACTTTCAAGATCTTGGAAAGACTCAACTGGGATTTGATGAGATCGTAATCAAATACTCGATTTGGAAATGGGAGGTGCTTCATTTTTTAGTGAGGTTGACACAACGAAAGAACTATCCTCGAGACCCTTGTTTCATTTTTTAACGAGCTTAACACTAGGCAAAGAACTATGCTCACAGCCTTCGTTTCATTTTTTAACGAGGTTGACACAAGACAAGGAACAAACTATCCTTGGATATCTTGATTCATTTTTTAACGAGGTTAACACAAGACCAGGAACTATCCTCATGACCCTTGTTTCATTTTTTAACGATGTCGACACAAGACCAGGAACTATCCTCACACATCTGTTCACGGACCATATGAGAACATGGCTCCCTATAGGTCTTCACTAGATGGAAGAACCACGCTCTAGGAGGAATACATGTCATTTGGTACCAAAGACAGATTGGGTTCCAATACCCCCAATACATAATTTATCATACCATCTGTGAGATCATCAACAGATGCAGAGACGGAAGGGGTAGCCACATAATTGACCTATGGCAGGGAAGGTACTACTTGCAAACAAGAGCTGAGAGGGGACGATGGTTGCAAAGGAGGTGCCTGGTGACCAATGAATGACGATTGATCAATGGTCACTATTCTCCCTTCATGCGGAAAATAAACCACACGGAAAAGCAAAGAAATAAGAGCTCTCATGACATAAACATAGTCGCCTCTAAGGAGAATATTGAAATCTAAAGGACCTTGGACTACTCACATCTATATAGATGGTCTTCCCTTCCAAAGTAATAGGGAACTTTGGAAGGACCCCCAAGGGTTAATTGGTTCCTCTGTTGAAAGCCAACAGATTCTAAGTGACAAGCACAAGTTGTGGGGAGCCCAAAAGCTTTCCAAGTAGTAGAATACATGATGCTAATAGACGCACCTTCATCTAATATAGTTCCATGTACTACCATTTTATAGGCTGGTTCTGTGATCTGGAAAGGCACATAAGATGAGAGGCGGAATGCAGTCAATTGACTCCAACCAAAAGAAGCAACAAAACTACTTGGTAGGGGTATCATATGATTGCCCCCATGCTTTACAGGAATAGGAGAAGGACTCTCCTGAACAACTGGGACAGGAGGGTCACTCTTTGATTCGTGGGAATTTGAGGAGACAAGAAGAACATGAGCAGTATGATCACTACTCTCTTCAAGAACAGAGTGAAAAACTGAAGGCGGAGCCAAGTTGACACTCTTTTCGACCAATGGTTGGTTAGGACCAGACAAAAGAGATTCATGCTCAGGAAGAGTAGGATGGGCAAGAGATGAATCCAAGTCAAACTCTTTACTAACTAGGAGAGGGTTAGAAGAAAGCCTCTGATAACAAACAAGAATTTGGGGTTGAGGAGCTATAAGTTTTTCCAAAACTTTGGAAGCTTTACCCATAAGAGGACAAAGGTGAAGAAGATGCTCTCCTTCACATAACGTACAAGGAAATCTAATCTTTCCCTTCTTATTACCATCATTAGCTGAAGGTGTAACATCGACATGATCTCTAAAGGCCGACGGGGATGGTCAGTTCAGGTGTTGAGACTATACCTCTAAGACTTTGGGAATGCCAGGACAGTCTCAAATGAGATGGTCACCCTTGCACAGCCTGCAAGGGAATCTAACATTCCTTGGAGGATCAAAAGGTTTGTCTACGGGAGGTGCATTTGGAGTAATAGTTGTACGATTGGCCTCTCGCTTATCTGACTTCTTCTTCTTATTCTTAGCCTCCTAGTTACTAGATTTCAAACTTTCACTAGGTGAAGTAGAAGAGGAAGGTGAAGAAATGGGGGAAGAAGTCGAGGGGTCAACCTTAGAATCATCTTGACATGATTCGAATGAAGGAGACGTTTATATAGGAGTTGAAACACTCTGGATCACCGAGGTCGAAAACAACCAAACAGGTAAACCAATCGTTAACCCAGGGAGGGACAATGTTACGATATAAGGAGCACCAGAATTTCCAAAAGAAGGAAAAGGACTAGGATTCCCATCTGAGGGGAACCCTTGACTAGTAGACAGTGGGAATGTTTCCATTGGAATTGACTTTTAAAGAAACACTAATGAAGATAACTTTAACCAAGAATATTTTGTGGGCAGTTAATTTTAAGGCACTGAAACAAAACTTTGCCTTTTCTTATTTTAAGAGTCGAGAAAAGGATGAAAGATGACTCTAGTCATTTTCAGAGTTAACGAGTCCGAAAGGACAAGTTCTCAATGATATTTTTAATTTAAAGAATCAAAAAGATCAAAATGACTTCTTAGGATAATCTAGGAAAAAGGATTATGAGGTGACCGTGAACTACAAAATACCTCCCGGTGAACTGAGAAGTACAGCCAAGAAATCTCCCTAAATGTTGTGTTCGGTGTATCAGGTTTAAAAGGTGTTAGACTCGGCTTCCAACGGATAAAGGATCGAAAACCTAGTTGGGTATCCCTTTATATACATGATGGTACGGGGAGCACAAGTCCGTACTACTATTGTCTAATGCCAAAGCGAATGATAGTTACTAGGTTTAAAGATGCCAGAACACGTCTCTAGCCTAGACCACTAAATGTGAGCGTTAAGTTTCAATGCTTCCTTACTAGGTTAATTGAGTTCATTTTAAAGTTTATCTTGAGTTTTGTCTCAGTTTTCAGGCCTTAGTGATGTGACTTGAAAAACCCTAAATGCAACTAAATGAGAGAAGACCCTTTCAATTTGATGAATTGTCTACACTAGAGAGGGTAGGAAACACACAATCAAATGCAAACAACCAAGCAACTGAAAGCAAAATGATTTTTCACTACTTCACTTTTTGAGAAAATAAACTAATGAAAAATACAATCCAATTCCTAATTTCTTGACAAGTACATTTCTAACAGTCCTTCTAAAGGCAAAAAGAGTTATTTTTTTGTTTCAAATTCCAATTCAATCCTAGTATTTAATGATGCTGACTATCATAGCATACTGATGCAACAAACTAGAATTTCATACTTTTTCATGAAACGACGAAACAAATTTTTTGCATACAACACTTCAATGAAAAAGTTTTCGAAACAATTAGCTCTTCAAGCAAATGAAAACGTGAAAAGAGAAACTTGTTCAGACTAATGAAACACCAACTTTACCAAAATCAAGACAAGCAATGTGATCCATGACGGAAAAGAAACGTTTAGACAAGCAAACAAAAACTTTTCAAACAAGTGTAATGGAGGTCAAAGCCATAATAGGACCACAAATGAAATGCAAGGAGTAAATGCACCAAGAACTCGACTCACTAAGTCCACAATCAGTTCAATGGATGACAATCTAGACCTAGTGCCACTAACCACCCAATGACCCAAGAAATCAAGCGGAAAGATGAGAAATCAACAAGCAAACAAAACCAAATGAAAAGAAAGTTTCTAGTCAGGAAGAAAACAATCTAAAAGGCTTACGGGGTAGAAATCATGAGAGTAAAACACACTAGCCAAGATTGGGGACGAACCCTAATCTTCACTTATAGACATCGATGTGACTGCCTAACTAACAACAAGTGCCAGAGGGAGGTCGACGCAAGTGTTTCTCAGCATATCGCATTGATCGGTCCGACTGTCACCAAATTATGCACGCTGAACGAGGGAGCCAAGAAAAAAAATACAAAAATTTAAAGCTGGGACAAGATTTGCTACTATGAATTTTAAACTCAGATTAGTAAGAAACGGAAAAGAAACTGAACCAAAGGGAAAAATTGGAGCTAGAAAATTTCACATAAAACCATGAAATCTCAAACAAGACAAATAGAAGGATTTTATCCCTAGTATGGTTGCCAATTTGTTGTGAAGTAAAATTGTGAGTGCGGACACAAACAATTCCTCTAGCTCGATAATGGGTCTCGCAACAACAGATACATTATATGGAAGATTTCCTTAGGTTAGAACCAATTAATAAGGCCTACCTCTTAGTACGCTTATCCTATTTGATGATGACCTTGCTTGCTTGCTCCATCTATCTCTCGTTTCCTTCTTTGAACACCTAAAACAAGTAAACAACAACAAACAACAACCGTGATAATAGACAAATTGTAATTCAACCTACTTTACAATTCAAGAAACATTAAGCCATGAAGGTGTAAGATGACACATCATGTAGGAAATGAATCAATAGTTGCATATATATTGAATCAAGAAGAGATTACAACCATTTTCTTGACGTTGCCATTCTCCTCCGACAAAACCAAGTTCCCACACACTTCTGCTAGCATTCCATGATGGCCTCAACAATGATAGTTTTAAGTCTCTTCCCTTTAGGCTTCACACTAAACCAAATTCACACTTTTCCCTCACAAAACTAGAGAGCTACAACTATGAATAGCTTGTTGTTTACTCCAAACTTAATTAGCACTAGCACACCAATATTAACACTACAACACTAACACTAGCTTGTGCTTGGGAAAAATGGAGGTTTATATAGCATGAATGGATGGGAGATGGATCCTCTTCTCATGGGAGAAGGTCTTATCTCTTGAGGTAGTTCCATCCTTATAGGGGAAAGGAGCCCAAACTGACATCCTCAACCCCATCCGGCCAAACCATTTACCATACTTCCGTTACGAAGCTTCTAGAGCTGGAAGCTTCGGCTCTTTATTTAAAAATCTTTCCATAAGAGGATCGACACAACTGAAACAAAGCTCAGTCGCTCTGATCGGTCCTAGGGACATTTTTAATCCCTGCATATCATCTCGAGAAGGACAAAGGTTATTAGCGTCGGTCTTGTAAACTGGGAAAAACACAATATTTGTGGGAAATGGTGAAAAAGGGAATTGTTCTGCTCATGAAGAGGGACACAATGGGAGTTTCTTCATGAAGGGAAAGCATGTAGGGTTCACTGTAGAGGTCCTCCAGGATCAAGGAATGGGGATTAGAGGGACAGTGACAAAATGTTGTGTAACACTTCCAATGTCTCTCCACCACCCATGCTTATCCTAGCATGCCGCAGATCACATTGTTTTTATTCGGTTGACGTGTCTCTCAACATTTGCCTCGCCATAACATAAACATAGACATAGTATAATCACATAATATAAATTCATATCCACATGATACTGACCTCAAATATTTGTTAGGCTACTCTTCCCACTTGATTCCTCATGAACCAGGATCTCTTCATGCCATGCACCTGTGTAAGCAATCATTCCTCCACAAGAACGATTATTGATGATGTTGTGGAACAATGACATAGATACATCGATATATACATACATATACATAAAAATTAGCATAAACAATCATGATCCTTTCAGACAACGATATTCATACATGAACATTCATGCATATAAACATCAACATAAAATATTAATGATCTAGTCAGTCAACGACATACATACATACATATGTACATATAAACATTAGCATAAAGTAATCATGATCCAGGATGACCCTATCAGACATGACATACATACATACATACATACATGTACACACATATAAGCATCAATATAATCATGATCACAACGTAATTACCAGATATCATAAGGTCAAGGTTAAGAGAACTCTGTTTATGCATGCAACACATGCGCAACATCGAGAACAACAGTTCCCGACATAGCCAAGGAATATGATGTCTCAATTTCATTCACCTTACCTTTCTTCATTACCTTTCCCATGATTGTCTCGCCATAATCGATTTACACTAATGGACCCAGCCAATCCAACTAGTTGTCATACTCTTACCTTCAACTGACCTTATATATGCACCAAGCTTCATCCAGGTCTTACCTTACCCATCGGGTACCACACAACTCTCCTTGAGCACCATTAACTTTCTCTTTCCCAAACAAAATCCCAAGGCTCTCAAAACAATAAAGGAAAGACTGAGAAGCAAAGAAGAAAACCATGGAAAACCAACAACAATACTACACCACAAAAAAAGTGGCAAGGCCTTACACCAGACACAATCAAAACCGCAAATCAAGTGCAACAATCAAAAAATACCAAAAGAACAAGACTAACAACAAACAACATGACTCAATCCCATGGTTCCCAAGGAGAGCTCAGTTAGAGCCTTCTCTAAGATTTCATGGAAAACTCTCTTGCCATGCAGCTCCCTACATCATGCTGCCATAAACACATAAGTGTCAGTGCATAAGTAAACATAACAATACTCTGGCTACCTTACATTGTTGTGACAAGCACATTTCTTGAAACTAAACACATACACACCATCTCTCAAGGGACCATCTCTCAAGGGACTCCAATTCCCTTGACAGATCCACCTGTAACTAGAGACTAGCTAATATACATGTTAAGTACATGTTCATGAATATAACTCATATCCACATAATGTGAGACAAAATCAAGGTTAAGAAGACTTATGGTATGCAAAGCACTCATTCATTTGGAATTATGTTTTCCAAGCATAGCCAAATGAATTATTGCCCAATTCCTTTCTTTTACCTTTTTATCTTGTTGCAATCAAGGGTTACTATGTATTGTCACATCACCCAACTGTTAGTTATATAAACACATCAATTGTTACCTTGTCACACTAATACCAAGCATCTTTCTTGCAACTATTTACACATGTCAACTGCATGTTCCAAATATCAAGACAATCATATCTATCAATATGAAATCAACCTTTACCAAGACTAACAATCGTGTCATAATCCATATTCAACTCATAGTCATTAGACATAATGCTACAACTGTCTCCTATTACACTAAAGTACATATCAACTACCTCAACACATATGTATTAGTACAACCATCTTAAAAAAATATCATTCCTTCATGCAATCTTATAGACACAACTCATATCATGCAATTAATCAAACATTCAAAAAGAGATAGGTGACATAATAGACAACCAACACTCAAACACCAAATAGACGACATAATCAAAGCTTCAAGCATAAAGTAGATGACATAAGAAAGCTCATACCTTAATGTATCTCAGGGCAACGTATCTTGTCTACACAATCAATCTAGATTACACAATATAACTTCACAACATATCAACTCAAACACAATAATATAATAATATCCATAACCGTAACTAACTAACATGTTCACATCAAAAACTCATAAAAAATTATCATTCATACATAATAATCACATATGCACAGTTAGTCAAAATTAGTATGCCATAATATCACAACATATTAACTTGTACCTAAATGTCATAACCCTAACCATTTGCATATACCAATCCAAATTAGTATGACACATATAACATCAATATCTTAATGTAATACTCCTAATCATTAAGTTACTAACATATAACAACAATAAGTTAGTGTATAACATGCTCATCAACAACATATAACATATTCATCAATTTCATATAACATAATCATCAAGTTAATTAACATAAAACAACAACAACAATGTATAGAACTACAGGTTACTATCATTCATGACTATCCGACAAATGTGCATATGACTACACTAATCAACTAGCATCTATCTTGTATGTAACCATAACATCAATAGAATGAAAGGCATACACATAACCATAATGCACCTAAAATTCCTTAACCTACATACCTACATGTCCAACATACAAACCTGTATGACGACATGCTCTTTCCTTGAGGTCCAATGCTGCAACTTCACTTTAATGATCTACATCTCCTGCACTATCTCATCCAACACATTATCATCATAGCATACCAATAACATCATGATGACCTAATTGCATACAATGACTTCAAAATGCATGTCTGACCTACCATACATGCATAAACATAACCATGAAAATGCATGCATATAGACACTAACATGCATAACAATGCATATAAACCATACACTCATGACGACACATCCCACAACAACACCATCAACCTTCACATGGCAACATCATTACAACCATGATAAAACCATGCAAATGCAACAAGAAAATGGACTACAAGCATAAGGAACACCTATGAAACTGAAATTAATGCATGACTGACACAAAACCCATCCATTCTAAGGGGTGAACCATGATCTGATACCACTCTGTAATAACCCCTCCCACATATACCCAAGTAACCAGCCAACCGGGGTAAACATGTGATGAGAGGCTACTACAATTGGATTCAACCTCCTAGGTTACCTTAGGGAAATTGAATGAATGGAAACACAACATACAAACCTTCCACATCAGCTACAGGACCCCTAAGAACCATCCCAACACTTCTGGTAACCAACCCCTAGGTCCCACTGAGGTTTTAGGTCACTTGACCTCTAGACGCTCCCATGTTATGGGTTTGACAACGTCAAGGAGGCTCTGGATGCTCTCATGACAAGGCATGCCAGTGTCCAGGGACTATTTTTCTCAGTGTTGTGTTAGCTTCCCTGGGATTTGCGCCACTTTTTTAGGCCCGAAGCCCAAGTCACTGCCCAACATTGGATGACACCTTCAGAATATAAATATAACAAGGAAACAATGATGCAAATGAAAAAACTCAAAAAATTCCTTAACCAAACCTCTACTATCCATGATAGGCATTTCGTCAAACATGTCACGAATATGTAATCTACACGTGTAAACAAAATATTTAAGCATAGGTATCTCATACTTATCTTAGAATCACTATGAAGCATTGTTCCCTTATATCATTTACTGCATAATCATCTATTAGGTCATAGATACATTGTTCGTTCATTTACAAGTAAAGACATGATGAGAACCATACATAACTTCTTTCATAAAACATATACATAACTGACATAATAACAAAAAAAATACCATGAATACATCAGCCATATAATCCACATATAAGCCAGTAAATTTACACATGAAAAACCAAGGGAATAAATTTCTCATTAATGAATGCAGAAACCAACTAGGGATGGGACTACCACGTTCCACCTGACCATAGATTGGCTAAACCAAATCTCTCTTCAGCCAATCACCCCCATGCCATATTCCAAGCATGAATGTGGAACTCATAACCAACCGAAAATAAGTAAACAAGCATGGGTGCTACCAGTGTTCTCTGCCTACACTATGAGGAATTTTAGTGCCTCCTAGTCTCTCAGGCTTTACCGTAATCCACAGTTAGATCCAAGGATCACCAGGCCCTATACTGATACACACTCTCCATGCTTTACCATACATCCCATCCCGGGACAAATATGCCCAACGAAGAGAAATCCACCTCTTGGCTTTACTGTATATCTCGTCATTCACTGAAAAGGATTCCTAGGCCCACTAAGGCACACAACCCTAGATTTACCGCAACCCACAGACTGGCTCAAGGGTTACTAGGCCAGTGGTTTTACCATGATCCACAGTTTGGTTTAGGTACCAATAAACCATGTGTTTTTCATTTCGGAGATCCACCTCACTCAACTTTGAATACATCCGAAAATTTAGCTCAACCGAAACATGAGAACCCCATCACACCATGCCTATTTACAAATGGCGAAGTTAGGCTGAAAACATTTTCACACCTGGAAAAACCCATGCCATAACAGAAAAAGAACCAAATACAATAACATTCATACCAAATATAGCAAGGAAAACACACATGCAAATTGGTACCTGTAAAGAATCTTGTTGTAGTTTCTTGATCCTGCGCTTCCTTTCTTTCTCCTTCCTTCCTCTTTCCTTCTTTTCCTTCCTTGATCCAATGCAAAACCTAAGAAAACTCTTATCAACTAATTCTCGGAAGCCGTTTTATCAATGAGGCCTCTATTTTCTTCAATTTCCTCCTCACATGCAACCTATGAACTTTCACCTTCCTTTTCTCATAATTTCCATTATTTTCATAAATAAATGAGCCAAAAATGCATTTTTTCCTTTGCCAAATTCCTTTAGCCATAATAAACCAAATCAACACCCATACTAGGTTGTTTTTCCCACCATTCAGCTTGGAATACATGTCCCATCAACCATGGTCTTATATATTTTTACATGAATTTTTACGAGGGTTGTTACAGAGATGTTTAGGAGAAAACCTCAGAAGTTCTAAAGCCAAGTTTTTTAGAAAAGTATGAGGGTTGTTAAGATATTCAGACACATAGGAAATAGTTAAGTATAACTTGGTCTAGTGTAGAGTTAGGTAAAGTTTGTTTCTTTACTATGTACTTTTGTAACTTACAATCTGACGGTCACGATATGTTCTAGACATGAAGTGATCCGACAGTTCATTCTCTAGTCGGTATTACAAACACTTGATCCACGGCTTAACACCCAATTGGTCTATGATCTCTATTTAAAGATCATGGAGGGTCATTGTAGGGTGACCGTTCATGAGAGAAGCTTATGTAAATTTTCTTTCTTTCATTAGTAAATTGTCTAAAGTGGACGCGTTGGCTCAGGCCATGGATTTTTTCCATCTTTGAGGGTTTTAACCACGTCAAGAATACAAGTGTATTGATCTATGATCTGTTTGTGTTACACAGTATTTTGTCACTGACCTCGCATTCCCTGATCCCGGACATTGTCAGTCCATGTTATTGACATCTGCTTTGTGTCATGTTGCAAAATATGTGTCAGTGTCTTCCTTATCATATCAGGAAGAATACCTCAGTTCATTACTCCTGGAGCAGACCCTTTTTAACCTATGTTTTTGGGTTGTCACGGGTCATCAGTTATTCCACCTGCGAAGATGGCCAAGATTGAACTAAGCCTAGCGACATCATTGCTCTGTCCCTGTGTTTCACTCACGATGAGCTACTTTTGGTAAGTTTGTTTTAATAAAATTGTCAATGGACGGTCCTAAAGTTGGTTGTTGGATCAGATGAGCTCGAATCTCTCCTTTGGGATGGTTGTTCCACCTTTTGTGCAACCTCCCAAAGGGATAAGCTCTTTCTCCCATCTCTTATGGAGGCTCCTCCTCCTATAAATATCTCCTTCATGGCTGAGATCTACTAGTAGCAAGTTAAGTGGCAAGTGGAAGTTGAAGTTAGAGAGAGTAGCTTTTAGAGTTTGGAAGTAGCCTCTTATGTAACTTAGCCTGGGATAGTTTTGTGTGGATTTGGCTTGATTGTATGAGTGTTCTAGCCTCATAATTTTTCTTTTTGGGTAGGAGAGAGAGTTATTCATCCTCTTGGGAGATGCTTCATGAGTGAATGCTTGCAGAGACATGCTAAAAGGACCCTTCAAGGAGACCTACAATGTCAAGGCATGGTTGTAAGTTTTACTTCAGTTCATATTAATACAAATCAATAGTTTATTTACTATATCTTATGTAAAAATTGCATATTGATAGCTTGAAGTTCCTTGACCCTTTAAGTAAATCGCTTTTGTTGTATTCTATTATGTTTGTTGTTGTTATCTGTATGTTGTTTCAGGTGCAAAAGTGATTAGAACGAGAGTTGGAGCAACGCAACGAGAACTTCATCAAATGAGGATTTGAAGGTAGACCTTCATGAAATCAACTATCTAAGGAAATTTGCTTTGATATTGTCTTTGTTGTGACTAGACCCACTCTAGGGCTAGAGGGGTTGCCTCTATCTGTAGAGGGAACTTTCCTGCATCACAAGTTGGTGACCATACTGAGGAGCCTTTGTCTTTTGTCTCTTGATTTGATTTTGCTTTGCTTGTTTATTGTGTCCTTTACTTTCTGGGTAGAACTCTCCATATTGTGGGTGGTTTGACTACTCCTAGTAGTCTTCCCTCTATCATAAGTGATAGGTCTGGCCTTTTCTCAGCTGAATTTTTAAAATTTTCCTTTGATTTGGGGTCATCACCTTTTATTTTATGACAGTCATAAAGATAGTCGCGTCTGCTCTATCTAATTAGTTGCACCTTCTACTGTTTGGTGCGATTAAATCACCTCACAGTCACGAAGGGCTCTGAAATAGGCTCGGTGCTATTGTCTGGTGTACTTCTGTGACGACGTCGCAAAGTAGCTAGTTAGGGGGGTGCGACTTTTCATTGTCGGCGCATGTTTTCAGTTTGACACTCGCGAAGATTCCTGTAGGTTTTAATTTTGAAGTTCTATTTGTTGATTGGCCAGTGTGTCCTATCCTTCTGAGCTTGTCTTCTACCTATTTGTTGTGTGTCAAATTATTGTTTGCTAGAATATTTGACTCTTGGTTTCATTCCCTTGAGATTTCTCCTTTTGAACTGTGTGACCTATTCACCTTAGGGTTTCTTGAAGCATTAGCTTCTTCTTGGGTTACTTGTTCATTTGGACCTTTGAGCTGTGTTTGCAATGATCCCTTGCTTTGTTTAAGGCTTCTCCTTATTGACTATTCTTTCATCTTCCTGACTGGTATGTGACATTTGGTTATCAAAACTTTCAAATCTTGTTTGTTTGGTTTCCATCCATCACTTTGGCATAGATCACATTGCTTCCCAGTCAGTTAGAAAGATTTCAAGTTTTTGCAAAAAGAAACATATTCTTTACGAGAGATTTTTCCGACGTAAATCACAAGATCAATCATTCGTCGACACATTTCGAACCAACCAGTGTTGTTCATCGTCAGGACAAGTTGAAGAACCAGATCCAGCTTTCCATGTTAAATAGCTTGAGCAGAGCCTCCAACAACTAGCTAGGCCAATGGCTAAAATGGACTAGGGCCCATACCTCGAAAATAAATATACAAATAATATAAATAATTTGATTTAATAGGAAGTTAGTTATAATAAGGGACTAAAAAAAAATAATTTAATTTAATTGGTTGTTAAAAGGTATTAACAAACAAATAAATACATAGAAACTATAAATATTAGAATAAAATGTATAATTAACTATATATAGAGTCATTAACAAATTAATAAATACATAACAAATATAAATAAGGAATAAAACATATGAATAACTATTTAAAGAGTTAAAATTGGTTTAAAAAAAAAAAAAAACATAAATAAATAAATAAATACATTAGAATAATATCATAAAAATAAAATGAAAATATATAAATACATTAAAAATAAGTAAATATACCTTAGAATAAGTTAAAAAAAAAATAATAAAATAAAATAAAATAAAAAAAAAAAAAAAAAAAAAAAAAGAATATATATATATACCTTAGAATAAGTTTAGAAAAAAATTAAAATATCTATCTATATATATATATATATATATATATATATATATATATATACCTTAGAATAAGTTAAAAAATAAAAATAAAAAAAGTTATGAATACAGAAACTAATCAGATAAAATAATTGTAAATATTAACTAACTAGAATAAAATAATATTAGGTTAGAGAAAAAAAGAAAAAAAAGGTACATACACAATCAGATAAAATAATTAACTGATTATAAACAGAAGAGACCAGAAACGAGGGGAGGGGAGGAGGAGGGGCGGAAAGGAAGGAAGCGACTAGGAAGAGAGAGCTGGGACCCAACATCTACTGATTTTCCAACCATCCTCTCTATTGAGATTGCTCGGCCTCTTTTCAATCTCCATAGCTTCCCTAAATTTCCAATGATGGAATTGAGAAACCCTAGCAATGATACTAGCCTCTTCAATACAAACATGATGATTGGGTTTTTCCGCATGCTCAGCTAAAGCCGAAGACTTTGATCTCCTATGCTTAAGGTCAGCTGCGTGCTCACTAATCCTTTGATTGATGGAGCAACGTGTCTCACAAATACAGGGGGTCCCACAAAAACAAGGAATAATATATACCCATTTCATATCTTTAGGTTCGATAGGATCCTTTTTTGATCTGAGGGACATATGAATGGTGTTAAGGGGCCTAAAGGTTACAGGGACACTATGCATCTTGAGAATCCTTGCAATCTTATCAGTGGTCCCCTGAACAAACGGAAGATGGACACCTGGAATCTGCTCCTTCAGTTCCCTTTTAGTAAGAGAATTCCTGGCAGCTTTTAGGAAAGCCTTCTATCCCATGTATCTACTATAACCATTCTCAACAAAGACATCAAGGAGATGGGATTTTTCTTTCTCAAAACTCTTTTTATCCGAGATCCTTAGGGCCCTGGTAGCAAGGGTATTGAGAACCCCCATCTTCTGAGCAAGGAAATTGTGGGAACTGGCATGAAGATACTTCTCCGTATGCATTTTCTTTCGAAAAACTTGGTGGGAGAGGGAACTATCACTATTCTTAGAAGTAAGAGTATTAAGGAAAGGGAGGCATCCATCAACTTCCTGCTCTTTCATGAACTTAATGACCAAGGATTGATTGTTGAGATGATCGAAGAAGATATCTAATTCCTCTTGGCCATGAGACTAGATAACATTGGTGTCATCCACATACCTTTTCCAAAGCTTGGGCACGAGACGGGATGAGTTAAGAGCCTTGGACTCAAAATCTTCCATAAATAGATTAGCAACGACAGGGGATACAGGTGAGCCCACTGCAACCCCACAGGTTTTCTCAAAGAACTCTCCCTCAGAACAGAAAAAGGTGGAAGTGAGGCAGATCTCAACTAACCGAGCCGTGTCAGGATCTGTTAGGCGGTTGATAACCTCCAAGGCCTCATTAATAGGGATGCAAGTGTACAGGGAAACAACATCAAAACTAACAAGAATGTCCCCAGGGTCAAGCTTAATGTCCTTGAGTTCATTAACAAAGGAAGCAATGTCTTTTACGAAGGACTCCGTACGACCAACTAAGGGCTTAAGCCTTAACACAAGGAATTTAGCAAGAAGGTAGGTAGGACCTCCAATGGTGTTGACAATGGGCCTTAATGGAGCTCCTTCCTTGTGAATTTTGGGGAGACCATAGATCTTGGGAGTGATAGGGTTGCTCTCAATGAGTTTATGGTGTAGGGAACTCATTGAGCTAATGGACTTAATGGCAAGAGCCACATTCCTAGCAACCTTTTTTAAGGGGTTTTTGGGAAGCTTTTTATAGCTACCACTATTATGAAGATGATCCAACATCTTATTGCAGTAATCAACCCTGTTAAGAATGACGGAAGCTCCACCCTTGTCTGCCTTTAGAACAATGATATCTTTGTTTTGGTTTAAGGATCTGAGGGCTACTGATTCTTCCTTGCTAAGGTTGCTCTTAGGGGGCTTAGCCTTTCTCAAGACAACCGCACAATCCTGCCTGATTGTGTCCTTGATTTTATCAGGTAAACCTCTGATCCCAAACTCTATGTCACAAATGATATCATCAATAGGAATTTTCTTAGGAGCTAAGGCAAAATTTAATCCCTTACCCAAAACTTTAAAAACCGAAGGGGGAAAAGAGAAACTAGAAAGATTAATAACCTTGTTATTAAAATGAGAAAGAGGGGGAAGATTATTTGTACTATGATTTAAATTATTATTATTAATACTCAATATCTTATTACTTTCTATGATAGAATCATTAGTATTATTAATATTATCACTATTACCACTCTTATTATTATTATTATTATTATTATTATTATTATTATTATTATTATTATTATTATTATTATTATTATTATTATTATTATTAATATTATTATTATTATTAAGAATATTATTATAATCATTATAATAATTATTATTATCATCATCAATAATAATATTACTATTATTATAACTGTTAAATAAATTATTATTGTTATTGTTAATAATAGTGAGCACGCAGCTGACCTTAAGCATAGGAGATCAAAGTCTTCGACTTTAGCTGAGCATGCGGAAAAAACCAATCATCATGTTTGTATTGAAGAGGCTAGTGTCATTGCTAGGGTTTCTCAGTTCCATCATCGGAAATTTAGGGAAGCTCTAGAGATTGAAAAGAGGCCGAGCAATCTCAATAGAGAGGATGGTTGGAAAATTAGTAGATGTTGGGTCCCAGCTCTCTCTTCCTAGTAGCTTCCTTCCTTTCCGCCCCTCCTCCTCCCCTCCCCTCATTTCTGGTCTCTTCTGTTTATAATCAGTTATTTATCTTATCTGATTATGTCTGTAACCCTTTTTTTGTTTTTGTTTTTTTTTTCTTTAACCTAATATTATTTTATTCCAGTAAGTTAATATTTTCAGTTATTTTATCTTATTAGTTTCTGTATTCAGAATTTTTTTTTTTAATTTTTTTTTTTTTTTACTTATTATATATATATATATATATATATATATATATGTATATATATATATATATATAGCTATATATTTATTTTATTTATAATTTTTTTTTAACTTATTCTAAGGTATATATATATATATATATATATATATATATATATATATATATATATATATATATATATATATATATATATATATATATATATATTCTTACTTTATTTTATTTTATTTTATTTATTTTATTTTCTTTATTTATTTATTTATTTTTAAAAAAAACCAATTTTAACTCTTTAAATAGTTATTCATATGTTTTATTCCTTATTTATATTTGCTATGTATTTATTAATTTGTTAATGACTCTATATATAGTTAATTATACATTTTATTCTAATATTTATAGTTTCTATGTATTTATTTAATTGTTAATACCTTTTAACAACCAATTAAATTAAATTATTTATATTATTTATATATTTATTTTCGAGGTAAGGACCCTAGTCCATTTTAGCCATTGGCCTAGCTAGCCATTGGAGGCTCTGCTCAAGCTATTTAACATGCAAAGCTGGATCTGGTTCTTCAACTTGTCCTGACGATGAACCACACTGGTTGGTTCGAAATGCATCAACAAATGATTGATCTTGTGATTTACGCCGAAAAATCTCTCATAAACCTGATATGGATCACAAAAGCCTCAATTCAACAAACATATTCTTCGTTTTAAATATTTGATTAGTTTTTGAGTGGAATATGTCTCTTTACTTATTGAATGATTTCATTTGAAAAGGACATAAAAGTAGCATTGTTTTGAGTTTTTCATTTGGTTGCTTGTCATCTATTCGAAAAATAAAAAATATCGCATTCATTTTGCTTTAGGAAATGAGAACAATCTTTTGCATTAGTAAATTCTTGACATTTAGACATTGAAAAGAAAAGGATGTATTTTTCGTTTTCTTAATTAGATTTCTTGCAAGTTAGTGAAAGATAGAAGCATTTCTCTTTCATCTTGATTGATTTGCTTATGAAATAATGAAAAGTACCATTCTTGCATTTGCTTGCTTATTGCTTTGACTTCTTTGAAATGAACCTCTCACTTTTCTTTAGTTAGTTGTTCATTGAAAAGAAATGGTTTCTTTACTCATTTAGTTGCATTCTAGGAGTTTTTGAAGATACATTCGGTAAGGCCTTGAAATTGAGATTTAATTCAAGATCAGCTGTTAAAATTTATTGAATTAGCCTAAAAATGCATTGGAATTTAACGCTCATATATCTAGAGGTCTAGGCTAGAGACGTGTTTCTGCGTCTTTAAACCTAGTCATTGTTGTTTTCATTAAGGTTGGGTGATTCCTCCTTTTGTGATTCGATAAGTAATAGTACGAACTTGTGCTCTGTGTACCGTCTCGTATATGATGGGATACCTGACTAGGTTGCAATCCTGTCATCCATAGGAAGCCAAGTCGGCCACCTTGCAAACATGATACACCAAACACAACATTCAGGGAGATTACATGCTCATACTTCTTGGTTCATCAGGAGGTATTCTGCAGTTCACGGTTATCTGGTAAACCCTTTGCCTAGAGTTCCAGAGCAGTCACTTTCATTCCTTTTCAACTCTTTAAAAGTAAAAGGATCAATTGAGCACTTGTCCTTTCAGGCTCTTTAAACTTCAAAGGAGACTAGAGTCACCTTTTGTCCTTTTCTCGACTCTTAAAACATGAAAAGGAAAAGTTTTGTTTCAGTGTTCTAAAATTAACTGCCCACGAAATATTCCTGGTTAAAGTTATCTTTCTTAGTGATTCTTTAGGGTCGATTCCAATGGCATCATTTCCAGAGTGCACCAGTCGAGGGTTCCCTTCGGAAGGGAATCCTAGTCCTTTTCCTTCTTTTGGAAACACTAGTGCTCCTTATATGGAAATGTTGTCGCTCCCTGGGTTAACCATTGGTTTACCTGTCTGGTTATTTTCGACCTCAATGATCATGAGTGTCCCAACTCCTGCCCCGCCATCTCCTTCATTCGAACTGCGTCATGATGATTTTAAGGTTGACCCCTCACCTTCTTCCCCTATTTCTTCACCTTCCTCTTCTACTTCGCCTAGTGAAAGTTTCAAATCTAGTAACCAGGAGGCTAAGAAGAAGACAAAAAAGAAGAAGTCAGCTAAGCAAGAGGCCAACCGTGTGGCTATTACTCCAAATGCGCCTCCTATAGGTGAACCTTCTATTCCTCCACGGAAGGTTAGATTCCCTTGCAATATGTGTAAGGGTGACCATCTCCTCCAAGACTATCCTGGCATTCCCAAAGTCTTAGAGGTATGGTCTCAAAATCTGGATCGACCATCCCCATCGACCTCTGGAGATCATGTCGATGCTACACTCTTGGCTAGTGATGGTAAGAAGAAAGGGAAGATTAGATTCCCTGTAGGCTATGTGAAGGAGAGCATCTTCTTCACCTTTGTCCTCTTATGGATAAAGCTTCCAAAGTTTTGGAAAACCTTACAGCTCCTCAACCCCAACTCCTTGTTGGTTATCAGAGGCTTTCTTCTAACCCTCTCCTGGTTGGTAAAGAGATTGACTTGGGTTCATCTCTTGTTAATCCTGCTCTTCTTGAGCAAGACTCTTTTGTGTCTATTCCCGACCAACCATTGGTCGAAAAGAGTGCCGACTTGGCTTTGCCACCAGTTTCTCACTCTATTCCGGAAGAGCATAGTGATCATACTACTCATGTTCTTCTCGTCTCCTCAGAGTCTCATGGATCGAAGAGTGATTCTCCTGTCTAGGTTGTTCAGGAGAGTCCTTCTTCTATTCCTGCTAAGCATGGGTGCAATCATATAATTCCCCCACCAAGTAGTTATGTCATTCCTTTTGATTGGAGTCACTTGACTACTTTCCGCCTCCCATCTTACGTGCCTTTCCATATCATAGTACAAGCCTATAATATGGTAGTACTTTGCACTATATTAGATGAAGGTGCGTTTGTTAGCATCATGTCTTCTACTACTTGGCAAGCTTTGGGCTCCCCACAGCTTGTGCCTATCACCCAGAATCTGTTGGCTTTCAACAGAGGAACTAGTCAACCCTTAGGGATCCTTTCACAATTCCCTATTACTTTGGGAGGAAAGACTGTCTATATAGATGTGATGGTAGTCCAAGGTCTATTATATTTCAATCTCCTCCTTGGACGTGACCATGTGTATGTCATGGGAGCTCTTGTTTCTTCACTTTTTCATGTGGTTTGTTTTTCGCACGAAGGAAGAATTGTGACTATTGATCAACTGTCGTTCATTAGTCACCAGGCATCTCTTTTGTAACCATCATCCCCTATCAGCTCTTGTTTTCAAGCAGTACCTTCCCTACCATAGGTCAATTATGTGGCTACCCATTCCATCTCTACATCTGCTGATGATCACACAGATGGTATAGTACATTATGTCCTGGGGGCATTGGAACCCGATCTGTATTTGGTACCAAATGACATGTATTCCTCCTAGAGCATGTTCCTTCCGTCTAGTGAAGACCTCTTAGGAGCCATGTTCTCATATGATCCATGAACAGTTGTATGAGGATAGTTCTTGGTCTTGTGTCCACCTCATTAAAAAATGAAACAAGAGATGAGGATAGTTCTTGGTCTTTTGTCGACCTCATTAAAAATAAAACAAGAGATGAGGATAGTTCCTAGTCTTGTGTCGACCTCCTTAAGAAGTGAAACAAGGAGTCATGAGGATAGTTCTTTTTCTTATGTAAACCTCATTAAAAAATGAAACAATGTCTGAGGATTCGTTTTTTCCTGTGTCAACCTCGTTAAAAAATGAAACAAACATCTTGAGGATAGTTCTTTTATTATGTCAACCTAGTTAAAAACTTAAGCAACTCCCTTTTCAAATCGAGTCTTTGATTAAGATCTCATAAAATCCTAGTCGAGTCTTTCCAAGATCTCGCAAGTGAACCTTCATTCCATTCACCTAGTCGAATGACATGAAGCTTGGGGGGCATGTACCTCGTTTGAGTCATTATGGTGTGGGCATACGAACCCATATCAAGCATAGTTCTTCATTTCAAGCTTGTGTAAACATGAAACTGAATCCAAGCAGAGTTCTCCATGGTTCAAGCTTGTGTAAAAATGAGCCCATACCCATTTTTGAACGCAATTCTTTACATAAGCCCTGAAACAGGGTTTATCTCAAGAAGTATTATGCATGAGTCTTTCATGAATTTTTGTGTACATAAGTGTGTTTCATTTTTGTACATGTTTTGCTTGGTGTGTAAGATTTTTTTGCTTATTGCGTCGTTTTTCTTCTTATGCAAATGTATGTCGCACCTTATGTCGGTTTTGTTGATGGTGCCTGTCGCAGTACTCAGAATCTTTCCTCCGTGGCATGGGTTATTTATGGTCCTCACGGTGAGTTGTTAGATCTTCAAGGTGTTTGTCTAGGATGTACTATGAACAATGTCGCTAAATATAGTGAAGTTATTGAGCTATTGACTGAGGCTGTGGCCCTCAATATTCATGCCTTGATCATAAATCTAGATTCACAACTTGTTGTTCTTCAGCTCAACGGGCGTTATTTCACCAGAAACCCTCAGATTTTAACGTTGTATTTACATGTTCATTTATTGGAAATTAATTTTTATTACATTACATATCAACATATTCCTAAAAGATTGAATACATTAATGGATGCATTGGCAAATCATGTGTTAGATCAACATTTGCGAAATTTGTAAAAGTAAACATTGAGACATAATAAGTTGATACAACAAAACATAGGTATGTATATATATCATGTGTTGCACATCGTAGTGCCCAAAAAATATGTGTTCAGATTACATCATGAGACAACATGTCTCTCAAAATTGCAGAAAATAAACCTAGGGGTCTAATCTGTGTGATGCTCTCTATAGCACACCACTGCTCGGACAACACGTCTTAGCAGTCGGTGGATCCTATTCGCCACCCCTGCTCTATGTCGTTGGTACTGTTGAGGGACATCCTAAAATCTTGCATAATCTGGAATCCCCTCTGTCAAACCCTCCAGGTCACGGGCGATCTCATCCTCCACATCTCCACCAGGAGGGGGCATCTCGAACTCCCTCTCGACTCTTCGAGCAATGGGAGACAGGCCTGCAGGTCTTTCAGGTCCAACATCTACAAGATTGAAAAGTAATGATCAGGACATATATAATAAACAACAAAAAATTTACAAAAAGCTCTTTAAAAATAAAAAATGAGTTTGTTACCTCTATCATCCTAGTGTTCTCCAGGTGGCAGTAATAGGTCTGGATCACCTCTGAAGTTAGTTATGACATATGGCCAATCCTCTACCACAACGAGTTGGCGATCTAACCACTTGAAGAACTCCAGTCTCCATGACATGTGTTGACCGCCGCCTCCTCGAGGCATCGGCATAGCCCAACGAGTGATCCGTGGCTCCCGTGCTAGTGGCCTGGCCACGACCACTTCCTGTCTTTGAAAGATAGGAAGTTTTTCTAGGATGAACGGTCTGAGGATCAAACCATACCTGAACTATTTGGTATCACCTCCCTCGCATTTTTTTAGCTGCCTTTTGAGGTTATCTGATACCACCTCTACCCAGTTGAATATAGTGGGGTTTAAGCAGTCTGCTGCCTGTCGAAGTTGGGTCTTACTAGCCTCATGCAGGGCCTGCGATCCAGCCACCCTTGTAATGGTGGATAGGAGGAATTGTAGTGACAGGTCAGCTACTATTGCGATCTTTAGCTTACCTCCTTTGTCTGATTTCTAAGCCTTGGGACACATTCTTCTAATGAGCATGTCCATGGTCTCTCCCGTGATGCAAGTCCCTGTCATTCAAGGTCTTTCCCCTCTCTATCATAGTCCTATCAAGAAGTAGATATCAGTGGTATTAATCTCTAGTTCCTGTCCTTGGATGTTGCATCTCTCTTCATTTGTATCCCACACTCCAACGAGGTATTGGAGTAGATCAGGCTGTGCTCTTAGGCACGACACCATGAAGAACTTTAGGAGCCCGCAATTCCTTAGTACATCTAAGCAATTTGGGTTTCCCAGGGCTAACTGGTCATCGTTGCTATGTTCTCACTCTTTCCATTCAATTACCATGATTTCTTCCTGTAAAAACACAAACATTTAATTGTAAGTGCCATGATTGTGTTTAAAACCCCTTGAATTTGCTTAAACTATGAATAATTTTTGTTCTCAGTGCTCGTCGTGCCTGTTTCTAAAATAGGTGTGACGAGATAGAATCCACGGTTTGAAAAATTTGAGCTCTTCATGACCATTTGGTGTACAGTCGTGATGAGCTTATTTTCCCACCATTGAAAATTCTGGCTCTTCGCGGTCCCAAGCTGGGAACCTGTGACAACCGCCACGGATGTTTCCATCCAAAAAATTCCTCTAAATCACGGCTAAAATCATAAAAAACAAGATATATTGTATCTAAAATGTAGGACAAAGGATGTGGTGCCTACCTGGAACAGACAGATTTGCAAATGAGCTCCTGAATCTCCTCCAATCGCTCTTCGAAAATCGCAAGTGCACAAGGGTGAAATTTCTTCACTCCAAGGTAAAAGTAAAAAGTGAATTGTTTTTTACCAATTGGCCCTTTTATAGGCTCTTTTTGTGAAAATTAGGGTTTTAGGTCCATTTTTGAATATTTTATGCATATTTATGTCAAAAACAGATCTTACGCTTGCTTTTTGTGCAGCGATAGGTTCCAAATACTCTGGTGATGATGATTTACGAGTTGTATTTTATACTTTTTCAGACTCGGTAAAAACATGAAAAAGTCACTTTTGGAGTCATCTTTAAGCTCTTTTCTGACTCTCGAAACATGAAAAGATTGTCGAGCTGTTGTTGCTTTGAACTCGTTAAAGGCTGTGAAGCATCATCTACCCGATATAAGTTTACCCCTTTTAAGGACTGGTATAGATTATTTACGAAAAAGGTATAAGTTGATCTATTATGGTCAATAGGTTCCCTTGGGTATTGTTTTCTACTTTTTCGAATTCGAGGGACAAATTTATGAAAACGGCCCTGTGGAGTTTTCTTTTCTGTGTCTTTTTCAAACTCTCTAAATATGAAAAAGACTCTTATTTTTAGCTATGTCGGACTCTTTAAACCCTGACGACATTGGACTTGTCATCATGACAAGACTGAGCTTCTCCTTCCTAGGGCTCGTTAAAATTTACTAGGTCAGATTTATCCAAAGGAAAAACTTATATTACAAGCATATGCTATCCCCTTCAATCTTGTGTTTCAAAACTAATTGGGGTACTTGCCAGAAATGGTGGGGGGAAATTTGGAAGTATTATGTTGGTTGTATTAATTATTACGGTAGCTTGTTGCTCTTGAACATTGAAACTCTTGCTGCTTCGTGTCGGGTTGGGATATCCTCACTCTAGTGTTGGCCTTCAAGGTTTTGGGTTATCCATTTTGCCTCATTCCATCTGATCCTTGTTGCATCATCATGACCTTTGATCCCTTGGTACCAAAATACTTCCAAACTCCGGAGTCATGTCGCCGATATGTTTAAGAGTGTAATCCTTCTGCAGTTTGTCTCCTTACACGCCTTCCTCAGATTCTCTGTCTCATCCACATACATCTTGTTCCTTTGTCTTGTGTCAATGATGTGGGAAACATTATGGCCCTCCTTTGACCGATCGCTTCTTGTTGACTTCAGCTCATTATCCGGGAAGTTGATCTAAAGACTCCTTTCTGGCACTACAAGAAAAAAGGTCATTGGTGAGGGTCATGTTGGTGACGGACCTTTAAGGTCCGTCACCAATGTCACATATGGTGACAATATTTAAAAAAGCGTTGTTGTAAGTGTATATAGTGATGGTCCTTTACAGTTTGTCACCAAAGCCATTTTCAATGACACTTTTGGTGAGGGTCGTTAAAGGCCCATCACTAATTCTCTCTTTGGTGACACTTCTAGTGACGATATTTTATTGACCATCACCAATGATCTTTTTGGTTACTTTTGGTGACGGTCAATAAATGTTCATCATCATTTATCATTCCAATGAGTTTTTGATGACACTTCATGCCTATGACGGACCTTTAAGGTCCATCACCAATGTCGCATATGGTGACAGTCTTTAAAAAATTGTTGTTGTAAGTGTATATAGTGATGGTCCTTTAAGGTTTGTCACCAAAGCCATTTTCAATGACACTTTTGGTGAGGGTTGTTAATTGCCCATCACTAATTCTCTCTTTGGTGACACTTTTGGTGAGGGTCATTAAAGGCCTATCACTAATTCTCTCTTTGGTGACACTTCGAGTGATGATCTTTTATTGACCCTCACCAATGCTCTTTTTGGTTACTTTTGGTGACGGTCAAAAAATGTTCATCATCTTTGATCATTCCAATGAGTTTTTGATGACGCTATGTACCTGTTACTATATTTTTTTTCAAAATATAATGATTTAAGACCAATGTTGTGGAGTCTTTTTCATTATGTGTCCAAGGTCATAGTGGTTATAATATCCAGTCAATTTGCTAAGAAGTAATTAGTGTGTATCATTTCCCTCAAGTCATAAGAATATAGTATTCCTATGAGTCAACACATGATTAATCTCTACTAGGTTTATTATCTAGCAAATTTCCTTTAAATAAAGTTCCACTACAGTGTGTAGGAACTATATTATTTAATACATAATCAAGCTCTATCAATTCTATTAATGATAGGGACCTAGCACTCCTCAACACTCATGGCACACCTTAACATGCTTTGGAACAATACACTAATATTCATTGGTACCTCACATGTCTTGGAACATCTTTGTACCTGGAACATATTTGTACCTAGAACATCTTGCCATGAGTAGGATGCCAAAGCACATGCTGGCATGCCATAGCATAGCATAGCACTCCCCTATCATGTGTTGGCATTCCCTGTAGCCCCTAGCATGCCCTGGAACTCATTGGCATAATATTGCATTGACAAAAATTAGCACTTGGCACACATTGGCACTTGGCATGTATTGGAACATATTATTAGTGTGCCTAGCATGCCCCTTTTGAAAAAGATAAAGTCCCAACTTATTAACCCTCTTATGTGTTCATTTTCTTTCATTTTAGCTTGGTTATTTCTTTTGTTGCCTTGAAAATCCTTGACGCATATTGGCATACTCTGGCACCGTACACATCCTGGCATGTCTTAGCACCTAGAATGCCTTGGCACTATTTGGCACATGTTAGCACACCCCGGAACTACCTAACACACTGTAGCACTTCTTGACATTCCCTGATATTCCCTGGCATGCTTTAGCCATTTTTAGCATACCTTGTCACTCCCCCTTTGGCATGACAACTAGCACTGATTGACACTCCCCAACACACCCTAATATTCATTCACTTCCATGCATTTTGACCTAGTTCTCCCTTGTGTTGTCCTAGTACTCCCTAACACTCCTCAGTATGCATTGGCACTCTCTACCACACCTTAGCACTCATAAGTGAAGAATGAAACTTGTAACCAATGTTATCAGACTCGGAATAGACAATAAATCAGCGAGGCAAAGAGCTAAGAGTTTTAATCAGATTGGGGTAAAATCGGAAAAAAATGGGGAAAAAATCAGTGAATTCAATAAATAAAAATATACACATATATTGAATTAAAAAAGAAACATTTTTCAATGATATTTAGTAAAGCCATGTCCAAACAATTCATAATATCAATAGATGTCCAAAATATCATGAATGAATAAGCATCTCATATATGTTATAAGTCCAAACATGATCCAAAGTACCGAGTCATGACTCCTAACTAGTGACTACATAGAACTAGAAGCAACTACTTCTAAACATTTACAAACAACTACATACTAATTAGAAAAAATCAGTAACTAAGAGTCTAAGACTCTTAAGAGTGAGAACTATAAGTGATTCCTCCCACTCCTCCACTTGCTTGAGTCTCAAAGTTCTTCAAGTCATGTAGGCTTAAAAGAGGAGTCTCCTCTAATTGGACCCAATCTGCTGCATTTGTAGTTTGCAAATCTATCTCTTCAAGGTATATTGGTGAATGATCCAAAACTATCATTATCATGAGACATTGAAATGTTAATTTAAGTTTGAATTTGAACTTTAAAGTTTAAACGTTAAATTCCAAAACAAATTATGAAACCTTCAAATTCAAGCTCTCACCTAGTATTTTCTTGTTGCAAAGTTGTAGATTGTAATGGAAAAATACAAGGTCATTTAAGTGCTTTTGTGTCAATTGGTTGCACTTCTTAGAATGTATTTTCTCAAACATTCTCCAGTTGCACTCACAACTTGAAGCACTGCATGCTTCGTTTTAGATTTGAATGGAAAATCTCTTCCAATCTGGCGTATCACTACAAAATTTTTGCCACCAAAGACCTAGCAAGTGGCAAGGGTTCATGAGTAGACGTACTAAATACTAAATAGTAAAAACTTAAAAAGACAACAAAATTTAATAAAACATTTAACATACAAAATAAAGTTTAAACAAATTTAATGAACTGATAAAGCCTTCAAGCCTCAAAGGGTACCTGGCAACACCTTAGACCTTTCTCGTATAACACTGGTATAGGAAAATAATTTAGGTGGTGCTCTATAATCCTATAGTTGGGAAAAGACACGACTTTGAAATTCTAGATCAGGGAAGCACCTTTCCATGCATGTCATGATTCCTTTGTGAACCTCCCCATCCTCATTAAATTTTCTCTTATCATAAAAATACTATGGGTTTAATATGTACCTAGCAGCATGTAAGGGGGAATGCAATTTCCTATCCCAATGTGCATCAATAATGTCCCAAAGAGGCATATACTTTGCCTCCTCATCCCCATATCTTCTTTTGATGGCCTACTTTGCGAGATCCGTTGCCTCATAAATGTAACCCATAGTGGGTTTGTCACCATCAACCATCTTGAAAGTTCAAGCTTTCAAATTTAAAATAATATGAAACATTGAAAATAAAAAGAAGCTTGAAATGAAATTTAAAACATGAAAAAGTTAAAAGACTTGAAGTACTTGAGAACTCTAACAAGGGACTCCATCACAGCAATAATCTCTTCGACATATTTCCAGAAACCATCATTAGACACAAGTGCAAGAACTTCAATGCCTTCAAGGGTCTTGGAATGTTTAGATGCCATCCAGTCAGGTCCCAAAGACATCCTCTTCAGATTTATCTTTTGCTCAACCACAAATTACAAAGATATGAAATTTGTTGCAAATCTAGTCACTGCAGGTCGAACAATTTCTTTACCTTCAGTGTATTTTCTCATGGTGTTTAGGACAATAATGTTGTTGTATAGGTATTTGGTTATGGAATTTTCCTTCTCCACAACCTCATGTATCTAGTGAAGCTTACCAATGTCCTCAAGCATTAAATATGTACAATGAGCAACACAATCGGTCCAAAACATAGTGGGGTTCCTAATCTCAAAAAGTCTACCAGAAACCATATAATTAGCTGCATTGTTGGTGATAATTTGTACAACATGTTCTTCTCCCACTTCTTGAATGACTTCCTCCATCATTTTACAAATAAGTTGTGCAGTCTTAACCTTGTTTGAGGCATCCACTGATTTGAGAAACATTGTGCCTACTGGACAAGATACAAGGAGATTTATTAAAGTTATATTCCTTTGGTCTATCCATCCATCACTCATGATCGTGCACCCTATTTCTACCCATGATGAACCAAACTTATATAGCACAAGCATGGCATCTTCAACACTTTCTAATAGCAAATTTGTCCTAATGCTCTCTAATGAAGGAGCTTTCAACCCTGTACCTGCAACAACAACTGCATCAATCATAGCTTGCCAATAAGGACTTATGGCGCAGTGGAAAGGTATGTGAGAATAGTACCAAAAGTTAGCAATGGCCTTCATTGCCTAACTATGGATATTTTTTTCCAACCAGTGGTATCCAAGGTAGGTTGGGAACAGAGTTTTGTGTGGGGAGAAAAAAAGGTGTTTATGTTTCCACCTCCAATGTTGAATGCAGGAGGATTCATTTGGCCTTGAGTTTGACTTGGACTTGGAGGCATGTGTGGGAAACTTGGGAACTGTATTGAGGATTCAGGAGAGGGAGATGACAATGGGGTAATGGAAGAAAAATTGTCAACTCCAGGAGTTCCTATTCCTTATTTTTGCTTTTCTTTCTTTGCATTATGCTGACTCAACATATCAATGGCCAAGGTTGCTTGGTATTTGACATTTTCGTCAATGTTTTTGCAGAGACCTATATCATGGCTAGGTATTTGTGCAAGGTGGTACTTGAATCTATAAATGCCTCCACTACATTTTGCTTTGCAAAATTTACAAAGGAGCTTAGGGTCTTCAAGAATCTTGTCACAATAAGCCCAAGAAAAGTCCTTATCCCTTGGCATTGTTGTTGTTTTGGACTTGTTCTTAAATTGCAGCTTCTTTTTAGACTTGGAGTTGTGCTTTCTATTTAATTTAGCTCCTGTAAAATACAATAAGAAATTAAAATTAAAAATGCCATATATAACTTCACAAAAAAGAGGGTTGGTTTTAAAGGATATGTGGTTTTGTTAAGGATGAAAGAGGAGTCTGTCTAGCAACACAAGCAGATTTCGACCTAATATATTGTTATGACCTTGAAACACAATTAGGTATATATGAGGAAATGCTACGTAAAGGAAATATTATCAACATATATTGCATTGTAATCTTGAATTTTCAAGTTTGTTTAGCATAACACAATGGAACCAATATATCAATAACAAATTCTGGAAGAACAAAAATACCCAAAGTTGTGAATGCATGGTTAAATCCTTTGAAGTCGGCAAGACATCAACCAAGGAAGGAATGCTTGATGACTTGGTCGATGGTTGGTATGAAACCATTTCTTAGCTCATTTTTAAAATCTATTTAGGCCCCATTTATAGGGTTGAAATGTCATAACCAAAGGAATACGCTGAACATTCGATTGCTGAATAGTGAAACTTGAAACTTGTCATTGAAAATGACATTGAAACTTCAATATAATAATATACCTATTATTTAAGCCAAGTGCCAATGTACCTCTATTGTTGAATAGTGAAGAGGCTAAGCCTAAAGGTAACACACGCTGAAGATGACGTGCGACTGCCAGAGGGTCGATATGGAGTATGGATAGAGCACACATTGGCAACTGCTCGATATGGAGTCTAGAATTAGACTCACATTAGCAGTTCCCTGATATTGAGTCTGGAATTTGTAATAATGAGTAGTGATTGATTACTAAAGATCTCGACGTATGAGTTTTGGGCCTGAGAAATGAGAAATAAATTTTGGAATGATTGATGTTTAGTTTTTAACAATGCGGCATACCTAAACTTAAAAAACTTGCATTGATCATGAGTTAAACTTGGTCAACATGAGTTTGACACACAAATATTTAGATCAGACCATTTGGAGAGCGAGCATATTCTGAATTGTGATTAATCATGATTTATCAACGAGTACTGTTTCACTACTTGTAACTGAAATTTGAACTGAAAATAGGTGATCTTACAATTGAAACTAATTGTGAATTTTCTAAACTGAAATTGTCTCATCGACATCGGTTCTATTTGTGGTTGGGCACGTCAACGGAAGAGATTCATTTTAAATCAGGTTCATGGAGAAAATATTTTATGGAAGATGTTTCTTTTATGTCGAGGAAGACATAGTAATATTTTTTATTAAATTTGAATAACAATAGTATCTACTCTGTATCTCTCGTATCTCATTATTTTTATCTCCTGTAACTCATACAGAAATTCTAGTAATAGTGGACATGTAGCATCAAGCTCCACTCCTTTTAATCCAAAGTTCTGCATGCAAACCTTTGTGTCACTTGTGCCGCAAAGCCTTTGCTGTAGAGTGTGGAGTTAACACCTACCTCTACATGACAAAAGCTACACATACCTTTTGACTTGGTTTTTTCACCTTTTGTCCATTCTTTGTTTGGAGTCTAGGACAACAAGCTCCACATACTTTTTTTCCATACCTCTATGTGAGTGTAACTTTGCACATTTTCTTTGCTTCAACCAATATCAAAAGCATTTGTGAGCTTCTTTCAAGGCATGAATACATGCTTCAATCATGGAAATTAGCAAAGTTTCTAAAGAAAAAAAAACCATGGAGTTATCCTTTTCCATTTCAAATATGTTAGGATTCTATTGAGAGTTTTTTAGAGATAATTATTAAATGGCCTTCTACTTTTCCTTTTTCCTTAATATAAATTGCATCTCTTATTACATTTCTAATCAAGATATTTACATCAAATATTGGATCAAAGGGCCAAGGACTTTTCATAAATGCTTCCTTGTCCAGTAGAAGAATAAATGGTCAACATGTCAGCTTGGCTCTAATTTCTTGGGAATTAATAATTGTTTTGAAAAATGACTACTCTTGTTTGAATCTAGAACTATGTTTAAGCTTTGAAAATGGATTTTCCTCCAAATTGATCTTGGAAAGGTCCTTATTAAAGGCTTATCTATATCTCCTCCACTAGAATGAATGGCTTGTATGTTGAAAAGTATAGCAGAGCTCCCTTCTGAAAAGCTTGATCATCCCATTGTCACCAAGAGCTCCTCCTTTTCCCCAAATTGGACCCAAAACAACATTGAGTACTTAATTATGATCCAACCTGAGAAATTTTGATTGACACTGCAACTCAAGAGCTATTAAATTTAAAGTGCACTAATATGATTCGCCATTCTTTCATTGAATAAGTATATTGTTTTTGAATTTGTCATTTGTGCTTGTAGTATGTGGTACTGACGTTGTTTCACTTGAAAGGCTTTTTATTCTTGGACTATGACAATGCTAGTAATATTTCAGCCTTTTGTAGTATTTGTACCCCATGATCATTTTTGCAAGATGTATGTCCTATGTGAAAAGAAAAAAGCATTTAGTTATTACCTCCTAAACTAAAGCATTGTTTCTTTTATTAGGTGCCATGTAACATCCTCTACAAATTGAGGACGAATGGGACGTAATATCCTATCCATCCCCATAGACTATAGTCCTCCATAAAGGGGAAAAAACCCCAAAATACCCATTGTTGGGAAATTTTTGGGGAAACTGGGCTTAAAAAACCCAAATTTGGGGTTTGGAGTAAGGTTTACTCAATCACTTAAGAATATGAAACCCCTCTAGAAAATCTATAAATAAAGAAGGATTGAATTCATTTTGGATCACAAAGTGTGGATTAATTCATTTGTTCTTGAGCATTAGGTCTGATAGTTTTTTACCCCTTCTATCTCTTGTCAATTTTGGTGGTGAAATATTCCACCCTAGTTGACATTCCCTTATTATCTCGCTATTTGAGCACAAGGGTCTCTGGCTGGTCAACAAATTCTGTTGGATATTAGTCTCTTGTCTTTTTCTGGGCACAAGATTTCTGTTAAAGGTGAATGAATTTGGAGGATAGTGCATGATAGCTTAGTTTTGTTTGGCATACACCTCTCTTGAAGGAAGAAACAAAGTTTCTGAGTCCTTAATATCTTGTTTTGGGATAAGCACTTACCTTAGGCAGTGGATTCATTTCTGGCACATGGAGTAGCGAAACTCTTTGCTTTATTTAGTTTTTGCATGCATAGTTAAAAGGAGCACTTCCCTAGTTATTAATTCTCAGCCTTAGCTAAGGAAGCATGTTTGCATATCTCATATCATATTCACTAGCGACAGACTTTAATTATCTTGTCTATCCATGCAAGGAAGGTGCATTAGGATTAGGAGTTAAGAAAGTTGAGACATTGTTGTACATGTTTCTAGATTCATTGTACCTTCTAGACTAAAGGAAAAGTGAATAGTAGTGTTTGAAATTTTTAGTTATTTCTTGTTTCAAAGAGTAATAAATAGTGATGTGATTTGAGTTTCAAATCTGTGTACTTGTTGTTACTTTCTTCAGTGGCATGTGCTTCCCTATTCAGAATAAGGGGTTTTTCTGCAGTATCTAGCCTCCAAAGCTTCTTCAATGCAAACTAAATATCAAATCATGCCCTCGTACTCCAAATCATCTAAGGCATCACCCTAGAGAAGTTCCAAAGTAGACCAATGAGCTTTGACAAGCCAACTCCAACCCCATGTCACTATACAAGTGTTGACATCACTGCTACAAAAATTATCCTACAATGTTGCATCCTACACCAATTCCCAAGATGGATGCCCAAAGGGGTTCTAGAACGAAGGTCAACCTTCATTTTCACATTTAAGACTTCTCAAAGGGATCAGTCCCTTTAAACCATACCAATTTTTACACTTTCACAATTTGGCCATGTTACTATCAATTTATATTTTGTATTGAAAAGTCAGTCCTATTTTACATGTTTATTAAATTTAGGAAAAATTATAGGTCAGCTCCAACAAAATGTCAACAAATTTGTGGGTTAGGTTGGCATTTCTCCAAATACTTTCACACATGTATATATAATCACACATTTTCATTTTTAGATCGAACAAAAAGGTTCATTTCCTATGTAATTGTGTCCCATACCTCCACATCAACACTCATAGATAACAATATTCTTAATTCTTCATTTGTGTGCACAGTAAGGTCCCTTTTGGTTGCTATTTTTGATGGAGCAACCTCTGACAGTACACCTTTTACCACAAAGATGTTGTTGTTGGATAGAAATCTCCAGAGGAGTCTTAC
Organism: Pinus tabuliformis; assembly: GCA_031772625.1. Lineage (NCBI taxonomy): Eukaryota > Viridiplantae > Streptophyta > Pinopsida > Pinales > Pinaceae > Pinus > Pinus tabuliformis. The sequence goes on along the minus strand of CM062804.1, from coordinate 331,394,155 downwards.
ACCAGACATATAAATGGCTATTGTATATCACAATAATAAGCATTAACATATGAAGATGTGCAGACCCTAAACTATGTGCATTCAATCCATTACTTTTTCTTTCATGGCAAATTTCATTCTGCATAGTAGATGTGTTGTGGCACTTGAGTGTGTTCACATAAAAAATTCTAAGGCCAAACCTGGATTCTCATGTGTCATGGAAATTCAACATATGCCTTGTTCACCTAAGAACTACTTGTAACTCATCTTAGGGTACTCATGTATAATCTCACTCATCCCACTTAACAAGTTACCAAGACAAGGCTCATCACATCCAACCTTGGTCTAAAACAATTAAGCAACACAATTTACATCTTGACATGCCATAGCACCTGACATGTCTTAGAATGCCTTGGCACTATGTGGCATGTGTTAACATCCCCTACATTCCTTGGCATGCTTTGACACTCCCTAGCACACTGTGGCACTTCCTGGCATGCCTCAGTAGTTTAGCATACCTTGGCATTACCTAGCATATAAACTTGTCACTCCCTCCTTAACACACCTAGAAGTCATTGAAACTCCCTCTCACACACTCTTATTCGTTAATTTCCATGCATTTTGAACTAGTTCTTCCTTATGTTTCCTTGACACCCCCTAACACTCCCTAGCTCACCCTAGCACCTGACACATCTTGCCCTATCGCCTTAACACTCTAGCATTCCTTGGCACTACATAGTATACCTTGTCACTCTCTCCTTAGCACACCTAGACATCGCTGACACTCTTGGTCACAAAATCTTATTCATTCATTTCCATGCATTTTTACCTAGTTCTCCCTTGTATTTCCCTAGCACTCCTTATCACTCCTTAACACAAGTTGTTACAATCTAGCACCTATGACATCTTGGCATGTCGCCCTAGCCTCTAGCATGCCTTAACTCTGCCTAGCATACCTTGTCAATTTGTCCTTAGCACACGTAGAACTCACTGAAACTTCTAATCACAAACTTTTATTTGTTCATTTCCATTCATTTTGACATAGTTCTCCCTTGTGTTTCCCTGGCACTCCCAGCTAACACTTCCTTACACGCGTTGGCACATCTTGGCCGCATGTTGCCCTAGAAATCTAGCATTCCTTAGCATTGCCAAGCATGCCTTGTAACTCCTCCTTAACACACTTGGAACTCACTAACACTCCATGCCACACACTCTTATTCCTTCATTTCTATTCATTATGACCTAGTTCTCCCTTGTGTTTCCCTAACACTCCCTAACACTCATTGGCACACATTGGCACACCATGGCACTTGTCACATCTTAGTAGGATTTCTTAGCACTCTATCATCTATTAGCATTGCTTATCATACATTGTCACTCCCTCCTTAGCACACCTATAACTTGTTAACACTCCCTATCATACATGCACATTCATTCATTTACATGCAATTGAAACGAGTCCTCCCTTGTGTTTCCTTGGAAATCCCTAACATGTGTTGGTGCCACATCCTAGAACCTAGCACACATTGGCATGTATTTTCACTTGGCATGTCTTGACATGCCTAACATTCCTTGGAACTTTATAACATGTGTTAGCACTTCCTGAAATTCCCTACACACCTTGGCACTCCCTAGTTTTCATGCCCTCATAGATAACCTTACTTTTTTTGTGACTTGGGAACCCAACCAAGTCATTGAAAAAATAGTGTTGTGCCTAGACCAAAGTCTCCCTTTGTCTCAAACTGCTTTTTCCATCCTCTTATCACAATCATAGGCTTTCCTCCTACAAGTCCTAATATGAAATTCTCCTAACGTACTTCATCCATGAGACACCTAGAATTCACTAACACTCCCTGGCATAATCTCTTATTCATTCATTTCCATGCACTTTGACCTAGTTCTCCCTTATGATTCCCTGACACTCCCAAACACTCCTTGACATGCATTGACACTATCTGGCATATGTCAGCATGCCTTTTCATTCCTTGGCATGCCATGGAACTCCTTAATTATCATTCCCTCATAACTACCCTTATTTTCTTTTAGACTTAGGAACCCAACCAAGTCGTTCCTCGACTACAACAACTTTACCAAGTTACATTTAGTACAATTAGACTATGCCTTGTTCTCCTAATGGACTATAAACCATCTTAGGCTTCTCATGTCCAATATTAACTCATCCCACTTAACAAGTTACCAAGTCAAGGCTCACATCCAATACTGCCCATAAAAAACTAAGCAACATAGTTTACATCTTCACATGCCATAACATCTGGCATGTATAACAATCCATTGGCAAGTTACATGGCACACATTATCATCCCCTGCATTCATTGGCATGATTTTCCACTCCCTAATAGACCCTACCACTTCCTAACATGCCTTGACACTCTAGCATGCCTTCGCACTACCTACCATATATCCTTGTCACTCCCTCCTTAACACAATTGGAACTTGCTAACACTCCCTATCACACACTCTTATCTATTCATTTCCATGCAATTTGAACTAGTTCTCCCTTGTGTTCTCATGGCACTCCCTGACACACATTGGCACACCTTAGGACTTGGCACATCTTGGCATGTCACCCTGGCACTCTAGCATTCCTTGGAACTACCTAGCATACCTTGTCACTCCCTCCTTAGCACACCTAGAATTCACTAACAATCCCTGTCACACACTCTTATTCATTCATTTCCATGCATTTGAAACTAGTGCTCCCTTGTTTTTCCCTGACACTCCATAACTCTCCCTGGTATGCATTGGCACACCTTAGCACCTAGCACATCTTGTCATGTTTCCCTGGCCTCTATAATGCCTTAGCACTGCCTAGCATACCTTGTCACTCCCTCCTTAACACACCCTGAAATCACTGACACTTCTTGTCACAAACTCTTAATCATTCATTTGCATGCATTATTTTCACCTAGTGCTCCCTTGTGTTTCCCTAACACTCCCTAACACTTCCTAACACTATTTGGCACACCTTGGCACCTAGCACATATTGGCTGCATGTCGCTCTAGCATGCTAGAATTACTTAGTGCTGCTTAGCATACCATGTCACTCCCCTCTTACCACACCTAGAACTCATTAACACTCCCTTTCACACACTCTTATTCATTCATTTCCATGCATTTTGACCTAGTTCTCCCTTGTGTTTCCCTAGCACTCACTAACACTCACCACACATTAGCACACCTAACTGCAATGAGCTTCATTTACAGTCAATCAAAAAACCCTTCTAGGGTCTAGCTAGTTACTTGTTCTTCACTAAGATATTAGGGTTAAGTTTTATTGTATAGTGTTCAGTGTGAAAATATTACTAGGTGTTTTTATCAAATAGAGTAATTATGATCTTCCCCATGTACACAAGGATAACTAAGAAGTGTTTCCCATAATCATGCAAGTGGAACTTCAACATGTACATCACGGTAACCACAAAATATTTATCATATTTACACAATGCAAGGTGATAGGAAAATATTTACATTATATACGTGAATGTACTAAGATCAGGAAAATTAGCATCATATCTACATATTTGCCACAAGATGAGGGTCATTACAACCCCTTAAAAATAGCCATAAGGCCTTCCTCTTTTGCAGCTCTTTTACCACAAGGGTTTAATTGAAAAAAACATAGTTCCTTTAAATATTTGTAGGTTGAGGCAGCCACTTCAAGCCCTTGAACTTAAATATAATCAAATATTTGCAATTTGTTACAATAACAAGTCCATTATGCACGCTCCTCATCTTAGAGTTGGGTAGAGAGGGAGAATACATGATTGATGCCAACCTTGTAAATGAAAAATGTCTCCTACTCATTGGTTGGACACTCCACCACTAGTTGACACCACTAACACACACCAAAAGTCCAAGATACCCATAATATGTGTCTTACACCCAAGGGCTTAGACTACAGCTCCAGAAAATGTACCTTCAACTTGAGATGTCCCAAAACAGTAATATCCTAACCCTAGCCTATTTGTTAGATTTTTGTAACTTTCTCCTTAACTAACATTTGTTTTTAATTATTTAATCCACTTACCATATACTATCTCTTGTTTGCACCCACCTCGTATACAAGAACACTTATGTTTTTAATACAACCAAGTTAAGAGGGCATGTTTCTTTCTTACACTTAAATTTTTTCAAAGTCTATTTCCAAGTTAATAATATCCATGGTAAACTGAGAATGAATACCATGGTTAAGAATATTTTCATATTGTTATAAAATATTTTGATTGTGAAATAAGTTATGTTTTTACAAGTTAATAATATCCACTGTAAAGTGGGGGGTGAATATCCATGGTTAAGAATCTTGTCATATTGTTATAAAATATTTTGGTTGTGAAATAAGTTATGGTTTTTTGGCTTGAGGTATTGATAAGCTATGGTATTGGCTCATGGTATTGTAACAAAACCTATTCACAAGTTAATAACGAAATCAAAATATAACAAATTGAATTTTATTATTTTTATTATTAATTGAGACAACATTTATATTTATGCACTCATCCCCATACTTTTGACTTTTATTATTATTATTACTATTATTCTTTAACTAAGCCCATATTTAGAATTTTTTACGTACTTACATTACACCTACACATCTACTCTATACTCTATAAATATTGTATTTACTGATTTTTAGGGAGGGAAATTTTAACATTTTTGAAAAAAATCAGCCTTAATTTTGATGTAACAAAGCCCTCCTAATTCCAATCTTCATTTACTTTCTAAAACAAGTAGTATATTTTCACTTTTCATAGGGTGGAGGGAAAACTAGTAGATATTTTCACTTCTCACAGGGCGGGAGGGAAAACGAAATTGAAAATGAGATTTAAGAGAGTTGTGAATTAAATTTTCACTTTTCATAAGGCGGAGGGAGGGAAAACTAGTAGCATATTTTCATTTTTCACAGGGCAGGAGGGAAAACGAGATTGAAGAGAGTTGCAAATTAAGGTTTTACCAGTAGTAGATTGATATCGAACCCCACCATTAGATTTTCAATCCATTATTGGCGCCCAAGTATGTTTCATTTCTAACCTCTCTGCATATACACCCCACTTTTAGTCTTATTCCACATAGGGAGGAGTACACACACCTAAGATCTCTAGTTAAAAATTCACTAATTTTTTCATCCTTTCTTTTAAGTATAAGAGTAACATATTTTCACTTTTCACAGGGCAAGAGGGAAAATGAGATTGAAGAGTGTTGTGAATTAAGGTTTTACCAGTAGCAGACTGATATCAAACCCCACCATTGGATCTTCAATCCATTAATGGCGCCCAAGTATGTTTCATTTCTAACCTCGCTGCATTTCCACCCCACTTTTAGTCTTCTTCCACACAGGGAGGAGTACACACACCTCAGATCCCCCACCATTGGATCTTCAATCCATTAATGGCACCCAGGTATGTTTCATTTCTAACCTCACTGCATTTACACCCCACTTTTAGTCTTCTTCCACACAGGGAGGAGTACACACACCTTAGATCTCTGTTTCAAAATTCACTATTTTTTTCATCCTTGCTTTTAAGTTTACGAGTAGCATATTTTCATTTTTCATAGGGCCGGAGGGAAAGCAAGATTGAAGAGAGTTGTGAGTTAAGGTTTTACCTCTTCAATCCATTAATGGCACCCATGTATGTTTCATTTCTAACCTCACTACATTTCCACCCCACTTTTAGTCTTCTTCCACACAAGGAGGATTGGTTCAAAATTCACTATTTTTTTCATCCTTTATTTTAAGTTTAATGTAGAAATTTTGAATAATTTAACACATATTCACAGTGATTATCCTGATCATACAATTATAAGCGGAATATGTATAATACATAATCTCCTCTACGTTGATCAAGAATATAGCAGCATCAATAACAATAAAACATCAAGAGCATTCACACATTAACACAGTATGTATCATGGGGAAAGCATCTCGCTAAAAACCCCACACTATCTGTATATTAATGATTGAGTCATGTAACATTACACAGCATAATACTTCTCACAAGTATCTCCACCTCTGTTACACACAATACAGCTCAGATCTGATCTCCAAATCTCTTCCACTGCTTGCCTGCCTCCACTGCTCAATACCTGCTCAAGAACTGATGAGAATTGCTTCCCAAACTCGATTTTCACCTGCAAAATAGTCACTCACTCTTTGTGGACGTGAGCAAAGGCTAAAATGCGGGCCAAATACGTGAGCAAACTCATTGGCATACTCAATCCTTTGATTGTGCAAGATCTGGTGCACAACTATAGTCACAACTGATAGCAATCTGATTCTCTACCACCTGTCCCTGTTGAACTGAACATGCACTGACATGCAACTGAGTTAACTGATGTATTCTTTAGTTGTATTACGAGTTAATAATTAGTTTAACAACTCATCATTAGTCTATCTGCAGTTAGACTAACTACAACCAGTTTAACTAAGTTAAACTAAACACAACTCCATCAACTGTACCTCCAGTCCACTAAACTCAACTCACTTGAGTTCTAACTGAAGTCATGCATGCAACAACTCAACTGACTCATAAGAAAAACAAATTTCCTTCTGACAGCTGCATGTGCCACTTCCGTAGCTCGAACTGAAGTGCTCCAAGAGAATAAGATTAAGTTTATAGTCCAAATATTATTGTGAGATAATAATATTTGACTTTTCTATTTTTGACAGCCAGTCTAAAAATAGACTTGATCACTCACACTGTGATCACTCACACTTTCATCAAAAATAGAAGTCCATCTATTTTTCCCAACTTGATCAATCATCCATAAACATAGACATGATCCATATGTCTAAAAATAGACATAGTCTAAAAATAGACTTGCGCCAAAAATAGCCTGCGGGCCCACTTAGTGAAGGCGACTCTTTTCACTAAGCTCCATCATCTTGTTGCAATCTCAACACTCCCTCTCGACAAGATATGGATTATCAGCAACCCGTATCCTGCCTCGGTGGTACTCGAATTTGCTCCTGGTGAGAGCCTTCGTCAGAATATCAGCATCCTGATCCTCCGTTGGAATGTACGAAAGTAACATGATCCTCCGCTGCACACAATCTCTGATATGATGGTACCTGATGTCAATATGTTTAGATCTATCATGAAATACAGGATTAGCCGAGAGTTTAATGCAACTCTGGTTATCACAATAAATCACAGTAGGATCCAAATGAGAACCGAACAAACCAACCATGATCTTCCTCATCCATATAGCCTCGCATGTAGCCAAACTTGCTGCCATATACTCGGCCTCCGCTGAACTGAGTGCCACGGATCTCTGCTTCCTGCTGTACCAAGAAACTGCTGTCGATCCGATACTGAAGACCCCTCCTGATGTGCTCTTTCTGTCTGTTGGGCTCCCTGCACAATCTACATCCGTGAAGCCACATAGCTTCACCTCATCCTCCTGTCTATACCACAAACCATATCCCGATGTGCCTCTCAGGTAGCGCAATACATGCTTGCCCGCCTTCCAGAAGAGCTTGGTAGGCTTAACCATAGCTTGTGAAAGCTGGTTAACTGCATAGCATATATCAGGTCGTGTATTGACCAAATACATCAGCGACCCCACCAACTGTCGATAAACAGTGGCATCCACTTCTTCTCCCGAAGTGGCATCCTCCTTCCTCCAACCTCCAGGAAGAGGAGTATCAACAGGCTTGCAGCCATGCATGTTGAACTTCTCCAGTATCTCCCGAGCATACTTGCCCTGAGAAACAAACAGTCCACCACTGCGCTGCCATATTTCCAATCCTAGGAAATAGTGAAGGAGGCCCAAATCCTTCATCTCAAACTCTGTAGCAAGATCCTTCTTGCATGACAGTATCAACAGCTCATCACCCGTTAGAATCAAATCATCAAAATACAGTACAATGATAAGCAACTTACCCTCCACCACAATCTGGTATAGGTTCGGATCCGCCTCGCTCTTGGAGAATCCAAGTCCTGTGAAATAGCTGTCTATCCGTGTGTACCAAGCACGTGGTGCTTGCTTCAACCCATACAGCGCTCTCTTGAGCCTGCACACATGCGACTCACTGCTGAAGACTTCAAAGCCTTCGGGTTCCTCAATGTACACCTCCTCCTCAATGGCTCCGTTGAGGAATGCAGTCTTCACATCCATCTGATGAATGTGCCATCCCATCTGCACTGAGAGAGCAAGAATCGTCCGTATGGAAGAATACCTTGCGACAGGTGCAAAGGTCTCCTCATAATCGATCCCCTCAATCTGTGAAAAGCCTCGGGCAACAAATCTTGCCTTGTACTTCTCCACACTCCCGTCAGCTGCCTGCTTAACTTTGTAGATCCATCTCGAACCCACCACTGATTTCCCTTCCGGTCTAGGAACAATCTCCCATGCACTGTTTTCGACAATAGAATCATACTCTTCCACCATGGCGTCTACCCATGCGGGATCCTCCACAGCTTCCTCGAAAGAGGATGGCTCAGTCACAACACACTTGCTCATAAGAGCCATGTATCTAGTGTACCGATCAGGTGACTGTCTCTGCCTGCGTTGGGCTATAGGTGGTCCTACAACTTTCTCTGCATCTTGAGCCAGTCGCTCAACTTCTGTCAAGCGCTTTCGCCCTCTGATGGTTGGCGCTGCATGAGTGGTCTCTTCCACTCCATGAACCTCGTCCTGTGGCTGATCCACGTCCTGAAGCTCATCCTTAGGAACTAATAGCTCCTCATCTGCATGCAAGTGTAGCTCCCTCTCAAGTGAACACTCCATGGCTTTCTCCTCCTGAAATTTTATATCCCGTCGCACAACAGTTTTACCACTGTCTGGCAAATACACACGATAGTTGTGGGGCGTATCAGTGTACCCCACAAATATCCCAACCTCTGCAGTTGGCTCCAACTTCTTTCTGGCATCCTTCGTCACATGCATGTAAACGTTAGCACCAAAAATCCTCAAATGAGAAAGATCAGGCTTCTTACCAGAATAAGTCTCCTCAGGTGTACTCATGCCAAGTATCCTATGAGGACAACGGTTCTGCACATAAACTGCTGTATTGCATGCTTCCGCCCACAAGTGAAGGGGTAGGCCCTGATCATGCAACATTGCTCGTGCAGCACCCACAATCGTTCTGTTCTTCCGCTCAGCTACCCCGTTCTGCTGTGGGTTATGGGGAGCTATGAGCTCTCTACGAATCCCTTCTGCCTTGCAGAAATCCTTGAACTCGTCCGAGATGTATTCACCACCATTATCGCTCCTAAGAGCCTTCACCTTCTTCCCCGACTCCTTCTCGACTAGTGCTTTGAATTCACAGAACTTTGAATATGTCTCGCTCTTCTTCTGCATGAAGAAGACCCAGCACTTACGAGAGAAATCATCAACAAAAATCACATAATACCTGTGTTTTTCTGTCGAAGCAACTGAGAAAGGTCCACACACGTCTGTGTGAATTCTCTCAAGGATCGTCGTGGCGCGACTATCCTTCTTGTGAAAGGTGGCTTTCACAAACTTCCCCAAAGTACACCCCTTGCACTGATCTGACTGCGCAAGTGTGCCTTTAGGAAGCCCTATAGTGATCTGCTACAGTATCTTCAAGGCTCCATGGTGAAGGTGACCCAATCTCCTGTGCCACAACTCGCCATCATCCCGGCTCACCAATCCTTCTGCCTTGCCTGCCATTGCTGCACATCCATCTACATGCAACTGATAAAGGTTCCTCACTCGAACCCCTATCTTCCGGGTCTCACCATTTGTCTTGCTACGCAGGAAGGCCTTTCCCTCGCTGAAAACAACATCATACCCCTTGTCTTCTAACATCGCCACTGAGATGAGATTCTTCTTCAATCCTGGAACATGCATGACTTCCTTCAATACAAAGGGTTTACCAGACTCCCTCTCAAAGGAAATGGTACCGATACCGGTCGCACTGTATCTACCATCATCGCCCATCTCGATGTGCACTCCAAGATCTTTGTCCTCCAGATCAGAGAACAAATCTCTATCTCCCGTCATGTGAAAAGACGCACCACTGTCCAAGAACCACACTGATCCCATCACACTTGAAACCAAGCATGCGATCAATGAAAAATCAAGCTCAAACTGAGAAGCTAAAGCCTCTCCCCCTGCAGATCCAGCAGCTTGCTTGTTCTTCTTCTTCTGTGGACAATTTGTGGCATAGTGTCCATGCTGGTGACAGTGAAAACACTTCACTTTGGACATATCCTGCTTCTTGCCTTTCGCACCAGAATGAGAAGCCTTCTTGCTCTTCCCTTTCTTTGCTTTGGCAGCCAAAGCACAATTCTCTTCATCAGATACCTTTGATGAAGATCCATTCTCACCTTTATTGTTACTGAGTTTATCCTTGAGCGCCAGGTCGCTCTTGCTTTGGAATAACATTTGGAATCCGTTGAAAGACATTTCAACAACACTGCTGCAAATTCGATTTTCCACCAGCAACCAACTCAACTGCTTCCGATCAACCCTCGCTTGATATCCTGTAAAAATCTCTTTTACAAATCAAGCTGCTCCGATACCATGTAGAAACTTTTTCTACAATTATCTAGCTCGCTCTGATACCATGTAGAAATTTTGAATAATTTAACACATATTCACAGAGATTATCCTGATCATACAATTATAAGCGGAACATGTATAATACATAATCTCCTCTACGTTGATCAAGAATATAGCAGCATCAATAACAATAAAACATCAAGAGGATTCACACATTAACACAGTATGTATCACGGGGAAAGCATCTCGCTAAAAACCCCACACTATCTGTATATTAATGATTGAGTCATGTAACATTACACAGCATAATACTTCTCACAAGTATCTCCACCTCTGTTACACACAATACAGCTCAGATCTGATCTCCAAATCTCTTCCACTGCTTGCCTGCCTCCACTGCTCAATACCTGCTCAAGAACTGATGAGAATTGCTTCCCAAACTCGATTTTCACCTGCAAAATAGTCACTCACTCTTTGTGGACGTGAACAAAGGCTAAAATACGGGCCAAATACGCGAGCAAACTCATTGGCATACTCAATCCTTTGATTGTGCAAGATCTGGTGCACAACTATAGTCACAACTGATAGCAATCTGATTCTCTACCACCTGTCCCTGTTGAACTGAACATGCACTGACATGCAACTGAGTTAACTGATGTATTCTTTAGTTGTATTATGAGTTAATAATTAGTTTAACAACTCATCATTAGTCTATCTGCAGTTAGACTAACTACAACCAGTTTAACTAAGTTAAACTGAACACAACTCCATCAACTGTACCTCCAGTCCACTAAACTCAACTCACTTGAGTTCTAACTGAAGTCATGCATGCAACAACTCAACTGACTCATAAGAAAAACGAATTTCCTTCTGACAGCTGCATGTGCCACTTCCGTAGCTCGAACTGAAGTGCTCCAAGAGAATAAGATTAAGTTTATAGTCCACATATTATTGTGAGATAATAATATTTGACTTTTCTATTTTTGACAGCCAGTCTAAAAATAGACTTGATCACTCACACTGTGATCACTCACACTTTCATAAAAAATGGAAGTCCATCTATTTTTCCCAACTTGATCAATCATCCATAAACATAGACATGATCCATATGTCTAAAAATAGACATAGTCTAAAAATAGACTTGCGCCAAAAATAGCCTGCGGGCCCACTTAGTGAAGGCGACTCTTTTCACTAAGCTCCATCATCTTGTTGCAATCTCAACACTCCCTCTCGACAAGATATGGATTATCAGCAACCCCTATCCTGCCTCGGTGGTACTCGAATTTGCTCCTGGTGAGAGCCTTCACTCCAATGGGGATGGTAGCTCCTGGCAGGTGCTAAGAACTACAAATCTCTGGAAAGCAGATAGTGCCTATTCCATTGGGCTACATGGAGTCAATAACTTCAGCAAACATAAGACCAATATCTTGACTCAAAACTGACTTAGTTACAAGACTGAAAACTAACTCAAACAATCTACACTAAGTAATCAAAAACTGACATTAGACCTTCAATTTTATAGCCTTCACTTTGGGCCCCAAACTAAATGAATGATGACAGTACACACTTGCAATGAAGGAAATAAAATGGCATGTACAGTGGCAAAGTATGATAGCAGAAAATTTCTCAAAGATAATATCGTTTCAACAGCCGACCATTGACTGGCCCTCCTGGACAATCGTCCCCGTTCATTTCTTTGAGGAGAAAAGCATTTTGACCACGATATGCAACAATTCTTTATGGTCCCCTCCACAGATTCTTGAACTTTCCATACTTGCCTTTTCCCTCGTTTCTAGCATCCCACTTGAGCACTATCTCTTCAATCTGAAACTTATCTGCCTTTGCCTTCTAATCATAGATTTTCTTGATTCTCTTTTGCAACCTGAAGGTATTCTGGAAAACCTCCTCTCTCGTAATTTCTGCCCACTCTGCTTCTGCATGTACTTGCTGTCCAAATCAGCGTTATCTAAATGCGCAATAACTTTCTGATTTACATTGCCAACATGATAGCTGCCTGCGTTATGCATTTTTCTGGCATGTGAATCCTGAATTTCATTATGCGCAGTCTTCAAATTCGTTGTTCTAACTTCCGCTGAAGAGCAGCAACTCAGATGAATTTCTTTGTTATGCGCAGTCCCTTTATCCAAATCCGTTGTTCTAACTTTTGTTATGTCTGATGAAGAACAGCGACTCAGAAAGTTTTCATTTATTCTCATCGATCCTGATCCTTCTGAGTCTGTCAAATTTTCAATGGCATTGTTCAGATTTTTATATTTAAATAAATTGGACAATTTCTTGTGCTGTCTTCTCTGAGCAATGTGTCCTTCATTAATGGCTTTCAGAGCAGCCTTGGTGTCTGTTGTAAATGGATCATTTGGTTTATCCTTCGCTGAAAATGATCCTCTTCGCTACCAGCTTCCTGCATAAGTTTTACCTCCAAGACTGCGAGAGATGTCGGGAACACCGTGTCAACACCATATACTAGTTCAAACAGAGACATGCCAATTGATTTCTTCTGACTTACTCTGTCTGCCCACAGTGCATTAACAAGCTTCTTGTGCCATCTCTTTTTGTTTGTTTCCAGTAGCATTTTGATGATGTTAACCAATGATTTATTTGAAGATTCTGCCAATGCATTACCTTGTGGATAGTATGCAATAGAATGTCACAAGGTAATTTGATATTTATTACAAAAATCAATCATATTTTTAGATTTGAAAGCTGCTGCATTATCTATAATCAGATTGTTAGGACAACCAAAATGTGACAAAATATTATTTTCGAGAAACCAAATTATTACCGCATCTATGGCCTGCCGAGTGGGGATTGCCTCAATCCATTTTGTAAAATAATCCGTCGCTATTAAGTTCCACTTATGCTGAGCTGAAGATGTAGGATGGATCTCTCCAATAAAATCAAGGCCCCGCTGCTAAAACATAGCACTTACTTCAACCAGATTGAGAGGTAGCGGCTGTAATTTTCTCCTTCCCTGAAAAATTGACATTCCTGGCAGCTTGTAACAGTTTTGTAAACATCAGCAAAGAGGGTAGGCCAAAATTTTATTTGTCGTCATCTTCCAAAATAGGTGACCTCCACAATCTCCCTTGTGAAAACCATCCATGACCTGTTTTGCTTCTTCCTCAACCAGACAATTCAGTAACATACCTCCGGGATCTTTCCAATACAATGCATTATTCATAATACAAAATTTGGCAGCCCTTAATTTCAGAGTTCTACTTTTGTTTCTAGCCATCCCCAGTGGCAGTGAAAGGTGCTAGAGCACATATACAACATTTGAATACCAAGGAGAATGGATAAAAATTTCAGATACCTGAACGAGTGAGATGTCCTCATCTTCTTTGGACATGGCAGCAATCAAGTTTATGTCCAAGGCATGCAAATTAGACTCTGCCATTAGTTTTGCCAAACCTTGCCCCTTGATAAGCTTTGTTGGCTTTATCTCCAAGTCATATTCTAACAAAGCTGCAATCCATTTGCCTCGTCTCCCTTCTGGATCTGTCTGTACTAAAACATCTTTGATGGCTACGTTAGGGACATAAGCAAGAATATGAGAATGCAAAATATATACTCGGAAATCTTTCAAATCTTTCACCAAGGCAAGAGCTTGCTTCTCAATAATGTTATATTTTAAGGCTGCATCTCTTATTGTTCTACTGAAAAAGGCAATTGGCTTCTCAAGCTGATCTCTTTTCTGCATTAAGACCACTGCCATAGTATGCTCTGAAGTGAATGAAAATAAAATGAAATCTTGGGAATAATCTGGGCTGATCAAAATCGGAGCTGAAGAAAGAGCCAACTTTACCAAATTGAAAGATTTGATAGCTTCTTTGGTCCACTTTACCACACTATCTTTCTTCAACATGTTTGTGATTTCCCTCAAATGTTCAGCTAGATTTGGCACAAAACGATGTAAGAAGTTCATCTTACCATTGAATGCTTGGATCTCCTTTTTACTATGAGGAAAATCAATTTTCTGAATAGCTTCCACTCAAGCAGGATTGATGCGGATGCCGTCCTTAGATATGATGTGACCGAGAAGCTTCCCTTCATCCATGGAAAACAAGCTCTTTTTGGGATTAAAAGATATGCCATACTTTCTGCACCGCTGAAAAACAATCTTCAAATGGTAGAGATGTTCCTCATCTAAATTAAAAAAACTATCAAATCATCAAGATAAACTACTAAAAATACATCTTTCTCATCTGCAAAGGCGATATCCATAGCCCGCTGAAAAGTTGCACCAGCATTCTTTAATCCGAAATGGCATCTTGGCATAATGGAAAGTCCCCCATGAGGTGGTGAATGTTGTTTTGTCCCTATCATCATCATAGACTAAATTTTGATTGTATCCAGAATACCCATCGAGCAACAACATACGAGATGCCTCGACTACTCTTTGGAGTATGTGGTCCATCTTTCGCAGCGGATAATTATCTTTCAAAGACACCTTATTCAGGTTTTTGAAATCAATGCATAATCTAATCTCACCTGTCTTCTTTCGCACGGGAACCAAATTGGAAATCCATTCTGAAAACCTTATTGGAATGATTATACCAGCCTTATATAATCGGTTCACCTCCTTCTCTTTCGATGGCAGCAACTTAGGATTGATCCTTCTTAACTTTTGGCGAAATGGATTTTGGTTTGGATTGATTGGAATGATGTGCTGAATTATACTTTTATTGTACCCCTTCAAATCTGAATAGTCCCATGCAAATACATTATTAAATGAAGACAATAAACTAATGTACTTTGCCTTTACCTGAGGAGGCAATGCCTTTGACAACTTCACCATCTTTGGATTTTCTGTTGTTCCGATGTTCACATCTTCAACTCCCCTTTCAGTCAGCATTAAACTTGGCTTCCGGGCTACATCATCTTGGTCAAATAATTCCTCTAAAGGTATGAGGCCTTTAGGGATGACATTGTCCTTTAGCTGCAAAACTTCCATCTGATTTACTTCTAAGTCTAGTTCACCATTATCTTTCTCGCCATCTATAGAAGTGTCTTGATATTTACCTTCATTTCACAAAAATTCTTCAATCTCTTTGTCATCCTGAAACACCTGCCAATATCTTTGATTGTCAGGGATAGCTGGGTGATGTTTCACATGAATTTCAAACTTATTGTTTGAATTCATCGGAATCTTCAAGTTACTTGCTGCTGTAGCAAGGGAATTTGCAATAACATTTTGTACACGAGGAACACATGTCAAAGTATAATCTGGAAACAACCTCAAAATATCTAAAACCGCATTACGGTAAGCCCTCATTCGAGGATGTTTTGCTTGGTATTCTCCCTTGACTTGCTTAATTACTAATTCAGAGTCGCCATAAACTGAAATTCTTTTTGCATTCAACTTTTTGAGGATTTTCAAGCCTGCAATTAGTGCCTCATATTCTGCTTCATTATTAGAACAATCAAAAGCCAACTTGTATGAACAAACTCTTACATTACTCGGGGCTTTATTTGGTGAGAAAACAGGGCTGCATATCCAAATACCAATTCCAGCACCTTCCCTACCTACTGCTCCATCAAAGTCCATACTCCACAAACCGGCTTCTTCTTCCAAGTGCTAGAATTCTACCTGTTTTTCTACCTTTGGCTATTGTCCATCTTTTTCTTGCTGCTGGTGGGATGTTGACTGTTCAATGGTACTTTCAAGCCTTTGCCTCTCTTGATGAAGTACAGCTCTGAAATTTTCTGTAATCTTGGGTATATCTTCAACTTCAACTAATTGACTATTTACATCATTGAAACCACTATTGGAATAAAGAACAAAAGATTCTAAATCTGTATGTACATAATTAATTGGATGATTCAAAGGTTTCTCCTTGCTTGTGATCATATACTTCATCTTTTTCTCCCTATATAATTTCCTCATCTGACCAAACATGGGAATAGTGGCATAGGAGAAATCTAACTGCAATGTCCCTTTGAGTTTTGCACCCCATGATCTAGATAGAAGCATGCCAAATCTAGGGGGAATGTTGGCCACAACTACATCCATAAGAACATTTTTCACTGGAATCTGATCCAAACTTACAACCAAATATTTAATGAGACCAATACATCTTACTCTACCAGAATCAAAGGAATAAAGGTCATGATACTTTCGAGTGATGTCCAAACCCAATTTTTCCATAATTGCCTTTGGCATCAAATTGTGAGACACTCCTGAATCAAACATGGCGTTGTGCAAAACATAATCATGCAATCTAAGGCTGATGTAAAAAGGAGCTACATTGCTATCCTCAGATTGGCCTTCTAATTCCGGACTAAAGATAAGTTCAGGTTGGTCATATTCCACATTTACCATATCAGAAAGAGGATCTATATTCAAAATCTTTGCCACCTGACCTTTATAACTACTGTTCTTGATTAATTCGGTCAAAGGTATTCACACTTTTAACTTAGAAATTTCATTTTCTAAGCTAAAAACTGTAGTTTTCTCTACCTCTTTGACTGCAGCATCTTTCTTTTCAGTCTTCTTCTTTGTTGCAACTGGCTGATTTGACTTTTCGTTTGCTGATTGCACTTTACTAGAAGTAGGGTCTGCTGGCTCCTTTCCCTTTTTCTGCACATTTGGAGAATCATGCTTTGGTGGCATTGCTTCCTTCTGCTTCTGAATTGGATTGATAGGTACATCCCTAGTCCTGAGTGAGTATTTCCTTTGCTGCGCTATCAACGCATTCATGTACCCTCTTTGATACTCATATGATTCCTCTTTTAGGACTGTTTCATTTGCCAATATAAAATCTTCATCTTTTTGTACAGCTGGACTTTATGAATACTCCTCATCTTTGTTGATATAAATTGGCAAATCATCTGGTGTAAAAATGTGATTCTCCTCTCCTCTTGGAGTCTCATTGTCTTCTGATTTAGTGCCATGGACATAGTTCTGCTGTAATGGTGTTTTGACTTGCTGTTGAGTTGATGGATCTTGAGCTCTTTGCTCCCGCTACTTGATTCTAAACTATGGTTGCTGCTGACCACGAAAGTTTGGATTTCTAACCTGTGTCTCAGGCTTATTTGCAATAGTTAATCTATCAAACATATTCTCAAGCTTACGAATCACTTAATCTGAGGAGGAAGCTTCTTCCTTTATGGTCACCTTTTTCTTGGTCTTTTTCCTAGCTCTCTTAGCTAGTAGATTTGCTTCAACACTTACTGCAATTTTTTGCTTGTCCTCCAATGTAGCCGGGTTTCTTTCTCTCAATTGATATTCCATGTTGAGATCAAAGCCATTGGGAAATTTGATCAAAGCCAGCCCCATTGGTGGCTTGATATCAGCTGGAATGGCATTATAAACAGTATTGAATCTAACACAATAGTCCTGGACACTTTCACCAACATTTCTCTTTATGTTTTCATACTCGGAAAGGATTTGGAGTGGATTTTTCTTTACCTCCCAGTGATCTAGAAATTGTCTATGAAGAACCTCCAATGAATTGATTGTTCCAGCAGGCAATGCTCTGAACCACTTTCGCACTTCGCCTCCAAAAGTTTGCACAAATAATCTCATAGTTACATTCTCTGCATCTATCTCATGGAGATCAAAGAAATCACTCATCCTATCAACATGTTGCTGTGCTGTGATACCTTGGGAAGCATCAAACAATGGGATCTTACTTTGGTAATCAGCAAGCATGGCATCCAAGTTCTATGGAAAAACGAGAGGTGCATATCTAGCAGCCATTGCTCGAGGTGGATTTACAACTAGCCTTGGGGATGTAGGAGGAGTTGGAACAATGATAGCAGTTGATGTGACTGGTGTATGAGGTGTCGAAGGAGGTGAAGAAATTCTTGATGTTTGAGGTGTAGAAGGAGTGGATGGGGGTGAAGGCACTGCAGATTTTTGATCAGATATGGCAGGCTGCACGGGAATGGTGGGAATAAAAGGAGGCTCAGTAGGAATTTCTAAACTAGATACAATGGCAGATGAACCAAGAGTAGCAGATGCAGATTCTAAGAACTCGGGAATATTGGTTACCACAATTGAAGATTGAAAATTCAAAATATAAGCATCAATTGATCGATTTGGCCTTTCACTTTCAAGATCTTTAACAAACTCTGGATTTAGAACAGTAGCACCAACAACACTTTTAGACTTAGCTTCAAACAATGATAGCTCAAAATTTTCATTAAATGGGATATCTTCAAGATATTCAAAAACAATCGGGCATGAACGAGCTCTAAACATAGGAATCACAGAACTTTCTTGGTGGAGAATTCTTGGAATGAGATTTGGGTTTTCATACGTGGGAGGGGGATCAGGATCAAGATTAGCTCTGGTGTATCTTCTAGAAGCCAGTGTATTGAATTATTCCCAAAAATCAAATGGACATTACAATTTTATCAGCCTACTGAATTATAAACTCATCATCCAAAAGTCTAGAATTGTTTAATGTACTGGGGCAATTTGCAAGTCAGATGCACAGTTTATAAAACTAAACCAGAGACTAACTGAAGCAACATTCATCTACTTATGCACTCGCGAAGCAAGAGCAGTTCAAAGGCTACCTGGCTAACTTCAGGCTCCGTCTGTAGTTCATAAAGAAAGTAACATTAACAAGCAAATAAATTTTTTCTTCCCCAGTATGGTTGCCACTATCTTAGGGCCTAAATCTACCTCAGGCTAAGAAAGGCAGGTCTAGGGTAACATCAAACCACGCTTAACCTGGTAGCTAGCCCTACCAGGTCGGGAGAGGGCTCTCTCCTTGTCAATCTCAAGAAAATATAGCAAATTAGGCTTGATATGACTGATATAAAGACTAATTTTAGGCTAGGTATATGCTCAAAAGGAGTTTGATTGAATTTTATGTTGGTTTGTTGGATCAAATGTGAAAGGCAGTTTTGGGTCTGGGGAATGAACTCAGTCTTGCAAAGGTTTCTGTGGAATGAGGTAGGAAAGTGCTTTAGTACATCAAATTTGGTGTAATGGTGAGTATCGAGACTGGTGAGGAGTTGGAGAGGGCATGAATGTGTCATGAATCCTCTTTAAACAATAGAAAACATGTAAAACTAATGAAACCCTAAGGTAGAGCACTGCAACATCAATGATTTCCACCTTTATACTTGATTCATTTAGTTAAGTAGAAAAGAGAGAGATAATGGCACACATAAACATATGATAACTTGAATCACAAAAGAAAAACAATACTAAGTCACCTTGCTGCAAGAATCCCACAAAATGCTACAAACCGTGGTCTATTTCCTTACCAAATTGTAGAGATGATGTACAATAGTGCTCAAAGCATTCACAAGAGTCCAGCCTTGACAAATGACTAAGAAAGTACAAGATATAGGCAAAAAACTACCCATGCTAGCCTTTAGGGGTCGAATCCAAGAGTCTAGGAATTGTTTCAACAAGATCTAAACTAGGAACTGAAAAATAAGTAGTGGAACAACTTGCCTCTAAAACTATGGAAACTGATTCATTCAGTTCAAAACCACCTATACATGATGTATCTACCTCCTTGAGTCAATTTTCATCATTTTTACATCAAATTACATCAATTTACATCAATTTACATCATGAGTTTGACCATGAGAGATAAAAAGTCAAACTAGAAGAAAACTAGGCGAAAAACAGAGTTTTTGAGCAAAATTTGGCACTTTTTCATCCTGTGCCTAGTGCCACTTTTTCTGTGCATAGCACTTTTTTCTAGCTGCTTTTGGAAGGCTTCCCAAGGTCCAAATCAGGTGCAAGATAGCTATTTGAAAAGCCCTGTGAGTCTACCTTTTGGAACAACTTGAATTTTTTGATTTGGAGTCCATTTGCCCCTGCAAAATTGCAATCTCCTAAGACTGCTTCTTGTGTGGCCAAAAAGTGGCAGAGAGGGCTTTTTTGAGGTGTTTTTGGCCCTTTTGGAGGTCCAAAACTTGTCAAAATTTGCTAGTAATTTCTAAGCATGCATAAATTTTCATAAGGAATCCAAAAATGCCAAGTTTTATTCAAATGGAGGTCCCTATCAAAAGCGAGCACCAGGTGGCGCTATGCACCTGCTGGAAAAGCTTGTTTTTTCCATGAAAAATTCAAAATTGCCAAAAAGTTTACCAAATTTCTTGAAATTTGGCATGAGTGAAGCTTTAGCTAAGATCTTGAGTTTATCATGTTCTTTCTTGCTCCTCAAAGTCTTCCTCAACTTAGCTTTTAGGCTTCTTATCCTTGTTTAAAAATTTTGTTTCATGCCAAATAGTGATAAGCCATGTGCCACAACATCTTTTTCTCCATGTAGGCTTTCTCAAGCAGCTTCTCCAAGTGCATATTCGCCCTCTCTAGCCATGATTCCCAGTCAGCGTCAATCTCTTGCTCAAGGGGTGTCAATTTCACTTTCTTTCTTTTTGTTGCTTGCCTGTTTTCCCTTATGGTTTGTAGCTCCATGATTGTTTGTTTATCCTCCAAATTCTTGTTCTGTTGCTCAAGGTGATTAATGATCCAATTAGCCCTTTCAAGGTTAAGAGATAAGGCATGGACGTTAGCTTCTTGTTCTTTGATGATCTCTTTGAGTCTTGAGCTTTGGGAGCCCAAATCAGTATCCTCCTCTTGAATCAAAATAAAATCTTTTTCTTGACCTTCAGAAGGCCCTTCCTCATGCAATGGTTTTTTTCCCTTTATCCTGTACCTACTTTGCTGAAGAAGAAGGCAAAGCCCCTTTCACCCCAGGTGAAGATAGAAATTTCCTATTGTCTGGTGAAGGAAATGAGACCCCTTCCACCCCAAGTGGAGATAATACTCGTTTGGAATCTGCAAATAATCTCCTTGTGCCTTTTTCATAAGTAACAAATACTGGCACTCCTGTAGCTTGAGTGTTATGAACCTCTGGCTGACTTGAAGACCCTCCTTCCTCTTGAAACACTGATGGGCTCACTTGAGGGCTTTTGAAAACCTCATGTGAAATGAAAGTATCCCATGAAACATTCAACAAACTCAGTTGATGCAAAACAACAATCTTGATCAATGAAAAATGAAAAATGTTGTTGAATTGTTGATGAAGAGGTTTTCTTTGCACCAATGTAGCCATTTTCTCAATATTTCTGCATATGAAATAGGGGAGGTTCATCATCCTCACTCTAGTGAAATGCATCAATATTCTAACATGATAAGTGTACAAGTAAGAAAATCTTCCTTCACAGGTGAAGTATTTGATAATAAGCTCCATGAATGAAGCATAAGTGTCCTGTAGGTATCTAAAAGGAAAGACCCTACTGATTTGCTTTTGATAACTAGCCTTGATATAAGGCTCATAATGCTCTTTGCCCACAAGCTGTCCTTTGTTCCACTGTTCACCTACATTTGGAATACCTGTTGCTGCAGCTATAGTTTCAGGTGTCAAAGTGAAGGAAACACATGCTAAGTTCACCTGGCCATCGTGAAGATGAAGGACAAATAGCCTAGCAAGTTCATGGTGGTATTTCACCCTCTCCGCCATCTCACAAAATTGGTAGCAAGACTGATGTTTAAAACATGTTACTGAAAAAGGACAAGCTAATAACTCTGTGAGTGTGGTGGGATCCTCCCGGATGTATTTTCCTCCCTTATGCGGTTTTCTTGGTGCATGAATCTCTTGGGAGGAATCACTCATAGTCTCCTCATCCCTTTCGTAAGCTGAATTTGTTTCCATATTTTCCAATGTATGGTGTAAAATGATGAGTATGAAGAGATTTTCTCAAGAATAGGTGACTGTTGTTTTCTCCTTTGGGATTTGATGAGTGGACTAAAAATATAAATGGAAAGGAAGGTTTTGATGCTAGCTGTAGGGTTACTAGGGAATGATAGGGTTTTGGGAATGATGATTAGGGTTTGCGAATAGTGGGAATTAGGTGTAGGGCTTAGGGTTTGGGAATAAAGGGGTAAGTTGAGTGTAAATGAGAGAGGGAAAGGGAAATAAAATTAGAGAAATTTAGTGGAGAGGAATGGGATATGGGAAAATTATGCAAGGGATTATAAACAACAAGAATGACAAAAACTACAAAACCCTAGATAGTTTTGTCAAGGCAACTTTGAAACAACTTAGGGTTTAATTATTCACCTTTCAAAACATCATCAAGAATGACTAAATCTCTTGCTATGGCAAATGGGAGGGTTTACTTACTTGAAGGGGTGGTATTTAGAAATTTTGGAGCCTTAGAGAATCGATGGAATGAGTTTTTGGCTTGGCAGACTGGTGTGCCGCGCCAAAACCCAGGTGCGTCACGCCTGGCAGGTGTGTCGCACACGTTGAAAACTCTTTGTAATTCCTGCGCTCGGGGCGTAGCACCGAGCAGGTGCGCTGCGCCAAGAAAAAACCTGAACTTTGTTGTAATTTTGCATTTTCTTTCCTCAAATGCGATTTTTTACTCTTTATTTCTTTCCTTTGCACAAAATGATGTCTTCTAACACAAATGATCCCTTTATATACAAGTGACTCTAATTTTTCATTTAGGAAAGACTCACTTTCTAAAGTTGCTTTTTAAAAACCCTGTTTTTGTAGTTTGGCTTTTTTTTGTCATTTGATGGACTAATGCTTGGATTTTCTTGTCTCTTTTGCAGGAGCTGGAGTGCTGGAGTTTGGAAAGATAACCCAAGGTTGTAGATGATGCTTTATTACATATGAAAACAATAAAATTACATGAAATTTGTACATGAAATGGAAAAACTCTGTTGGAGCAAATCATGAGTAAAATTTGTGATTTTATGAAGTTATTGAACATCCTCATGTGACTGCTGGCCTGTTATTGAGCTTTTGAAGATCATGGTGGTAAACCCTAGACCTAATGAGACTTGAAAACCCTAAAAAATGGCTTTTGCAAATGTAAATGACCAAAATGACTGTAAATGACTTGAACTTGTGAAAATAGGTCAACAGGTAAAGATCATGAGGGAAATTTGATAATGAACCACTTCCATCAGTTGATCCATGACCTAATGGAATGAAACTCATCGGATGAGACACCTAAAATTAATGCAAAAAGAGAATTTTATCACTGATGTAGGGATGAAGATACCAACACTAACAAGGAGCACCTGTTCTAGTGAGGAACCCCTTTCGTTTCACGTAGAAAGGTTTCTAGTAACCCTAGCTACGTCATTTTTAAGATCTGGAGGTATACAACCTTTATTTGCAGTTTTAGTTATTCGTCTCTATGTTTATTTCAGTTTATTTAACTCTCTAGTTTTTATTACCGAATATATACCTTTCATTTCTGCGTATTCTCTTTTCCCCGTAACTTTGTACGATCTGGGAAAATCACAAATAGAAAGGAAGAATTTCTCTCATGCGTATGCTTTTTTCTACGCACCTTAGTGTGATCTCGGAAAATCAGAAACATTGAGGAAAATATTTAGTTTCTTGGGAAAGCTAACTTCAAGCCATAAGGTTTGGTTTGTTTTACATGTCTGTGTTGCATTATGTGGTTTTCTGTTTTGTAGGAAAAAAGAGTTTTTTCAAGTAAGCATGCACCCCAAAGCCTTAGTGACTAAAATATATATATCCATATATATATATATATATATATATATATATGGCTAACCTTTTAAACTAGCTCACTCGGTCAAAAGTTACTTTATGAGAATAGAGGCCTTGGGTTCAAGTCTTTCTTTTTGTTGAGTTACTTTTTCAAAAAGCACATGTAACTTATGTTAAAGTTACTTTATGTAAAAGTGTTCTCACCCATTATAAAAAGTGAGTCAGTTATAATTCTAAAGTCTTTTTATCTTTTATTTAAGTTACAATTTAGTGAGTAGCTCATAAAGTACCATTGTAAAAGTGACTTTCACTTATTTATAAAAGTGGGTCATATAAAATATTTTTTAAAGTGAGCTAATTAGATTAAGTTTGGAAAGGGGAAGATTTTCTAAATATAACATTATCATTCACTTCCGCACATTCATGCACTTTGTTGGCATCTTCAATAACTTTTCTTCAAAAAGCGATAACTTTTTCATCCGGAAGCCATTTTCAGAGCCGTTTTTTTTTACCAGCCTAAGTTTTCGAGATCTTTCCATTAGAAAACTTAGTTTTAGAATCTACAGGTTCAGTTTCTGTTAAAATGGAAAGTCCATGCCAAGTTATTCTTGATAGCACCAGCTACTTCCAATGGTGGTCCTACATTGTGGATTTACTTAGAAGTAAAGGTCTTTCCAGAATAGCCTCAGGCCAAGAAACTAAAGCTAAAGATGAAGATAAGGCAGCCAAATGGGAAAATAGGGAAGATCAAGCATGTGGGTTAATAGGGATGTCTTTTTATCCTAATCTTAGATTCCATATCGTAGAACTTGATACCCCTAATGAAGCAATGAAACAACTTACCAAAGTTTTTGGAATTAAAAATGAAATTAGAGCCCATCAACTCGAAAATCAGTTTCTTACGTTGGACCCCAATAATTTTTCTTCCATTGAAGATTTTTTGTCCAAACTCAAGACCCTTAGACTTTTCTTGGAAAGTGTTAAGGTTAAGAAATAATATGGTAGCCTTATCTATTCCATTCTTACTAAGTTGAGACCAATGTACTCTGTGTTTGTTTCCACCCTTTATTCTACTAGAGAAGCCTTCATTTGTCAAGGACAATACTACAAGTCCCCCTCTTTTGAAGCCTTTTGTGATTCTTTAATAAGAGAACAAGAAAAACTCTTACATCTTGGTCTTCTTAATCTTGGAAACTCTTCTCAGAAAACCTTAGCCGCTCAGCAAGAACCAAATTCAAAGAATTATAAGAAGCAATATCCTAAAAAGAATGGTCCTAAACTAAAGAAGGGTCCTAAGAAATTTCAGTCTCAAAATGAAAAATCAATTCAAAAAAATGATAAGGAAAATAAAAACAAAGGGAAGAAGACTGATAGACATTGCAATTTTTGTATTCGAGATGGCCACTTAGAATCCAAATGCTTTAAGAAGATGGAAGCAACAATGAAGAATAATAACATCCATTTGGAGCATTCTTCAACTTCAACTTCATCTTCAGGAATAACACTTTCTGCATGTAGTTGTCAAGCATCTTGGTCTGGTTATGCACTAAATGTATATTCTTCTTGTCATTCTCATGAGTTGCTCATTGATTCTGGAGCTTATTATCACATGGCCAAAAACAAAGCCATGTTTTCTTCTCTAAATGATTGTAACACCAAAAATATATATGTTGGTGATGATAGAACTCTTAGTGTTGTAGGGACTAGAACTATTCATCTAGACAATGGTCAATTTAATGATGTATTATGTGTTCCAACCTTATCTTGCAACCTTCTATTTGTATATCAGATAACTCATTCAGGTGAAGGTAAAATCGTTGAATTTTCACCTCATGATGTTGTAATTAAGGACCTAAGAGATCCTAGACAGATTTTAGCTACTCGCATCACTAATGATTCTACAAGGTTGTATAAATTTAACAACTTTGGGTCATCAACTCTTCCCTTAGTATTTGTTGCTCATAATGATGAAGTGAGCAAACTTTGGCATGAGTGATTTGGTCACTTAAACTATCACTCCATTCAAAATATATGTAAAGAAAATATGGTGATGAGGCTTCCTACGGTATCTTGCAGAGGTGGTGTTTGTTCCAGATGTGTACTCAGAAAACATCATCAGTATAGTTTTGAAAAATGTGCCTCTTGGCATGCCTCAACCCCTTTACAACTTGTGCATAGTGATTTATGTGGTCCACTTCTAGTTGTTTCATTCTCTGGCCACAAGTATTTCTTAACTTTCATTGATGATTTCTATAGACGCACTTGGGTATACTTCTTAAAACTCAACGGTGAAGTATTTAACATGTTCTTGGCCTTTAAGGCCTTTGTTGAGAAACAATCTGGACATCAAATTCTTAGGCTAAGATCGGATAATGGCAGAGAATATGTTAACAACAAATTCATCAACTTTTTCATTGAGCATGGAATTCAAATACAACATATTGTTCCATATACTCCACAACAAAATGGTGTAGCTAAAAGGAATAATCACACCTTAAAGGAAATGGCTAATTGTATGCTTCAATCTAAAGGACTTAGTCTTAATTTTTGGGAAAAAGCAATTAACTGTGAAAATTAAATAGTAAATTGCACTCCTACTAAGGTTTTAAAGAATATCACTCCAAAAGAAGCATTGAGCTCAACTAAACCAGACGTAAGTCACTTTCCTATTTTTGGAAGTGAAGCATGGGCCCATATTCTAGATGAGAAACATAAAGCTTTAGAACCTAAGAGTGAAAAATGTATTTTGGTTGGATATTCTGAAGATGTCAAAGGATATAGACTTATTCCACTTAAGTCCAAAATTGTTATCGTTAGAAGAGATGTAAAGTTTGTTGAAAATATATCAGCCTACGAGCCTAGTTCGATGGACGTGCCACCTCTCTCTATCCCTTCTACTTCTGAAAATATTTCTTCTTCAGATGATGATAGTGAGGATGACAATCCTCCCCCACCTTCTCAGGATCCTCCTTCAGCTCCTCATCTTCCAAAATGGGTCGGTGCTACTCTGGATGCAGCAGGTACTCTTGTAGGTGATCCTACAGATCAACGACGTACACATTCTCAGTTCGATAGAGCCTCTTCTTTACTGGCTCAAGCTTCAACAAATTATGATCCTAACACCTTTGCAGAAAATTCAGGCCATCCAGATTCGAACATAGCTATGAATGAAGAATATTGTTCATTATTGGCAAATGATACTTGGGATCTTGTTCCTCTTCCAAAGGGACGAAAACTTGTTAGATGCAAATGAGTTTACAGAACCAAGTTTGGACTAGATGGAAAAGTTGATAAACATAAAGCTCATCTTGTTGCTAATGGTTTTTCACAAGTTGAAGGCATTGAATATATTGAAACCTTCTCCCCTGTTGCCAAAATGAACTCTATCTGCCTTGTTCTTTCCCTTGCTTCCTCTTTCAAATGCGAATTCCATCAGATGAATGTTAAATTTGCCTTCTTGCATGGGGACTTGCATGAAGAAATCTATATGGAACAACCTCCTGCCTTTATACAAATAAAATCCAACCTTTAATTTCAACTTAAGAAATCCCTTTATGGTCTCAAGTAAGCCCCTCGGGCTTGGTATGCCAAAATGGATATCTTTCTTTTCAGATACTTGCTTTTCTAGGTGTCATTATGACAATGCTATCTACACCAAGAAAGTGGGTAAGTCTCTTATCATTCTTGTTCTTTATGTTGATGATCTTATCCTTACTGGTAGTGATCCCAACCTTATAAACCATGTGAATTCTAGCCTTAAAAAACAATTTGAAATGACAGACTTAGGACACTTGCATTATTTTCTTGGTCTTCAAGTCTTGCAATCCAAGAAAGGTATTTCCCTTTCCCAGTCCAAGTATGCCTGTGATCTTCTACACCACTTTAACATGGAAGAACGTAAGCCATCCTCTTCTCCCTTTCAATCTGGAGCAAAAATTTCAGTCACTTGTACTTCCCCTGAAGTTGATGCTACCTTATACCATCAGCTTATAGGAAAACTTTTGTATCTGACCCATACTTGCCCTGACCTTTCCTTTGTTGTTGGCCTTATCTCCTAGTTTATACAAAACCCTCATGAAAGTAATTGGAAAGCAGCTAAAATAATACTTTGTTATGTTCGAGGTACAGTTCAGATTGGGATTCATTACAGTGCAGAAACATCTCCACTATTGGTTGGTTTCACTGATTCTGATTGGGTTGGTGACCCTGATGATCGGAAGTCGAATGTAGGTTATCTGTTCACTCTTGGTTCTGGACCTATTACATGGGTTTGCAAGAAACTAAGTGTGATTTATCTTTCTTCAGTAGAATTAGAGTATCATGGCATCATAGAAGCTAGTAAGGAAGCCCTGTCGCTTTGTCAGATCATGTCAGAGTTTGTATTTCAGCAGCAACATCCGACAACAATTTGGTGTGATAATCAAAGTGCCATTCAACTATGTAATGATCTAGTCCAACATCAGTGCAACAAAAACATTCAACTACACATGCACTTCATAAAAAATCTCCTTCATGACCATGTTCTTGAAGTGCAATATTGTTCAACCGATGATCAAGTTGCAAACATCTTTACAAAGGCTCTCATAGAGTCGAAGTTTACTAAACTTTGATTTATGGTTAGAGTTCAGGAAGTTGTCATTAAGGGGGGATAGGCTCTAATACCTCCTTCCTTCTCTTATTGTGTCATATTTGTACATCCTTCAATATTATCCCAAGTTTTTCTGAAGGGGGGATGTTAGGATATTTCGACACATAGGAAATAGTTAAGTATAACTTGGTCTAGTGGAGAGTTAGTTAAAGTGTGTTTCTTTACTATGTACTGTTGTAACTTACAATATGACAATCACAATATATTCTAGACATGAAGTGATCCGATGTTCATTCTCTGCTCGGTATTACCGACACTTGATCTGTGGCTTAACACCCGATTGGTCCATGATCTCTATTTAAAGAGCATGGAGGGTCATTTGTAGGGTGACCGTTCATGAGAGAAGCTTATGTAAATTTTATTTCTTTTATTAATAAATTGCCTGAAGTGGCCGTGTTGGCTTAGGCCATGGACTATTTCCCTCTTTAAGGGTTTTAACCATGTCAAGAATACTAGTGTATTGATCTGTGATCTGTTTGTGAGCGGTGTCCTTTGGTGTTCTATCTGAGGAATTTACCCTGTAAATTCCTACAAGGGTGATGATCATGTGCCATTATCAATTTTGATTAAGAAAAATAATTTAAAACCAGGTAATCTAGAAAGTTCCAAAAGCCAAGAAAAGTCATCAAAATTAGTGAAGAGAGAGAAGAGGAAACAAGCCTAAAAATAGAAAATTATGCAAAAATAAATCCTCATACAAGTCCTATTAATAACCTAAGTTTGAGTGCAAGGCTCAGGTTAAATCCTACTCTTAAATACCAAATTATTAATGCGGATGAGGATATATATGAAGATGCATAGTAGGCACATAATATCATAAACAAAGGCACCAAGCAGAAAAAAGGTAAAAAACAGAGTATTTTCTAGGAGATAGTTGAATAGGTCATGGAAGCTAGTGTAGAATTTTTCTACAAATCAGCTAGCTCCGATACCATGTAGAAATTTCTCATTGTAGATCAACAGATTATGCAATATACTAAAGCAAAATACAAGATCTACTTCTATAACAAACTTTGCAGAAGCTTAATCGAATATGAGCAAGATCAATGAGAACACATATAACTGAGAATGAGAAATCAATCACACATAACATAGAAGAAATAACCTAGGGAAAGCCCCAGCCTAAAACCCAAATCTCTGTATTATCATACAAGCGGAAATTTGTTCAAGTTACCAAAAGAATCAACGCTCAAGCTAACCTTCTCTCTCTGCAATCAAACAATACTGCTCATAGACAGTCAAAGGCTCTCACAACCTTCTCCTCTGCCCTCCAAGCCTCCTATTTCCTTGCGCAATTTTTCCTGGGTTCCAGTGCTTCCACTTGTGTGAATTCCCACGTCACACTGCTCACTTGGCTCAGAAATAACTGCACTAACCTGAAGGAGATAATTCCTTCTGCATGGATGAGTTTCCTATATAGGAAAAATCCTCCAACTGATAGTACACTGTCCCTTCCTCTGATCTCAACTAGGTATCTGACTAAACTAACATGCATGAGTTATTTATGAGAGAATATTCAGTTATCTGAAGTGCAGCAGTTACACGCATGCAAGCATTAATTAACTGAACTCACAATTAATTCTACAAACTATTTGAATGAATCTAACTGGACTTGACTCAGTTAACTGAGCCAACTAATTACAACTCAATATTACAAATCATCCTTATCTCTTTAACATAGGGATAAATTCCTCAATCAATGGAGAAACTGTTGCATGTCTTCACATAGACTTCATGTTTGATTTTCTCCAACTAATTAACTCAAGATGAATTAATTAATTATTTTACAAACAGCTGCTAAGATCAAATTCAAAGTTTACTTCTCAATTTTAGTTGAGGGACTAACTAAAATTGGACTCCATCCTGAAATGCTATTTATAGCAAAGCTATTTTTAGCACTTCTATTTTTCATTCCTTGTTGCTATGTCCAACACTGGTATCTGAACTGCTATTTATAGCAGTTCTATTTTGAGCACTTGTATTTTTAGCGTTTCCTGTTGCCATTTTCAACACTCCCTCTCAACAAGAAAGGAATTCAACTCGAAGACGATCCTGAACCTTTGCAATGTTTAGCATGCAACACTTCTCCTAAGTGTTATTGCTCCAACAACTCTAGAAACAAAAAATCTCCCAACTAACCTCCCTGTTGGGCTAGAAACATCCTTTGATGCTGAAGCATCCTCTGCCGCTGACAAGATCTACCTCTGTGACCTCTGAGCTATTGCAACACTCCATGCATCCCACACCATTGCACACCTCTCTGTGCCATCCTACACTAGTGCAACACTCCTGTGCCTCTCACATTGTTGCAGCCTACTAGCTCTACACTGTCTTGAGATTCCTGCACTGTAGCTCTCTCTACCACTCCATCTGCATCTGCCTCTACCCACTCAGCCAGTCCTGCTACTCCTTGTCGGGGCTCCCGTAGCAAGGTCTAATCAAAGAGGTTGGGACTGTCACTCCACATTGCCCCACCTCATACCTAGAGGTATGGATGCATGTGATCCCTCTGCCCACTTGGCTTTAAATTTCCCCCTACTGGAGGTCTCTTCATGATTGGATTCCTCCGCTTGATCTCCTCTCGGCTTCTCTAGTTGTGGTTGCTCCACAACCTCCTGAAGCCGCTTCAACAATTGTGGCTCCTCCACAATTGTCTGAGACTTCTTCTGGCGCCGAATGTTGAGAGGTAATGTACTCCCTCTCAACCACAAATTCTCCATCAGTTTCCTTGCTCCTCAAGGCTTTGCATGCACATTGAACCTCAAGAGCATACAGTTTCTTCACTCGTGAACTGATCCACTTCACCTGTCTAGTTGTGATGTGTCAAAGGAAAACCTTTCCCTTATTGAAGACTACATCATAGCCTTTGTCTTCTAGCATTGCGAACGACACCAAATTTTTCCTCAGTCCTGGTACATACTTGACATCGGTCAAGGTAATGCGAGCTCCATGCTCCGTCTAAAAAACAACCGTGCCTACACCTGAGACACTATACTTTTCATCATTACCCATTGCTATGAGTATCTGGAGATCTTTCTCCTCCAACGTACTGAACAAACTCTTGTCGCCAGTCATGTGGAAAGAAGCTCCATTGATAAGAAACCAACCACATCCCACCATGGATGAAACCATGCATGTGAAGAGTGTGAAATCCAACTCGAACTATGAGGCCAGTGCCTCACCTTCTGATCCTTCCAAGGATCCCCTCTTGGATTTCTTCAGTGGACAATTTGTAGCAAAATGGCCCACCTCATGATAATGAAAGCATCACACTTTCGATTTGTCAAACGTCTTCCCACCATAGGAAGAACTCGATTTGGGATGAGAATCCTTCTCCTTCCCTTTCTTTGCCTTACTCTCTAAAGGAATAATTTTCTTCATCCTCCTTGGAATGAAGAACCATCTCTAGTGCTTCTTCTTATCTCCTTTTGCATTAGATCCGACCAAAGTCATTCCCAACCTGGCAGTTTATCTCTTCCATTAATCGAGTCTTGGTATCTATGCCAGCTCTTAGGAAGACCGAGGAGAGCAAGACTCACCATGTCATCATTGGCTGTTGTGATCCCTAAACTTCCAAGCTCATCCCTACAGGTGGTGAGCTTGTTCAGATATGTAGAGATCGTGTCGCCCTTTTCACACTTGATTTTCCGAAGCTCGTCTTTCAGTACCAGCTTCCTCTGATCGTTGTTGTTTTGATATGGATCTTTCAATGTTTTTCACATAAAAAGATGGTGTCTCCTTCCCATGGAGACTCAAGACTATGTGGTCTCGAACTCCCTCCATAAGGATTGTCCTCACTCTAGCCACACATTTCCTCCATTCTGCCAATTCTATAGCATTAGCTATTACCGGCTTGGGGACTTCTTGATCAATGAAGTCCTTTAGACCATTTTCCTCTAACACTACTTCCATGCGATCCTTCCAAGCTATATAATTCAAGCTGCCATCAAGGGCATACTCGAGCATTAAACCATTGAACGCCATTGGTGAAATTGAGATGTGATAAGAACTCGATTTCTATATTCAAGAACCTCAAACTTCGAACTTCTCCCTTCTTGTATACTGTTCTTTGCTTTGATCACCTTTGCTCTGATACCATGTAGAAATTTCCCACTGTAGATCAATAGATTATGCGATATAATAAAGAAAAATACAAGATCTACTTCTACAACAAACTTTGCGGAAGCTTAATCGAATATGATCAAGATAAATGAGAACACATATAATTGAGAATGAGAAATCAATCACACATAACACAGAAGAAATAACCCGAGGAAAGCCTCAGCCTAAAAGCCCAATCTTTGTATTATCATACAAGTGGAAATATGTTCAAGTTACAAAAAGAATCAGCTCTCAAGCTATCTTGCTCTCTCTGCAATCAAACAATACTGCTCATAGATGGTCAAAGGCTCTCATAACTTTCTCCTTTGCCCTCCAAGCCTCCTATTTCCTTGTGCAGTTTTTCCTAGGGTCCAGTGCTTCCACTTGTGTGAATTCCCACCTCACATTGCTCACTTGGCTCATAAATAACTGCACAAACCTGAAGGAGATAATTCCTTCTGCATGGATTAGTTTCCTATATAGGAAAAATCCTCCAACTGATAGTACATTGTCCCTTCCTCTGATCTCAACTGGGTCTTTGACAGAACTGACATGCATGAGTTATTTATTAGAGAATATTCAGTTATTTGAAGTGCAGCAGTTACATGCATGCAAGCATTAACTAATTAAACTCACAATTAATTCTACAAACTGTTTGAATTAATCTAACAGGACTTGACTCAGTTAACTAAGCCAACTAATTACAACTCAATATTACAACTCATCCTTATATGTTTAACTGAGGGATAAATTCCTCAATCAATGGAGAAATTGTTGCATGTCTTCACATAGACTTCATGTTTGATTTTCTCCAACTAATTAACTCAAGATGAATAATTAATTATTTTACAAACAATTGCTAAGATCAAATTCGAATTTTACTTCTCAATTTTAGTTTAGGGACTAACTAAAATTGGAATCCATCCCGAAATGCTATTTATAGCAAATATATTTTTATCCCTTCCATTTTTCATTCGTTGTTTCTATGTCCAACATTGGTAACCGAACTGCTATTTATAGCAGTGCTATTTTTAGCACTTCTATTTTTAGCATTTCTTGTTGTCATTTTCAACAGCTAGAACTGAGAGTAAGAAGACAAAAGTAGCTAAAACTATCAACATTAACCTCTTAACGGAAGCAAAAAAAGCTTTAAAATAAGAAAAGTGTAGCAATGCTACCAAATGAAATGGGAGTGCATAAAAATGCATGTTGTCAGCACTCTTTTTGGAAGCGTTAAAATATATCCCTTTTGTAGTAATTTCCCTACAGTTGAGTCATGTTGATGGAAAACTATACAATTTAAAGACATAAGATGACTTATCTATTTGTTGAGGAGATAGGTCAAAGGTCACATCTAGTGGTTTCCCATTTAGATTTTTTTCTAGATTATCTTCCTAATCTCACTGCATGATTTGAGCTAATAATTTCAAATATCTAAAGCAGTTCTATATTCACTCTTCGAGTATTGATATTCATACATGTCCAGATTCATAATTGAAGAGTATGATAATATTGTGATTTTGCTTTAGCTATCTTGTTAGATTATATCAAGATTAGATAGATGTAGATTTTAATATTTTGTAAATTGAATTTTCCTAGATATTGTGGATCTAAAGGTTATGTAATTTTTCTATGAAACTTATGAAGAAAGGGGAACCCGGGGTTTGTTTTCTTTTGTGAGAAAAGAGACTTGTGTTGTGTGTCTATTTTTGAGTTAAATAATATTTCCAAGACAAAAGTATTTGAAACTTTCAATCCAGAGACTCTTTTGGTGATGTTTATCAGTTTGTCCCTTAGTGATGTTTATTTCTTGTGTTAATTCCATAAATGTTTAACTCTTCATATTTGAATGAGATTTGTATAAGTTTGCAGAATTTGTCTTTATTGAGATTCTATGTTGTTTATGAGATTCGAATACTATCACCATTTCTGCTAAAGTTCCACACAATTCATCCTGATGCTTTTTTGTAATGGTTTATCTCCTTTTTCTACTTTCCATCTTGATAATCCAAAGGTCTGCATAAACATTTTCTATCTCGCCTTTGAGCTATCTCTTTTACCCACAAGATATGGAAATATTGTTTGGGATCAAATTGTGATTCCATGCCCAATGGTTATTTCCCTTATTTTCCAACCAAACCTATTAGCTTTGTTATAGAAGATCTAGCCACTTTGTATAAATGACATTTTACTATGGTGACATTGAGTAATTGAGTCATAGAGAGATCCCTCTCTGGATTGGTAGGGCCAGCTCCCAATATAAAAGATTAGTTTGAGGTTATACTGGTAATTTTCTACTACAACCAAGGAAATTACAGAGTGATAACACATAATATAAAATTATAAATGATTTTAATGCTTGCAGTATTTTTGTTTTGGCATTTATTTGATGATAAGAACACAAACAAGGTCATTCTAATTTTTTCCAACAGAAAAATCACAACTTTTTATTAAGATAGTAAAAATTTACATGTGCACATGCCATGAGGCATTCAACCTATTAGTAGAAAACGTGGTACTCAAAAACTCAGGCACTAAATAAACAAGTACAATCATTTGTTATTCAATCCCTTTCTCTTTTTTTAGGTATTTCAGGAGGACATCTTGATCTTGCCCTCTAGCTATTATAGGCTCTGAATTCCTTGCTCCTAACATGGTCATACGTCTATGCTGTTGTAAGGAGGGTGGAGCATCAATTGCAATAATAAAGAAATGTTAAATTCATATTTATAGTAATTATTATTATTTCAAGTGTTTTATTAATATAAAAAGTAGTAGAGTGTTCTTTACTTACTTCGGTACTGGAGGGACGTGAAATACTTTCAGACATGGACATATGTTCCTCCTCTTCTCTGGCCTCATTCTGTACATGCTCTAGAGTATAAACAATGAAGGTTACAATTAGTACACCATTTTCATTTAAATATTTTAAATTAATCTATACTACAATTTATTAATAACACATGAAATACCTCCGTACCGAGTTGAACATTAGTTTCAAGAGACACTCCACCATCACTAGGCTCGTATGTTGCATCTACGTTGCTATCCTAGTTTTTACAATCAATCACATTACCTTATGGCGAAAAATAATAACCAATAGATTGTACAAGTAATAATTTATATATGCTCTTTGTTTCTTTTATTTACCAGAGTGTTAGGTTAGGTGTCAGAAGACTGTGAAGATGCCAAGCTTATCCTATGTTCACGCATGACTTGATAACAAGGCTTGTAAGAAAGAATAAAGACTTCCTTTGTGGCAACCTCATTGAATTATGACCCCTGCAATTTTGCATGAGAACATGAATTTTTATTCTTCTATGATATTAAATTAAAATTGTTAAGAATTTATAATTTGGATGAATTTTTTTTTTAATACTTAAAATTTTTGTGACCAATTTTGAGTAACCATCCAGCCAAGATGATGTCACCCATGTTTAGCTATTTTAGCGATCGTGGCTTTGGATGTATCTAGGATCCTACATTGACAATACTGAAAATCTTAGTTATATGTCATAATGCTGATAAAGCATCATTATTACGTTATTAAAAGTGCCTCATATCATTCTGGGCTGGGTGTTGTCTTCCCTTATTTTCGAAGCACCTTCTCGATTCCATCTGCCATGAAGGCTTCCAATCCCTCTTTGTAATCGCTAGAGGGTGTTCAAATGACCTAATCCTTTCAAAATGACACCTATACTAGTACGACATATGTTTTAAATGTAAGTCTCTCTTTGAGGTAACTCTAGTTTTGTTGAAGGTACCCTCACCAAATAGGAAAACCATCTTGTTCATTAGTTCATCCTTCAACTTGGAACTTTTGGATTTCCTATTTCTACGAATGGTGGGCATAAATATTTCCAAGGTTAGGTTATACCAACGCCTATAGAATACATAGTTTCCTACAAAATCATATTATCATCAGTTTAAAATAATCACAGACTATACATTAATTTCAATTAGATTGTACTTAATATTTAAAACATTTCTTAAATACCTAGAAGTTTCTCTAATTTCATGGGGAAATGGTCATCATCTACCAAAAATGTAATTAGTAGTGTTCCCGTGCTAGTAACACTAGAATATCTAGGAAATATCACTTCAATTTGTGCCATGGGATCATGATATGCATCCACAACATCATGTGTGGATCATGTCATATATTGTTCAAGGGGTGCAGATCATGACGTGTGTGGTTCAATGGGTGTACTAGTGTCAGTGACCAGTGTGTCACTCATAGGCGGAACATCAGTGTTGCCACCAACGTCGGCCCCCATAGTCATAGCATCAGGATCATTATCCCTCAAAAACTTCTGTAAAATAAAGAGTTTTTTTTATAAAGGATGAGATAATTAAAATCATAAATAAATAAATGGGATAATTAAATGAGTTTCTCACCCATAATGATGAATTTGGCCCATCACCTTTTTGATCTGGGCTATTATCTCTTATATCTTAAGATGAATTAGAAATAAAGAACTGAGTTTCTTGTTTAATTTCATTTGAAACTTTTTATTGTTTGGATCAGATTAGTGGACAAAAAAATTACTTCTTCATTAATCAATTCCTCAAGAGAATCTTTGGACTGCTCTGATGCTGGTACCTTCCCCTTGTAATCCCATTCATCAAATAAGTGTAACTTGTAATTTATTCCACCATCCTTAGATATAAACATTCAAAGATTTGAATTTGATGACACATTTTAGATCAATAAAATTTTTCATTTTTAACATAAGAGGGGAAGTTTAGCTAGTTAAATACTTGTAAATATTATGATATCTTGAAAGTTCATTATGACACATTAGAAAAATAAAATCAAGCAATTCATCTAAAATTATTCATTATTATATTAATAAGAAAAACACTATTGAAATATGTCTAAATTTATATAGAAACTTCATGTTATATCTTGGGCACTTGTATCAAAGAAAGAAAAAATAGTTTTAGATGGAAGTCTAGGGTTATCGCAGGTCCAAAATTGTTGTAAGTGCTACAGGATGTCTTCGAAAGGAAGAAAGGCTAGAAGATCCCTAAAGATAATGCAACATCTTGATTCAGTATGGCATCATGGATAGAATCATATGATAGTAGCATGTTTAAAATTCTACTTGGTTGAGTTGCTTGAAATCATCTAGTATTTTAAGAATAGAAAGCTTAGGGGCCATTATTTTGCATAAATATTCATCCATACATTGTCTAACATTATGCTAGACGAAGTCATTTTGCTAATATCGATCATCATGATCATGTAAGAGTCATCATCTTGGAAGGATTTTGGAAGTGGAATTGCAACATCATCAACATATATTCCATATTGTATAGAAAACATACATTAAAAAAGGATGAAGGAATGCATTCAGCCAAGTTTTAAGCTCATTGTAGGATACAAATAATTAGATGATTGTGTGAATGATTAAGAATGCATGTTTAAAATAACCTTTGGAATATATGATTCATATAATACTATAAGGAAGGTTGGACATATGCATGGTGAAGCTTTCATTTAGTTATATGAAGCCTAAAAACCATACTATTCATGAGCTACAAAACATGAGAGCAAGAACCAAAAATAAGTGTGAAACATATTGTAAATGTGAACTATGACTAATCATAGATAAACACTACACCAATAATGGAAATTAAAGAATACACACTTCAATAAAGCTATGAGTTTATCAAAAGGTCCATAGTGGCTTGCATTTTATGATAGAGTCAACAGGGATCAAGCAAAGCCAAAAATAAATTCACATAGATAAGTTGATTCATTCAAGTGAGATGGATACAAGTCTTGGACATTTAATAATCATAAATGTTTGAATACCATGTGAAATGCACACATAAAGGTACCAGAAATGAAACACATAGACTAACCTTATATTTAATTATTAGGTTATTTTACCATTAACATGGGAATCTTTCTCCAGCTGGTGGGATTATACACTTTTCCTCTCTTTCCTATCAGTATCAAGGGACTAACAAACAACCTGGTTTGGGGTAAAATACAATCGGCTCTATTTCTATAGCTAGCCATGGCTTTTGTCTTGCATCACCTCTGGGAGCATGTACTTATGCTAGATACCTATTTTGAGGTTGTTGCTTCACATTCCATTCATGGTACCCCAAGGGGTGGTTCCGGTCAATCCAATAAGAATTCATTCATGCAAAGGTATTCCACATGATAACTTTCTAAGACATATGTGGTCATCATCTAAATATCTATATTACTTTACAACTTTTCAAGATTTTGTTTCATCTTTAAGTTTAATCTAAATTTTTTCTATAGCATTGATTACAAGCTCAATGAAGAAATATTTTGGAACCCCTCCATAAGTAATTAATGAGATAAAATGTCTTGAAAGGGATGTTGTACTTAGCTAATAGTTGGTTCCACATATTTCCAAGGAGTTGATACTTGTGTAGTGAACATAATTTTCATCTCTTTCAACTTTGATCGTTGACTCTAAAAAATGGATCATTTTACATGGAAATATTCTGTTAGAAAGAAATGTTCCTTTCAATGCATAGCCATTATAAAAAATACGACACTGAATGAGCAAGGGGTGAGCCTCTGAATTTTGATTTCTCAAGTGATCACCTTCAAATACATTTTTTGGGCATTGTGAGGCCAAATCTTCAAATATAAATCCAATGCCATCAGTATGTATTATAAGCTCTCCATTCAAATCATAAACTCCTTTTCATTATCATAAAAACATGGTATATCCACCACATGGATAAAATTTATATATGATATATCACCTCCAAAGGGAATGGTTTTTGAATGAATCAATGTAAATCGAGATATGTACTTCTTCAAACTGGAAACAATATGTACATGCATAAACATGCATCATGCCTCATGGATAGATTTGTTAAAAAAATGTATGTACTTTTTTCATCTACTTATGCAAATGAATCGGTGAAAAAAAAGTAACATTTAACTAATGATGACATGGGACTTTTCCTTTTTCCCTTGACACCATCCTTGATTAAGTGTTATAGGGAGAGGGGAGATCTAGGTCTTAATACAAGTGTGACAGGTGGTGTAGTTAGGTTTGTGCGAAAAGCAACAAGGGCATCTCTGTAATGAGGGATCTTAGGATAGTGGTTCGAGTAATGGCCATAGGCCCACCAAGATAACTCACTAATTATTACTTTCCCATTTAGAGAGATCTTACTTATGCTATTTAATAATAATTTTTACTATGGATGTTATAAAGAAATCTTATTGCCTCTATTTCTTCAAGTGAAGGTGCCTATACTTGTCCAAAGGTGAGATCTAGTATAGTGGCAGAGTGGGTATAAGCCATGAACAATTATTGTCCTATCGATATAGAAAGGCGAAGGCATCGAAAAGGGTGAGGGGTATGAGAGGCTCTTTATAATACTAGCCAGGGTTAGTGAAACCAAGAATGGTTTTTTTTGTAAACAAAAATCATAGTAAATAAATGCACTAGATCTCACAAATGCAAGATAGTTTTACCTTTTGTAGAGATGTTCAACTAGTTTGGAACATGTTGGACTAGACTTGACCTTCTAAACAAACAAATTTATCATTCTTAGACATTTTGTGTTAAATTATAACTAGAGTAGTTGTCGGCTGCTACAAATTCCACGTTTCTCGTATAGAGCTTACAAGAATTCAAACCAACCCTCTTGAGGTCCAAAGTTTCAGATCAAGAGAAGAAAGAAACAATGAGAAAAAGATATAGATCTAGGAAGGAAACCAACTGATGGTCAACTCCAACAAAGAGTGCCTCCACCAGATTTAAGCTTCTAGGAAATCCTTTTATTCATAAAATTTCAATCGACCTAAACATTCCCTAAGAGAAGGGTTGAATTGCACTAATAGATTTACTATTAGTTCATTGGCTAAAAATTGTGGGAGGAGGGCTTTGTAGTTTTCATGGATGATGAGACTTTATGGGAGGAGAATGATACTTTTCATCGATGAACAAAACCTCTTCCCCCTACCTCCATCTTGGTGAAGAGTTTAACCTCAAGTCAAAGCCCGCAACTTAAACTCTTCAAATCCAATCTAGTAGCTTGTTGCATTTTTTAGTACCTCAAACCAAAAATAGATCGAAATGGAATGCTCTAATATCAATCTATGTTGTCTTGTGTGAAACAAGGAATGGTTAGAAGAATGAATAGTTGTGTTTTTTCCAATAAATTTCCTATCTTGAGAGAAGAATCTAGGGCATCATAGAGGTTAAATAATTGCACGGGACCAAGTTGGATATATGGTTAATGAGTGGAAAAAATCCATGAATGATGTCAAAATCTATATAATGGAAAGAGGGAGCCTTCATTGAAAAAAATATAAGATGTTGCCACCATTTTTTTAGTTCCTTTATGCCTCTATACCACCACTTGCCCACACCTTCCACGACCACCTACCCTCGTGCTGTCAAATGCCCTCTGTTATCGAATGCCCCCGCGTACCCTACATGAATGCCCTTGCTCCTTGATGGGTTTATTTTTGATGTAGTGTTTATAATGTATTTTGGTTTTTTGAATCACGCTCTAATAATAAATTACTAATAATTATTATATTATTAAATTTTGATTTAAAATCCCGATGGTCGTTAGATATCTGTGGAAATTCCTTAACCGTCAGATATTAGATGGTATAGGAGATATCCCATGGTTAATAAATCTCATTGAATATGTGATAGTAAGGGAACTCCTATCTGATATCTGACAACCGTCGGGATTAAAAAAAAACAAAAAATACATTTAACTTCTAACAATTTTTTTGATTTTATCTGTTACATCGGATTCCATCATCACATTTTCTATCATCCATATATTCCTTGCAGAGAACTCAAAAATCGAGGTGCAGGTAGTGCAACACAAACTGCCTTTTATTGAATATATATATATATATATATATATATATATATGGATTTGTTAAATAACTCTAAAAAGCAGAAAGGTTCCCACAAATAGGAGGAAAAACTCCATGAGAGCATTAAGAGAAGTTTTGTTATATAGATTTGTGTTCATATTCCTCACATTAAGTGGCATGTCATAGTAGATCAATCTGACACTAGCTGTAACAATCATCATGATGATCATTCTCCTTCATGCCCATGGAACTTTTAACACACTCCTTCCCATTGAAACCAAACGATTGTCTCATTTGTAGAAGATGAACTTATCTTAATGTTATTAAGAAGACACTTAGCATTGTGGGTAGTCATCATTTTAAGGATGTACAGAGCTTCTACTTTTCCTTCTCTTATTTCCTTAACGAAATCAAAATCGAATGAAAACTTAATTTGACACCTTAGTACATGACAGTTTTTTAATTAAATTGAACATAAAAAAGCGCATCACTATCAAGATGATTTGAGAAAAATCTCAACCTTCTAACGAATAACATTCCATGGAGGTTAAATCTCTACCACCCACTTAATAATTATTGATAATTATGTTAAAATTCTTAAATCCCTTTTCCAAAATAGACAAGCATAATAAATAATGTATATTAATATAACTAAGTACAAAAGCAATAAGTGTTATTTATCAAAAGATAACTAACATGGAAAAAAAATCATTTACTCATAAATGCTTTAAAGAAGGGTTGAACAACACACACACACACACACACACACACAGATATATATATATATATATATATATATATATATATATATATATATATATATATATATATATATATATATATATATATATAGATATATATATATATATATATATATATATATCTATATATATATATATATATATATATATATATATATATGAAAACAAGTTCATATGATTAATTATTACCTGGAAATGAGGTATTCACATGATCATAATCACATATATATTGACCATAGATATCGTGCCACAAATAAGAGGATATATCTATATATATACAACATGTTGTCAAAAGATATTTACAAGATTCAAGGAGGAGAAAACAATTGAATTTTTTTTTCCATTAGTTATTGGTTTTTAAATTTTAGTTTTATTGTTCTTTTTCGGGGGAGGGATGCCAAGGCTTTGAGATAAACTTCAATTATTTTTATCAATAGAATAATACTAACATAAAATTTTAATATTATTTTTTTCATGAGAAATATCTTAATGGGATTCAATAACA
The DNA here is from genome assembly GCA_031772625.1 of Pinus tabuliformis. NCBI lineage: Eukaryota > Viridiplantae > Streptophyta > Pinopsida > Pinales > Pinaceae > Pinus > Pinus tabuliformis. The sequence goes on along the minus strand of CM062804.1, from coordinate 331,351,350 downwards.
AAGCTCAAATCCATTACAAAAAATCTCATCATCATGTCATTTTATATAATTGAATGAGAATTTGGAGAATCACAATCATTCATTCCAACCACCAAGAATAAACTCAATAGAAAAAATACAATTTTAATATATCACAAAAACTAAAAAATTATTTGTTTGCTATTTTGTCTTAACAGATAGATAAATATTTATAGTCAAAGCACAACTAATGTAAAGTCAAATATAATACAATTATTTTATTCATGATCAAGACTAATGAGATCACACTTATTTACTCCCCCATGTGTGTTAACTCATGCATTAAATGTTAATGTGGCCCGAGGAAAAATGAAACATAGCCAGTGAAAAGGAGGGGAGACTATTGGTTACCACGTGCCCCCCACATGTTCACTCATTTGAGGATAATTGGTGGAGTGAACTTGCAACATTGAATGGGAGCCACAGACAACAAGTTGGGAGGCTTACTCTACAATGATCCTCCTTGCTTGATTGCACATTAACACTCTCCACTTGAATGTCGGACCGTATTCAATTAGTTGTATTTTCCGAAATGGACAAAGTGGTATATCTGCATAATAAGGGAATGTTTCACATTTCAATGTTTCATAGTGGAGATTAAACCATGGATGGAATTGGAACTCTCCTAGTACCTCAATGGGCAATTTTTCTTCTAGTTGTTGGCATTATGGCTAATGTATTGTCCTTGATGACAACCTACTTGATAAAGATGTCAACTTTTGTGATCATAGGATGATTATGCAAACTGGTATAAATATTATAGGTGACATGGACAAAGGAAAGTGAGCTCAAAGAAATATGGATGTTAAAATAAAAGTTTGAGAAATTATATGTGGGTCCTGAGAAGCAAGGATGCATACATACATAGGTATTGTGCAGAAGAGTTGCGTACAGAAACCACACCATCATAATTTGAATATCATGGGTCTTTACCATGGTATTGGGCCATAGTAATGAGTGTGACAATGGTTATTTGATCCCATCAAAGAATACTAATGAAATTCCTATGGTATTGGCCTAAGGTATTGGCTAAGGCTAAAGCTATATAAAGAGATGGAGATCAAGTTGTTGTGTGTGCAAGTATTGGTTTGTCTATGAATAATTTAATATGAAATAGGTGTGCACCAGGGAGTAAGGAGAAGACTCAGATCTAAAAGATCTGAAGTATGTTGACATATATGCTTGATTGAATTACTTGTTGAAAATATCTAAATAGATAATGTTGATGAATCTCTGATGATGGTAATAATGTGATCTAAATGATTTATTCAGAAGCATGTAGTATTATAGTAAAGGTTTCGGAAAGTGAAATTGTGTTTGTAGTGAAAGTTTTTCAAATCTGTACACATGTATGTTTGGGAATAGTCACGTACATACGCAGATCCATCTTTGTAGGGCTGCATATTTTTTCTACGAAATATTTTTCAATATTAAAAGATCTATACACAAGTGTTGTGTATGGTAAATGTGTACATACGCAGATATTCCATGTGGAAGTTTCATATACAAGGGTTTGAACTAATGATTAATGTTTACAGTTGATAATGTGTGGCTTATTTGCTGTTATATGTCGATGATGTCTCTATCATCATGATCTTTTACTGACAATAAAGATTGAGGTGAATTGGTTGAATTGATCAGTTTTAATGGGACAAAAGTTTGACTGGGTGTATGATCTATGGTCTGATTTGTAACTGGTGAAATGGTCTATGTATGGTTCAATGTTTAATGATTCATTGTTAATTATTCTGATATATGTACACAGGTGTTATACATATAAGACATGTACATAAACAAGTCTTACAGTCACATAAAAAAATGATGTTTGTTGTTTCTGGATGAATTATGCATTCAGTGACTTGATGCTTTAGAAATTCAGTTGTTTTCTAGTGTGAGTGTCTCAGATTCAGTGCTTTAGTTGGACATATTTATTTGGGTTTGTTTTCGATATGGGTCCAGTTTGAAAATTTGATGAAAGGTGGCCTACAGGTTGTATGATGGTTGTGTGATAGGTGGACCTAATATGAAATATTCTAAAAAGTGGTCCACAAGGAGTTGAGGGTTGTAGCCTTCAGAAAGAGGGTAGGGGATCCCTTCTAGTAGGAGCTAATAAACGAGTTTAGGGGGTTGTATCTCCCTTCTACTGGGTGTTGGAGAATGAGAGAATGTTTTATCCTTCTGCTAGTGGGTACCTACATACTGACAAGTGTTTGCATCAATACAAAGGTAATATTTTTCTTTATATCATAAGAAAGAAGATAGAGACAACAACAATGGTGGTTTTCTCCCACATTGGATTTCCACCTAAAATCCTAGTGTTCTATGTGTGTTTGTTGTGATTTATTTATGTTCTTTACTGAAAACTGAAAAGTAATTAATATACTAATGCAATGATTAAAGATAATCATCTGATAGAATACATGAAAAATCAGTAAACTGGATATACGTTGGTTTCCTTCTCTGAAGTAGTGTACATACACAAGTTTCTTTAATAACAATAGTGTACATATTTCAGAATATAACTTTTGGAAATTTGAATTTAAAATAATGATTCACTCCCACCCCCCAATTATTTTTCCCAACAATTTGAATCAGAGCAGGTCCCTCAGAAGAAGCTTTATTGCTTAAAGGGAGAGATCCATCAAGATGAGAAGTCAAGAGGCAATATCTTCTATCAGGAATTTTTTTTTTAATGGAACTAACTTTTTATTTTGGAAAGTGAGAATGGGAGCATATTTGTAGTCACTTGGAGCTAATGTATGGGAAATCATTGAAGGAGGATATCAATATTGATCCTCTATTCCCACAGATGATGAAGGGAAGAAATAGTAGGAGACAAATGCAAAGGAAGTAAATGCTCTCTTAGGGAGATTGGATGAGTCATAATTTGTGAAGGTCATGCAACTAAATTTTGCAAAGACTATATGGGCCAAAATCATCCAAACCTATGAAGGTGACACTAAGGTAAAGAACACTAAACTTCAAAAGTGTAAAATTCAATATGAGACTCTCAAAATGCATGATGATGAAAGTATTGCAAGATTTTTCCATAGAGTAGATTAGATTGTTAAATTAATGAAAAACCTTGTTGATGAAATAAAATATTCTGCTTTTGTTGAGAAAATCCTAAGATCTCTAACCTCAAAATTCAAATCGAAAGTCTCTTCCATTGAAAAAATGCAGGATTTGAAGAATCTCGCTATTGAACAACTCCATGGGATTTTAATAGCTTATGAAATGAGGAAAGGGGGTCCATAAGATATAAGAGAAGAACCATTCAAAGATACACACAAATGGAAGGAAAAGGAAGAGATTAAGAAAACATGTTACATTTCGGACGAGGAAGAAGTGAATTTTGTGAAGAAACTTCAAGTAGGAAATCGTAGGTTTAGAGGTAAGCTACCTTTCAAATATTTTTCCTTTGAACGGGTAGGTCACTATGTTACTAAATTTATTTATAAATAAAATCGTGAGAAAGGGGATAATTCTTCAAAAGGGAATGTTAAAATAAGTTTTGATAGAAAGAAAAGTTTTTATACTCATGAAGATAGTGAATATTCTTCCAATAATGAGGATGTTGAATCTGATCAAGATTATCAGTTACTTATGGCTTTTAAATAAAAATGTTTAGATGAATTTGATGATATCTTTATGGATGCTCGATAATAAAAGGAAATATGTATGTATAAGGAAAATATTCTTGTTGAAGAAATAACTCAGCTAAAAATCTGTTTAGAAGAAGCTAAATTAGTTGAAGAAGTTTTGAAGAAACAAGTTCTAGAAAAGGAAAGGCACTGTGAAAATTTAGAACTTGAAATAGTGGGTCTAAGAAAGGAACTTGAGAAAACAAAGGCTCTAAATCTTATATTTTCTAAAGGATCTAAGACTTTAGAATAAATCGTTAAAGTGAAATTCTCTCCTCTAATCAAGACAGGCCTTGGATGCAATTTGAATGGTGAATCATAAAAAACTATAAAATCTTCTTAAACAAGTACAAGAAGCTACGTCAATGTAGTAAAATGAAGCAGTGATCAGAATTATAGTTCTTAGCAAAAGAATGAAGGATCAAATACTTATCAAACAAAACAACCTTACCATAATCAAAGCACAAGCTACTCACTAAGGTATTATACTACTTGGTATTCCTACTCCAATGGTCTATGCTTCACTTTTCACAATTTTGGTGACAAAGTTGTTTAGTGTGTTGCTTATAAAACTATTATGACTAGAGAAGCTAGAAAACAAAAGAATGAGATTGGGGCAAAGAAATATTCTTATAATGTTTTCTCACATCATCAAGATGAAATTGAATGTTACCTTTGCCATAAATTTGGTCATAAAGAAACTGAATGCAGAAAAAGAATGGGGCCATCTTACCAGCATGAACAAAAGACAATACCACCCAGGGTATCGAAAATAAAAATTACCGACTCTGAAAATTGTGGTCTAGATTTGGATGTAGAAGATAAAGAAAATATGTGGTACATTGACAATGGATGTTTGAAGCATATGAAATGTGACAAATATACATTTATTTCTTTTAATGAAATAGAGAAAGAAAAGAATGTAACTTTTGGTAATAACTGACCTGCTGCTATCAAAGGGAAAGGAATTATGTTTCTAAAAGAGAAGGTCAAGGTTGGAAATGTTTTATTTGTTGATGTATTAAGACACAACTTGTCAAGTGTTATTCAAATGTGTGACCAAGATCATGAAGCTGTTTTCAGGTCAAAGAATTGCAAGGTAAGAAATCTAGATACAGGTAAGATCATAATAAAGGGAACAAGAACTCTAGGCAATGTCTATGTCTTGGAAGGCAGGAAGAGCATTGTTACCTAATTAAATATGAAGAAAATTAGATTTGGTACAAAAGGTGGGGACACCTTAGCTTTTCTCAATTGTACAAATCAAGCAGATTGGGAGTAGTTCGTGACATTCCCAACATCTCTCCACCTGAAAATAACATCTACAAATCATGTCAATTTGGTAAGAAAACTAGAGTTTAGTTTAAAGATAAAGAAGGTACTTCAAGTAAGCCACTTGAACTTATTCATATTGATTTGTGTGATCCTATGAGAAAAATGTCTCCTCTAGGTGAATAATACTTCATATTATTCATTGATGATTTGACAAAAATGTGCTGGATTGGCTTATTAAAACATAAAGATGAAGCATTTGATAAATTTAAAGTATTCAAAGCTCTAGTAGAAAATGAGTTATATTTGAAAATCAAATGTCTTAGATCTGATAGAGGAGGAGAGTTTATATCAGATGAGTTTTTCAATTTTTGTGAACAAGATGGCATCAAAAGACAATTTTCTATAGCTAAGATTCCTCAACAAAATGGAGTGGCAAAAATAATGAACAGAAAAATCCAACAAATGACATGTACCATGCTTGATGAGTCATGAACACGTCATACCTTCTGGGGGGAAGAAACAAATAAACTATGAATATACTTAACAAAGCTCATGTTCGAGTAAATAGTGATAAAACTCCACATAAACTATGGTTTGGTAAGTCTCCAACTATCAAACACTTTAGAATTTTTGGAAGAAATGTCACATAAAGAAAAATGATGATAAGCATGGAAAGTGTGAATCTAGAGCTGATGAAGGAATCCTTCTTGGATAGTATTCTAGAAGCAAGGGATATAAATTCTATAATAAAGGGCTTCAAAAGATTATTGAATGCATAGATTTTGTGATTAATGAAGCATCCATAGGTACCAAAAAGGAAGCACCAACAGATGACGAACCTCTCTCTACTACAAGCCAAAAGGTTGTAGGAGAAGGAAATAGAGAAGCACTAGAAGAAGGAAATGAAAATACAGATACATTTGAAAAGAATCCTTCAAGGTATGTTCAGAAAAATCACCCTAAATCTCAAATTATAGGTGATACGGAAGCACGGAAACAAAATAGAAGAACTATTGTTGGAACTTCTAGTTACGTAGCCTTACTATCGACAATTAAACCTCAAAATGTGAATCAAGCAAGAAAATATGAATGTTGGGTTAAGGAAATGAATGAAGAACTTGATCAAATAGAAAAGAACCATACATGGGAATTACTACCAAGGGCTCATGATAAAAATGTTATTGGGACAAAATGGGTGTTCAAGAAAAAACTGAATGAAAATGGAGAAGTAATTTGAAGCAAAGCAAGACTTGTCTGCAAAGGCTATGCTCAACATGAAGGGATAGACTTTAAAGAATCATTTGAACCTATAGCTAGAATTGAAGCCGTAAGAATGTTCCTTGCATTTTCAATATTTCATAACTTTAAAGTATATCAAATGGATTTTAAATCTGCATTTGTAAATGGGGATCTAGAAGAAGAATTTTATATTGAACAACCTGAAGGGTTCATTCTAGGCAATGATAAAAATCTTTTTTACAAATTTAAGAAGGCATTGTATGGGTTAAAATAAGCTCCTCGTGCATGGTGCTATTGTCTTGATAGATATATTCAACAATAAGGCTTCATAAAAGGGTCTGCAGATAGTAACCTATATATCAAATTTGATACAAACAAACTTTTGATAGTTGTTGTTTATGTAGATGACATCATATTTGGAAGTAATGTAGAATCTATGAGTCAAGAATTAACTGCAGCAAGAATTTGAGATTTCTCTACTTGCTGAACTAACATACTTCCTTGTTCTTTAAGTTAAAAAGACTAAGAATGGTATCTTTCTTTCTCAAACCGAGTACCTCAAACATGTTTTGAATAAATATGGAATTGAAGACTGCAAGCCTATATGCACACCAATGGTAGCAAGATGAAATCTTAGTCAAAATGATGATTCTCCTTCAATGAATCAACCAGAATATAGATCTATGATTGGAAGTTTTACCTACCTTACAGACGCAAGACCAGATGTTATGAATTCAGTTGGAATTTTTGGATGATTTCAAGGAAATCCTAAGGAAAATCATCTCCAAGTAGTTAAGATAATATCCAAGTATCTACAAGGAACTCAAGATCTTGGTCTATGGTATCCCAAAAATGTAGGCTTTTTCTCTTCATGCTTACACAGATGCAGATTGGGCAGGTAATATTGATGATCACAAGAGTATTAGTGGAGAAAAATTCTTGATTTCATGGTTCAACAAGAAACAAAGCTCCATTGCTTTATCTACTGCCAAGGTGGAATACTTTTCTATTACATCTTGTTGTACTCAACTTCTATGGATGATTTAAACATTGCAAGAAATTCAAGTCACTTGTCCTCAACCTGTACCTATTCTCTGTGATAATACTAGTGCCATAAGTATCTCCAAAAATCCTGTCATGCACTCAAAAACCACGCACATTCCAATCAAATATCATTTTCTAACAGAGAAAGTGCTTAAATAGATAGTCAAACTAGAGTATGTTCCTCCAAAGGAAAAAGTTGTAGATATATTTACAAAGCCACTTTCACATGATTCCTTTTAATATATCAGACAAAAATTAGGAATGATTCTTGCTTCATCACTCTGCTAATTGTTCTAATAGGTATGTCATGTTCAAGGGGACATGTTGTCACACGGAATCAGTCAAGGGTGCGGACACAACTGACCTTCCTAGAAGTCTAAGACATTCTAATGACAAACAAAACAAAATGGAGCGATCTTTCTCTAAATACACCTTTTAAAACATGAAAACTACAAGTGTTTAGGCTTACCTTATTCCAAAACGCTGTTGTTGTAGTCCGTCTTTGCCGATCCGGATGAGCTCCTCCTTCACATCAATTCTTGCAACCACAAACAATCAAACAATTACCAAGCACTTGAATCTCATATAATAAAACATATATTCAACATGCAGACCAAGGAACACATGAAATAACTCATTAACACAAGCTATTGAGAAAAATGAACCAGTTTGTATTAATAACGAAACAAAGAAACTCTTACAAGCTGGCCTTGGTGTTGAGCAAGTTCCTCCCAGGGTCCATCAAGGGTTTTCCTCTACTTTGACAAAGCTCACCCACTTCCAAGTAGAATCAAGCAAAGACAATCTCTCCTCACAAGGTTCTAAATGGGAGTCCTAATTCCTGCAGCATTTACCCAAAGAAAATGTATAGCTCCAACCTCCTCTCCCTCTGGCTCAATGCCTTTATTTATAGTGCTGTAAAGAGGTTATTCAGGTCCACCATCAATGGGATAATCCCCCTCTTTGGGTGGGATAGCTCCCTTATTGATGGGATAAGTTCCTCCTTAATAGGGATACATGAACCAACTGGAGGCGCATCCATTTCATTAAACCGACCTCTAGAAAGTTCTAGAAGTAACCACAAGTAACTTTTTTAAGATGAAACTTGCGCATTTTGCCTTTTACAGAAGGACGCACCTGTCCCTTAACATACAGAGCGTCCAAGGACGCAGCCTTTGTGAACATTGTGAGCGTCCCCGCAGGTAAGGCTTGAGAGAACCTACGTCCCCAGAGATAAACACATTTTTTACAAGACTTTCTCTCTTCTTTGAGTTTGAGATGGATAGCAGAGGCATAAGACTTGCCTAAGAGGGTAGCATGACTGTTGATTGAGCCATACTAACTGTAAATAGTCATGGTGACATTTTTTAGTGTAACAGATTGCCCCCTAAAGTGCGAAGCCTGGAATAGATTAGGGTTTTGTAATTCTAGGAAGGGTGAAGCGCTTTATCATTTCAAGGATTGTCTTGTGGATGACCTGGTTGGAACCTGCAATTTTCAACACAAAATACATGTATAAGATTATATCATCACTGAGGTAGGCATTCCCATACTCAGATTCAAAACTTTAACTAATGGACTAACTACTCTGATACAGGAATGATCTTGCAGTACATCATTTTTATAGACTTTTGTAGACACAGTATGGACGTAGCCATCTGTTTATGATTAGTCTACATAGATAATGAATACAAAACTCCTCGCAGCCTGGATGGTAGAAACTAGATCCAGGGTCTTCACTTCTACTTCCCGAATTGGTATGATTCTAGCCATGTGATTAAATGATTTGATGTCGAACATGTTAGAAACCACTTGATTACCAGTCGATGATGTAAACTGTTAACAAGCGTGAGAGAGACCACCAGTAATGTCAATGGTTCTCAAAGTACCAAGTACAACCCGTGAAATGTGAATAGATGTTTTGATGTCGAACACTTCACGGAATCCTTTGATCGAAAGTCAATGATGTAAACTGACGTCAAAGGCGAGAAACCTGCCATTGATGCATGCAGACTTCAAGGTACTGTCGATTCCTAAGTCATCTTTCTAGATAATGTGTCGATGTCGATAGAAAGCGACCCGTTGCAGGCAAGCCCGCACCACGAAATCATTGTTCAAGTTGAAGAAATGTTGCTGTAAGGACTGACTCAGGGATGGTCAAATGGATGACAAGTATTTTGCAGATGAAAGTTTTGCTTGCAGACCTCTTGAACACATAACGACACGACAGATGGCTTGGTGACGAATAACTCAAAGTTAATCCCCGGAACCCGGTTAAAGACTTTCAAAGTGGTTTGATCAACTGTGAGGTAAAAGATTTCCCAACCCAGGTGAATGAAAAAGTGTCATGTTCAAGAGTGGTAATAAAGTTTCTTTTGAGACAAAAGGTAACAAACAGGTTCATTCTTCTCTCTTTTCCCCCACCATTTCTGGCAAGTACCTCTTTATTTTTAACAAGCTTGAGGAGGATAACATATGCTTGATTATAAGCTCATCCTTCGGACGAGTCCAACCTAGTTTAAATTCGAACCCTAGGAAGGAGTGGTTCGTTCCTGTTTGTAATTGAACAGGTCCTCTATTGTAAAAGTTTAACGAGCCCAGTATAGGAGAAACTCGGCGTTTTTCAATTTTAGAGAGTTTGAAAAAACTAAAGGAGACTCCACGTTGAACTTTTTCGTACATTTGTGTCCCTCAAGCCCGAAAAAGTATAAAATAATACCTGGGGGAACCGCTTGATCTTGCGACCAAGGAGTACTTTCATAATTAGTGCCACTGACCTGAAAAGTAAAAAGCGATCAAGGACACGTCGTTTTATTTCCGTATCGAGTTTGAAACGACAAAAACCCGGCAATCTTTTCCTGTTTTTACGGTCAGAGAAGAGCTAAAAGGGGACCGTCTTTTAATTCCGTTTTAACGAGTGTAAAAGAAACGCTCGGCAATCTTTTCATGTTTTAAGAGTCTGAAAAGGGCTTAAAAGAGAACTCCAAGGTTTCACTTTTTCGTAAGTTTTAACGAGTTCGAAAAAGGGATAAAAATGTACTCATGGTTTTCACTTTTTCGTAAGTTTTAACGAGTTCGAAAAAATGATAAAATGTACTCATATGGCCGACTTTCAATTTAATTTACGAGTAGGAAAAGACGGAAAGATCTCGGCATTTTCATTTGTTTTACGAGAATGAAAGATAGCAAAATAATCTCGGTATTTTCATGAGTTTAACGAGTCTTGAAAATAACTGAAATTGACTCGAGATAGGTTTCATTTTTACAAAAGCTTGAAACAGACAAAAACTATGATTCAAAGTAGTTTCATTTTTACACAAGCTTGAAATAGAGAGAAAACTGTGCTTGATGCCCCCTAAGCATAACTGCTAGAGCGCATGCCCCCTAGCCTCATTTGGATGAAATGAAGGTTGAGTTACGAGATCATTTGAAAGACTCGACCTAAAACTATAAGAAAACTATGCAAAACCGAAATAACTAACCTAAATATACAACTTAACATCTAGGAGGTCTAGTCAAACTCTCGACTCAAGTAGAGGAGGATTTGTTTCATTTTTTAACGAGCTTGACATAGGAAAAGAACTATGCTCGGATTCGGTTTCATGTTTACACAAGCTTGAAACGAAAAACTATGCTTGTTACAAGTTCACATGCCCTCGGCATAATGATGCAAATCAAGGTACATGCCCCCCAAGCTTCATTGCATTCAATGAGGTGGATGGAATGAAGCTTTACTTTCAAGATCTTGGAAAGACTTGTGGGAGTTGTTTCATTTTTTAACGAGCTTGACACAAGACAAGGAACTTTGCTCATAACTACTCTCTACAATCTACCTAACAAAAACTTTACTCTAAAAACCTTGATTCATTTTTTAACGAGCTTGACACAAGACAAGGAACTATGCTCTAAAAACCTTGATTCATTTTTTAATGAGCTTGACACAAGACAAGGAACTATGCTCTAAAATCCTTGTTTCATTTTTTAATGAGCTTGACACAAGACAAGGAACTATGCTCATGACTACTCTCTACAATCTACCTACTTAACCTACCCTTGTTTCATTTTTTAACGAGCTTGACACAAGACAAGGAACTATGCTCAAAAAGTTCGCATGCCCCCAGCATAATGATGCGAAATGAGGTACATGCCCCCCAGGCTTCATTGCATTCAACCGGCTGGATGAAATGAAGGTTTACTTTCAATATTTAACTTGAAAAGGGAGTTGTTTCATTTTTAAAGAGGTTGACACAAGAAAAGAACTATCCTCATACCTGATTCATTTTTTAACGAGGTTGACTCAGTAACAGGAACTATCCTCAAACCTGATTCATTTTTTAATGAGGTTGACTCAGTAACAGGAACTGTCCTCAAACCCTACTTTCTACAATCTACCTACATATCCTAAAATCTAGCTGATTCATTTTTTAATGAGGTTGACTCAGTAAAAGAACTGTCCTCATGCTAGCCTATTTCATTTTTTAACGAGGTTGATACAGGAAAAAACTATCCTCGTACTCACTGATTCATTTTTTAACGAGGTCGACACAGTAAAAGGAACTTTCCTCGTGACCATCCAATTTCATTTTTTAACGAGGTTGAGAGAGGAACAAACTATCCTCGTACACTGATTCATTTTTTAACGAGGTTGACACAGTAAAAGGAACTTTCCTCGTACACACTGATTCATTTTTTAATGAGGTTGACACAGTAAAAGGAACTTTCCTCACACACACTGATTCATTTTTTAACGAGGTCGACACAGTAAAAGGAACTTTCCTCGATTCACTGATTCATTTTTTAACGAGGTTGACACAGTAAAAGGAACTGTCCTCGCACACACTGATTCATTTTTTAATGAGGTTGACACAGTAAAAGGAACTTTCCTCACAATCCTACTTACATGTCCTAAAACCTACCTGATTCATTTTTTAATGAGGTTGACTCAGTAAAAGAACTATCCTCATCAACTGATTCATTTTTTAACGAGGTTGACACAGTAAAAGGAACTTTCCTCGGCTCACTGATTCGTTTTTTAACGAGGTCGACACAGTAAAAGGAACTTTCCTCGTGGCATCCAATTTCATTTTTTAACGAGGTTGAGAGAGGAACAAACTATCCTCGTAGCATCCAGTTTCATTTTTTAACGAGGTTGAGACAGGAACAAACTATCCTCGTGCACACTGATCATGGCTTCCAACTGGAAGAAAGACATGTCAATGGACACACCTTGATCATGGCTTCCAAGAGGTCTTCATCAGAAGGAAGAATACTTCTCTGGAAGGAACACATGTCAATGGACTCAAAAGGGATAAGAACATCGTGTTCATGTAATCCCATAGAGTTTTCCATGTCAATTACCGGATCTAAATCAACAGTGAGAGGCTCACTTACATCGGTAACTGAAAACATGGGACCAGTTGCCACATAATTAACCCGTGGCAGGGTAGATACCACTTTAGAATCAGGAACATTTAGGGGTGTCATATTATTGGTAGTTGAAACAAGACTAGGGAACGAAAGCTGGTCTACAGTCACAATACTGCCATTGTGAGGGAAAGACATCACGCGAAAGAGTGTCGATACGACAGCTTTCATTGCATAAACATAGTCTCGCCCAAGGAGTAAATTGAAATCCAAGGGACCTCGAACTACCATAAGATCAATACAGACAGTTTTACCTTCCAATGTAATGGAAAACTTAGGAAGGATCCCTAAAGGTTCACTAATGGTTCTGTTAAAGGCTTTCAGATTCTGCGTAATAGGCGCAAGCTGAGGGGAACCCAAAGCTTTCCAAACAGCTGAGGATAAAATACTAACAGAAGCACCTTCATCTACCTGAGTACGATGTATGTCCCTACCACCAGCCTTGACAATGATTTGGAAAGGGATGGAGGAAGGAAGATGAGGTTCTGTCAGTCTATTCCAATCAAAGGAAAAGACCTCAGTACTTGGAGGGGGTTCTATAGAAACAGGTGAAATGCCCCCCGGCATAGAAGAATCCGATGTAACAAGAAGAACATCAGCGGTATGAAATTTACTCTCGAAAAGGAGAGTGTGATCGACCGAATGTGAAATTGAATCGACCACTTGATCAACTAATGGATCATCAACCTGAGTGACATGAGTTTCACTCTCCAATGGGAGAGTGTGATCGATTGTACTTGAATTTAGATCAATCACTCCGTCAGTTGACGGTAGGTTGGGAGAAAGTTTACGGTAACCAGTTGGAAATTCTTGCTGTGGAACAGTAAGGTTTTCCAACAATGTTGAGGCTTCATCCATGTGAGGGCAAATGTGAGTTTGATGACTCCCTTTGCATAACTTACAAGGAAACCTAACTTTACCCTTTTTCCCAGGAACCTGACTATCACTGGTTGATGGATCAACGGAAAGTTGATGAGATTTTTCTGACCATACTTCCAAGACCTTTGGAATACCAGGACAATTGACAAGGAAGTGGTCACCCTTACAAAGCCTGCAGGGGTATTTGGGTTTACGGTGCATGTCGGAATTTTCCTCAACACAACTAACACTTACAGCCATGGTTGGTTGGTTGACTTCTTTCTTATCTTGCTTCTTCTTCTTCTTCTTCTTCTTCCCTTTCTTCTTCTTCTTAGCCTCCTGGTTACTAGCATCAAGGTTTTTACCAGGCGAAGAGGAAGAAATGGAGGAAGAAAAATTAGGCGAAGAAGGTAAAGGGTCAACAGAAGGTTGGTGATGTTGAGATGGTGAACTCTGTTGAGGTGAAGCATCCGGTTGAGATGGAACAATTGGAGTATTTTGGGCCAACGAAGTTGAAAATAACCATATCGGTAAACCTATTGTAAATCCAGGTAATGACAAAGTAGCCATATAAGGAGGACCAACATTTCCAAAGTAAGGAAAAGTACTAGGATTCTCATTAGGAGGGGTTCCTAGGTTGATAAATTCCGGAACATTTGCCATTATATTCAACTTCAGTGAATTTTATTAACAATTTAAAACTAAAATTAACAATTCACAATTCACACTTAACAACTAAAATTCACAATTCACACCTATGGCCTCTAAAAGTAAAAACAAACAAATTAACACGCGCTATCAAATCTAGCAGTCAAACCACACACAAACAGTAAGCTCTCCGGACCGAAAACACTAGTTGGTGATGAAGCCCAACCTCGCAGAATTCAGTACAGAAATGGCGGGTGGAACAGTTACCCCGGCAACCTGCTTAATGAATAGACCGGCACAAGTTCCTCCACTTTAACCGTGTCGAAGTGAAGTGAACCCCCCAGAAAATCCAAGTGAGTATAACCGACGTCTGCTCCAGGTACAGTGGGACCTTCCCTCCACCGTCACCTCGGTAGAACCCTAAAGATTATGGTCACTAAGGTCACCAACAGTAACAAATACACCTGGGGGAACAGTCTAAACTCCGACAGCACGCAAGGGCAGAGTAGCAAGCTGAATCCCCTTACCGGCTCCTTGACAACAATCCAAGGTTTACCGATAAGTGACCCCTGGCTCCTCGACAATGGTTAATCCGAGGTTTACCGTTTGTAATACGTACTGTCTGGCGTCGTTCCCAACGAGGGGGGAATGATCCCCTCACTGGTTCGGACACGAGCTCGTGCTTCTCCTTTAAGAGGAGCTTTCCCAGAGTGCAATTGAAACAATTGGATTTATTCTACTCAAGATAAACTATCTGTTTGGTTTTGTAGTCTTGGAGAGTTAAGTACTCACCTACTCCAAGACCCTAGCCTAAGCTATGTTGGTGTTTCAGAGCCCTAGAAATGTAAAAATTACTAGATGAATTTTAATTAAGCGCTGTGTTATTAAGGCTGTTATTACTCAAATGGGTAAATGGAGATGAAACCAATGGTGTTATGACCCGACTCAACTGAATGCAATCGAATATGATAATGCAATCCTTTCAATTCGATGAATCCTAACTAGAGTAAGGAGAGAGTTTCCATTCACTTCCAACAATGCAAAAAATTGATGCACTAATTTTATCAAGAAAAACTAATGCAAATCAATTCCAAACCATTTTTTTTTATTTTTGTGTAAATTCAAATCAAAGAAAGCTGATCTAAATCTACGATTGATTTTTCAGAATGTAAACTATGCAATTGTAATCTATGCACAATTCACATGAAAAGTATGCAAATGTAATCTATGCACATTTTTCATTCATATTCTGAAACTGAGAACTCTAATTATGCAAATGTGATCTATGCAAGAGAATTCTCAAACACAACATGATTCTAATGTAATCTAAGAACCAATCAAGTGCAAGTCGAGAAAATTGGTTGAGAGTTCCAAAGATCAAAACATAAAAACACTCAAAGGCGATTAACACTCATACACAATTTAGCCCCCCCCCCGGCGAATGAGGGGGAAATGTTTTTGCAAAAACAAAAGCAAAAAGATGCAAAATTGTGAAAAGACTGAGACAAACCTCCAAGTAATGATCAAAGGAAATCAAATCAAGAATTTGTCAAGAAAGAGACTCAAAACACCCAATTGATGAAAGCTAAGAGCAGGAACAAGCTTAGGTGAAGATTCTGGACAAGGGACTAATGAATCTGGGCAGAAAAAACTAAGAAAAAACAAAATCTAAAAGCAATTAAAGCAAAAATGGAGTTTTCCTAAATTTTTACAGGAAGACGCAGGCAACCCGTTAGAACAGGCGCGGGCCCGCTCTGTGCAAATGGTAACAGCGCGTCCAAAGACGCACTGTGCAGTACTCAGAGGGTGCGTCCGTTTGAAAAACTCAAGAAAAACCAAAATAAAACTAATCCTAAGCTAACCCACCCAGAGACAGAATCACAGAGCCAAAACCAGAAAAATAAACCAATTTTCTCAAAGCAAAGTTCACATAAAGGAAAAGACTTTTCTCATCAATGGAATCTATCCCCAGCGGAGTCGCCAATTTGTCACACGGAATCAGTCAAGGGTGCGGACACAACTGACCTTCCTAGAAGTCTAAGACATTCTAATGACAAACAAAACAAAATGGAGCGATCTTTCTCTAAATACACCTTTTAAAACATGAAAACTACAAGTGTTTAGGCTTACCTTATTCCAAAACGCTGTTGTTGTAGTCCGTCCTTGCCGATCCGGATGAGCTCCTCCTTCACATCAATTCCTGCAACCACAAACAATCAAACAATTACCAAGCACTTGCATCTCATATAATAAAACATATATTCAACATGCAGACCAAGGAACACATGAAATAACTCATTAACACAAGCTATTGAGAAAAATGAACCAGTTTGTATTAATAACGAAACAAAGAAACTCTTACAACCTGGCCTTGGTGTTGTGCAAGTTCCTCCCAGGGTCCATCAAGGGTTTTCCTCTACTTTGACAAAGCTCACCCACTTCCAAGTAGAATCAAGCAAAGACAATCTCTCCTCACAAGGTTCTAAATGGGAGTCCTAATTCCTGCAGCATTTACCCAAAGAAAATGTATAGCTCCAACCTCCTCTCCCTCTGGCTCAATGCCTTTATTTATAGTGCTGTAAAGAGGTTATTCAGGTCCACCATCAATGGGATAATCCCCCTCTTTGGGTGGGATAGCTCCCTTATTGATGGGATAAGTTCCTCCTTAATAGGGATACATGAACCAACTGGAGGCGCATCCATTTCATCAAACCGACCTCTAGAAAGTTCTAGAAGTAACCACAAGTAACTTTTTTAAGATGAAACTTGCGCATTTTGCCTTTTACAGAAGGACGCACCTGTCCCTTAACATACAGAGCGTCCAAGGACGCAGCCTTTGTGAACATTGTGAGCGTCCCCGCAGGTAAGGCTTGAGAGAACCTACGTCCCCAGAGATAAACACATTTTTTACAAGACTTTCTCTCTTCTTTGAGTTTGAGATGGATAGCAGAGGCATAAGACTTGCCTAAGAGGGTAGCATGACTGTTGATTGAGCCATACTAACTGTAAATAGTCATGGTGACATTTTTTAGTGTAACACATGTGACTATAAATTACTACAATTTATTCTTTGTATGTGAATGGTGAAAAGGATAGTCATGTATATACATGGTTTTTGAGTCATACATACATGTATACATCTCAGTAATTGATAAGAAGGGAATAGATTCAAGGGGATCCTCCTATATGTATTCACAATTTCATCTTTGTTCTTCTAGTTCTGGCATTGGTTTGGTGCAGTCTATTGGTTCAGGGGGAGCAACTATTACAACCTTATAAGTCCTTATTGGCATTATGGTTTCATAAGCTTGCCTTATTGCATATCTTTGTTGATGTTTGGATATTTCTACTATTACCATTGGATATTTATATGTTGTTGTTTTGTCACTAGTTATCAATAGTGCTGAAGAGTTTGATGCACCATTGCCCTTTCTTGCTTCTTGATGATGAGGATGTTCATGTTGCTTCTATGTTGATGTTGTCAAATATTCATGTACAAGTTCCTATATGGTATATGGTGGTTGCTGATGACTATCATGATCTTACAACCTCATTGTTGAAGTCCTGGTCTTGGTTATAAATCTCATATTTGTCCCTTTGATGTAAAGGTCATGTAAACACCCATGATGTAGCTATTGTAATATTCAATCATGTATGGGCTATTGGGCTCAAGTCATGCATTGTATGTAATCTCATTATTCTGGGCAATTGATGTAATGCTGGGACAAATATGTAACCCCACTCTCTTGGGTGATTGATGTAATCATTCATCATTGGTCATAGGAAAGGTCATTTTCTGTTGAGTCATAAAGTCTTGTACTCTATTGACTATATTCAAAAGGTTTAGTGTATTCTCAAGGGGAGAATAGTACACATGTAGTTCTCATACTCAACATATCATACCTACAGTGATCCTCTATACAAAGGAGGAAGATAAGCCTTCATTCAGCATTGGTTAGCCTTTTTCCGTTGATGTCAAAGGGGGAGAGAAGCTTGGTGTTTGAAGACAAATGCTTGGAAAAGATTGTTAAGAAGTCTTGGTATTTGCAGGTGTTTACAAAAGGTGACCAAACACCAAATTGGTTGCCATCAAGTCCAAAGGAGGAGATTGTTGGCATTATGGCTAATGTGTTGTCCTTGATGGCAACCTACTTGATAAAGATGTCAACTTTTGTGATAACATGATGATTATGCAGACTGGTACAGATGTTACAGGTGACATGGACAAAGGAATGTCAGTTCAAAGAAAGATGGATGGTAAAAGAAAAGTTTGAGAAAGTATATGCGGGTCCTGAGAAGCAAGGTTGTGTACATATGCAGGTATTGTGCAGAAGAGTCATGTACAAAATCTGCACCATTCTAATTTGAATATCAGGGGTCTTTACCATGGTATTGGCCCATAGTAATGAGTACGACAATGGTTATTTTATCCCATCGAAGAATACCAATGGCATTACTAAGGGATTGGCCTAACGTTTTGGGTAAGGCTAAAGCTATATAAAGAGATGGAGATCAAGTTGTTGTGTGTGAAAGTATTGGGTTGTATATGAATAATTTAATATGAAATAGGTGTGCACCGAGTAAGGAGAAGACTTAGATCTGAAGTATGTTAACATGTATTCTTAATTTATTTACTTGTTGCAAATGTATAAATAACTAACATTGATGAATTTGTGATGATGTTAATACTATGGTCTAAATGATTTATTCAGAAGCTAGTAGTATTGACAGAAAAGGTTGCGGAAAGTGAAATTGTGTTTGCAGTGAAAGTTTTTTAGATCTATATGCAGGTATGTTTCGAAATAGTCACGTACATACGTAGATCCATCTCTATAGGGTTGATTATATTTTTTGCAAAATATTTTTCAATATGTAAATATTTATATGTAGGTGTTGTGTATGGTAAACTAGTACATACACAGATATTCCTTGTGGAAGTCGCGTATACAAACTGGGGTTTGAACTAATGATTGATGTTTATAGTAGATAATGTATACTTTATTTGTTGTTGTCTATCGATGATGTCTCTGTCATGATGATCTATGTCTGACAGTAAATTTTGAGGTGATATGGTTGAATTGATCAATTTTAATGGAATAGAAGTTTGACTAGGTGTATGATCTATGGTCAGATCTATAACTAGTGAAATGGTTTATGCATAGTTTAGTGATTAATGATTCAATGTTTAGTATTTTGATATATGTACAGAGGTGCTATACAGAGAATACGCGTACATACGCAAGTCTTACAGTCGCATACAAAATTTGATGTTTGTTGTTTCTGGTTGCGTTCTGCTGCATAGGGAAAATTTTATGGATGAAATTTTCTCTTCAAGTTTCGAAACTTTGGTGAATCTTACTAGTCTCTAATAGACAAATAATAAAGTGTTTAATGATATTTTCTAAAATTGTCTAGATTTATAATTATTTTATACAGGTTTATATAATATCATGGAGATTTTTAAGGTAAAATAATTTTATACAATAAAAATTGGGCGAATCCTTTTTTATAAAATATGGAAATTAGCGATTATTGTTTTGGAAAAAGTATGAAAAAATAGCCACCTGTGAATATTATCCCCTAAAGGTTTCCTTGGCTCTGCATTTAGTGACTTGATTCTTTAGAAATTTAGTTGTTTTGCAGTGTGAGTGTCTCAAGTTCATTACTTTAGTTTGACATATTTGTTTGAGTTTATTGTTGATATGGGTCTAGTTTGAAAATTTCGTGAAAGGTGGCCTACAGGTTGTATGATGGTTGTGTGACAGGTGGATCCAGTCTGAAAAGTTCTAAGAAGTGGTATGCAAGGAGCTGAGGGTGTTAGCCTTCATAAAGGGGGTAGGGGCTCCCTTCCAGTAGGCGTTAGTAAACAAGTTTAGGGGGGTGTATCTCCCTTTCAGTGGGTGTTGGAGAATGAGAGAAGGTTGTAGCCTTCTGCAAGTGGGTGTCTACATACTGACAAGAGTTTGCATCAGTACAAATGCAATATTTTTCTTTATATCATAATAAAGAAAAAAAAAAAACATCAATGGTGGTTTTATCCCACATACGGTTTCCAACTAAAATCGTGGTGTTATATGTGTGTTTGTTGTCACTTATTTATGTTCTTTATTGTAAAATGAAAAGTAATTAATCTATTAATGCAATGATTAAAGATAATCATCTTATAGAATACATGAAAAATTAGTAAACTCGATATACGCTGGTTTCCTTCCTTGAAGTAGTGTACATATGCAAGTTGATTTAATAATAGTAGCGTACATATTTTAGAATATAAATTTTAAAAATTTGAATTTAAAATACTGATTCACTTCCCCCCTCCCCCCCCCCCAACCAACTTCCCCCACTCCCCTGCCCCCCCACCTTAGTATTGTTCCCAACATTAGTGTCCATTTTCAAGTTGGTGGAAGGAAGAAGTCCTCTTCGCCTAGTGCCTTCCTTCATATTTCTTCATTTCTTCTGGTTATGGTCCTATTTCCAAGCCCAACTTGCTCTGGCTATTCTTTGCTTCAGGATGGGTGAGGCTTTGGGGAGCTTTGGAAAGTTGTGGGTTAAATTTTGGGTCTTCCCTCCATTTTTACAATTTTTCTACTAATATGCATGCTCCATTTCATAGCCCTTTGTTTGATCCCTTCACTGCACTCATTTTCCACATGGAGAATTTCCCCTTTCGACAAATATGCCATCTCAAAGAGCTCAATCTCATAGAGGTGTAGGAGGGTGTGACAACCTTGACAATTCACAAGCTGAAGCTTAGGTATATGAAGTTGTAGAGGGCTATAGGTAGCACACTCCATTGGTCGTGCAACGAGAGATTGAGGATATCGATTAGAAGGTTGAAAGCGAGCGATTAGATTATTCAGATTTTGAAGTTCTAGAGGCCATTATTGGATGGATACTTGACTTCGAGGAAGGCATAAGCAATATTTTTTCACTATGGAGTTGTACTATAGGCTCAAAGAAATGTTAGGGAATGTCCTATTTGAAAGGAACGCCAATCGATACAAGCTACTCTTTAGAATGGAGGAGTAATGTTTACTCTATGAAATTATGGATCAATGTCTTTAGCGCATTGAGTGAATGCTTATGCAAGATCACAAACCTCTGATGCCAATTGATCCTACTCCTCCAACATAGTGGATTTGATTATTTGAGTTTGTTTACTTGTATAGTTACTAATGTTGATATTAAATAGTTATGTTGTCTTGTATTATCCTATGGATTACGGTTTTTGCTTTCGTGTTAAGTTTCTCTAAAGGGCAAAGTAGCCCAAACTATGGTTTTTTTTTGTCAAGCCTCTTATGAATATTTTAATAGTTTTGATGGACCTATGCTCAAACCTCATATTTTGTTATTTGTATGATTTCCAGACTAACAAACCATGACCATTTGAGAAATTTACTATGTAATGTAAATTTAACATTAATTAAATATAATATGTAAACTTAAAAAAAAAAAATACACTTTTTACTTTCTCTTTTCATATATATATATATATATATATATATATATATATATATATTAATATTATTTATTTTATTTTATTTTATTTTATTTTATTATATGGAATTTTAAAAATCTAAAATTAAACATATTAATACAATTACAAATTCAATACGGTCATATATAATATCATCTCTAATGGTTTATAGTGTATTTATAATAAAATTTTCGCTACCTTATTATTATTATTGGTAAGTGAAGTAGTGAGTTTAGTGATTTTGAGAAATGGAAATATTTAATGGTTAAATTTAGATGATCGTTTTGAGAATTTAGAGCTCACTAGCGCAAATTTAGAATAAAAGATGTTATGCAAATTATCATATTTTATTAAATATTTATTTTATTTTATGTTTAATAATTAGAAATTAAAAAAAATCTAATTATTAAATAGAAAAAATTTAGTTTATTTATTAGATAAGTATTAAATCATTATATAAAGTAATAAAAACTTAATTATTAATACATAATATAAACACCAAATATATAACAAGCAAAAACTGTTATCCATTCAAAAATATTA
Organism: Pinus tabuliformis; assembly: GCA_031772625.1. Taxonomy (NCBI): domain Eukaryota; kingdom Viridiplantae; phylum Streptophyta; class Pinopsida; order Pinales; family Pinaceae; genus Pinus; species Pinus tabuliformis. The sequence goes on along the minus strand of CM062804.1, from coordinate 331,329,180 downwards.
CCATAATTTTTATTTTTATTTTTATTTTTTATTTTTTTTGTGCGTGGTTTATGGACACTTTCAGTCAACAGGGGGCGCTATATCCACTGGAAAAATCTGCACTGACTCCCGTCGGCCTACTGCAAGACCTAGCCCCAACAGCGTTCCGGAATTGACCTTGTGACCTCCCATCTCACGAGGCCCCAACTTGACCGATTGAGCTAACCCTTGGGGCTATATTATCATAAGTAGATAAATATTAAATCATTATTACCATAATTAAATAAATATAAAATCATTATATAAAATAATGAAAACTTAATTATTAATATATAATATAAATACCAAATATATAACAAGTAAAAACCATTATCCATTCAAAAATATTACCATAAAAGTTGTTGTAAATCAAAATTTTAAATATTTAAGAAATGAAAAACTTAAATAATAAGAAAGGTCCCTTATCAACTTAAGAAAGATCCCTTATCAACTTATTTGTTCTTATTGAATCAAATAGTCTAATATTCCTTATAAACTTATTTTACATTAAATCTAATTGCCTCGTATTTATATAATTCCTAAAGATGTTAAGTTTTAGAGAAATTATTAATGTGAAAAGTATAAAATAAAATTATAATCTCTAATAATCTTAAGGATTAGTTTCTCTAAATTGTTTTCTAACCAATTTAATTATAAAAAGAATAATCAAACCAATAATACTAGGCATAATGCCCAAAAGCATTATTATTATTATGGATCTTTTAGCTAACCTATATTAAGTGAAGATATCCAATTAAATTATTATTTTATAAAATAAAAGATTCAAGGTTACTTGATTTCATGGTTACATGAATGTTATAGGTAATGTTGTTAATGTTATATGTAATGTTGTTAATTTATATTAAGCGAAGATATCCAATTAAATTATTATTTTATAAAATAAAAGATTGAAGATTGTTTGATAATGTTATATATAATGTTGTTAGTGTTTATTTTTAAAGAAGTCAGTTGGGTATTATTCGACAACATGGGAGGGATGTGACCATTTAAAATGAATTATTGTTAGAAAATTTAATAGTCTATACCATTTTCATCAAACTTATAATTAAAGAGATGGAGACACTCAATGTGAAGCGAAATTGTCTGTCAATGTTTGAATTCTTCTACTTAAACTATTGTCCTTCAAGATGAGATATACCAACTTGACTTGGTTATCAATTTCCTTGGGATTGGATAAATTGTTGTGTTTGATATACAATTTCCAAATTATTCCACTTAAACTATTTTCCTTCAAGATGACATATACCAACTTGACTTGGCTATCAAATTTCCTTGGGATTTAATAAATTGTTGTGTTTGATGTGAAATTTCCAAATCTAAGCGTAAGTACCTAGAGAAGTGGGAATACTTTTACTCAGAGAATCCTTGAACAACAAAAGTTGTTTTGTAACGTCCCTCTAGTCAAATTGTAAATATTTATTTTATTTCATAACATACTCATTTTACAAACTATGGGACCCATGTTGAGAGTGGAAAATGAAAACCTTATGTAAATAAATAATTTCTATTTTAATTGTTAAAAAAAAAAAAATTGTCATGTGAGATTACAATGGGAAAAATATGTTATACAAGGTTTCACATTCCAGACAGTTATGAGAAATTAGGAAGGGCTTGGGGAAGAGGTATTTGCCTACCCAAATCTCCTCTCATGAGAAATAGTTTACCTGAAAAAAGGAAAAGAGCTTGGCAAAAGGTGAGAGGGGGAAGTCGAAATCAACCTTGTTGGGGAGCCTATTATAGGAATCCCCCAAGAACTAGTTGTTCAACTAAGTTCTCCTCTACATGATGCTTCCATATAGGATGTCTCGTTCTGGGCCAAATTGGTCACTGCCTGGGGATTTATCTAGAATGTGAAATAGGCTCATGGGGAATCTAGTTATAGGAAAAGAACCAGTTCTCGTGGTCATTAGAGAAACTTTGAGGTAAAAAATGGGCCTCAAAACAAAAATGTTCAACCAAAATCAACTTTATAAGAACCAATATGATTCAAGATGATGATTTCAACCATGGGGGATGATTCACCAGCTTTGGAGTAAAAATGTAAAAGGATTAAAAAAGAAAAAGAAAAAAATAACTACTTTTTCAACTCATATTTTCAACTTATCTCCCTACAGTTTTACTCAAATTTCCAATGGGAGAACTCGTTGGATATGAAATTTAATTCTTCATCCAAGGATTACCCATGTTGGATGCTTTCGATGGACGCTATTACACAAAAAATGATAAATACATAAGAAAAACGTGATTGCAATCATGTTGTTTCATGTATATATCATTTTTTGTGTAGTAGGTTCCATCGAAAATATGCAACATGAGTATTTCTTGGATGAGGAACTAAAATTTTTCATCCAATGAGTGCTCTCGCTTGAAATTTGAGTAAAACTGTAAAGAGATAAGTTGAAAATATGAGCTGAAAAAATAGTTTTTTTTTTTAATTTTCCCTCTAAACATTGATGAGGAAATATAATCCTATTTTATTATTTCCACTATTATTTTATAATATCCCTTAGAATTCCCATTTTAGAACTCAAAATTTCTCTAATGTGGGTGGAGCATTTATTTCTCCATTGTGGTTTCCCTATGGAAGTTTTGGTTTCGCTATACAGATAACTATGGTTGTTGAAAAAAATATTTATTATCTGTAGGCCCAGTTCTACTACTTTATTTTATATATATTTGTTTTGGAATGATAGTTATTATTGTATATCTTTGTGCAGGAAAAAAAGATAGTATGGCGCTTATTTGTTGTTCTCATTTAACTATTGTAGATAAGCATAGTAACCACTAAAAACACTAATGTGAAAGTTGTTAGAAAATTTCATAATATATATATACGTGCAAAATAAATATGAGTCATTATACTCAAATGAATAACATATAAAGAAAGGATGATAAGAACTGTAAGTTAAAATTATAGGTTGGCACTAGCCCATAATTTTGTCAAAGAAAGGATAATTCTTTCAGAAAAAAAGGAGAACCTCAAATTATTTCCCCTTTGGTTCACAACATTTCCATATCATTACAAGAATTCCACTGTGGTTTATAGCCTCAGAGAAGGTATAATAAAAAAATGCATATATAATATTTTAATTTTGTTTATATGAGTATTCTCTTATGGTCTAAGTCTATTTACACAAAGACCACAAGGGTTAGAAACCCTGCATAACACCCTCATCCCACATCTACCCAAGTAACCGACCAATTGGGGTAAATATACAACCAGAGGCCACTATAATGAGATTCAACCTCCTAGGTGACCTTAAGGAAGTGAAATCGATGGAAACATACCACACAGATCCTCCACATCAGCAACAGGACTCCCAGGAGCCAACTCAACCACTCAGTAACCAACCCCTGAGACCAACTAAAGTTTTAGACAATTAAACTCTCAGACGCTCCCTTGATATGGGTATTCATGTGTCTAGGAGGCTCTAGACACTCCCACATCATCAATATTCCAACATCCAGGGAATTTTCTACCATGTGCTATATCTACGTCCCCAGGATTCGAGCCACTTTTTTAGGACCAGATCCCATGTCATGGCCTAGAACTAAATAACACCTTTAGACATGAAATACAACAACATAATGCTGATACAAATAAAATTACTTGAAAAAGATCTTGACTGGACCCCTACTAACTGTGACAAAAATTTCGTCAAACATATCAAAAATATGTAATCTAGAGGAGTAAACAACATATGTGAGCATAGGGGTCTCATACTTATCAGAGAATCGCTAAGAAGAATTGATACCTCATATCATTAGTTGCATTATCATCTATTAGGTCATATATACATTTCTCATTCATTTAAAAGTCAAAACACGAGGAGAGATATACATCATCATTATCATAATACATGATTATAACCAACATAATAACAACATAAATATCAAGGATATATCAGCCATAGAATCCACATATAAACCAATATATTTATACATAACATATCAAGGAAATAACCTCTTATTAATGAATACAAAATCCAACCCAGGATGGGACTACCACGTTCCACCCGACCATAGAAGGGTTGAGCCAATTCGCTCTTCAACCATTCACCTCTCTACCATATTCCAAGCATGAATGTGGGGTTGAAACTAAAAGAGCCAACCAGGGAATCCAGAGGCTAAACCACCTCACCCTCATCAATAGAAACCAGGCTTTACCATAATCCACACCGGATCACTAAGCCAACACAATAAACATGTAATAAAAGGATTTACCATGATCTCCACCAGATCAATAGGCCAAAACAAGCATGGATTCCACAATATTTATCCATTTACATTGTAAGGAATTTTCTTGTCTTCTAGTCTCTTAGGCTTTACCGTAATCCACAGTCTAATCTAGGGATCAGTAGGCCCTAAACCGAGACACCAACCTCTAGACTTTACTATATATCTTGCCATTCATCAGAAAAGATTTCTAGGCCTAATCAAGGGCAACCACCTCTAGGCTTTACCATATACCCTTCCATTTACGAGTTGAGGATTCCTAGGCCCACCAAGGAAACACAAAATCTATCTTTACCACAACCCACAGTCAAGTTCAGGGGTTACTGGTCCATGTGTATTATCATTCGGAGATCCACCTCGCTCAAATTTGAATCCATCTAGAAATCCACCTCAACAAAAACATGAGAACTCCATCACACCATGGCTATTCGAAAATGGCAAGGTTAGGCTGAAAACACTGTCACACCTAGTAAAACCCATGCCATAATAGCATAGAACCACATGCAATACCATGTATGCCAAATCTAGAAAGGAAAACACATATACAAATCAATACCTGCAAAGAATCCTGATGTAGCTGCTTGATCCTGCTCTTCCTTGCCTTCTCTCCCTTCCTCTTTCCTTCTTTTCCTTTCTTTATCCAATTCCAAAGAGCTCCAAGAAAAATCTAAGTGTCCAAGAGAAAGAGAGAGAGAGAGAATAATGAGAGAGCTCCAAAACTAAACTAACAAAAGGTACCAATTGATCATCAAAAGCCCTTTTATTAATTAGGCCTTTGTTTTCTTCATTTTCCATTATTTTCCTTCATTTTCCTCCTCACATGCAACTTGTGACCTTTCACCTTCCTTTTCTCCTAATTTCCATTATTTTCATAAATAAATGTGCCAAAAATTCCATTTTGCCTTTCCAAAGCCTTAACCATTGCCTTTGCAATTTTCTTAGCCATAATAAACCAAATAAACACCCACACTAGGATGTTCTGCCCAACATTTAGGTTGGAATAAGTGTCCCATCAACCATGGTTATTATTTTACCTTTATTAACTTGTATTACATAGAATTTTCACAAGGGCTATTACAGAACCCTCCCTCTTGGGGACACCATCCTCGGTGTTCAACCACGCCTATACCTCAGCAAAGTCATTGAAAGGAAGATATACTACACATGGAGCTTTATAAGACAGCTTGATGCAGTATTTATAATGATCACCTTGCTAAAACGTAAACCAACATGACAACATAACATGACAACTATAATGACATGACACCCATATTACTTATTGGAGCTTTATATCATATCTCATGGTAGTATTTACATCCATATACATATATACATATATCAAAACATCACCCAAACATATGCCAAAAGATATACTGTTATAGGGAAAAGTGTCTATATAGAACTGCTCTATCCCACTAAGGTGTGACAGCTGCCTTAGAAACAAACAGAGAAAAGCTACTTTCATTTTTCCTTTATGAATTATAGATAGAGAGGAACAAGAAGACCGACCTCTGTCTTGCGCTAATCTCCTGATTTGATTCCTCTCTTCTTTGATAGTCTTTAGCTACTTGCTCCCTTGCACGCTCAGCTTCACAAAGTACCTATAAGATCACAGTAGCATAGAACTATACAAAGACATGGATCTATAATCATAAAAAATCTAGGATCAGATGTAAATTGACCATACAAATGCAGCAAACATAAATGACACAAGAGTATGGAGGAAAACTTGAATAGCATTTAATGATAAACAAGAAAGAGCCAAGAGGAGTTACAACCAGTTTTTCTGACCCAGCATCAACCTCCCAGCAAAGAAGCCCCTCTTCACCTCAAACAAAGCTTAGATCACCCAACAATCTGATGTTTGTCTCAAGAAACCAACAGCAATTCCTTACAATATGCAAAATTCCAGCCTCTGGATCTCTGGGATGAGGGATCCATATATAGATATTTGTAATGGAGATGAGTCAGCTCATGATTTGATTAGTGTCTTCTCTCTGATAGTTCTTGCTTCCACTTGGAGATTGATGATCTCTTACTCATCCTTGGTCAAATTCAGTGAGGCAAGTGTCACAGGAGAAGATTTTGGAAGCTTCCATTGCCTCTCCACCTCGTGGAATGACACTGCCATTTGTCATTTCTCGCCCATCGCACCCCATAGAAGGGATTTTTGAAATGCAACACACCCTCATAGTGTATTTAGGTGAGATGCAATGCACTTAGCCAGTGGAGCAGCTGAAATGATCCTGTTTTGACCAATTCTGAGCAGTTTGTCATGGAGAACTTCTGGGAGAAGCTGTAATTTGTTGACCTTGTTCCTTTAGGGGTTAGAACAACACTTTTAGGGACTTAGGAGCCCTTGGTTTATGGACATTTCATGCTTGGGGTTGTAGGGCCCAAAAATGTCTATAAAAGTTGCCCCCTAAAGCATGAGGTCGTTAATCTTTGATGTCGGGTGAAATGCTTTATTATGAGGATCCGAAGTTCTTTCAATGCTGGGAGGAGACCTGTAATAAGATACAATACAATACATTATCTTCATAATATTTTCATGATCTAGCTGAGGCGGGCATTCCCATGCTCAGCTTTATAAATTCATTTTCATGTACATAGGACAGACAATCGTCTGAGTGCAGACTGATGATTCTCATAGAGCCACCATCCTTTTGATTGGATGATTATCTATGCGGCAATGATGTACATTTGATGCTTTTATTTCCCTGAATATATATCGCAGCCCGGATGGATGAAACTAGATCCGGGGTCTTCAATCTCGTTCGATCTTCACTCGAAGTACAAGTCGATCCATGTGAGAAATGTTCTGAAGTCGAACATGGAAAGACATCGCTTGATTACCAGCCAATGATGTAAATTGTTAACAAGCGCGAGAGGAATCACCGATAATGATAATGACCCTCAAGGTACTATAGTACAATTCACGTGGTGTGAATAAAGGACTTGGCGTTGAACACCACACAAAATCTTTCGATCGAAGGTCATTGATGTAAACCTGTTGCCGGAAGTGAGAAACTTGCCATTGAGGCATGCAAGCTTCAAAGTACTAAATGGGGTGTTCCTAGATCAGCTTCTTGGATAATGAGCTGATGTCAACAAGAAGTGATCCGTCATAGGAGGGTCTTGATGAATCCCACATCAATGACACGGAACAGAGTAAATGATTTTAATGGAGGTGAAACGATCTGGTGATATAAGGTTCAGGGTGGCGGTCATGAAAGCATGGAGTATAAATGTATGGTAGTGGGTGAGACACAGGTGAACTCTCTGAGTGACTTCTCTTGAACATATCGGCGACACTAACATGATGGATTGGTAGCATTAACCCCAAATGTGGATGGTATGATGGGAACATGGTGATGTGACCGGTGAATGAAACAACCCAACCCGACTTGGACACGGAGCGGAAGTGTCATGTTCAAGAGCGACTTGCTACCAACAAAGTTTCTTCAAGTTTTCTTCCCAATTTTCCCCAGTCATTTATGACCAGTACCTCTTTATTTTTGTCAAGCTTGAGGAGGATAACATATGCTTGTTCTATAATTTTCCCTTCGGGCAAACCCATCGGTATGTTTTAACGAGCCTAGCGATAGTGAAACTCGTTCTTGTCCATAGACAAGTTTGTCGCTATTAAAATTTTAACGAGTTTAACGACAAAGATAACTCGGTCCTTTTCAATTTTAGAGAGTCTGAAAAGGAACGTAAAGGAAACTCCAAAATTCCTTTTTCGTCATCTAATCCCTTAAGTCCAAAAAAGTATAAAACAATACAGAAGGGATGAATTTTCGATCCTTTTAATGAGCCGAACAAAACAAGCGCTCGATCTTTTTGTGTAATAATCCCTCAGGTCCAAAAAGATTAAAATTTAGAGGAGGGATAGCACTTCCTGTCCCTTTAACGAGCTATAGAGGCCAATGGCTCAGTAATATTTTCATATTTTACGAGTCAGTTGAAAAGAGCTTAAAGGAGACTCGTCTTTTGAGGAACAAGTGATAAAATGGGTAGCAGCTGATTCCAAGTAAGGTTTGGAATTCTCCAATCACGGCAGTGTTACAAGGATGGCTAGTGAGATCACTCTTCGCAGCTGTTCCTCAAAATGGGTAAACAATCAAATGGGAGTGAATGATCGGCCAATGCAAAAGTGGAGGTGACGGTGCAAACATGACCAAGGCTTTAATGGATGAAGTACTACATTCACGATGGTTATTTACCAGAAATTGGTTCATTTTTTAATGAGCTTAAACTCTGGAGGAACATGTGCTCATTGCTTATGTTTATTTTTTAACGAGCATGAAGTCCGCGCTAAAACTGCTCGATTAATCCAGTCATATGATAAGAAAGTCTCATATATAAAAATGACAATTTTAGAGTATTGCCCCATATCCTTTCTTTATGCAAGTTAGGAAACGACCAATCCTACGAGTTTAAAGGGTTAGAGGACCTACAAATTTAAAAAAATAAATAGTTGCTCTTCGCTTGCACGCCAAAAGGTTTGCATGCCCCCAGGTATAAAATAGAGTTTCAAGGTTACCCCTTCTTTAGTCCGTTAAAACATTTGTTTTACCGGGAGAGGTCTACCTCTTACAGGTTACCAAAGATTGTTCTATTTACGGCGTAAACAAAACACTTCTTTGACGATGTTTCTCTAAATAAACAAACATGAGTGGCAATGCATGCCAACCCACATAACTTTGACAAGAGAATCTTATTCCAGAATAACCCCCTCTTCCAATCACGGACGGGAGTACAGACTAGTCATATTCTCTCGCGGAAACCTACCCTATACCCAAAGTTTTCCTGCCGAAGCAGACCAGGGTGCATGCCCCCTGGGTTTCAGTCATGTCCCCCCGAATCACTCGCGCTCATCGGGTGGACGGACTGGGGATTGAGACATTTCTTGCGTGAAAAGACCATTCAGGGATGGTATATGACTATTTTCTATGCGTGATCTGGGAAATGAAAGCTGGTCTACGAGCTTGACCACTCTTCCTTTGTGCGGAAAACACATCACTCTAAAGAGTGATGAGACAATGGCTCTCATGCAATAAATATAGTCTCGTCCAAGGAGTAGATTGTAATCCAGGGGTCCTTGAACTACCATCACATTCATGTGAACGGTTTTCCCTCTCAATGTTATGGGCACATTGGGAAGGATCCCTAATGGTCGACTGGTTCCTTTATCAAAGCCTGTTAGATTTCTCATCTCAGGCAAAAGCGATGGCGAACCAAGTGCTTTCCAAGCAGTCGAGGAAAGGATACTCACAGAAGCCCCTTCATCTATGATGGTACCAGCCATAACCATTCTATATATTTGAACAATAATTCGGACTGGTACACTAACTAGTAAACGGGGTCTGCCTAGTTGATTCCAGTCAAAGGAGACAACTAGGTTGCTTGGAGGTGGGACCGAATAGACGGCCGGGTACGACTCTGACGAACTTCCTTCCTGCGGTAAAGGAACGGGTAAATTGCCCCCATGTTCGTTGGAGTCTATGCTTATAAAAATAATTTGGACGGTGTCATCCTTGTTCTCTTCGGTGACTGTATCATCTGAAGATGGAACCTCTGAAGGCAAGACCGGGTCAACTGCCGCCTCGACCTTTTGACTTTCGTCTGGTATGGGTTCAGATGGTTTGTCTTCAATGATAGATGCTTCAGCCGACCACCTGAGTGGGTCAGCCGGATTTTCAACTAGTGACGGACTCGGCAAGAGTTTTTTATATCCAGGAGGGAGTCGCAATGGTGAAACCAGACGATCATCCAAAACTCTTTTCGCCTCATCTAAGAAGGGACAACGGTGGATGGCATGGTCGTCTTCGCATAGTTTACAAGGAAATCTATATTTTCCTTTTTGTCCTGGGGCTTCACTTTCACTAGTCGACGGTGTGTTTTCAACATGATCATCAGAGGTTGACGACACCGGGTTGTGCAAACGAGGAGACCAGTCCCTTAAGATCTGAGGGATGCAAGGACAATCTCTATGATAGTGGTCTCCTTTGCAAATGACACATGGCGATTTAGGCCTGGTCGGTGCAGTGTGTGGATTTTCGCTAGACGACGCTCGTTTGCCCCCATTCGCTTTTGGCTCCTTCTTCTTCTTTTCTTTCTTCTTCTTTTCCTTCTTCTTCTCAGGTACTTGACTTTTGGCTTTACCAGCCCCATCAAGTGAAGAGGAAGGAGGAGAGGAAGAATTAGAGGAAGTAGAAGGTTGGTGGGTAACTCTGGACTCGTCTAGTTGCTGACTCGATTGTTCAGGAATTGCGGTGTTCTGAACGACAGAGGTTGAGAAGAGCCATATAGGCAAACCAATTGCCAGTCCTGGAAGCGACAATGTGGGCATATGGGGTGCACCAACATCTCCCCAAGAGGAGAAGGGACTAGGATTTCCTCCAAGGGGAATTCCTTGGTTGGTGGATTCCATTTTCTCAACCCAAGATCAATGTAGGAAAGGGTAATGAATATTCCGTTTAAAATAAATTTTAGATGCTTTGACACAACTTGTTTTTTCAGTTTTTAAGAGTCGAGAAAAAACAAAAGATGACTCTAGTCGCCTTCGATTTTTAATGAGCCTGAAGTGACAAGTGCTCAGATGGACCTTTTCTGTTAAAGAGTCTGAAAAGGAATGAAAGGGACTGCTCTGGAAATCTAGGTAGAGGGATTACCAAACCAATCGCAAAACGGCAGAATAATTTTTACGGTACGGCAGTTAATCTTCCCGAATGCTGTGTTCAGTGCATTGCGATCGATAGGGCGGCAGACACAGCTTCCTATGGATAAAGGATTAAGCCTATTGTGGTCTCCCAAAATATACTCGACAGTACGTGGGAGCACAAGTCCATACTGGCACTTATTGTCTTAAAGTGGAGGAATCACCCAACCATCAGTAAGAACAATAGTTACCAGGCTTTACGACGCCGGAATATGTCTCTAGCCTAGACTTCTAAATGCTGTGTGTTAAGTTCCAAAGCGTTGTTCGATTCATTGAATTTATTTTAAGTTGATCTTGTTTATGAAGTTTGCCTTTTAGGTTCACCGCGAGATGTAGATGTAATTCCTAAAATGCAATCTAAGATGATAAACAAACTTTTTATCTTCTTTGTGCAATGAAAATCCTAGCTACTAAGGAAAAGAAAGACATAATCTTTTCACAAAGAGCAAAGAGCACACTCTAAATGCACTTTCCTAAATCAAGCCAATCAGACTATCTATATGCAAAATGCACATGCATGTATTTGTTTTCGACTTTCTTAGTATGTGAATGCTAAAAAGAAAGTTGATGCACAAATCTGAATTTCTTTTCAAGCGACAAATATCAACAAGTTTCTTTTCGAAATAAAAAATGGAGACGATCACAACACCTTACGATTTTGAAATGAATACTTGTTCTTGACACTAGAAAATTACAAATTCAGACCAAAAGAAATAGTAACAGGATAATTGACCATCAACAGCAATCAAACTCTTTCCTACAATTGAAATCGACACTTGCGACAGTTTCAAATCAAAGGACGACAGTACGATTATGCTACTTTTGCAAAGGAGAACTGAAAATGACTCAACAAACACACAAAAACATCTACAGTTCTTTTGTACAAAGGAGGCGGAATAACAGCAAGGAAAAGGGGTTTCAAACAGACATATACTGATCACAGGCAGCAAGACTAGGAATAGAACTGGAAAGAATGAATCACAGAAACCAAAATTGCACAGAACCTAGTCTGATCAGTGCACCAGTAACACAGAGAATTTGAAATGCAGCGTAGCTTGTCCACTCGGGAAGTGTGCTGAAGTTCAGATTCTCTGAACAGTACCTGCGCTGGGCCAGAAACGAGACTCTATTTGGATTCTGGGTCACAGTTTGCAGTTCAGTTCTTGGGTTTCAGCCGAGCAAAAAGCAATCAGTAATGCAACAATCAGGGGTAGATCTAAAGAGGATCTAAGAGCTATCACAAGGGAAATCAGAGAGTTTGTGAATCAGTTGTTTAAATCATAAACAGATCCCAGAGATTGACTTAAGCGGCATTTATCTACTTTGCATTTGCATAGCAAATGTAGTTCGAAAGCTACCTGGCACGACTTCACGCTCCGTCTGTAAGTTTATGAAATATACAACAAGGAAGATAAACAAACAAACAAATTCTTCCCCAGTGGAGTCGCCATTTTGTTACAGGGACAAGTGTCTATATAGAACTGTTCTATCCCACTAAGGTGTGACAGCTGCCTTAGAAACAAATAGAGAAAAGCTACTTTCATTTTTCCTTTATGAATTATAGATAGAGAGGAACAAGAAGACCAACTTTTGTCTTCTGCTAATCTCCTGATTTGATTCCTCTCTTCTTTGATAGTCTTTAGCTACTTGCTCCCTTGCACGCGCAACTTCACAAAGTACCTGTAAGATCACAGTAGCATAGAACTATACAAAGACATGGATCTATAATCATAAACAATCTAGGATCAGATGTAAATTGACCATACAAATACAGCAAACATAAATGACACAAGAGTATGGAGGAAAACTTGAATAGCTTTTATTGATAAACAAGAAAGAGCCAAGAGGAGTTACAACCAGTTGTTCTGACCCAGCATCAACCTCCCAACAAAGAAGCCCCTCTTCACCTCAAATAAAGCTTAGATCACCCAACAATCTGATGTTTGTCTCAAGAAACCAACAGTTATTCCTTACAATATGCAAAATTCCAGCCTCTGGATCTCTGGGATGAGGGATCCATATAGAGATATTTGTAATGGAGATGAGTCAGCTCATGATTTGATTAGTGTCTTCTCTCTGATAGTTCTTGCTTCCACTTGGAGATTGATGATGTCTTACTCATCCTTGGTCGAATTCAGTGAGGCAAGTGTCACAGGAGAATATTCTGGAAGCTTCCATTGCCTCTCCACCTTGCGGAATGACACTACCATTTGTCATTTCTCGCCCATCGCACCCCATAGAAGGGACTTTTGAAATGCAACACACCCTCACAGTGTATTTAGGTGAGATGCAATGCACTTAGCCAGTGGAGCAGCTGAAATGATCCTGTTTTGACCAATTCTGAGCAGTTTTTCATGGAGAACTTCTGGGAGAAGCTGTAATCTGTTGACCTTGTTCCTTTAGGTGTTAGAACAACACTTTTAGGGACTTAGGAGCCCTTGGTTTATGTACATTTCATACTTGGGGTTGTAGGGCCCAAAAATGTCTACAACATATACCAAACATCATACCAAAAATTCTTTTCCTCAACCGGAAAACAATGAAGCATACATAGCCCGCATTTGATCTATCATCTTCCACGTAGCTTCATTGGGCCCAAAGTGCTTCCACTCCACTTTAACCTCCTCGGTTTCTCGGTTCTAGAGCATGCAAACCTTTTTCTGCAATATACATTGAGGCTCCAGATGGAATTCTCCATCTGGCTCCACCTGCAATACAGACCAATCAATCACATGATCAACATCTTTAACATACTTCTTAAGCAATGACACATGGAAAACATCATGGAATTTCACTATCAGAGGCAGTTTAAGTCGATAGGCTACTAGTCTGAGCCTCTCAATAATCATAAAAGGTCCACAAAATTGGGGTTCCAACTTGGCACATGATCCAATCTGCAAGGAGATCTTCTTTGGTTTGATGTGCAAGTACACCTATTCCCCAACATGAAACTCCTTTAACAATCTATTATGATTTTCATAGCTCTCCTACCTATCCAGTGTTGCTTTCAAATTCTTCTTGATTACCTACATTTCCTGCTCCATGTTTGCCAACATGTCTGGTCCAACCAACACCTTGTTAACTAGATCACTCCAACTGATGGGAGTATTGCAACTCCGCCCATACAATGCCTCAAATGGGCTCATCCTGAGTGACTCCTAGTACCCATTGTTGAAAGCGAACTCTACCAGTGGAAGGTACTCTTCCCACTTCCACTGCTGATGCATCACATACATCTTCAACATGTCCTCCAACATCCTATTGACCCTCTCTATCTATCCATTTATCCGTGGATGATAAGTTGTACTCAAGACCAAATCTATGCCCAAAACTTGGAAGTGAACTTAGCATCCTTGTCTGACACAATCTTCTTCAGAACTCCATGCAATCTGACTACATCCTTGATGAAGAAATGTGCTACATCACTCGTTGAGAGTGTATAATTAACTAGAAAGAAGTGCGCTATGTGTTTTAATCTATCCACCACTACCATGATGGAATCATGTTGTCTCACTGTCCTCGGAAATCTTGTGATAAATTCTATGGAAATGACCTCCAATTTCCATTATGGAATTGTAATCACATGTAGTAGTCCACCTGGGAGCTTACACTTTTCCTTCACCTGCTGACAATCAAAACACTTAGCCACAAACTCTATTACATCCATCTTCAAATTTGGTCAATAATAAAACTTCTTCACTGTGGTTAATGTCTTTTGATAGCCTAGGTGACCTGAATATGGTTTCACATGAAATTACCTCAAGATCACCTTCTTGAGCTCACTCTTGTCTGGCACATATATCTTGTCTCTAAACCTGACCAATCCATTTGTTTTAATATTATAGTCCAAATCACATGCACTTGCAGCTATACCACTACTTGTACTTGTACCTGTACCTATACCCCTACCATGACCTGTAATTGTACCTGTACTCTGCTACAACCTTCTTGCAAGATCCTACCTTATAGATCTATCCCATAGGAACTCATAGCTACTATATGATTAACCTGTATATGCCTGCTAAGAGCATATGCAACCCTGTTCTCCTTTCCTTTGATGTATCTGATCTCAAAATAAAACTCGCTAATCGTGGCCAACCATCTAGCTTTCCTGTTGTTCAGATTCAGCTAGTGAAGTAGGTATCTCAACCCACTATGATCACCCATCAATACAAACCTCCTGCCAAGAAGATAGTGCCTCCACATCTTCAATGCATGTATGATCGTTTCTAGCTCAAGATCATGTGTCAGATAGTTATGCTCATTCTCATTTAATTTCCATGAATCATAGCACACTACCTATCCTTCCTAGATAAGGACTCCAGCTAGTCCTATCTTGCAAGCATATGTACGTACTACAAACTATTTATCCGGATCTGCAATATTTGACACTAGTGCATGTGTTAACAACTTCATAATCTTCTCAAAATTGTCCTCACACTCCTCTATCCACTCAAACGTCTTACCTTTCCTTTCCAATGATGTAATAGGTTAAGAAATATGTGGTAAGTTCCTAATGAACCTCCTATAATAACCTACTAATCCCATGAAGGATATCACCTCATCTACATTTCTATGAGTTTCCCACTTCATGATGTCCCTTATCTTATATGGATCTACTGCTATGCCATCCTTGGAAAAAACATGTCCCAACTAATGCACCTTTGTCTAAAAGAAGTTGCACTTACTAAGTTTATCATACAACTAATGCTCTCTCAACGATCTCAACACTGTTGCTAAATTCTCGGCATGCTCCTCCTCATTTTTAGATTATACCAATTTGTCATCAATGAATACAAATAACAAACTTGCCCAAATATGGACATAACACACTATTCATCAAACGCATAAGGGTAGCTGGGGCATTAGTCAAACTGAATGGAACTACAACAAACTCATAATTCCCATACCTGGTCTGGAAAGTTGTCTTGTAAATGTTCTCTTCCTCGATACGTACCTAATGGTATCCTAATATAAAGTCAATCTTTGAGAACATTGTTGCTCCATTTAGCCGATCAAACAAGTCATCAATCCTCGAAAATGGATACTTGTTCTTGATGGTCACTTTGTTCAACTTCCTATAGTCAATGCATAATCTGAGAGTACCATCCTTTTTCTCCACAAACAACATTGATGGGCCCCAAGGTGATACACTTGGCCTAATTTCTCCCTTGTCCAACATTTCCTTCAACTACAAATTCAACTCTACCAACTTAGGTGTGCTATTTATGTAAGGTGCTTTTGATGCTGGAGCTACCCCTGATACTAAATCAATAGAAAATTCTATTTCCTTGTGAGGTGGAAACTCTAAAATCTTTGCAGGAAACACATCCTAAAACTTTTGTAAAACTAGGTACCTACTCAAAACATCTGCATCCTTGAATTCCTTATCTTTGTCACTAGGGATATGTATGGAAAATAACACACACCCTTTCCTGTGACTACATTTTGCCTGCATAGTTGTCACAGTCCTAACTAATGTGGATTTCTTCTTTCCCTACAAGACTCTTGGTTCCCCATTGTCATCCAAGCACTCAATGGATTTGTCATAAAAATAAGCCTTGGTCCTATGAAGGTATAGCCAATCCATACCCAATACCATACTATACGATCCCAATGGAAATATGTTCAAGTGCTTTGTTGTAGAAATGCCATTCAACTCAAATGCACAAGCTCTTACCCAATGATGCACTCTTTTCTTTGTACCTATAGCCAATTGCACTAACCAAGATTCTGCATGCACTTCTTTATTCATACCACATTTATCCACCAAGTTAGGAATAACATAACTATAATTAGATCTAGGGTCAATAAAAATAGAAACAACTTTCTTACAAAGCTTACTGTCCATCTCAATGATAGATGCCTAATGGTCTGCTTGTCTGTTGTCCAATGTTGCATAGATATGAGGAATACTTTGACCAATGTCCCAAATAGTATGTGCCTCTTGTACACTATATATCTAAGGCCTACCACCCTGATTCTATGGGAAATATCTCTTAAGGTGTTACTTACCACATGTCCAACACTCCAACCGTCCAATACCATCACCTCCATGTCATTGTTGAGATCCACGTCCCTGTCTACCTGCATTGAACTTCTTTTGTGGTGCCACATTTTGTTTTTCTTATGTATTCTAAGGCCTTGTTCTTTTCAGCTGCTATTTACCCTTACCTTTGTCCTTATCCTTCCCTTTCCATCCTTGATGACATTCATTCTTATGCTTTGATTGTTCATAGCAATGCTTCAATTTTCCAATAACTTCCTCCAGTGACTGAGGCTCATCATACTTAATCCTATCTCTAAATGCTAATGGAAAACCACTAAAAAATCATTGAACTTTAGCCTTCTCATCTTTAAGATATGGTACATACCTCAATAGTTCCAGGAACTTAGTCATGTACTCTTCATCTTTCATTAATCTCATATTTAGCTCATAGAATTCTTTGGCCTTATCGTTATAGTAGCTCTATGACAATTACTTCCTCCTGAAAAGCCTCTTGAACTCATGCCAACTCAATTCATCCATCCTGATGTCTCTAACCTACTTCACATCTTCCCACCAAATATTTGCTTTACCTTTCAGGCCGAAGATGGAAATTCATGCCTTCATGTTTTTTGTGTACTCATGCAACTCAAAGAAATTGTTCATCCAAAGTATCCAAGCCTTTGCATCTTTTGGTTTATTCAAGTCTCCATCAAAATTAGGTGGCTTTTATTTCTTAAACTCATCTGACAAGTATCCCCTATCACTCCTCCTATAGGGATGATAATGATGACAATCATGATGCCTGTCAAAACTAGAACTAGAATAATACATGTATCCATCACCTCTCGTATCTGGAGTATCCAAAAATCTGACATCTCTCATTGTTTCATGTCTACCTGACATGTGATCACCACGAGACCTACTGCCATATGCCCCATTAGCTCTATCCTCCTGTCAATGGCTGATTTGAAGTGGCCCCTATCATTGCAATTCTAACAAACTGTGAAGGAGTATTACATTAACCTCTGTTGGAAACACTGAGAGGGGGGGTGAATCAATATTTCTTACTAATTTTTTTCAATTGTTCTAGTGATTGCCAAAAACATATATTGATATGTATATGTATACAAAGAACACAGGAATCAACAACTAGAGTTAATGCTTTTATTAAAACTCAAGACAGTGCACTGAAATAAATACAATATAAGTATAAATCTGACTGTGAATAGTTTCCAAGCTCCAACTTGGACTTCAGTGAGGCTCCAACCCCCAGAGCACCAACTCTATTTTGTAGTGGTTCTGCACTTAGGATCACCTACCCCCAATGACTTCAGTCCTCTTCATTTCTGAGGCTCCAACCTCTTGGGCTCCAACCCAACTTTGGTATAAACAAGTATGTTGCTGCACTCTATTCAGCTGAGGTTCTCTCCCTCCTACTCTCCTACCTCTTCTGCTTCTGCTACCTCTACAGCCTCTGCTGCTTCTGCTACCTCTTCTACCTCTGCTACTTCTCCTGCCTCACACTCTGGTTATTCACCACAACAACAGCAACTCAGGTTCTCTATTTTTGATGTTTTTATGCATTCTCATGCCTTTGTCCATTCGTTTCCGCTTACTCGCTGGCTCTTTGGCCTCCTCCTCGCTCGCTTGAACTTCAGCTTCTTCAACACTCGCTCGACCTTCTGGCTTCCCTCCTCCATTCGCTTTAGCTTCCTCTGCACTCGAGTTAACCAATGCTTCTTGGGACATGTTCAAGAGGAAGAGGGGTCGAATTACAATAGAAATGATGCTTATAAAAAATATCAGAGAGGTCCTCTCCTTTCTTTTTTTTTAAGTTCACGAGTCAAACTGTTATTTGTTTGGAATATAGATGCCCGAGATCAATTCCAGAAATGAGGCGTTTCAGCATATGTATATATGAATTCTTCCTATCACCAAGGAATGAAAAATATATATATGTCGGAGAATCTTTTATTCACAGACTCACTACTTCACGGAAACCATATAAACGAGGCTATATCCATATAGAGGTCCCACATGCCATGTCATCCTTTTATCGCAATCGCCACTTTCGGAGGTTCGCACATAACATAGTCGATTGTCGATGGCTGATTCCCTTGTTGGATGCGATATTATATAAACTATTTTTGATGAGTCCATCGGGTCCATACTTAAATCACAATCAGTGATTCGCGACTCCTGGGGTCCTTTATATCTCTAACCCATGACTCCACCGATGGCTGATGACTGATCCTCCCCTGCTCCAATGAACCGGATGAGATGTAGCATTTAACCATGTTTAATATTCTCGTCGGGTCTACAACCTTATCCCAATCGGGGGTTGCCCTTGGCGGAGGTCCGATGTGATATCGCTATCGGCGATCGCAAGGGTCCACTTGACACACTGTAATGCCCGCTTCCGAAGTGCCGATGCAATGTGCCGGACCCGATAGGATCCCAAATCTCCTATGCATATATTTTCAAGTCCGGTTTTGGCCTCCGATAGTGTATTGTCGGGGATGCATAGTTTGCCCGCCGATAGTGTTAAGGCCACTCTCCATAGTGTAAAAGCATGCATATATATGATTTTTTCGCCAATACATAAGGTTGTGGCATATGTATGATATGTGCTCCCTATGGTGTCTTCCGCTTGCTACATATGCTATGGTGTATTCTGCCGACAGTGTTATGACTCCCGATAGTATTTAATTGCATGCATATATATATATATATATATATATATATATATATATATATATATATATATATATATATATATATATATGGGTTTTCTCCTCCGATGGCTCTGTGTGCTCCTATTCTTTGGCTCTGTCTTCTCCTCTTGGCTCCGTCTGCTCCTCTTGGCTCCTTCTGCTCCTCGAATATTGCCATATTGACATCAATGACAATCTGTGTCCAAAAATCTCCCCCTTTTTTATTGATGGAAATATTCTTCTGCTCTCTCCCCCTTTGACATCAATGGCAAAGGAATGCATACAGACTCCCCCTGTCAACCTGCTCCCCCTGTCCAGCTACATCTTTATGAATGAACTTGAGTGATGATAAAGAAATAACCCCCATCTTTTGACGCAGGTGTTCGAATGCTTCTCGAGGAAGAGGTTTTTTGAAAATATCAGCTATCCGCTCCTTAGTGTTGATATATTCCAGGACGATGTTTTGTTCAGCTACTTGCTCACAGAGGAAATGTTACTTGATTGGTATGTGTTTGGTTCTTGAGTGCATCACTGGATTTTTACTGAGACTGATAGCACTTGTGTTGTCACAATAAATGGTAATTGGTTGATCTGTACATATGTCGAGATCCTTTAGAGCTTCCTTCATCCATAGTATCTGAGAACAACAGTCTGCTGCAGCAATATACTCGGCTTCGGCTGTGGATAATGATATGGATGACTATTTTTTGCTGAGCCAAGGATACCAAACAGTCTCCTAGGAAGAATGCATTTCCACTAGTACTTTTCCGATCATCTATACTTCCAGCCGAATCAGCATCGGTGTATGCAGTTACAGTCATTGTTGAGTTCTTTGGGTACCAAAGACCGAAATCAAAAGTTCCCTTCAGATATCTGAGAATTCTTTTTACAGCTAATAAATGGGATTGTTTGGGAGCAGATTGAAATCTTCCCGCCATTCCTACTACTTTCATTATGTTTGGTCGTGTAGCTGTTAAATATAGAAGGGCTCCAATCATTGACCTATAATGAGTTGCATCTACTAGAGGGGAGTCATCATCTTTACTCAGTTTGTAGTTTGTGGTCATAGGTGTGCTCATGGGTGCACAGTCCTCCATTCCATATGTTTTGAGCATGTCTTTTAGATATTTGGTTTGAGATACACACAATCCTGCTCTGGTTTGAGATATTTGAAGTCCAAGGAAGTGGGACAGCTCTCCTATCATTGACATCTCAAACTCTTTTGACATGTTTTGAGAAAATTCATGGCTTATTTCATCATTATTACTAGCAAAAATCAGATCATCGACATATACAAGAGCAACTAGTAACTTACCTTGATCTATCTTTATGTATAGATTACTTCCAACCACTCCATTTTTGAAGCCTTGTTGTTGTAGGTAGTGATCCAATCTTGCATACCAAGCTCTAGGAGCTTGTTTCAACCCATATAAAGCCTTTTTCAACTTACAAACTAAGTCCTTTCCTGTTGTTAGATCAAACCCTTCTGGCTGCTCCATGTAGACTTCCTCTTTGAGTTCCCCATTTAGAAATGCTAATTTCATGTCCATTTGATAGATTTTGAATCCTTTTGAGCAAGAAAATGCTAAGAACATTCTGATGGCTTCCATATGGGCCAGTGGTACAAATGTCTCTTCAAAGTCAATTCGTTCAATTTGTGAATAGCCTTTGCAGACAAGTCTTGCCTTGTTTCTGATAACCTGTCCTTCCTCATTCATTTTATTTTTGAACACCCATTTGGTTCCTATTATGTTTTTGTCCTTTGGACAAGGTACTAGCTCCCGTGTCTTGTTCTTTTCAATTTGGGATATTTCTTCCTCCATGGCTTTTACCCAATGAGGATCCTCACTTGCTTCTGAAAATGTTTCTAGTTCTATCATAGATAGAAGGGCAATGAATTTTCTCTTAGGTGTAATTGCTATCCTTCTTCGGGTCTGCACACCTTCATCTCTATCGCCAATGATCTGCTCTTCTGGATGATGTCTTTGGACATACTTCATCTTTGAAGGGGTATTGGGTGGTTCTCTTTCCTCTTCTTCTTCTTCTTCTTCCTTATCTATTTCTTCTTCTTTAGGTTCTTCTTCTTCAATGAGAGAGTCATCTTCATGTTCTTCAATTTCATTTTTTGGAAGATCTTCATCAACCTTTACATCAATGCTTTCCACTATTTTCTTCAATCGATAATTGTAGCACTTGTAAGCCTTGCTCCATGTAGAGTATCCAAGAAATATCCCTTCATCAACCCGAGAATCAAACTTTCCTGGTGAACCATAATTTATTTTTATGAAGCACTTTCTTCTAAAGATCTTGAAATACTTCACCAAAGTAGGTCTTCCTTTCCATATCTCATAAGGAGTTTTATCACAATTTTGTCTTAATTGAGTTCGATTTAGTGTATAGACAGTTGTCCCTACTACTTCTCTCCAGAATCTAGGTTGTAAGTCTGCTGCTAATAGCATAGTTCTTGCAATTTCTTGGACTGTTCGGTTTCTTCTTTCAACTACCCCATTTTGTTGAGGTGTTCTGGCAGTTGATAATTCTCTTTTAATTCCATGAGTGTTACAGAACTCACTAAACTCGTTTGATGTGAATTATCCTCCTCTGTCTATTATAAGGCACTTAATTTTTGAATCTTCTTCATTTTCTACAAGGGCTTTTAGATTCTTAAAACACTCAAAAGTTTCAGATTTATACTTTATGAAATATATCCACATCATTCTAGTATAATCATCAACAAATAACACAAAGTATCATTCTCCTTTGGAGTGCTTGATTTCTAGTTGGCCCACACACATCAGCATGGATGATCTCCAAGGGCTTCGATGTATAGAGCTCCTTTGTCTTGTGGCTGGTTCTGGTCTGCTTTCCCTGTTGACATGGACCACACACTGCTTGATTTGGTTTGAACAGCCTTGGGATGTCTCATACAGCTTTGATCTTGCTGATATTGATCAGATTTTCGAAGCTTGTATGTCCAAGTCACTTGTGCCACAGCCAACTCTCATCAGTCTGACTCAAGTAGCATTTATTTTCTTGAATCTTGTTCATAATGTAAATGTTGTCTGATGTTCTCACGCCTTTTGCCACAAGTTTCCTTGAGGCAGAGTTCCTTATTTCACAGTATTTGGTGCTGAAAACAACCTTATGTCCTTGATCACAGATTTGGCTAACACTCAGGAGGTTGTGTTTGAGTCCATCAACTAGCAGAGCATCTTGAGCTTTTCCTTTTCCATTGATCAGAGTAACTATTCCTTTTCCTACAATTCTGCCAAATCTGCTTCCAAAGGACACATTCCGTTCCTTTTTGCTCAGTGAGACAAACTTTCTTTTGTCTCCTGTCATGTGTCTGGAGCACCCACTATCTATAAACCACTGGTTTCCATTATTTTGAGCATATAGAGCCAGCCGCATTTTTCCATGCTGGAGTTCTTGCTACTCGTCTTTCTTCCTTTGAGTGGGCAGTCTTGTTCATAGTGTCCATTATTGTAGCAGAAAGAGAAAATCAGATCAAATTTGGTCAAGGGATCAAATGAATTGAAGGTTTTGATTTGTCCCTACCTTTTGGGGGCATATGAGTTGATTGTTTGGTCTTTTAGCTTTGTCCTTTCACTTCTGCGAGCCATACAATGTTTGGCTTGATGACCGAAGTCTTTACAGTGAAAGCAGTGTCCAAGAAAGATGGTTTTATACTTGTTGAAGAAACCACTGTTTGAATCGATTTCCTTCCTGGGAATTACTCCTCCCTCGTTCTTTGGATTTGCAATGGGCCCTTGGTGGAGTACGGGTTTGTATTTGCTGTAGTGTCCATGATTCGACTCCACATTCTTCTTTGGAGTAATTCTCTCTTCATTTTTTGGATCTGGGATGCACTTTTGATAACATACTTTTTCATCTTTTGGATTGTAGGAAAGTGCATCGGCATAGCTTTTCGCACTATTCTTCGTGCTTGAGGATTCTCCTTTGAAACCTATTCCAGAGTTGTCATGTTGAGGTTTTTGATTTTCCAGAATAGTCTCAAGTATTTGAGAGCTTTTACAGCCCTTTTTAACTTTCTCTAACTCCTTTCTTAGAAACACTATTTCGGCCTCGCGTTCTTCACAAGTCTCTTCTTTTTCTTTAAGCTTTTCTTCCAAGAGATCTTCTCTCCTTCTTGTTTCCTATTTTTCCACTTTGAGAGAAATGATTTTGTTCCGTAGTTTCTCATTTTCCTCAATGGCGCTTATTAACAGTTCATCTACATTTCCTTCCAGCCCTGAGTCATCATCATCTGTGAGTGCCATGAATAATGCTTCTTGGCTTTCATCATGATCACTTTCCTCATCTGATTTCCTTTTGATGACCATAAACTCATCCTCATCAGACTCATCTTGCTTGGAGAAGAAGTTTCTCTTATTGAACCCTTTCTTTTTGTGTGTCATTCTTTTAGAATTTACTTCATCATCACTGTCATGTTTATGAGGACATTTTGCTGCATAGTGACCTATTTTACCACATTTAAAACAAATAAGAGGATACTTGCCTTTAAGCTTAGATCCTCTCTTCAGATTTCATATAAATTGAGCCAATTCGGATTCCACATCTGACTCATCACTATAGTCATTCCTTTCTTTCCCCTTCTTTGACTTTGAGGCCTTGAATGCTTCATCTTTGGAGCTTGAGCCACCTTTCCTCATTTCATAGGCAGTGAGAATTCCATGGAGTTCATCCATTCTGAGAGTATCTAGATCGTTTTCTTCTTCTATAGCGCTTATTTTGGAGTCAAATCTGTCTAGAAGAGACCTTAATACCTTTTGAACAATGGTACTTTCTTCAACCTTTTTGTCCAATCCTTTCAAGGAGTTTACCACTCCAGCTACTCGGAGGAGGTATGCTGCAATATCTTCTTCATCTTCCATCCTCAAACTTTCAAATTGTCTTCTGTGAGTTTGAAGCTTTTCCTTTTTTACTTTTGAGTCTCCATCGTACAAGCCAACTAGCTTCTCCCACATTTCTTTGGCAGAGGTACAGTGCATGATTTTTGTAAACTCAAAATCAGTGATTCCACTAGTGATGGAGTTCATGGCCTTTGCATTTGCGATGTAGGCTTTCCTCTTGTCTTGGTCTATTGGAAGAGTGGTAGTCGTTTTGTATTCATTTTGAACAAAATGCCAGACTTCAAGTCCAAGGGACATTAAGTAGTAGGTCATTCTTTTCTTCCAGAAGCCAAAGTTAGTGCCATCAAACAAAGGAGGTCTTCCTGATGCTTTGTGATTTCTCATCATGGCTGTGGATCCTTCTTCAAGCTGTTAGGCTAGAATGAAGAAGCCTGCTCTGATACCAATCGTTGGAAATACTGAGAGGGGGGGTGAATCAGTATTTCTTACTAATTTTTTTCAATTGTTCTAGTGATTGCCAAAAACATATATTGATATGTATATGTATACACAGAACACAGGAATTAATGCTTTTATTAAAACTCAAGACAGTGCACTGAAATAAATACAATATAAGTATAAATCTGATTGTGAATAGTTTCCAAGCTCCAACTTGGACTTCAGTGAGGCTCCAACCTCCAGAGCACCAACTCTTTTTTGTAGTGGTTCTGCACTTAGGAGCACCTACCCCCAATGACTTCAGTCTTGTTCAGTTCTGAGGCTCCAACCTCTTGGGCTCCAACCCAACTTTGGTATAAATAGGTATGTTGTTGCACTTTATTCAGCTGAGGTTCTCTCACTTCTACTCTCCTGCCTCTACTGCTTTTGCTGCCTCTACAGCCTCTGCTACTTCTGCTGCCTCTTCTACCTCTGTTGCTTCTCCTGCCTCACACTCTATTTCTTCAGCACAATAACAGCAACTCAGGTTCTCTGTTTTTGCTGTTCTTATGCATTCTCATGCCTTTGTCCATTCGTTTCCGCTTACTCACTGGCTCTTTTGCTTCCTCCTCGCTTGCTTGAGCTTCGGCTTCCTCAACACTTTCTTGACCTTCTAGCTTCCTTTGCGCTCGAGTTAACCAATGCTTCTCGGGACACGTTCAAGAGGAAGAGGGGCTGAATTACAATAGAAATGATGCTTATAAAAAATATCAAAGAGGTCCTCTCCTTATTATTTTTTTTAAGTTCATGAGTCTTGAACTATTATTTGTTTGTAATATAGATGCTCGAGATCAATTCCAGAAATGAGGCGTTTCAACATATATATATATATATATGACTTCTTCCTATCACCAAGGAATGAAAAATATATATATGTCAGAGAATATTTTATTCACAGACTCATTACTTTACGGAAACCATATAAATGAGTCTATAGCCATATAGAGGTCCCACATGCCACGTCATCCTTTTATCACAAACGCCACTTCGGGAGGTTCGCACATAACATAGTCGATTGCCGATGGTTGATTCCCCTGCTGGACGCGATATTATATAAACTATTTTTGATGAGTCCATCGGGTCCATACTTAAATCGAAATCAGTGATTCGTGACTCCCAGGGTCCTTTATATCTTCGACCCATGACTCTACCGATTGCCGACGGCCGATCCTCCCCTACTCTGATGAATCGGATGCGATGTAGCATTTAACCATGTTTAATATTCTCGTCGGGTCCGCAACCTTATCACAATCGAGGGTTGCCCTTGATGGAGGTCCAATGCGATATCGCTATCGGCGATCGCAAGGGTCCACTTGACACACTGTAACACCCACTTCCGAAGTGTCGATGTGATGTGCCGGACCCGCTAGGATCCCAAATCTCTCGTGCATATATTTTCAAGTCCGGTTTTGGCCTCCGATAGTGTATTATCGGGGATGCATAGTTAGCCCACCGATAGTGTTAAGGTCGCTCCTGATAGTGTAAAAGCATGCATATATATGATTTTGTCACTAATACATAAGGTTGTGGCATATGTATGATATGTGCTCCCAATGGTGTCTTTCGCTTGCTACATATGCTATGGTGTATTATGTTGATAGTGTTATGGACTCCTGATAGTATTTAATTGCATGAATATATATATGGGTTTTCTCCTCTGATGGCTCTGTGTGCTCCTCTTCTTTGGCTCTATCTGCTCCTCTCGGCTCCATCTGCTCCTCTTGGCTCCTCTTAGCTCCATCTGCTCCTCTTGACTCCATTTGCTCCTCTTGGCTCCTCTTGGCTCCACCTGCTCCTCGAATATTTCCATACTGACATCAATGACAATCTGTGTCCAACAACCTCTTCTTGTTTCTCTTTTTCCTACATGATGTTGTTAATGTCAGCCTTAAAAATCCTTATTTCTTCCTTCAAGCTTCTCAATGTGTATGCTAAATCAAAGGAGTGTCCAACACCATGCTACTCATTTGATTCATATGGAGAATCTTTATAGTCTACCATCTTGCTAGTCATTTTAACCTCTTTCCTGCAAAGCATACTATGTTAGCTAAAACAAATCACAATAAACCAATGTAACTTAGAAAAATTCGAGGATATCTCATCTGCAAGATCAACCAATCAGTACAATACATGTAGAACATAATCATGACAATATATATACATATAATATATAAGCATATAACCATAATTCTAGCTAGAGACGAGTCATCAATGCATGACCATATCATCTACTCATACCATGACCTCATGCATGAAAAAAAACCATATCAATGTACACTGACAATATCCAAGAATAAACAACATGTAATCAATCATACACTCATGATGATACAATTCAGAAAAACAACATCCTCTCTCACATGGAAACATCACAACAACCATGACCAACACCATGCATATGCAACAAGCATATAAACTATAAGGATGATTAACAAACTTGAAACCGACATGGATGCATGACCAACACGCACCACCCATCTAGTCTGAGGGGTGAACCATGCCCTGATACCACTTTGTTACACTCTCATCCCACATCTACCCAAGTAACTAGGAAACCGAGGTAAATATGCGATGAGATGCCACTATAATGAAACTCAACCTCCTAGGTGACCTTAAGGAAGTGGAATCGATGGAAACATACAACAAATATCATCCACATTAGCAACATGATCCCTAGGAGCCAATCCAACCACTCGGTAACCAGCCCCTGAGACTAACTAAAGTTTTAGACCATTAAACTCTCTGATTCTCCCTTGATATGGGCATGCATGCGTCCAGGAGGCTCTAGACGCTCCCAAAGCATGGGTATGCTAGCGTCCAAGGACATTTCTGCCTAATGTTGTGCCTGTGTTCCCAGGATTTGAGCCACTTTTTTAGGCCTATATCCCAGGTCACATCCCATAACATATGAAATATAAAAGCAGAATAATGATACAAATGAAATAACTTGAACAACAATTTGTCTGGATCCTTACTAACTGTGATAGGCATTTCATCAAACATATCACAAATACGTAATCTATAGGAGTAAACAACATATCTGAGCATAGGGGTCTCATACTTATCTGGGAATCACTAAGAAGCATTGATACATTATATCATTAGCTACATTACCATCTATTAGGTCATAGATACATTGTTCATTCATTTACAAATCAAAACATGAGGAGAGGCATACATCATCACTTTCATAATACATGCTTATAACTAGCATAATGACAACATAAATATCAAGGATACATCATCCGTACAATCCACATATAAACTAGTACATTTATACATAATATATCAAGGAAAGAACCTCTTATTAATGAATACAAAATCCAACCCGAGATGAGACTACCACATTCCACCCAACCACAGAATGCCAGAGCCAATTCTCTCTTCAGCCATTCACCCTTGTCCCATATTCCAAGCATGAATGTGGGAATCAAACCAAAAGAACCAACTAGGGAATCCCGAGGATAAATCAACTCACCCTCATCAATAGAAATTGTGCTTTACTATAATCCACACCGGATCACTATGTCAACACAACAAAAATGTAATAACATTCTTTACCATGATCTCCACCAGCTCATTAGGCCAAAAAAAGCATGGATGCCATTGGATTTCTCCACCTACACCGTGAGGAATTTTTGTGTCTCCTAGTCTCTCAGGCTTTACCGTAATCCACAGTTTGATCAAGGGATCACTAGGCCCTAAACCGAGACACCACCCTTCAAGCTTTATCGTATATCCCGCCATTCACAGAAAATTATTCCTAGACCTAATCAAGGGAAACCACCTCTAGGCTTTACCATATATCTCGTCATTCACCAGTCAAGGATTCCTAGGCCCACTGAGGCAACACAAAATTTGTCTTTACCGCAACCCATAGTCTGGTTCATGTGTTACTATGCCATGTGTTCTATCATTTGGAGATCCACCTCACTCAACTTTGAATCCATCCAGTAATCCAACTCAACCAAAACATGAGAACCCCATCACACCATGGATATCTTGAAATGGAAAGGTTGGGCTGAAAACATTGTCACACCTAGCAAAACCCATGCCATAACAACAAAGAACAACATGCAATACCATGCATGCCAAATCTAGCAAGGAAAACACATGCAATTCAATACCTACAAAGAATCATGTTGTAGCTACTTGATCATGCTCTTCCTTTCTTTCTCCTTCCTTCCTCTTGCCTTATTTTCTTTTCTTGATCCAATTCCAAAGTGCTCTAAGAAAAATCTAAGTGTCTAAGAGTGAGAGAGAGAGAGAGAGAATAATGAGAGAGCTCCAAAACTAAACTAACAAAAGGTACAAAATGATCCTCAGAAGCCTTTTTATCAATTAGGCATCTATTTTCTGCATTTTCCTCCTCACATGCAACCTGTAACCTTTCACCTTCATTTTCTCCTAATTTTCATTATTTTCATAAATAAATGTGCCAAAAATGCCATTTTGCCTTTCCAAAGCCTTAGCTATTGCTTTTTCCAATTTCCTTATCCATAATAAACCAAATAAACACCCACACTAGGATGGTCTGCCCAACATTTAGCTTGGAATAAGTTTCCCGTCAATTGTGGTTATTAATTTTCCTTTATTAAATTTTATTACATGGAATTTTTATCACGATTATTACACCCTAGCAGGGTTTCAAACCTTAAAAACTGGAATTTTGTGGCAATTCTTCAAGAAATACAAGTATGAAAATAGATGGAAACCTAATTCTAAACCAACTAACTAATTTCACTCTAATGTGATTGAGGCTCATTGAGAAGAACCCTAAGTTAGGGTTTGTCCTGAATATATCAACCAATAAATGTTGGGTATACGGGTCAACCTAGAGAGCAACAAAACAATGAGTTAGCCAATGTAGGGTTTGAATCCCTCTCGCAAGTTAAATAATTTGAGTAGAGTATTGACTGCACCATACCTTCAAATGAAAAAGGAAAGGATTAGTCCACTCCCTGTGTTATGAATCATAACAAAGGATGAGTTTAATAGCGACATTAAGGGACCAAACCTTTACCTAGGAAAACGAGAAAATGATAACTACTCCCTTAAGCCATGAAAGAACACACACACAAAAAAAGAGGTCAAAATACATAGTTAGATCGAGGGAGAGATTGACATAATGTATTTTTGAAAAAGACAAAAATTATTTCTAATACCAGAAACCCTAAACCCTAAATGACTACCTATTTTGTCGACAATCGTCATCTTTACGGGAACAATTTCTTGGGTTGGAATCTCTCTGCTCCTAGAAGACACTAAGACAACACCTTGAATCATACCCAGGATTCCTTCCAACAACCAAAGAAAATTAATTTATATTGCTAAAAATCTAACAAGTAGTTAAACCTCGTTCTAGAATTAAGGTAGGAAGACTTAAAACAACAAAGAAACAAAACTAGAAAATGACAATATTACCTAAGAAATCATCAAATAAGTATGTTGAAGATAAACAACCATGCTATCAGTAGTGAAGACTCAAACTCATAGCCGAAACCAAGTCATACTATAAAACCAATGAGTGGAACGGCTGGCGATTAGGGCTTGAGTTACAAGTGCCAGAGTCACGCTTTCCCTAGCAACGGAAGTGAGAATGAGGGACTCACTGGCTGGACAAGGTAGGTTGTTACCCTAACCATCCTAGGATTCATCTTCACTATCCATGCCCCTTTAGGAAATTATGTTTGTCGATTAATTGCACAGACTGCAACGCAACAGTTTGACGATGGGTCAAATCATCATGGAGAGGAATCCAAATCAAACATTATCATAAAATTCCCAACAATGCCACAATTTAGAAACTTCTCCATCGTGTATGCACATAATAATATGATAGGCAAAAGAGTGGAATTTTTCATAGGATACATGAAAAGCATGTTATACCTTCATACAAGCAACTTTAATAAATTATAAGGTGAAAACATTTGTGAACCATCATGAATATGAGGGGGACATATGGTCCTGGAACTCACTCACTTAAAATGAATGTACAATTTTACTCGAGAAGAGCATCATAATAGTAAATTTTCCATTGTAATGAATGCACATAAAACTATATGGAAGGAAAAGTCATTAGAACCTGCAAGCTTGGACGTGGAAGCCTATAAAATGTGTGATTTAAATCAAAGTTAATTAAAAAAAAGGGCAATGATTTCTATACGTTCAATTTCCAACTATTTGTAGTAAAATTGTTGTTATGAGGGAGATGTCACAAGTGGTATCAAATCAAAGCAAGTGAAAGCACTATGGTCTGTGTAAAAAAGAAAGATATCTATATCTATATATATATATATATGTATATAGATATATACACACACACACACAAAGAAAGAAAAATAATAATGTAATGATATACTTAATAACAAACTATGTCTTGTATTGCACAAAGGTGAAAGGAAGAAATAATGATATGGTGACACTGCCTACAGGGCCAAGTTTTGCACCCTTAACTGAATGTAATCCGAGAATGTGGGTGCAACTGGATGAAGAATCTCAATCCATATATACCATGTTGTTGGAAACAATGTAGAAATTAAGAGAATAACTTGTGTAAGGGACAATAATGAGCGGTTAATGATAGGTCAAGACAGAATAATTAGAAACCTAGGTAAAAGGAAAAATCAAAGGGCCTCAACCCAAACCCCTAATAATGGGAATATAATTGAATCACATAGGAAGAGAGAAGATAACGTCCCTGAGAAGAGTCTTACACCTGAGCCTGAAGGTGATAAGGGAACATAAGAGGAAGAGTATGAGAATATCTCTCAAGGAAGAACATTTAAATAGATGAAGAGACATAAGATAGAACTTCAAGGGGAATTTAAGAAGATTAAACCCCCAATGATTGATGGTGAGTTTGAGGAGGAAGTTGAGGCATATATAGTGAATATTAACAAATATTTTCATATTTATGAGTATGAAAGAAATTTGAAGGCTCATCTAGCCAATTATCAGCTTCAGGGAAAAGTGACCTTATGGTGGGAGGAAGTTAAAGCAGTCCATGGGATTGAAAAGAAAGAAATAATGTGGGAAAGCTTTCAACAACATTTTAAAAATAAATATCTTACGAAGCGGGATAATGATGTAAAAGCTAAGGAGCTTCATGACCTCATATTGGGTTAGTTGACTATGGATAAGTATGTTGCAAAATTTACCTCCCTCTTGAGGTATGTCCCTTACATTCTAGAGGAAAAGGCCAAAATGCAGCATCTTATTAGTAGCTTGCCAACAACTATGAAGGAGCATTTAGAGTTTGATAACCCCAAGACTATGGATGAGGTTATCCACAAATCATGAATTTTTTATCAACAATAAAAGTAAAAAGGAGAAAATAATAAATCATGGACATGTAATAAGGGGCTAGAGTACCCTACGAACAGTAAGAATACAAGGACTGCTCGATCCAAAATCTTTAGTAAAGGAAAACATAACAAATCTATTGTAAGGTGACGATAGAAATCTCAACCTCAAATGGATGTAAACAACTAGAAGCATCCAGTAAATTTGATTCTAGTAAAATGAAAAAGCCACCCATACAATGTTGGGGTTGTGGGGAATCACATTACCTAAGGGGCTACCCTTACCGTAAAAACACAAATCAGGTAGTAAATCTCCAAGAAGTGTCTACAATGGAATACATAGCGAGAGGTATGCCCAGAATAAATGTCACTCTAGAGGACCAGTAAGCTGAGCACCAACCTATGATGATTGAAATAGAAGGTAAAGTCAATAATTATCCTATATCAATTTTAATAGACCCTAGAATAATTTTAAGCTATACTAGCCCCAAATTAGTAGAATCATGTAAATTGCAAGTCCATAAATTTAAACATCTATGGTTGGTTTGATTGGCCACTAGGGAAAAGAGAAAAGTGACGACATGGGTTACAAAATGCTTAGTGGAGTTGGCAGGAAAACCAACAAAGATAACTTTGAATGTCTTACCACTAGGCTCTTATGATATCTCAATTTTTTGTTGCCGCCACTGCCTCTAATTTGTTGTTGCCGCAACTGCAACCTCTAAAACTGAGAAGCATCTGAAATATTGGATCAGTTGTGTTCAGTATGTGTTATAGAAATTTTTGGGCACTGCAACCCCAATCATAAATGTCCATAAACCAATGGCTCCTAAGTCCCTAATAGTGTTGTTCCAACCCCTAGAAGAACAAGGTCAACTGATTACATCTTCTCCCAGAAGTTCTCCATGAAAAACTACTCAGAACTGGTCAAAACTAGACCATCTCACCTGCTCCATGATCAAAGTGCACTGCATCCCACCTAAATACACTCGGGAGGTACGATGCATACTGAAAAGCCCTTCTATGGGGTACAATGGGCGAGAGTGGACAAATGGCAGGGTCAATCTGTGAGGTGGAGGATCATGGAATCTTCCAGAAACATCTCCTGTGACACTTGCTTCTCTGAATTCGACCAGGGATGAGTAAGGGATCAGTATTCTACAAGTGGAACCAAAAACTATCAGAGAGAGGACACTAGTCAAATCCCAGAAGCTGACTCATCCCCCTTGTAAACATCTATATACGGATTCCTCATCCCAGAGATCCAGAGGCTGGAATTTTGTATCTTGTACGGAAGTGCTGCTGGTTTCTTGGTGTAACATCATAGTGTTGGGTGATCTAAGCTTTTCATGAGGTGAAGAATGGCTTCTTGCTGAGAGGATGACAGTGGGTCAGAACAATTGGTTGTAATCCTCTTTGCTTTTCTCGATTATCAATAAAGCTATTCAAGTTTTCCTCCACATTCTTGTATGATTGATGATATATGCTTTTATGTGGTCAATGTATATCTAGTCCTATATTGTTTATGATAGTAGATCTTTGTTCTTGGATAGTATTATGTTGCTTTGATTCCACAGGTGTTCGTTGAAGCTATGTAGACGAGAGAGGAGTGGCAAGGATCTATCAGAAGAAGAGAGAGGAATCGAACAAGGAACCAAGTGCACGACAAAGGTTGGTCTCCTTCTTTCCCCTCTTATCTACTTCTCATAAAGGAAAACGAAAGTAGTTTTAGTTTGTTTGTTTCTAAGGTAGCTATCACCCTTAGTGGGACTAGCAGTTCTGCATAGACACTAGATTTCCCGATAACAAAATGGCGACTCCACTGGGGAGCGAATAATTTGTTTACTTTTATATAATTGTTCATTTTATAAGCTTATAGACGGAGCATGAAGTTGAGCCAGGTAGCCTTCGAACTGCATTTGCTATGCAAATGAAAAGTAGATAAATGCCGCTTCAGTCTATCTCCAGGTTTTGTTTATAAACTAAACAATTGATTTGTAGACATTCTAATTGCCCTTGTGGTGACTCTAGTAACCTCCTTAGATCTACCCCTATGATTGATTTACTGATTACCACTTACTCGGCCTAAATCCCAGAACTGAGCTGCAAACTGTGACCCGGAACCCAGTTGAAGTCTCGTCCCTGGATCATCGCATTGTCTCTTCTCTAGAATCTCGATGCATCACACTTCCCGAGTGTAGTAGGTGCGCTGCATCTCACTTTCCCTGTGTTACAGGTGCGTTGATCAGATAAGACCTCTTTTGCTATTAGATTTTGGTTTCTGTGTTCATTCTTTTCAGCACTATTCAGGAGTTTTGCTGTCTGTAGTCGGTATAGCTCTATTGAAATCCCTTTCCTTGCCATTATTCCACCTCTATTGTGCAAAGAACTGTAAATGTTTTATGTATTTTGAGCGACTTTTAGTTCTGTTTTACAAAGTAGTAGCGTAATTGAACTGTCGTTTCTTGATTTGGAAGTGTCGCAAGTGTCGTTTTCAGTCATAGAAGAGAATCCGATTGTTCTTGATAGTCGATTACACTGTTACTCTTGTATTTGATTTGAATTAATAGTTTTTCAAGTGTCGAAAGCAAGTTTTCAATTCCAAATCACAAAGTGTTGTCATTGTCTTCATTTTGTCTTGAAAAGAAGCTTGTTAGTAATGTCGCTTTGAAAAATAATTCAGATTTGCGCTTAGCTTTCTTTTTATCATTCACACATTAAGAAGGCTGAAAACAAATACATGAATGTGAATTTGCATTTAGACTATTTGTTGGTTTGATCTAGGACAGTGCATATAGTGTGTGCTCTCTGCTCTATGTTGAAATAATATCATCTCTCTTTCCTTAGTAGCTAGGATTTTCATTGCAAAAAGAAGATTAAACGATTGTTTGTCATCTTAGATTGCATTTTAGGAATTGTATATCTACATAACGCGGTGAACCTGAGAGACAAATTTCTTAAGCAAGATCAACTGTAAAATAAATTTAATGAATCTAAAAACGCTTTGGAACCTAATGCACAACATTTAGAAGTCTATGCTAGAGACATATTTCGGCGTCGTAAAACCTGGTAACTGTTGTTTTCATTGTTGGTTGGGTGATTCCTCCACTTTGAGACGATAAATGCCAGTACGGACTTGTGCTCCCACGTATCGTCGAGTATATATTGGGAGACCACAATAGGCTTTATCCTTTATCCATAGGAAGCCGTGTCTGCCGCCCTATCGATCGCAATGCACTGAACACAGCATTCGGGAAGATTGACTGCCGTACCGTAAAAAGTATTCTACATTTTTACGATTGGTTTGGTAATCCCTCTGTCTATTTTTCCAGAGTAGTCTCTTTCATTCCTTTTCAGACTCCTTAAAGGAAAAGGTCCATCTGAGCACTTGTCACTTCAGGCTCATTAAAAATCGAAGGCGACTAGAGTCATCTTTTGTTTTTTCTCGACTCTTAAAAATCGAAAAAACAAGTTGTGTCAAAGCGTCTAAAATTTATTTTAATCAGAATAATTATCACCTTTCCTATGTTGGTCTTAGGTTGAGAAAAATGGAGTCCACCAACCAAAGCGTTCCCCTTGGGGGAAATCCTAGTCCTTTCTCCTCTTGAGGAGATGTTGGTGCACCCCATATGGCCACATTGTCGCTTCCACGATTGACAATTGGCTTGCCCGTATGGCTCTTATCAACCTCTATCGTTCAGAACACCGTGATTCCTGAACAATCAAGTCAGCAACTAAATGATACCAAATTTACCTCCCAACCTTCTACCTCGTCCAATTCTCCCTCTCCTCCTTCCTCTTCGCTTGATGAAGCTGGTAAAGCCAAAAATCAAGTAACTGAGAAGAAAAAGGAGAAGAAGAAGAAGGAGCCAAAGGTGAAAAGGGGCAACCAGGCATCGTCTAGTGAAAATCCACACACTACACCATCTAGGCCTAAATCACCATGTGTCATTTGCAAAGGAGACCACTATCATCGAGATTTTCCTTGCATCCCTTAGATCTTAAGGGACTGATCTCCTCGTTTGCACAATCCGGTGTCATCAACCTCTGATGATCATGTTGAAGATACACCATCAACTAGTGAAAGTGAAGCCCTTGGACTAAAAGGAAAATGTTAATTTCCTTGTAAACTATGTGAAGGCGATCACACCGTCCACCGTTGTCCCTTCTTAGACAAGGCTAAAAGAGTTTTAGACGACTGACCGGTTTCACCATTACGGCTTCCTCCTGGATATAAGAAACTCTTGCCAAGTCTGTCACTAGTTGAAAATCCGGTCGACACGCCGTTGTGGTTGGCCGAAGCGTCTATCATTGAAGATAAACCATCTGAATCCACACCAAACGAAAGTCAAAAGGTCGAGGCGGCAGCTGACCCGGTTTTTCCTTCATAGGATCCATGTTCAGATGATACAGTCACCGGAGAGAACAAGAACGACACCGTCCAAATTCTCTTCGTAAGCACAGACTCCGATGAACATGGGGGCAGTTTACCCGTTCCTTTACCATAGGAAGGAAGTTCATTAGAGTCATATCTGGTCGTCTATTCGGTCCCACCTCCAAGCAACCTAGTTGTTTCCTTCGATTGGAATCTGCTAGGCAGACCCCGCTTGCCAGCTAGTGTACCATTTCGAATCATTGCTCAAATATATAGAATGGTCATGGCCGGTACCGTCATAGACGAAGGGGCTTCTGTGAGTATCCTTTCCTCAACTGCTTGGAAAGCGCTTGGTTCGCCATCGCTTTTGCCTGAAATGAGAAATCTAACAGGCTTTGTCAAAGGAACCAGTCGACCGTTAGGGATCCTTCCCAATGTGCCGATAACATTGAGAAGGAAAACCGTTCACATGAACGTAATGGTAGTCCAAGGACCCCTGGATTATAATCTACTCCTTGGACGCGACTATATTTATTGCATGGGAGCCATCGTCTCCTCACTCTTTAGAGTAATGTGTTTTTCGCATGAAGGAAGAGTGGTCAAGCTCATAGACCAGCTTTCATTCCCCGGTTCACACATAGCAAATAGTCATATACCATCCCTGAATGGTCTTTTCATGCAAGGAATGTCTCATCAATCCCTAGTCCATCCACCTGATGAGCGCGAGTGATTCGGAGGACATGACTGAAACCCAGGGGGCATGCACCCTGGCCTATTTCGGCAGGGAAACCTTGGGTATAGGGTAGGTTTCCGCGGAGGATATATGACTAGTCTGACACACCTGTCCATTTAGGAAAATGGGATTAGACTGGAATAAGATTCCCTCGTCAAAGTTATGTGAGTGGAGGCGACTGCACCACTCACCTTTGTCTATTTCGGTAGACATCGCCGAGGAAGTGTTTTTTCTGCAGTACAGATAGAGCAATCTTTGGTAACCTGGAAATTTTTCCTTATACTTGGGGGCATGCAAACCTTTTGGCGTGCAAGCAAAGAGCGACCATTTATTTTTTAAATTTATAGGTCCTCTAACCCTCTAAACTCGTAGGATTGGTTGTTTCCTAACTTACACAAATAAAGGATGTGGGGCAAAGCTTCGTAAGGTGCAAGCTCCATAAAGATGGAATCTTAGGTGAGACATCCTTATTATACGACTGGATCGGGCAGTTTTAACGTGGAATTCAAGCTCGTTAAAAAATAAACATAAGCAATGAGCAAATGTTCCCACAAAGTTTAAGCTCATTAAAAAATGAACCAATTTCTTGTAAATAACCATCATGAATGTATTATCATCATCCTTTGAAGCCTTGGTCGTGTTCTCATCATCACCTCCACTCCATATTAGCCGATCATTCACCTCCATTTGATTGTTTACCCTTTTTGAGGAACAGCTGCGAAGAGTGATCCTGTTAGCCATCCTTGTGACACTGCCGTGATTGGGAAATTCCAAACCGTACCTGGAATTAGCTGGTACTCGAATTTATCACTCGTTCCTAAAAAAAGAGTCTCCTTTAAGCTCTTTTCAACTGACTCGTAAAATATGAAAAGATTGCCGAGTAATTGGCCTCTCTAACTCGTTAAAGTGACCGGAAGTGCTATCCCTCCTTTAGATTTTAATCTTTTTGGACCTGAGGGATTATTACACAAAACGATCGAGCGCTTGTTTTGTTCGGCTCATTAAAAGTACCGAAAATTCATCCCTTTTGTATTATTTTATAATTTTTCGGACTCAAGGGATTATATGACGAAAAAGGATTATTGGAGTTTTCTTTACGTCCCTTTTTCAGACTCTCTAAAATTGAAAAGGATCGAGTTATCCTTGTCGTTAAACTCGTTAAAACCGAATAGCGACAAACTTGTCCATACAGACAAGAACGAGTTTCACTATCGCTAGGCTCATTAAAACATAGCGATGGGTTTTCCCGAAGGGAAGAATATAGAACAAGCATATGTTATCCTCCTCAAGCTTGACAAAAATAAAGAGGTACTGGTCAGCAATGACTGGGGAAAAATTGGGAAGAAAACTTGAAGAAACTTTATTGGTAGCAAGTCGCTCTTGAACATGACACTTTCACTGCGCATCTGAGTCAGGTTGGGTTGTTCCGTTCACTGGTCATATCACCATTGGTCCATCACACCATCCATATTTTGGGTTAACGCTACCAATCCATCATGTTAGTGTCGCCGATATGTTCAAGAGAAGTCGCTCAGAGAATTCACCTGTGTCTCATCCGCTGCAATACATTCACGCTCCATTCTTTCATGATCGCCACCCTGAACCTTATATCATCAGATCGTTTTCACCTCCATTAAAATCATTTGCTCCGTTCCATGTCATTGATGTGGGATTCATTAAGGCCCTCCTATGATGGATCGCTTCTTGTCGACATCAGCTCATTATCCAAGAAGTCGATCTAGGAAAAACCCTTTCAGTACTTTGAAGCTTGCATGCCTCAATGGCAAGTTTCTCACTTCCGGCGACAGGTTTACATTAACGGCCTTCGACCGAAAGATTTTGCGTGGTGTTCGACGCCAAGTCCCTTATTCACACCACGTGAATTGTACTGTAGTACCTTGAGGGTCATCATCATTATCGATGATTCCTCTCATGCCTGTTAACAACTTACATCATTGGCTGGTAATCAGGCGATGTCTTTCCATGTTCGACTCCAGAACATCTCTCATATGGATCGACTTGTACTTTGAGTGAAGATCGAACGAGATTGAAGACCCCGGATCTAGTTTCATCCATCCGGGCTGCGATATATATTCAGGAAAATAAAGACATCAAATGTACATCATCACTGCACAGATAATCATCCAATCCAAGGGATGATGGCTCTACCGGAATCATCAGTCTACACTCAGACGATTGTCTGTCTTATGTACATGAAAATGAATTTATAAAGCTGAGCATGGGAATGCCCGGCTCAGCTAGATCATGAAAATATTATGAAGATAATGTATTGTATTGTATCTTATTACAGGTCACCTTTCAAGCTCGAAAAAACTTCGGATCCTCATGATAAAGCATTCCACCCGACATCAAAAGATTAACGACCTCATGCTTTAGGGGGCCACTGTTATAGATATTTTTGGGCACTGCAACCCCAATCATAAATGTCCATAAACCAAGGGCTCCTAAGTCCCTAAAAGTGTTGTTCCAACCCCTAAAAGAACAAGGTCAATTGATTACATCTTCTCCCAGAAGTTCTCCATGAAAAACTACTCAGAACTGGTCAAAACTGGACCATCTCACCTACTCCATGGTCAAAGTCCACTGCATCCCACCTAAATACACTCGGGAGGTGCGATGCATACTGAAAAGCCCTTCTATGGGGTGCGATGGGCGAGAGTGGACAAATGGCAGGGTCAATCTGTGAGGTGGAGGATCATGGAATCTTCCAGAAACTTCTCCTATGACACTTGCCTCTCTGAATTCAACCAGGGATGTGTAAAGGATCAGTATTCTACAAGTGGAATCAAGAACTATCAGAGAGAGGACACTAGTCAGATCTCAGAAGCTGACTCATCCCCCTTGCAAACATCTATATATGGATCCCTCATCCCAGAGATCCAGAGGTTGGAATTTTGTATCTTGTAAGGAAGTGTTGCTGGTTTCTTGGTGTAACATCATAGTGTTGGGTGATCTAAGCTTTTCATGAGGTGAAGAAGGGCTTCTTGTTGAGAGGATGACGCTGGGTCAGAACAATTGGTTGTAATCCTCTTTGCTTTTCTTGATTATCAATAAAGCTATTCAAGTTTTCCTCCACATTCTTGTATGATTGATGATATATGCTTTTATGTGGTCAATGTATATCTGGTCCTATATTGTTTATGATAGTAGATCTATGTTCTTGGATAGTATTATGCTGCTTTGATTCCACAGGTGTTCTTTGAGGCTGTGTACAAGAGAGAGGAGTGGCAAGGATCTATCAGAAGAAGAGAGAGGAATCGAGCAAGGAACCAAGTGCAAGACAGAGGTTGGTCTCCTTCTTTCCCCTCTTATCTACTTCTCATAAAGGAAAACGAAAGTAGTTTTAGTTTGTTTGTTTCTAAGGTAGCTATCACCCTTAGTGGGACTAGCAGTTCTGCATAGCCACTAGATTTCCCGATAACAGTATGATGCATCTGTCTCCTAATTCCTGACTGCTACTAGCCTTTGCACTGTCACTAAAGAATTTTTTTTGTTGCTAAGTCTGCACTATTCCACTCTACATTATTGTCAACTCTGCATTCTGCTCCCCAGCACCTGACTGCTACTAGTCTGCAATTGTCACTCTGGAATCCTGACTATATCTACTGTCATTGATCCATCCTACTACTGAATACTATGGGACCCCATAGCTAGGTGATAATCCATGAGGTGGGCTCCTCAAGGACCCTGCCCAAATTGCAACTTTGACCTCTGATCTACTCATATTGCTAGTACTACTTTACTATTGTTGAAACTACTGAAATAATGAGTTTGATCTCCCTAGATATTGAAGTACTAACTTAAATATGGTTTCTCCTTCTGAATCTATACTCCCTCAGAGTCATGATCTCCCTATGGGAAATCTCTTTGCTCCCTCCTGGCAACTCGCACTGTCCTCTGGCACTAGAAACTGGACTGTGAAGTGTTGTGTTGAGAATATTCTGGTTGGAACTACACCAACATACTGCAACTGGGCAATTCACACTACCTATGTCACTACAACTAATTCTGCAATTGTCTCCTGGGTACTAACTTCAACTAGCTATGCAACTATCCTTTGAATGACTCGTTGCATCTACTAACACTAAATCTCCTATGGTATTGTGGGCCCCTGTAGCAAAGGTGATGGTCCCGTTGCAGCAATCTAGAACTAATCTAACGGATCTCCTTGTTGCAACTACGTTGAACCCTACCCATTCGACAGACTAGAGTCTCATACTCCTCCTCCTCTTGGATATTGTGTCGCATTATCTCCTTTTGATTCTTATCCTTCACTGGGACCTTTCTTCACTTTGAAACCCATACTAGACAACTCACACTTCCTATGGTACCTGTCTTCGACAACTCAAAGTCAATCTACTGCCTAGATCCGTATTATGGCTAACTCACAGAGTCTTCTCTGGCAATCTCGTATGTCTATCTCTGCAAAATCTGCGAAACTCAAAAACTAGAAAATAAATAGGAATCTCCCTATTTCACCTACTCAACTTCTAGCACTGCTACTCGCACTCCTTCCTAGAGTGAGAAAATCTACCTGCTACTACTGTCATATGCAACTGGAAATCTATATTTCTGAACTAGAAACCCTATGAGAGAAATCCCCTCTATGTGTGCACTTCTCTTCCACCTGTTGAAGCCCTGAAAATCGGGTCGACAACAAGGGGGATACCCACCCGATCCGGACCTTGCTTGGTAGCTCCTTATTTGTTTGGTATAGCGGGTCCGACTGGGGATAATGGGACCCGTTTCCCAATCTAAGGGGCGTGTGTGTGTGTAGAGTTGGATGGTGCTGATCTAGGAGTATTTTAATCTAACTTAATTCAAACTTCTAAACTAACTCTATGCTATTGTAATCTAATGAGAAACAACACATCTAATCTATGCTAACCCGGGGTGTATTTCTTCTATTATGCGATCTAAAGAGATTTCGAACAATAACTGGTAATAAAGATCATTCAGCTATCATAAGAATAGAAATCAATTAAGATAAACCATTCTGCATAAGAAGTTAAGCAAAACAGTTGTGAACAGCATATCACATAATAAGTTATTCATATATCAAGCACAAATAAATGACTCCACCATACAGAAGTGCCAAATGGTAACCCACACATTCATGCATTAACATATAAACAATTGAAAACTGCATATCACTTTAAGAATATGAACAGAAACTGGTCAAGAGATAAAAGTACCATTTATGACTGGTTCCACTCATAAGCTTCAAGCAATAACGATTTATCTCTACTTGTTCTAACATCTACTAAGAGTACAAAAGTGCAACATCAGTAGCAGACATTAAATGAAAACATTGGTAAATCTCAATCCATCCATTCACCAAAAACCCCCTCCGAGGGTGCAAAAGTGCATGTTCTGAGGACAAGTTTTTTGACAAATTTCTGGACCCTTCTCCAAATGCCTGAGAAGGGTTTAAATAATGCTAACTAATTAATCTTAATTACATAAATTTAGGACACGGTTTCAAATGACCGCCCTTCTACTAAAGCAAATTTATTTCTAAAAATTGAATCTAATTTCTAACTGTTTCTGTATTTGCTCCTTAGTGCTGTAAGAAATGCAACATTCGCCTGGGAAGAGTCGGCTGTTTGTCTTCTCCTTTCATTTGAGTTACGAAAATAGAAATAACAAGCGTTGGCACCGCTATCTGACAAACTAGAAGATATTTTCCTCTGGCTTGGTGTATTCGCTGTGTGTATACTTGGTAATAACCCAAATTTCTCTCAAACTGATTGTGTTGTTGCTATTTCGGTTTCCGGCCTTGCGACTGACTGAACAAGTTAGGGACTTTGCTCTCTGAACAATTTTCTGTCTTGAAAACTGCTTCCGTTCTTTGTTCCAGGCTTTTCTGTTGCGTTTTCCCTCTTTAGCGTTTTTCTTTTTGCTTTACCCAATCTAAGCTTCAGGATCTTTTGTGAACATGCTGCTTTTGTGCGCCTTTGACTTTGAGTCTTGGATAGTCTATTTCCATCAGTCTCTGTTGAGTGATACTCTGGAATCCACGGTCCTGCTGCATGCGGCATCCGTTTGCGAAGGCATCTCTTCTCTGTTCTCCGAGTATTGACGCTTTCCCCTTTTCCTTAGATGTTTCCTGCATATTGATTTATATTAGTTGCTGTCTTACAGTTTACGCAAAGGAAAAGAGTAATGACGAAAGGATTGATATGAAAGCTTTAGCTCTAATGAATGCATAATCATGACACTCATAATGAACTGACTCTTCGAAAAAACACAGCACAATCCTTCTCAGATACTTTGGCGTACAATCATTAAATTCTTTTAAGGCGCGCACCCAATTTTGGTCTGCAGACAACTTTCCTTGAACACTGTGTCGAGGAAATTTTGCGATGAGTGTTTCTGCGACTCGTATCGCAGGAATCGATGATCGCATTCATCGCAGATCGCAATATCGCAGATCGCAATATCACATATCGCACCTAATCATAATCATTGTGTGCTGCTTATGCGATGTTGTGATATGCGACGTCGCATATCGGCCGTCGACAATTCCTTAAGCTTTTTATTTAAGAGAGCTTCACAATATAAGCGATGCGATGAATCTCGCGTCACTTCTTCGCAGCTTATTATGCGCATAGGAAAACGTCTCGCGATGCGATATAGCTTTAGGGAGTCAAAATACAAAAATTTTGATAAAATGTTTTTTTTTTTTGGATTTTTATTAAGGGTCCCCATTTGCTTGGTGTTATTGCTAATACCAATCAAAGAGGGGGGTTGTTGGTGACCACAACACCACCCAATGATGATTTTTCTGCTCCAAAACTCTCTACT
The DNA here is from genome assembly GCA_031772625.1 of Pinus tabuliformis. Taxonomy (NCBI): domain Eukaryota; kingdom Viridiplantae; phylum Streptophyta; class Pinopsida; order Pinales; family Pinaceae; genus Pinus; species Pinus tabuliformis. Next base: position 331,284,887 of record CM062804.1, on the reverse strand, counting down.
TCCAACCAGAAATATACTCAGTGAAAAATCTGAGTTGTTGATGCTCCCTTTGATTACTAGAGTCACTAATCTAGGCAACTTGACTTTTCTACCAACTTGCAACTGAAAATTGATCTCTTGCCCCAACAATTTGGCCTGCTTGTCTAGGTAATGTGCAACATTTGAGAATTTCATCCTGTTGCTTCCTCTAAACAACAAAATTATCTTCTCTTCTTCTGATCTTCCTAACTGATCACTCATGTTGTGATACCATGTGAAAATTTGATCTATCACAGCAACTAGAAATTATTTTTCTAATTGTTAATTTATTTTTTGTTTGCTATGACAAATATCAAATAATTCACACTTTGATTTTCACAAATAAAATGTAGAAAATAATAGCACTGGAAACTGAGAAAATCTAGCGCGCACACACACACACACAAAAATGACACTGTTATTTTTGGACAATTGTCTCCTCAAAAACCAAACTTCGGAAAATCGATGTAGAAGCTGAGGGTTTTATTATTATGCAGTAGTGAGAAATTATGAGTACAATCTGGATATTGAATCTGGAAATCCTACAGAGAAAAATAATAGAACAATTCTAGTGAGGAATTTTCCTCGCCCCACGAGAAAATTCGGGCTCTGACTACAACTCTAAGTGAGCCTCTGAACTACCTCTGCAAAGGCTTGCATCACCCTATCACAATCTATTCCCACGCACATGCTGAATTAATTGCCCTTGTAGCCGTCATGTCTTCCATTGGCTGAGAAAATGTCTCTTCAGCCTTTGGGAACCATTTCCCAACCCTTGCAACTGAAAATTGGATTCTCTCCAGCAAAATCGAACTACCCTCTAGAGGATTCTGCGGAGCCCCTATGTCAGCCTCACTGTGGTTCTTCTGCCTCTATGAAAATGCACTCAATGGATCTAGAAAACCTCCCCTAGCATGACTATCCCTGCCCCTCACTGTCTTTGCTTCCTCCTAGAGCTTGAACTCTCTAAAAACTGACTATTTCTAGTTTGGAAAATCAAATTCTCCAAGTGTCTTTAGTGTTTCTGGTGTGTTGTCCAAGTGCCCATTGACTTCTTTTTATAATCCTTTGTTGGAGCACCAACGGCCAAGATTAAAACTTAATTAATGGCTAGGATCGTATCAAAGTCAATCTATGTGAATTTCTAGACGATTCGCACCTTGGCTTAATTAATTCTGATTAATTAACCATATTACCTAAGTTTAGACTTAGGAAATAATTAAAAATCAGCTAATAATCTAATTAAGACATATCTAGGTGGAATTTTTAGAAATGATTTATGGGTTTTTGAGATCTCTTGTATTCTAGCCTCTCCACCAAACTTTGTGGCTGGAACACGTCAGATGCTTAAAAAACTAACATTATTCAAGTCATGAAAATCTTTTGTTTTGGCTTCTTTGCTCAAAATATTTAGGCTTGTTAATATTATTGGCTAATAAGTTTGGAATTTATATTTGTTGAATAATCTTCTAAGTGATGTTTGAAATAAACTTACACGTAGTGTTACGTCTTCAACTCCCAAGTTTGGGATTTGGCATCATGAAAATTGAATTTACTCTCTTTGGAATTTGGCTAAAATTGGTTGTCTATTTGCATTATGGTTTATAACATAGGTGTTTACTGTAACCCTTGCTTGAGTTTTTGCCTTTTGGAATGGACCTATGTGGATTAGGATTTTTGGGAAATTCATTGAATGACATGTTACCTATTCTTGTTTTCTTACATGCACTCTTATTATGGGTATTATTCGATTATTTGTTTTATCCTTAAACATGCACATCTTTACGAGTTAGTGCATATGTGAGTGAGACAAATTGGGCAGTTGATTTGTTTGGTGATACTAGCTTTGGTCGAAGTTTTACTCCTTTTGTGCCCGCACCTACACCTATGCTTGTACCTGCATTTTTTCCTAACTATCAAAATTAGGTAAATATGATTATTTTTCTGTTGTGATAGATTTTGCATGGTACCAAAATTCTCTAAGAAAATATACATCCAGGTTTCATAGTTGTGGATTGAATCAAACTATATTGCTTTTAACTGGCAATAAATAAAATCTCAGGTTTTCTTGTCATAGTTTAAGCATACATTGGTTTTATTGTTTCGAGGTTGTGATTGTATTGTTTTTATAACATTTAACAGCCCAGCCAAAATCCTTTTGGTGATCCTCCATTTAAGGTGTCATCTTCTTTGCCTGAAGACCCCTTATTTGCACAAGCACATAACACTACAGTTCTTGCAGCACCCTCCTTTAGCACCGAAGAAAGTGGAGGATATAGGGCGTTCACAACTGCTGCTACTTAAAAATTGTGACATGCATTGTGATAATTCTTTTTTCCCTTTTGAAACTACAGGAACACATTTGACTAGAAGCGGTTGAAACAACCCCTCTACGAGCACCCACGGAAAGATGTTTTGTATACCAAGTAGTTTGTTCACATGAAAGTGTGTGCCCGTTTGCAAGTAGTTTGAAGAAGCTTTAGTGTGCCTGATGACATTGACTTAGAAAATGGTTATAAACTTTAATTTTCTTCAATTGACATTAATTCCATTGACATGGAACCCAATTGTTGTAAACTTTTATTTTCTTCAATTAACATTCACAGAGATTTGTTACTTTGCAACTCCCTTGTTAAAATAAAAATCTAAAATTATAAACACCTAATAGTTAGTATTACTTAATGCTTACATCATACAAGCATGTTTGAAGATGTATGCTTAATTTATTTTTATTTTTTTTAATTCAAAATGTTATAGAATATTTATTATTTTTAACTAAATAATAAAGAAAAAATATTATAAAAATTTGCGAGAAAAGATATTAGAAAAAAATGCAAATAATATGCCTGCTAAGAGCATATGCAACCATGTTTTCATCTCCTTTAATGTATCTGATCTCAAAATAAAACTCACTAATTGTGGCCAACCATCTAGCTTTCCTGGTTTTCAGATTCAGCTAGTCAAGCAGGTATCTTAGCCCACTATGATCACCCATCAATACAAACCTCTTGCCAAGAAGATAGTGCCTCCACATCTTCAATGCATGTATGATTGTTGCTAGCTCAAGATCATGTGTCAGATAGTTATGCTCATTCTCATTTAGTTTCCATGAATCATAGCACACTACCTATCCTTCCTACATAAGGACTCCACCAAGTCCTATCTTGCAAGCATATGTACATACTACAAACTATTTATCCTTATCTACAATATTTAATACTAGTCCATGTGTTAACAACTTCTTAAGCTTCTCAAAATTTTCCTCACACTCCTCTATCCACTCAAACTTCTTACCTTTCCTTTGAAATGATGTAATAGGTTTAGAAATATGTGGTAAGTTCCTAATGAACCTCCTATAATAACCTACTAATCCCATGAAGGATATCACCTCATCTACATTTCTATGAGTTTCGCACTCCATGATGGCCCTTATCTTATATGGATCTACTGCTATGCAATCCTTGGAAAAAACATGTCCCAAGTAATGCACCTCTGTCTAAAAGAAGTTGCACTTACTAAGCTTAACATGCAACTAATGCTCTCTCAACAATCTCAACACTGTTTCCAAATGCTCGGCATGCTCCTCCTAATTTTTAGATTATACCAATTTTTCATGAATGAATACAATAACAAATTTGTCCAAATAGGGACGCAACACATTATTCATAAAACACATAAAGGTAGCTGGGGCATTACTCAAACTGAATGGAACTACAACAAACTCATAATTCCCATACCTGGTTTAGAAAGTTGTCTTGTAAATGTCCTCTTCCTTGATGTGTACCTGATGGTATCCTAATCTAAAGTCAATCTTCAAGAACACTGATGCTCCATTTAGCCGATCAAACAAGTCATCAATCCTCGAAAATGGATACATGTTCTTGATGGTCACTTTGTTCAACTGCCTATAGTCAATGCATAATCTCAGAGTAGCATCATTTTTCTCGACAAACAATACCAGTGGGCCCCAAGGTGATACACATGGCCTAATTTATCCCTTGTCCAACATTTCGTTCAACTACAAATTCAACTCTACCAACTCAGGTGTGCTCAGTATGTAAGGTTCTTTTGATGCTGGAGCTGCCCATGATACTAAATCAATAGAAAAGTCTATTTCCTTGTGAGATGAAAACTCTAAAATATTTGAGAGAAACACATCCTAAAAGTGCTGTAAAACTAGGTACCTACTCAAAACATCTGCATCCTCGACATCCTTACCTTTTTCACTAGTGATATGTATGGAAAATAATACACACCCTTTCCTGCGACTACGTTTGGTCTGCATAGTTGTCACCATCCTAACTGATGTGGATTTCTTCTTTCCCTATAAGGCTCTTGGTTCCCCATTGTCATCCAAGCACTCAATGGATTTGTCATAAAAATCAACCTTGGTCCTATGAAGGTATAGCCAATCCATACCCAATACCATACTATACAATCCCAATGGAAATATGTTCAAGTGTGTTGTTGTAGAAATGCCATTCAACTCAAATGCACAAGCTCTTACCCAATGATGCACTCTTTTCTTTGTACCTACAGCCAATTGCACTTACCAAGATTATGCATGCACTTATTTATTCATACCACATTTATCCACCAAGTTAGGACTAACATAACTATAATTAGATCCAGGGTCAATCAAAATAGAAACAAATTTCTCACAAAGCTTACTATCCATATCAATGATAGATTCCTAATGGTTTGCCTGTCTATTGTCCAATGCTACATAGATACAAGGAACACTTTGACCAATGTCCCAAATAGTATGCGCCTCCTATACACTATATATCTAAGGCCTACCACCCTGATTATATGGGAAATCTCTCTTAAGGTGTTCCTTACCAAATGTCTAACACTCCAACCATCCAGTACCATCACCTCTATGTTGTTGTTATGATCCACGTCCCTGTCTAGTTGCATTGAACTTCTTTTGTGGTGCCACCTTTTGTTTTTCTTATGTATTCTAAGGCCTTGTTCTTTTTGGTTGCTATTCACCCTTACCTTTATCCTTATCCTTCCCTTTCCATTCTTGCTGACGTTCATTCTTATGCTTTGACTGTTCATAGCAATGCTTCAATTTTCCAATAACTTCCTCCAGTGACTAAGGCTCATCATACTCAATCCTATCTCTAAATGCTAATGGAAAACCACTAAAAAATCATTGAACTTTAGCCTTCTCATCCTTAAGATATGGTACATACCTCAATAATTCTAGGAACTTAGCCATGTACTCTTCATCTTTCATTGATCCCATATTTAGCTCATAGAATTATTTGGCCTTATTGTTATAGTAGCTCTATGACAATTACTTCCTCCTAAAAAGCCTCTTGAACTCATGCCAACTCAATTAATCCATCCTAATGTCTCTAACCTGCTTCACATCTTCCCACCAGATATTTGCTTTACCTTTCAGGCTGAAGATAGAAATTCTCGCATTCATGTTTTTTGTGTACTCATGCAACTCAAATAACTTGTTCATCCCAAGTATCCAAGCCTTTGCATCTTTTGGTTTCTTCAAGTCTCCATCAAAATTAGGTGGCTTTTCTTTCTTAAACTCATCTGACAAGTATCCCCTATCACTCCTCCTATAAGGATGATAATGATGAAAATCATGATGCCTGTCAAAACCAGAACTAGAATAATCCCTATATCCATCACCTCTCCTATTCAGAGTATCCAAAAATGTGCCATCTCTCACTGTTTCATCATTTGACATGTGATCACCATGAGACCTACTGCCATATGCCCCATTAGTTCTATCCTCTTATCAATGGCTAATCTGAAGTGGCCCCGGTCACTACAATTCTAACAAACTCTGAAGGAGTATTGCATTAACCTCTTCCTGTTTCTCTTTTTCCTAGATGGTTTTGTCAATGTCCACCTTAAAGCTCCTTATTTCTTCCTTCAAGCTTCTCAATGTGTATGCTAAATCAGAGGAGTGTCCAACACCATGCTACTCATTTTATTCATATGGAGAATCTTTATAGTTTATCATCTTGCTAGTCATTTTGACCTCTTTCCTGCAAGGCATACTATGTTAGCTAAACCAAATCACAATAAACCAATGTAACATAGAAAAATTCGGGGAGGATATCTCATCTGCAAGATCAACCAAGCAGCACAATACATATATAACATAATCATGACAACATATATACATATAATACATAAACATATAACCGTAATTCTAGCTAGAGGCCAGTCATCAATGCATGACCATATCATCTACTCATACCATGACTTCATGCATGACAAAAAAAACCATATCAATGTACACTAACAATATGCGAGAATAAACAACATGTAATCAATCATACACTCATGATGATACACTTCCCAAAAACAACATCCTCTCTCACATGGAAACATCACAACGACCATGACCGACACCATGCATATGAAACAAGCATATAAACTATAAGGATGATTAAAAAACGTGAAACTGACATGGATGCATGACCAACACACACCACCCATCTATTCTGAGGGGTGAACCATGATTTGATACCACTTTGTTACACTCTCATCCCACATCTACCAAAGTAACTAGGAAACCAAGGTAAATATACGATGAGAGGCCACTATAATGAGATTTGACCTCCTGGGTGACCTTAAGGAAGTGGAATCGATGGAAACATACAACAAATATCCTCCACATCAGCAACATGATCCCCAGGAGCCAACCCAACCACTTGGTAACCAACTCTTGAGACCAACTAAAGTTTTAGACCATTAAACTCCCACATTCTCCCTTGATATGGGCATGCATGCATCCAAGAGGCTTTGGACGCTCCCAAAGCATGGGTATGCTAGCATCCAAGGATGTTTCTGCCTAATGTTGTACCTACGTTCCCAGGATTTGAGCCACTTTTTTAGGCCCAGATCCCAGGTCACTTCCCATAACATATGAAATATAACATCAGAATAATGATATAAATGAAATAACTTGAACAACGAATTGATTGAATCCTTACTAACTGTGAGAGGGATTTCATCAAACATATCACAAATATGTAATCTATAGGAGTAAACAACATATCTAAGCATAGGGGTCTCATACTTATCTGAGAATCGCTAAGAAGCATTGATCCCTTATATCATTAGCTACATTATCATCTATTAGGTCATAGATACATTGTTCATTCATTTACAAATCAAAACATGAGGAGAGGCATACATCATCACTGTCATAATACATGCTTATAACCAGCATAATAACAATAGAAATATCAAGGATACATCATCCATAAAATCCACATATAAACTGGTACATTTATACATAATATATCAAGGAAAGAACCTCTTATTAATGAATGCAAAATCCAACCCGGGATGAGACTACCATGTTCCACCCAACCATAGAATGCCAGAGCCAATTCTCTCTTCAGCCATTAACCCTCGTTCCATATTCAAAGCATGAATGTGGGAATCAAACCAAAAGAACCAGCTAGGGAATCCCGAGGATAAATCAACTCACCCTCATCAATAGAAACCGTGCTTTATTGTAATCCACATTGGATCACTATGGCAACACAATAAAAATGTAATAACATGCTTTACCATAACCTCCACTAGCTCACTAGGCCAAAACAAGCATGGATGCCATTGGATTTCTCCACCTACACTGTGAGGAATTTTGGTGTCTCCTAGTCTCTCAGGCTTTACCGTAATCCACAGTTTGATCCAGGGATCACTAGGTCCTAAACCGAGACACCACCCTTTAAGCTTTACCGTATATCCCACCATTCGTTGAAAAGGATTCCTATGCCTTGTCAAGGGAAACCACCTCTAGGATTTACCATATATCTCGTCATTCACGAGTCGAGGATTCCTAGGCCCACTGAGGAAACACAAAATCTGGCTTTACCACAACCCATAGTCTAGTTCAAGGGTTACTATGCCATGTGTTCTATCATTTGGAGATCCACGTCACTCAACTTTGAATCCATCCAGTGATCCAACTCAACCAAAACATGAGAACCCCATCACACCATGGATATCTTGAAATGGAAAAGTGTTGGGTTGTGTTATATTCTTTCCACGACTAACCCACGTAGTTAACCGGGGGATAGAGGGGGGGAGGTCACAGGGGGTTTGAGGGGCACCCGTAACCCCACTTTATGGGGTTTTGGACCCTATGTTAGGTTGGGTGGACCCACCTATTATTTTGTGCATGATTTTTGGTCCATGGTTTTGGACGCGATGGTTTTCGGTCCATGGTATCGGATGCTTCAACATGTATAAATATGTATTGTAACATTGAAAGGAATATAATGAAAAATCAAGCTGGTAGTCCTGGTTTTGGAATCCAGGGGAAATATCTGTGTATATGTGTTGTATGTGTTATGCTCTTGATTGTTTATTTTCTGTGATTTAGAATCCGTATGCAGGTAATTTTTGTATGGGGTTAAAACCTACATTTGGTATGGGAGCAGTTTTGGCTTCAAGGGGATGCCTTTGTTGCTAAGGGGTTTCACTCAGACCTGTGGTAGACCCTGTTCAGTGGGAGATCTGCGAGATTAATTCTGGTGGTGAAAGAAGATGGCAAGCAGTGGAAAGATAGAGATCGAGAAATTTAATGGTCAAAGTTCTGAGTTGTGGAAACTCAAGATGGAGGATCTGTTGGTGGATAAAGATTAGTGGATCGTGGTAGATCTAGGTACTAAACCAACGGGAGTGTCCGATGAAGAATGGAAGAAGTTGGATCAGAAGGCAAAAAGCACAATACGATTGTGTGTCTCAGATTCAGTATTGCTAAATGTATTAGGGGAAGCTACAGTGAAGGCTTTGTGGGACAAGTTAGGGACTTTGTACCAATCTAAGTCTCTGGTGAATAAATTATTCCTACGAAAAAGGCTGTATAACCTGAGGATGAAAGATGGAGACTCGGTGACAGAGCATCTAAACACATTTAATACTGTGGTAAGTCAGTTAGCATCTATTGATATTAAAATTTCAGATGAAGATAAATGCATCAGTTTGTTGTGTTCTGTACCAGATTCGTGGGATAGTCTAGTTATTGCAATAGGT